>JAPTYO010000004.1:44549104-45749104 GCA_036873135.1 Clarkia xantiana subsp. parviflora
CAGTTATCGCAGCATTAAATGCTAGGGATTAACGCTCGAATCGGCGTGTCTGTTGTTTTCTGGAAAAGCGTTTATGACGTCACCACATCTCTTCCGTACCGTCTTCTCGGTATCAACGACCACGATGGCATCGTTTCATCTTCAACGGTCAAGATTAAGTCCCTCCAGTTGTCCTTTTGCTTATAAAAGCTAAAACCCTGGCATTATTCACTTCTTCTGCACTCTCTTGATTTCTGCTGTTCTTGCATTCGAAGCTTCTCCTCCGAGTTCTTCCTGCTGTTCAAGTGATCCAAGGCCTTCAGCCCTTCCGATCTTCCTTCATCTTTCCTCACCAATCACCAATCATGTCTGGTAAGGACTTTCTTCTATGTTTTCACGATTTGCTAATGTTTGCTCTTCTTTTCTCAAATCTTCTTGTTTGTAACCGTTTTAGACGAAGCTAGTTCTGAGGCTAGGGCTCCTTTCACTTTTGAACTCGCTGTCAATGAGATTTCTGAGGCCTCATATGAGGTTGCCCTTAGAGAGGGGTGCATTACCTCAGATTGGGAACCTCGTTTCCCGTACGAGTCTCAGCCTGCCGTCAGAAGGAAGCACATCGTTACGCGCCCTAGGGAAGGGGAAGTGTTCGTCTCCGCTGGACAAATAAGTGCGGGGATTCGGTTCCCCTTCTGCGGAAATTTGGTGGAGATGTGCAACTTCTACAAAAAGCACCCTTGTACCTTCTCTCCACACGCCATCCGCGTGTGGAATGCCTTCCAACTCCTATGCCACCGCCAGCAGTGGACGTACAGTCTACTACTCTTCCGCACTTTCTACGGCATGAAGTGCAACAAGGCTGGTGTCTGCTCCTTCTCCCCTCGACTCCCCAAGTGGACAAAGGAGCAACTTTCACGTTTCGGCTGGGATAGCGAGACTTGGAAGTTCCACAAGGATCAGATGCTGATACGCGCTTCGGGGTCTGACAATAGCGGATGGAAGAAGTACTACTTCTTCGTCCAACACAGCTCTGTCACGTGGCCTCAGCGGGAGGTCGTGGCGGACCCTGCCCCCAAGCTCCAAGTCTATACTGAGGATGACCTCAACACTCTCCAAATGGTTCAGCTCTACCGTTGGGGAGACAACTTCATACCCCTCGACGCCAACAAGCTCCAGGAGAAGGACCTGATTCTTATCGGAGTCCGACTCCTTGACTCTGTTTCCAAAGATTTGGTCATCTGGGTAACATTTCTAACCATCTTGTCTTTTACCTTTGCAGCCAAGAAGGCTTCTCTGCTGACTCATCTCATTATGAAGCAGGGCGAGACTGATGCCGTCCCAAGTGGCTCCAAGAGGAAGCGTAAGTTGGTGAAGAAGGGCGTTTCCTCTTCTGCTCCTCTGTCTGCTGCTCCTCCGAGCGAAGAGCAGGTCGGGGCCAAGAAGGCCAGGAGGGAGGAGATAGATCGGGCCTTCGGGGCCACTACCGTCGAGGAAGGTAAGCGCGTTCGTCGTGCAATTAAAAGATATAAGAAGTTGGTTCCCAGGGAGTTTATCCCCGCTGATCGGGAGTCGCGGGTTCGGGAAATTAAATACATCCTTCAAGGAGAAGTCCCGCGCGTTCTCAAGGCGGGATATTACAACTTCCTTGGGAAGGACCAGTATGACGAACGCCAAATTCTCTAGTGTCCTGGCGGAATTCTTCCTGACTATGTTCGTCCTGCCACCGCAGGTCCATCGGAGACTCCTGCTCCGACGAAGACTGCCACTCCAGCGGAGACTGCGGCTCTGCAAGAACTGATGCTGGAGGATGTCCCGGCGGATGCCCAGTTCCGTCGGGTGACTGATTTGGAGGCCTCTCCTTCCGTCGAAGAGCCTGACGAGGGTGGCCTGCTTCCCCGCGGAAGGTCGGGGCCAAGGAGCATGAGGCCTGGCGTGAGGGACGTGTCCCGGAGTCCTCCTCCCGAGCTCCGCTCTCCTACTCCTAAGCTTCCTCCGACTGAGGTAGCTCCTCCCATTGCTGATGCCGATGTTATCCCTCCTCTTCCGATGGATGATCTTTACAAGATCTACACCCCTGACCAGGCGACGGTTCCCTGGCGTCCGATCGAATCCCTCCAAGGGTTTTCGATTCAACGGGGGAATCTCGAGCCTGATCTGGCCCTGCATCTGCTGGCAGGGTCAATTCCTCCCGCTTTGAGACAGCCGCTTTGCTTAACACGGGAGGACATCGAAGAGGAGTTCCGCGCTATGGCCGTCCGTCGGATGGAGGTAATACTTTACCTTTGCTTGTTTTATCCCTGCCTTTGGCCATCGAACTCTAATCTTTTTTCCTCTCGCCTTAGGAAACCGCGGACCAGCAGCGCTGTTTTGCCATCGCCTTAAGTCTGAAGAGGGCCTTGGAGGAGGCTGAAGCTAAATCGGATCCCGATGCGCTAGCCAAGCTCCAGGTGGAGCTCGACGAGGCGGTGGCGGCCAAGAACAAGATGGCCAAGGAGAAAACTCTCCTTGACGAGATGACTTCGGGCCTGCTCAAGAAGGTTCAAGATCATGAGGCTGTCATGCGTCGGGAGCGGAAGATGGTCCAGGTGGAGCAACAGCGGAATGAGGCGGAGAAGAAGCAGCTCATTCACGAGAAGGGCGTCTTCGCGGATCTTCTCGCGGAGGCCAAGGCGAAGTTTGAGGCCGAGAGGGCTGAGTTCTCTGCCAAGCTGGCTGAGGCAAAGGCTCAAGGCCTCGAGGAGGGCCGCCTACAGGGCCGCGAGGAAGGTCTCCAGCAGGGTCGTGAAGAGGGCCGCCTATAGGGCCGCGGGGAGTATCGGAACTCTGAAGAATTCAAGGTGGCTGCTGTAGAGTTCTGCAAGTCCGAGGTGGAGGATGTTTTGTACAACGCTGTCGAGGAACTCTACACAGCCTACGCGGATTCCATTGACTTCACGAAGTCCGAGACTCATGCCCCCGTCGCGGAGAAGTACTTCAACCTCCCCGCGGAGAGTGAAGAGGCTGCTGCCGTGGACCCGACTCCGCCGGCTGCGGAGCCTTCTGCCCAGGCCCCTCCGAACCTTGCTCCTTCCGATGCTGCTGAGGATCCATCTTCCAACAAGGACCAAGTCTAATGTTACATCTTTTTAGTCCTTGTAGTTTTTTCTCCTTCGTCTTTTGTATCAGAACTTCTAGGCCTTCGAGCCTTTATATAAGGAATTTCTTTTATCTGTTTTGGTCTCGATAATCATTTGCGCTTATTTAAAGCGGCTTTAAACTCGTTACTCAGAACGTTGCGATGCACATTTTGAGATGACTTCATACGTCCTTCCGACGCTTGACTCGGGACTTTACCATTTAAGGTTTCTCGTCCAATCGGACTTCACCATTTAAGGCTTCTCATCCAAAATCGGGACTTCGCCACTTAAGGCTTCTCGTCCAAAATCGGGACTTCACCACTTAAGGTTTTTCGTCCCCGCCTTTCAAGGCCATTTTTCACACCCTTTAGGGCTTTTGTCGCGCCAACTCTGACGGCTTCAATCGTACCCTTTAAGGGCTTTTATCGCGTCTTTGTCAGACGACTTTCGCGGACCTGTTAAGGCTTTTTCATACCCGTTAAGGCTTTTGGCCGCATCATAAAGACGACTTACGCGGACCTGCTAAGGCTTTTTCGTACCCATTAAGGCCTTTGGCCGCATCATATAGACGACTTACGCGGA
This sequence comes from Clarkia xantiana subsp. parviflora, assembly GCA_036873135.1. Lineage (NCBI taxonomy): Eukaryota > Viridiplantae > Streptophyta > Magnoliopsida > Myrtales > Onagraceae > Clarkia > Clarkia xantiana. The sequence goes on from JAPTYO010000004.1 coordinate 44,552,779, forward strand.
CCCATTAGGGCCTTTTCGTACCTAGGCTTTTGGTTGCATCATAAAGACGACTTACTTGTACCCCGTAGGGCTTTTGTCCGTACCTGTTAAGGCTTTTGTCCGCATCATATAGACGACTTACGCATACCCCGTAGGGCTTATCTCATACCTCGGAAGGCTTTTGTCGCGTCCTTCAAGACGTCTTACTAATACTTAGAACAAATCTAAAAGCAATTTGATCGGAAGCAACTTCTTTTATTATTAACTTAAAGCTTTGCTTACATCGGATTGATAGATAACTTGCGCCATTCGCGGCGACTTAATATCAAACATGATACTTCTTCAAGTGTTCGCCACTGAAGGAATGCTTCAACGTCTTGCCATCAAGGTCCTCTAGCTTGTATTCATTGGGTGCTGGCATCCCTACGATCTTGTAAGGTCCCTCCCATTTTGGCGATAGCTTGTTGATCCGATCTTGATGAACGAACTCGTTCCTCCGCCAGACAAGTTCTCCAACAAAGAATTGTCGGGACTTGACATGCCGATTATAATATCAGGCTGTTGCCAGACGCATTCGGGCCTGGACTTCATCAGCCTTCCATCTTTTCTCCTCGAGCAAGTCTAAGTCTAGACGTCTCATTTCCTCGTTTGTCAGAGGCTCGTAATATTTCGCGCGATGGGACGCCACCGCTATTTCCACGGGAGCGACTGCCTCCGTGCCATAGACCAGGCCAAACGGAGTTTCTCCTGTTGATTGCTTGGGTGTTGTTCTCAAAGCCCACAGCACGTTTTCGAGCTCATCCAACCAATGGCCCTGCAAGGCGTAGACTCTCTTCTTCAAGCCATCCATCACGATCTTGTTGGCTGATTCTACCTGGCCATTGGTTTGAGCGTGGCAGACTGAAGCGGTCCGATGTTCGATGTTCAACTCCTCCAGGTACTCCTTCAACTGAGCCCCATTGAACGGAGGGCCGTTATCGCTGATCAACACTCGAGGAACCCCATACCGGGATATGATCTGAGTTTGAAGGAACTTGAGGATCTGCTGTCCCGTCGTATTAGCCAATGCCTTAGCCTCTATCCACTTTGAGAAGTAATCGATGGCCACGAGCAAATACTTGCACTGACCTTTCGCTTGGGGAAGAGGTCCCACCAAATCAATCCCCCATTGCGCGAAGGGCCAAGCACTCCTGATGGGCATCAAGTCCGCGGCGGGAGCCACGATATTTGGAGCGTACCTTTGACATGCATCGCAGGATCGGACCATTGCTGTCGCCTCTTTGTTCATCGAAGGCCAATAGTAGCCCAAGTTCAGCGCCTTCCTCACAAGAGATCGGGCCCCTTCATGGCAGGCCGCGACTCCCTCATGTAGCTCCCTCATGATCCGATTCGTGTCAGGTTCCGCCACGCATTTTAGGAAAGGCTTTACATACCCTTTTTTGTATAACTGGTTGTCCACCATCGCGTAGTTGTCCGCAATCCGACGCAACCTGACAGTTGCCACCTCGTCATCGGGGAGTGCCCCCGTAGTCAGGTATGTGACCATCGGGGTCATCCAAGTGGGCTTCTCCTCTTCCTCCGATCCTGTCTCAATAGCGCAGATCTCCACCGGATCAATGTTTGAGATAATCACCTTCTCTAGGAAATGTACCTTCCGATTCTCCTCGGGGGCCGCTCCCAGAGCGAACTTGCTTAAGGCATCTGCTTCCGCGTTTTCTTCCCTCGGGATCGCCTCGATATCGAAGCTTTTGAAGCTTCCCTTCAAAGTCTGCACCTCGTGCAAATACTTCTTCATTGTCGGGCTCCTGGCTTCATAGTTCCCCTGGACTTGATTTACAACCAAGCTGGCATCACACTTCACCTTTAGATGATCGACTCCCGTACCCTTGGCGATCTTGAGGCCCGTAATGAGAGCCTCGTACTCCGCTTCATTGTTGGTGGCTTTGAACGTCAACGCCAAGGCATATCGTAGGGGCTCGCCTCCACCGGGCGGTATCAATACGAATCCTGCCCCCGAGCCTTCTACACTCGATGAACCATCAGTGTACATCTCCCAGGTGTTCTCCTCATTTGGCTGTTCTGGCTGTTGTTCTGTTGTCGGGACTTCCATGGTTGCCCCCTCTGCGGGACCCGTTACTTCCAGATCGGGTGCCGTAGACTCAGCTATAAAATCTGCCAATGCCTGGCCCTTAATAGCAGTTCTCGGAGCGAAATGTATACGAAACTCCGTAAGCTCGATGGCCCATTTTACCAATCTCCCCGACGCCTCTGGTCGGTTCAAAAAGTGCTTCAGGGGCTGGTTAGTCAATACCGTGACTTCATGGGCATGGAAGTAAGGTCGTAGCTTTCGAGCGGCAATAATCAACGCAAAGAGATACTTCTCAATAGCGGGATAATTTATTTCAGACTTGGCAAACGCCTTGCTTACATAATAGATAGGCACTTGGTTGCCCTTGACAATTTTAATCAAAACAGAATTAACAGCCACATCAGAAACAGCCAAATAGAGATAAAGCGGCTCGCCTGGAACTGGTTTCACCAACGGCGGAAGGGTACGGAGGTGCTGTTTGAGTGCCTGGAACGCCTCCTCGCACTTGTCGGACCATTCGAACTTCTTGTGGGCCCTCAGCACATCAAAAAATGGCATGGCTCGGTCACTCGCCTTGGATAGGAATCGATTCATCGCGGCCAACCGGCCATTCAGCACCTGAACCTCCCGATGAGTCTTCGGGGACTGCATCTCCTCGATTGCTCGCAGCTTCTCAGGGTTCACCTCGATTCCTCTCTGGCTCACCATGAACCCTAGGAACTTCCCCGAGTTCACCCCGAAAGCACACTTGTCCGGGTTCAACCGAACCTGATGGAACTTCATCCGCTCAAACGCCGCCGCCAAGTTCTGGACATGGTCTCCTGCCTGTCGGGACTTCACCAGCATGTCATCCACATATGCCTCCATGGTTTTCCCCAGCATGTCTCCGAACAACTTGTTCACCATCTGCTGGTAAAATGCTCCGGCATTGATCAATCTGAAGGGCATCACGTCGTAGTGGTAGACGTCACTGTCGGCATAGAAAGCCGTATGGGGGGCATCTTCCTTCGCCATTTTGATCTGGTTGTATCCGGAATAGGCATCCATGAAGCTCAGCAGTTCATGTCCCGATGTGGCGTCCACCAACTGGTCAATCCTCGGAAGCGGGTAGCAGTCCTTCGGGCAGGCCTTGTTCAAGTCGCGGAAATCGACACACATCCGCCATTTCCCGTTACTCTTTCGCACCAGGACTGGGTTAGCAACCCAAGTCTGGAATCGGAGCTCCTTGATGAATCCAGCATCGAGCAGTCTGCCCACCTCTTGTTGGATCGCGATCCTCTTGTCCGCGCCCATCGGACGTCTTCTCTACGCAATAGGCTTGATCGCGGGGTCGATCTTCAGCTCATGTACTATTACGTCGAGGCTGATTCCTGGCATATCACTCGGGGACCAGGCAAACAGCTCCTTAAACTCCTTCAGGAGCTCGATCAATTCTCGGGCTCTTCCCTCCGACAAAGCAGACCCGATCTTCACCTTCCTCTGAGGCCCATCAATCTCAACCTCCTTCAGATCCTCCATGGGGGCGGGACGCCCATACTCCTCTCAAGGATCGGCATCACTCTGAAGGACAGTCATGGCTTCCCTCCTTCTCCTTCGGGTAGCGTTAACATAGCATTTTCGCGACGCCACTTGGTCACCCTTGACCTCTCCAACTCCGTTGTCAGTCGGGAACTTCATCTTCTGGTGGACCGTCGAGGCGACTGCCATGAGAGGGTTGATAGTGGTCCTCCCGATAATAGCGTTGTATGCCCCCGCAGACTCCACTACGACGAAATCTACGTTTCGCTTCTCCATCTTCCAGCCACTACCAAACTCCACGGTAAGGTAATCATTCCCAATGGGTAAGAAGTGGAACCAGAGAATCCCACCATCGGGAAGTCCACCTGTGTCAGGTCCTTTTTCGTCTTTCCCATGGCTTCCAGAGCGTCCATGAAAAGGATGTCGGAGGAACTCCCTCCGTCTATCAGGATACGCTTCATCTCGAATCCGTCCACGTCCAGGGTCACGACCAAGGCGTCGTCGTGAGGGCTCTCCACGCCTACTAGATCTTCCGCCGAGAAGGAAATCACCATCTCCTCCTTCAGAGTCCACGACCGGGACCTTTTGCCTAGCACCACCGCGGCAGATATGCGGGAAGCGTAGTTCTCCCGAAAAGCAGAGGTATCACCTCCTGCCGCCATTCCTCCGTGGATGACGTTGATAGTTCCCCGTCTCTCCTAATGGGCACCTGAACCTGAGGCTTCTTGTTCAACCTTCTTCTTCTTCGGGGATCGGTCACGGGATTTGGAACGGGATCGTGACTGACTTCTGGAGCGGGATCGGCACCGTCCCCTTCCGACGAACTCTTTTAGCTTCCCCTTCTGTATCAGCTTCTCAATTTCCTTCTTCAACTCCCGACAGTTTTCGGTGTCATGACCATTGGCTCGATGGTAGCGACAGTAACGGTCAGGGCGGCCTCCTAGGAATTCGCCTTCTTTTCTCGGAGGGTATCGGGCGAGACCCTGTCGGTCCATCACAGCTAACACAGAAGTCATCGAGCTATTGATGGGAACGGCCCGACCTTCTCGATTGTCCTTCCTCGGGGGACGCTTGTCTTCTCTTTTCTCGGGGCGGCCACGGTTTCTACTCCCTTCCGACTTGTCGCTCCCTTTGCGATCATCCGACAGCTTGGACGATGGCTTTCCTCTTCCCGATTTCGGAGGATCAAGCTCTCCGGCAGCAATCTTCGACTACTGGACGTCGATTTGCTGTTTCACCCTCGCTTGCAGGGCCTCCATACTCCATACAGCCTTCGCGGCTACACTGTGCATCAGGTCGGAACCGTACGGAGCGCTCAAGTTCCGCAGGAAAGTACGGATGGTCTCTCCCTCCGAGATTTCTTCATCAATCTCCGCGGCACTAGCAGTGAACCGTTGGTAGTAGTATGCCAACGATTCATCGGGTCTCTGCACCACCTGGGTCAGGGACCTTACACTCTTCAGGAGACGCCTTCGACCTTGGTACTGCTTGATGAAGCGGTCGTGCATATCGGCCCAGCAGGTGATGCTTCCTGGTGGTAGGCTGAAGAACCAAGTCATGGCCCTTTCTTCCAAGGTTATCGGGAACAATGAGCATATGAGGTCATCGTTCGAAGTCCTACCCATACAGGCCTGGACATGCCTCTGAACATGGCGAACTGGGTCCCCCTCACCATCGTACTCCTTGATGGTCGGAATACCTAGCCCGGGCGGGGCAACAGTATCTATCAACCGCGGAACAAAAGGATGACTGGATCGATCCCTCAGCTCCGATGTCATCTGCTTCTGATCACCCATGCAGATGCTAACGATCTTCACCACCTGATAAGGGGTGATGGGGCCATTCAGGGGAATGGTCCTGTTTTGCACTGGTCCCGGGCCGTCGACCACAAATTTCTCCAAGTGCGCGGGCTCCTTACCTCTGTTCCTGAGCGGAGCCTCCTGAACCTCCTGTTCTTCTGGGACCACCCTCGGGGGGGGGGGGGGGGGGGGGTGGAGGTAATTCTTCTTGCGGAGGCAACTCTTCCGTCCTCCTGGCCGCCTCTCTCTTGTCCAGCAAGGCCTCCATGGCAGCCAAGAACATGGGCATAGCATCTGCTACTGCCTTGGCCAACTCCGAGTTCGAAGACGACCCTTCTTCCCTTCGCAGGACTCTTTCTCCTCCATGGCCCACCGGGTTAGGGGGAGCCTCATCTTCTTCCCTACGCGGGATATCCTGCCTGTTCATCTCCGTGTCTCGGACTGAGACCTCATAACCATCACCCTGCCTCCCTGTCTGGGAAAGAGCGGGGTTCTCACCTTGTTCAGCAACACGTTCCGGCAACGGGGAATTCACGGTTCCTGCGGGGCGAGAACTGCCAGCCTGAACCTGCTTCTTCTTGCCACCACCGGCCATTGATCTGGTAGAAGCTATCTTGACTTTTCGTAAGCTTCCCACAGACGACGCCAATGTTGGATCACGGGCGAAGCTCCATTACGTCCTTGACGGAATGCTCTGGACTCCTGGGCTCCGCGTAATCCTGCAAAAGGGGATGACCTGGGTGGTGACCCAGAATCCCTCTCCGATGCTTAAATGAGTATACAATCAATGGGGTGGCAGCAGTATTCTAAGTGCGTATTAGAGAGTATGTGTTTTCTGGGGTAACTTCCTCCTTTATATAGGAGGAGGAGTTGCCCAGCTACCTGTGACCATGCTTGGCCGTTGTACCCATGATTCCGTGTATCTCGCCATGATTCCGTATATCTCGGTTAGGATTCCATATATCTCGCCCCACGCTCCGCGTATCTTACCCGTACTCCGCGTATCTCGGGCACGCCCTGCGTATCTCGGGGGATCTATCTTTATCTCTAACCGTCTCCCACTACTCTATCCAGTAGGCGGGTTTCTCGGTCTTTATCCTCTGATCACAAGTCCCGGCTCCTGTCGGAGACTCCAGAGTTGTCTCATTCTAGATCACCACCCAGGACCTTCAGTCTCTACGGGACAGGTCCAGCCTCTGCGGGGCTTTATTATCGGGGCCTTTACTAAGGCATATCGGGGCCTACTCAGAGGCTTCTTGTCGGGGGCCTACTCAGAGGTTTCTTGTCGGGAGCATCTAGCTCATGTGTCGGGGCCGCTATCGTCGGGACCCTTAATGCTGGGCCTCTGGGCCTTCCGGGCTTTTCACGAGGCCCACTGGACCTACTCGCCGTTCATTGGCTGTTAACGGGGCTAACGATTACATCGGAACCCATCAATCCTCATTATCCACCTCCTCCTCAAGCTCAACCTCATCCTCAAGTTCAACCTCAGCCTCATGCTCCACCTCATCCTCATGATCCACCTCATCCTCAAGCTCAACCTCCTCCTTGATGGATATACGCCCAATTTGAACCCGTTGACTTCCAAATCGTTTTATTTTGATCACCCCGTTAGTGATTATAAATCGAAACTTCGACCCAAACACCCCGCCGAAACAACAACGGTCCGGACGAGGCGAAAATACTCGTCCGAACCGCGACGAACTCACCTAGGTGAGGTCGGGTGGCCACACCCGACCTCCCCTAGGGAGGGGTTGGGTGACCACACCCAACCCCTACTCTTGGGGGTCATATTTTCTCCCCCCCCCCCCCCCCAAGGGCCCCGGCACCGTTTCCCGACTCCCATACTTAGTTTATTTCCGCCGACCTCTCCGTGCTCTAAGGTTTTAATTATATGATCAAGGGCTAATTAATTGTGTTTAAGGGTTAACGGCGTCATTAAGCCACCTTAATGACACCGTTGCCTATAAATACAACCTTTCCACCATTCATTTGGGGATCTTGGCTAATTGTGCAATTTAGCTCTGACATCTCTCTAGCTTTATCTCTCTAGAAAGAAACGTAATGACTTAAGCATCGGAGAGGATACATCAAGCACCACCCCCCCCCCTCCGTGCTTGATATTGCCGCTCTTGCAGGGCACGCGGAGAAGAGAAGGAGAAGGGCAGAAGGATACGGATCAGAACGACCGAACTCCGGAAGCACAGGATCCTCTAGTTCACCAGTGAGGAGTAGGATTTAGGCCGGCGACCCGTTGACCTGAAACCTATAATCTAACACTTGGCGCCGTCTGTGGGAAACGCTACGACAAGTCATGGCGTACCACTGTTATTCTAAGATCACCACTTTACAAGATTCGGGAGAATCACGCCAAGCGCGTACACCTCCTACACCTCCTACCAAACACGCATATGTCGACAGTCTAAGAGGAAGAGTAACACCTCTCGTCCAGAAACTAAGTGTAATAGCAGCAGACTATCATGTCCGCGTATCTCGGAGCGGCTATCATGTCTGCGCATCTCGGAGCGGCTATCATGTCCGCACACCTCGGAGTGGCTATCATTTCCACGTGACTCTAGGCGGATATCATGTCCGCGCCTCTCGGAGTGGCTATCATGTCCGCACATCTTGGAGTGGCTGTCATATCCACCCCTCTCTAGGCGGCTATCATGTCCGCATATTGTCCAACGATTATTGTGTTCACAGGTAATGGACTATATACAGGTTCAGGAGACGTACCAAGAAGACACTCTACCTTGGGAAAAACCAAATACGGGTCGCAAGACACACTCTACCTTGGGGAAAACCAAGTAGCGGTGCAGGAGGCACACTACCTTGAAAACGCCAGGTTGTGGCAACAACATGGATAGGCACGTCGCCTCGCCGACCTCTGACCGACGCCATGGAAGGATATGTCGCCTCGTCCGTCCTCTGGCCTTCTCCCTACCTCGAAAACTTCAAGTAGCTGTCGCGGAGTGCACCCTACCTTAGGAAAAACCAAGTAGCAGCTGTGGAATGCACCCTACTTTGGAAAACCCAAGTAGCAGTCGATACAATAGTCGCCACCTCGTGTCCGAAATGACTACAGTGCGAACACCCCGACAATGGGGCAACTCCACACCTACGAACTTATAAGTTCACAACTACTACATAGCGAACATCCTCTACACGGGGGCAACTCTATGTCAGTACGGGCCTCGTCCCAACACTTTATACAGCCTATATGGCACTACACGCGTTTGCGCTACCCAACACATTTTTATCATGAGATGTTCATCGACAACATATCAGGAGGCCTAACACCTCGCGACTAAGGGGCAAGTGCCCCTACTTGGCCACGTCACTACATATACTTCTCCTCTGGGGGCATTCACCTCAATGATCTTGGGGGCAATACTATATCAACAAGGGTCATGTCCCTCGGCATATACATTGAGAACATACTTCTGTTGTAAGATGTTCATCAATGACGCGGCGGATGCATGGCACCTCGCAAGTCCAGGACCCTCGTGTCCGCGACACACTTTCCCTTATATAGGTACACACTTTCATGTTCATTATACATCCATGTTCACTCAAGGTAACATCCTATAGGCAAATTTTCTAGTATCCCATACTTATAAAAAAATTTGGACCAAAATTGAAATTTTTCCCCACATAGGCCTATCCCATCATGAAATTGAAGTATGGACTCGTTTAGCTGTATGCATGTTGCATCCCCACACGAGCTTATATTTTCCGAGTATGAGCTCGTGACGGTATTAGATTTATTATCTCCATCTCAGAAGGACACGTGCTTGGACGCGTGTCCGTGCTATTCTGACATTTGCAATTTCTCTATCTTATAAGAGAGGGGGCAGAGTCAGAGACACACACCCATGGGAAAGTAAGAATTCTGACAAAAGGTAAAATCCCGGCTTCAAATTGCGCGTGTCATACCATCCTAAAATAGAGTCAATCAAGGGTCAGGCCATTGGTTGACTCGGAGGCATGTGATGGATATACGCCCAATTTGAACCCGTTGACTTCCAAATCGTTTTATTTTGATCATCCTGTTAGTGATTATAAATCGAAACTTCGACCCAAACACCCCGCCGAAATAACAACGGTCCGGACGAGGCGAAAATACTCGTCCGGTCCGCGACGAACTCACCTAGGTGAGGTCGGGTGGCCACACCCGACCTCCCCTAGCAAACCCTATTTCCCCTAGGGAGGGGTTGGGTGACCACACCCAACCCCTACCCTTGGGGGTCGGATTTTCTCCCCCCCCCCCCCCCCAAGGGCCTCGGCACCGTTTCCCGACTCCCATACTCAGTTTATTTCCGCCGACCTCTCTGTGCTCTAAGGTTTTAATTATATGATCAAGGGCTAATTAATTGTGTTTTAGGGTTAACGATGTCATTAATCCACCTTAATGACACTGTTGCCTATAAATACAACCTTTCCGCCATTCATTTGGGGATCTTGGCTAATTGTGCAATTTAGCTCTGACATCTCTCTAGCTTTATCTCTCTAGAAAGAAACGTACTAACTTAAGCATCGGAGAGGGTACATCAACCACCACCCCCCCCCCCTCCGTGCTTGATATTGCCCCTCTTGCAGGGCACGGGGAGAAGAGAAGGTGGAGGGCAGAAGGATACGGATCAGAACAACCGAACTCAGGAAGCACAGGATCCGCTAGTTCACCAGTGAGGAGTAGGATTTAGGCCGGCGACCCGTTGACCTGAAACCTATAACCTAACACTCCTCAAGTTCAACCTCATCCTCATTCTCCACTTCATCCTCATGCTTCATCTCATCCTCATGGTCAACCACCTCCTCATGGTAAACCACCTCCTCATTCTCCATCTTCTCATGCTCCATCTCATCCTCATGCTCCACTTCATCCTCATGGTCAACTACCTCATCATGGTCAACCAACTCCCCAGTCTCCACTCCTTTGAGGTGACATCCATCTAAGCCAACGAAAGGTTTCCACCCTTCTCTGAAACCCGTTTTACATGCCTCTAAGCACATGTAAAGGCGAAAAAATCTGCCTTGATTCAATAGAACCTTCACCGAGCTCCTTTCGTTGATGGTAGACACGGCGTGGGCATAGTCCCAAAGACTTGCAAACTATTTCTCCTTCTCCCCCGTGATAATGGCATCCATCTGCCTAATTTCATGCAGCACAATGAACCTATTAACATCGAAATGTCTGTCCGTTGCGAGATCTTTCACGATGTAAGTTGAAGTAAGACTTTGAACCCTATGCTTAGGTAGATATTGTCAAATTATCCACTTTGAATTGATTTAGTTTGTCTTAAACACTTGACACTGTTTTTTATGCTTATTCGTGAAGTTCATCACCTGAAATTAATGGGAAAACGTTAATCTAATGAATCAACATACTAAAAACCAGAAAATAAAAAACCATCATAATGTACCTGCAATCTTTCTTTATTTTGAATCTTAGAAGCATAAAGCCTCCACCCACATTTTTTCACACAAGCAGCTTCCACCTTTTCCTTCCCAGTGTTCCTCAACTTGTATGCATACCTGTGAGCTATACTGTGCTCAGGCAGTGCAAGTCGTAATGCATCAGCATTAGGGAAAAGAAGACCGACCCTCAAATCTGGTGGGGGTGCATTGACGTCTTCATTCTCCTTGTACTCTTGGAAACGAGCCGGACTTACAAGATCGTCTTCAACGGACCCTTCAAAAGATGTTAGACTATTTGAATCGTGAAGAAAATCAGAATCTGTAGTAGCACCTAGGTTTAGCTCATCCCACGATCCCATTTCATCTATCCCTTTATCCTGAGATTCTGGTCGCGGGGTTTGTCGGGTTTGTTCTACAAATAAAACATGTAAACAACCTCATGTTAAACTTACGTAATACAAATACAAATCATGAAAAGAGAATGTATGAACACATACCTCCAAATGGTGGGGATCCTGCAACAGCTGTGTACTGCGGTTGTTTCCTCATATACTTCATGGTCTCTTCTTCTAGCGGCGTTCACTTTACTCTTCACTAAAGATATTTCCTTCCTCTTCTGTTTTTCCTTAGCCTTCTCAATCTCAGCCGCCTCATTGGCCACATCCTCCCACAGCTCGGTATCACCCCTTACGGGTTCACTATCTTCCGCGAAGTCATCTTCTTGTCCTTATACTTCATCTTCTTCGGTTTTGACTGCATCATAGTTGGATGAAACTTGATCTAAGGATGGAGATGACTCTACATGGATCAGAGGTGTTGGCGTTTCTGCATCCCTTTCTTCATCCCGTTCCCTTACCAATCTTGCCAAATCTTGATTCAGCTGTTCCATACATACCAGCAACTCAGCTGTTGTAAGCACTTCGGCATCCTCTACAACAGGTGTTTGTTACTCCCTCAACGTTACCCTTCCCAAGACTTGCTAAGCCCAGTACGTTGCTCCTCACCATGTAGAGCTGTAACATGTATGTTAGATTACGGGGAGTAATCACTACAGATACTTAAACAAGGTACATGCTAGTAATTGAAATTACGCAGTGGAAGTTTCACACATACCTTTAAGGTGATCCGTAGACCCAAGATCTTCTCAAGAGGGAGTTCGAGATCCTCCGGTCGGGACCCGTAGAGGTTCTTGTTAGAGAAGCCCTACGTGGTGCAAACTCCACAGCAAAGCCTTTGATCGATTCTTGGCACGGGGACAGATCTCTGGAGAGTTTGCTCGAAGGCAATTTGGCACACCCTTAGTGAGGGCTGAGGGCTATGGTTCGGTCGAAACTAGGTTTTTAAGGGGGGATGGTTTTTCTTTTTAAAACACTCTGATGAGGGAGTTGTGATTAACCCTAAAAATACCCTAACACCTCTTATTTATAGGAGGAGTAAAGTGGACAAAAGTCCACTTTACCCAACCTAGGGTTTCGGCCAGCCTATGTAATGGGGAGGCCCAATTTTGGGCCTCCCATGTCAATTGGGATTTGAGTCTAGCCCAATTACCCTAATGTGACATTTACCCAAGTTCATTAGGTAAACTATACATATTATGGGCTACCAATTACGGCGCCCATTACCATATGCTTACAGCTCATACTCGCCGGAATGGGAGGGTGCCTGTTAATGTATTGTCGTTCAAATCTGCATCAAAATTTCTCCCCTTTGATCTGCTCCTTGCTTCCGAATATTTCATACAAGGTTTGTCGTGCGACCGGCGGATATGATGGGCATCGTGCTACTCATCTGTTAAGAGTGTTGTAGCGCCTGCGGTACATTGATTACCTTTTCTCCAATCAACATGTTATAAACAACATTTATATTGTACAGCACTGTATCCTAGGTCAACTCTTAATTCTCCATTTACCTAGTTTCCACATAGGAACACTTCTCCAAGGCATCTGTACAAGTATTCACAACCTTCAACTAATATCTGGTTGGTGGCCACCTAGTGAATACAAGAGTCGGTGAATTACAGGTGAATTTGACCATCCCCATCGCTCATATCCTTAGTCAGACCCAGCCGGTTTCCAAAGACGTGGTCGCTGGGCCTTTTTGTTTAGCACTACGCTCGTACGCCGGGAAGCGAGCATTGAGCCTGACCTTAGATATGAGTTCCGAGTCCGTGAGGATAGTTTAGGTGCCTCTTCATAAGGCTCCTGGGATCAATCACACTCTTGAGGTGAAGAAGTTTGTGCCCGCCAGAGTCACGAGGATTCCTTCCTAGCACAACCGAACGTGGCACGTGTAGTATGAAGCATGTGTTGATAGCATACCTGAACCTTTTGGGTTGACAGGAAAGGGATATGTCAATCATGCTATCAAAGATTCTCATCTGGCCCAGAATGTGGTTAAATGACGAACGAAGTTCATCACGACAATATGCAAAACGAAGATCACGTCGAGTTACTTCGAAACTAGATAATCGTCTTGCTTAATCAGGTTTATCCCCCTGACTCATAGCCAGTCTTGTTCGGTGGAGGCCTCCCTCCACTGCAAGAAGATCGTACCTGTGTGGTTAGGTAAGGCCCACATTCGACATAGTTCGGCAGAGGATTGCGTTCTTCTACGACTTAGTTTATATACCGTAAATCTGATGTAATCAAAACATTATGACGTCGATTGATCTTAAACTCAGTTACAATTCTTTCGCTTACAAAATTAATTTTCTAATATCAAAATAATATCACAGATAAATTCCATTTTTAGACCCTACGCAATCCAAGCAGTTTTACATGTTTTTCGAATATGTCCCTGCGTAGTGGTTTAGTTAATGGGTCAGTAACCAAGTTATTGGTGGATAAGTATTCCATAGTTATTATATTGTCTACTACTATTAAAATTTAGCATGAAATTACTTCATATCAATGTGTTTGGTCTTACTACGGTACTTCGGATTCTTAACTGCCGCAATGGCTGCTTGACTGTTAGAGAAGACCTTTACAAGTTTATTCTCGACATCGCCACAACGAAGAGCAGTTAGAAGCCTTTTGTGCCAGATCGCTTCCTGTGCATTCTTAGAGAGAGCTACGAATTCTAATTCCATCGTGGACAGCGCGACACAAGTTTGCTTCTTGCTCGTCCATGAAATGGTGGCATTAGCAAGGAGGAATGCTCCTCCCGTGGTGGACTTACGATCATCTGGATCGCCACCACAGTCGGCGTCAATGTAATCAGTCAATTCTAACTTCCTGCCCTCATAGCACAGTTCGTAGTCGGCAGTACCTTTTCGGATAACGAGTTCCTCGTTTTATAGTCTTTAAATTTTTATGACCAGGATCTGATAGGAAACGTGCTACTAGGCCCACGACGTAACAGATATCTGGTCGGGTGCATTACATGGCGTAGAACAAACTACCGACCATGCTAAAACATCATGCACTCTTTATCCATTCACGCTCTGCCAGGTTCTTGGGGCCGTCACGTTCTGACAGTGCGCACCCAAACAACATTGGCGTTTCTACGGATTTCGGCATCCTGTAGTCTGAATCCTTTTCAACAGCTTGTTGATATAGGCTTCTTGAGACAGACACAATTTCCGGGTAGCCCGATCTCTAGCAATATTAATGCCCAAGATGTACGTGGCCTCTCCCATGTCTTTCATCTCAAATACAGATGCCAACCAGGACTTTGACTTATTCATTAATCTCACGTCGTTTACACGAATAAGTATGACATCCATATAAGTATGTCATCCATGTGTAAGGTTAAGATGACATAGTTAGACCTGGAGGTCTTATAATACACGCACGGATCCTTGTGATAAACTCACAGATCCATTTCCTACGATTTCCCCATGGAATCTACGGTACCATTGCAGAGACGACTGTTTATGACCGTAGATGGACCTTTGGAGTTTACAAACTTTACATTCGTTACCAGAAGTAATGAAACCCTCCGGTTGCTCCATGTAGATCTCTTCCTCCAGGATTTCGAGGAGGAATTCGGTCTTAATACCCACTTGGTGCAGTTCGAAATTGAGACCTGCAACTAGGACCATGAATGGCCCTTCACCGTGGTTTTACGCACAGGTGGTGAGTATGTTTCATCAAATTCCACTCCGTGAAGTTGAGTATGGCCTTTCGCAACAAGTCGAGCTTTGTATCGGTCGACCTTTTCCATCAGTGGTGAGCCTTCTTTCAGGACTCACCATATCTTTACGCCCATGTGATTAGCAGGTAAATCAACTATAGACTTTAATGGCTTTCATTTAGGCGATCTCTCTCATTTATTATTTTTCTCCATTTCTCTACTTGAGGTCTTTCCAATGCATGCCAACAGTCAATAGAGTGAGGTTATCACTCTTCCAGATGGGATACTTCTTTGGAGAAGTTCGACGCCTTTGACTTTCGTCTAGGCTTTTGATTATCCCGTCATTGAGTCTTAACGTCTCTCCCACTAAGAATAATGCCTCTTATTAGAGCATTTCTTCCAGTTGGGATCAATTCTCCCACTCGAGATAATGCTTCTTATCAGAGCATCACTTCAATTGGGTACAAGAGGAGTGCTTGAACCATAACCAACAACTTTCCTTGGACGACTTCTCGGTCTCGGAGTTTTACTTCCAAGATGAATTCCTTGATCACTAGGATCTGGAACCAAGTTTGTCGGATTACTCCCACTGGGAACAATGGGTAGTTTAGGTAGTCGTGGCATTCCTGGTTCAGCATTACGATAATCAGGTTCAGCTTGATTCGTCTCAATAGCAATAGTGATTTCTTGTGGAAGGAGTTTATTCCTCCCACTGGATTTATTATGAAAATGTTCCCATTATCATATACCATATCATTCACTTGAGTTGCTGGTTCAAATCTCTCCCACTCGAATTAAGTGGGACCTGATGTCAGTAATATCCTCTTCTGTCTGATTAAGACTCATTATTCTGAACTGTCAATGCATCGGAAAATTCGTCCTCAAGTATGTAATGTCATATGTTCGACCACGATACCATGTCTTTAAGCTGTAAACATGTATTTTCAAAGAGTAGTAACCTACTCCTGTCCTAAATACGTGTTTAATGCGCAAATTAATGTCGCATGATGATATGAGTAGCAAATTATAATTCTTCAGCTTTTATGGCGGCGTGTCTTACCGATTACAATGGAACATAGTTTTACATTAATGTGAATCATTTTCTCATCATCCCATAGGGAACGAGTGACGAAATGACTAAAACATTTATTCAAACTATGCTTTTAGAAGTGTGTCACTTGATTTGAATGCCTAGCCTGACTTATCGTTCAAGATGTACGGAAGGAAAATCGTTTAACCGACTTCATCCTTCTTCGTTTGCTAACTTATTTCAGAGATTATATCCCATCTCCGATCTGAGCACTTCAGGTTTTCACCCTATGCGTCAGTCGATACTTTTACAAGGTCGTGGTAGCTTCCGAAGCCTACTTTTTACCGATGTAAATGTTATCAATAAGTTGTTTCCAAAGGAATGCAAACGAAAATTCAGCACATCATCATTTAAACACTTCATTATTAAACTCGTACTTTGAAACGATGTGTTCCGTCTTTCAAGGTCCGCTTGCGCATTAGCGCTATTCACCGAAGGTTTAACCTTAGGTTAAATCGTTTCATTTTTTAATTTAATTTAATTTAATCCAATCGGTTTCGCACATGATCATTATTACATTTTATTTCATTCAATGGAGTCCTAATAATAAAGAATGAGTTACATTATTTGATCTAGCTACGCAATCGATGGGTTTATACATTTCAGCTTGGTCGTGCTGACTGAGATGACGGAGTACGTGAATCGTTTCATTTCATTCGACCACTTTTACCTGGCCGAAATTTCGTTTCGGATCGATCCCTCTTAACCTGGTCGATTAATTTTAACAAGTAGATCACATTTCGAATTGAACGGAAACTACTATATTCTATACATCTGAATCTCGAAATAACCAAAATTTTAGTATCTCAAACGAACGATAAATGACAATGATAGGGTTCTTGATCTGATGATCGCGTATTCGATCCATGATTGTCGCATAGATAGTCGAGAACTTTAAGTCATGTTGAACATCATATCTGAGTAATTCACGAGTGAATTACATCAAATGATCTGTGTCTGTATAAAACGTTATACAACTTCATACACATGACCTACGTGGCGTACTATAGACGCGCTTTATCAACATGGTTTAACCCAGCGGATTATCGTACAAGACCTTTATGGTCCAGTTCTCTCTATGATATGCGGATCAAAGTTGGACTTCTTTGAACCCAGTATAGCGAGCAGAGAAGGTTTCACTTTTTACTGTTGGGGTTACTGTACTTGATTAGGCTCAAGGTCATTGAGTCCTGTCAATATCAGAAAACCATATACATCTTTTCCATGTTGACCTTTCATTCTGAATATCTGATGCGGGTTTTACACCAACATCCATGAAAAGAGAGAAGACCATCACGTTTAACCGAAACATTTAGCTTTTTGCATCATTGCTTCCACCGAGGCGGATGCAAAGGGATACTAAGCTGCAACGTTGCCTGGTTGTAATTGAAGTCTTCTTCAACCCCCTTTTACCAAGGTTAAATGTATCACCACATATGCGTTCAGATCATCAAAGAACCTACTCCCATGCTTGGTGAAACAAATTATTTCATTCGTTTCGTATTGTCAAAATCATACAGACTGCCATATTCATCTGTAGTTGTCCTCTCCACTTTTCGGAATCGTAGAGATATCAACACGTACTCCTTTTATTCATCATGATTCATACCATCAAGATTGCGTGGAATATCGAATCGCACTAATTCAACCAATTCATACTAACACATCGATGATTATGCAAAATTAGGTAGACAATAACATTTTGAGAAAGAATTGCATACATCAGATATCTATTAAGATTGAATCCGACAAATGATGATTCCTCAGTCATCTAAACCAACCGACCACCAGTAAACCAATGGAAGATGGCTGTGAAAGAGGTCACATTATCGCCGTTTTCAATCCAATAGATCAGTCTTTTAAAACGGTTTTAATCGAAAATTACCGGAACGGGAATTTTAAAACAAGCATACCCGATCTTGGCTTTCCAAAGGCCCTTTTGTATTTTTGAAATATTCCGATGAATTTACTCATGCATATATAATTCCACTAATCATGTAAATTATCATACTCAAGTAACATTCGTCAAACAAATCACACTCATGCTTACGCGTCATGCGTCTAATGTTCCGAGGAACTCATGCTTGCATATATAAGTTTACTTCCATGTAAATTATAAAATGCAACTACATCCTCAACATTCTAGCATATGTGTCAAACATGAAAATCCCACAACAATCATACATATTTGGCGACTGGTTTTCGGTTTTAAAATAATTATAAACATTAGGGGCTAATTTGCAATTCATGCTTATATTCAGTTACGCAACATTCTAGACATGAATCCTAGGCATTTACAACCATCACAGCATATCTATCCTAGTGCGCATTCCATATATTTAACCAGGGCTCCGCCCACAACATGCAATGTCCAGCTAGCTTGACAATGTCAAGACAACATTTCTAATCATGCATTAATATATATTGAATAAAAAACAATGCAATTCAGCCCACTAATTATACCGGTCCCAAAAACATGTATCTCCGAGATCCATCCCTATAATCGAAACAAGGCATAAATGTTAGCAATCCTATGAGCACTGTGTAGTCCATTTAGAGATTAAAAAACATCTGGATTTTAAAACTTGACAACCCTATTTTATTTATTTGACTTGAATTCGGTTTTAAAAATCATTTTGGTTCAGTCAATTTTGGTTCGGTTTGGTCCGGTTTAGAAAATCTAGTTCGGCCCGGTCTGGAAAATCCGGTTCGGTCCGGTGAATCCGGTTCGGTTCGGTCCGAACTGGTCCGTTAAAATAGGGTTTGATTCAACAAAAAAAAGCCGGTTCAGTTAGATCCACTTAATTACCCCGGTTCGACCCAACCCGATTAGGTCGAACCGATTGAGAAAACCCGGTTCGATTTTAATCCGTTCCGGTTAATATATATTAGACCGGCCCAATAATTTTAAATTTTAAAGATTGGGCCGAAATGTTTACTTGTGGCCCAAGTAGGGTTTTAAAGTCCAAAAATAATTAACTTAACCACCAAGTAACATTAATTATATAAAATAATTTCCAATTTAAATATATATATATATATATATATATATATATATATATGTAAAAATCGAATAAAATCTATCAATAATATCTTTAACCCTATTAAATATTTAGATATATTGATAGTAATATATATATATACCTATATATTATTGTGAATCTATCCTAATGTTCTCAATTATAGATATAATGTTACCTATATTAAAAATTAAAATATGGTAAACAATATTATTTTAATATAGAAGCCGAAAATTTTGTCCCTTGGTGCTTAAAAAAATTAAAATTTTACCTTGTAATTTACCTAAGGTTTCGTCCAAAACACTAAAATTGGGAACAAGTGGTCAAATTTTAAGATCAAATTTTAATAGGATCTACAATCCAATGTTTGATTTTGATAAATATTACTCTTTTCTTGAAGATCATGAACATCAAATTAACCAAGAACATCATGAAAATTTCGGACCACCCTATACATGAAAATTCGAAAATTTTAAAATCCTTTTTCGGTCCGGAAACTTTAAACTTCCAAGAACATAAATTTATCAAAATCATGAACTCCTAACACATGCTCTGATAGCACTGTTAGATTACGATGAGTAATCACTACGGATACTTAAACAAGGTACATGCTAGTAATCAGAATTATGCAGCGGAAATGTCACACATACCTTTAAGGTGATCCGTAGACCCAAGATCTTCTCAAGAGGGAGTTCGCGATAATCCGGTCGGGACCCGTAGAGGTTCTTGTTAGAGAAGCCCTACGTGGTGCAAGCTCCACAACAAAGCCTCTGATCGATTTTTGGCACGGGGGCAGATCTCTGGAGAATTTGCTCGAAGGCAATTTGACACACCCTTGGTGAGGGCTATGGTTCGGCCGAAACTAGGTGTTTAAGGGGGGAGGTTTTTCTCTCTTAAACACTCTGATGAGGGAATTGTGATTAACCCTAAAAATCCCCTAACACCGCTTATTTTTAGGAGTAAAGTGGACAAAAGTCCACTTTACCCCACCTAGGGTTTCGGCCGGCCTATGTAATTGGAGATGCCCAATTTGGGCCTCCCATGTCAACTGAGATTTTGGGTCTTGCCCAATTACCCTAATGTGACATTTACCCAACTTCATTAGGTAAATTATACATATTATGGGCTACCAATTACGGCGCCCATTACCATATGCTTACAATGTACCCTCTAGGATGGATGTTTAACACCTCCTCCCAGTCGGAGTCACACATGATTAACTTCAAAGCAATATTACCTTCCACATACTTCTTATAATGTATGTGCTCCCACTGAGGGTACTAATACTTCTCCATCAGTTTCCTGAGTAGCTGCGAGTAATGGTAGGATTTGCGAATCTCGAAGTAGTCAAGTTCGCCTACGTATTTGGTTAGCTTCCAATCGTCTTCAACTATGAAGGCACCATGGTGATGTACCTCCACCTTGACAGGATAATCATCATCAGGTTTAGCCATTGGTCAGAAACCTGCACGTCAAGTTTTTTATGTATGAATCAACAAACTGTCAACTAATAAAGAAAGTCTAAAATTTATTTTCTTGTTGATTTTAGGTATCTGACAACTAACATAGTCAATACCATACTCAAGTTTTCATTTTTCAACCTTTAATACGTCAACCGTACCCAAAAATACTAATTAAATCAAAAATATTTCTTATAAATGTAACAAATTTTCTCTTTACTTTAAAAGGCAAACCGAACAAATGTTGTTCAAGTTCAGTTTTTTTTTTAAACAATACTCAAGTTTCAGTTTTTCAACCTTTAATACGTCCACATTACCCATTAATATAACTACTTGTAATTAAATCAAACGCTTTTCTTACTTACAAAAGTAAAAAAAAATTCTCTTATAAAAGTAACACGTTTCAGTTTTTTTTTTTTTTAAAACCATACTCAAGTTTCCATTTTTCAACCTTTAATACGTCAACCATACCCAAAAATACTAATTAAATCAAACATATTTCTTATAAATGTAACAAATTTTCTTTTTAATTTCGGTCAAAAGGCAAACCGAACAAATGTTGTTCAAGTTCAGTTTTTTTTTAAACCATATTCAAGTTTCAATTTACAACTACTTGTAATTAAATCAAACATTTTTCTTATAAAAGTAACAAAACTTCTCTTGAAAAAGTAACAAAAATTTCTCTTGAAAAAGTAACAAGTTTCATTTTTTTTTTTTTTTAAACCATACTCGAGTTTCCATTTTTCAAACTCTAATACGTAAACCATACTCAAATTTCTCTTTACTTTCAGTCAACAAGGCAAACCCTTCAAATGTTGTTCAAGTTTCAGTTTTTTTTTTAAAATCATACTCACGTTTCCATTTTTCAAACTCTAATACTTAAACCATACTCAAGTTTTTTCTTTACTTTCAGTCAACAAGGCAAACCCTTCAGATGTTGTTCAAGATTCAGATTTTTTACTTCTAATGTCTCAATAATCTCCAAGATAAGTTGTACTGTCCTCCTAGACCAAATGGTTAACAGGTCATTCATGCAAAATCTAACATTTACAGTAATACAACTTCAACTTCCACAAAATGAACAAACCCACAAACGATTTCAACAAAAGGACCTAATTTTCGAGAATTAAAAAACTTACCAAAGGCAAACAGAGCAGTCCGTAACCGAAATTTGACCTCCCCTGCAATCTACAGTGTCATCACCTAGCAGGAACGGAGCTCTCGTCGGTTCGCTTTCTTCTCGCCGTAAATCTGTCGTTATTCTCGTCAATTCTTCAAGGAAAACATCGGAAGTGCAAGTACAACGAAACCCTAGTTTATGCCTCTTTAGTTTTTGGGAGGAAAATCGAGAATAGACTGAAGATAGTTGGGGAGTTGAGTGGTTTTGATGGACAAGACAGCAGAAGAGAAGGCAAAAGAAGAAAAGTATGTCACTAGTGACAGACAAGTCGACAACCCACAGGATCAGAGATTTCTTTGTGGGCATGTTTTGAAATGGTGAACCAAAATGAAATACGCAACAAGGAACAAACAGTTTTCGACCATTTCCAAAATTTTGGAAATGGTCGAAAACTGTTTGTTCCTTGTTGCGTATTTCATTTTGGTTCACCATTTCAAAACATGCCCACAAAGAAATCTCTGATCCTGTGGGTTGTCGACTTGTCTGTCGCTAGTGATGTATGCATATACACGCTTCGTTTGTCAAAGCATCTCTGAACTCTTCGCTACCTTCTGCTCGTATACAGACGACACTAGTCAAAACCGTCGTTAGATTCTTTCTAGCAACCCATTTTGAAAATATATATCTACCCACCCAGCAAGGGGATTTTAGTCAAAGCTAGAGTCTTGGAAGTGGTTGGAGATTCCATATATACAGTTTCTCTAAGTTATTTTATTCTGATACTCCTTCAGTTCACTCTGTTATTCTTTTGTTTGAATATTCAGAGTCAGTCAAACAGTGTTCAAGCAGTGGAAAAGCTTATTCACGCAATCGTCGTCAAAGAGGAAGAGCAGGGAAGATCCTATTTTTGAGAAGAAGAAAAAAGGTATGTCCGTTTTACAGTGCTGAATGACTACTTTTTCTCCTTTTATTTTAAGAAGGTTTGTAGAGATGGATTCAGACTAGGGTTTGTCAAGATTGGGACCATGGAGATCCGAAAGAGCTTTTGTGCTATTCCTAATACATGCCAATCTCATTTCGTCTACCTTTCACAAATCAGCATTTGTGGGTCTTGGTTTTGCTTTTACACATCCCTTTTTACTACGAGCTCTTGGATATTCTGCATCTTCCCCAGAGGCAGAGGGGAGGCGAGACTCATCTACACTCTGTATAATCTTCTCTTTACTAAATGGACCCGAGTGTTTCGTTTTAGATTATATATGAGAAGATATAAAATTCTAAAACCTTGCCAACGAATGTATGGTAGCCTTGAAAGGGACTGGTAGATAGATAGACATACATTTATGTTGTTTTTGTCCTCATTCCATGTTCACAGACTAAATAATAATATCTCTTTCATTAACTTCTTCTTCCTTTTTCTGCACATGAGTTAATTAAAGCTGTTAAACAGTTTATATTTTGAAATTTCCAGTGAATTGAAGTCAAAGCCAAAGGGAGTTTATGTAAATGCTGAAACTGCTTTGCCAGTTTATTTGTATGCAGGAATGAGTTTTCTATTCAATGCTCAATCGGTTTGGTTGAAATAAGCAAAGGTTGACTGAGGAATAAGCAAGCAGGCGTGGCAGGATGTGTGATTCACCCATCCTGCGAGCTGCTTCGAATCAGTGAGTCCCAGTTGCGTCTTCTGTTTTTTTTTTCAATAGTAATTGGACTTGCTTGCTTTAAAATGTATTTGCTCTATCTATCAGGAGTGCTAATGCTCTCAATCTTGGTCTAATGATTATTCTAGATTGGAGGTTTCGCCATATACACTTCAACTTAGAAGATTCGACGGGTCATTAATACAGGTGAGACCAAGCAAAAATGACTAGCTAGCCACTTTTAGGCCATGAATAGTAATTAGTATCATCTACTGAACCATGCCTAAAGTCTATAGCTTTAGAATTAGAAGGGAGTTAATGAGATTCCCATATGATCACTAATCTCAGTGAAGTATTAATCTTTAGCTACTTCTTTGAGTCCAAAGCTATTTATTTCTGTGACTCTTCCCATTATTCTTATCTGTTGAGTTAGTCTTTCCATTCTATTTTCACGCCTTCGTTTCAGCCTCTATTGCAACAGAACCGCTAGAATTTGGTGCATCTCATGGTTTTTTTATCTGATATGCTGGAAGCTAGTTTCTTGTTAGTTTATGCAGTCCCATAAACTACAATTTGTATATTTTTTTCGGCACAAGAAGCTTCTTTGATTTTCTGCATTAAATTCAGAATTCTTTATAACATAATATAGCCTGTTACATATCTTTTCTCCTACTCTTAAGACCCGAGCATGAAATCTCTAGACCCTGCACATTTGGTCTTTTGAACCCAAGTTATGATTGTTCACTTGGCTGTTGCTACCTGTAATTTGATCACATACCATGACTTATCCTTTACCTGGCAATGTCAACTAGACACCTCTTTACACCACGTTCAAGTGAAAAGCTTATGGTGCTTGCATCCCTAATCAGTCTGCTTCATTTTTTTACTTCCTTAGAAAATCGTAGCATGGATGGAAATCATGTAATATGTTGTTATATATATATATATGTGGCCTAAAGCTTCGTTTATTTATTACAAATATTTTTTTAAAAAATAACTTATCTCTATAGGGGATATCTAATTTGTAATATTTGGCTCTCTCTATATTTGAAGGGAGGGGATTTTGCAAATGAGGCTAGGAATCATTTGTCAGGCCCCGAAAGAAACAAAATTTGTCCTTGCAGGTTCCAACTTGAGCAGGATGTAAGTTCTTCTCTCAGCAGGGGTTCAAATGTAGTGGCAACATCAGGTGACTTTGATGTTACTTACTGAAGCTTTTGCTTCAGGTACAAAAACTGCAAGAGCAGCTGCAAGAATAGATGGAACTTCATAAAGTTCTGGAACATTCATTCAAAAAAAATGCTGTAAATTATCGAGCACATCATGTCTCCCTCTCAAGGTGCGCTTCTTCTTTCTGCCATGAAATGGTCCTTGGGGTTTGTGTCATTGTATATATCATTAAAATCAGGGTTTTATAACTGTTAGATATCCGTCCAATTAGGGTTCGTGTTTACATTTCGGGCCTCGCAAAATACCCCAAAACCCGTAAAAGAACTCTTCCGTGGACACCCAAGTCCAAAACGGTCCGGAATACGCGCAGTACCCGGACCGGAGGACTTCCGAATTGCCCTAAGGCAATCCGGACCTCCGGATTGCTAAAAAATCCGAGTAGGTCCGGATTTCCGATGTTCTCCGCGCGCTTATCCCGATTATTTTGCCAAGTGTGAGAAGTCAGTGCACGCATAGTCCACTTTGATGACGGTATAAGTTTTCCTTCATACCGACATCAAGCCGTTCAAAACTGGGCATGATCCTTAGGTTCCTATAAATAGGGGCCTAGGTCTCCCATTTTAGATAACTCCCTCATTTTAGGCATTCCGTGCTCTGACTTCTCTCTAAAAGGCTTTCTCTCTCTAGAAGATTTTGACTTGAGCGTCGGAGAGGGCCCTGATGGATATACGCCCAATTTGAACCCGTTGACTTCCAAACCGTTGTATTTTTATCGTCCCATTAACATTTGTAAATCGAAACTTCGACCCGAACACTTCACGAGAACATCAACGGCTCGGACGGGGCCGAAGCGCCCGTCCGGCCAAGGAAAACTCACCTAGGTGAGGTTGGGTGGCCACACCCGACCTCCCCTAGGAGAGATCGGGTCAGCCAACCCGATCTCTCCTAGGGGAGATCGGGTGGACCAACCCGATCTCTCCTAGGAGGGATGGGGTTGGGTGCCCTCACCCAACCCCTACCCTTGGGGGTCGGATTTCTCCCCCCCAAGGGCCCCTGCGCCGTTTTCAGACACCCACACCCGGTTCACGTCGCCTACCTTCTCCGTATCCTAAGGTCTTAATTGTACACTTAAAGGTTAATTAATTGTATTTAAAGGTTAACGATGTCATTAAACCACCTTAATGACACCGTTGCCTATAAATACCCCACCTTCACAACTCATTGGATCATCTTGGCAATTTGGATTATTTTGCTCTGACATCTCTCTAGTTTATCTCTCTAAGAAGAATACTGACTTAGGCATCGGAGAGGGTTCACCAGGCACCACCCCCTCCGTGTCTGGTACTGCCCCTTCTGCAGGGTAGGAGGAGAGAGGAAGGAAGGAAGGAAAGATATAGGCTAAGACAGGGCAACTCGGGAATACCGGATCACACACATCCCAGTAAGGAGAGAGATCAAAGCCGACCACCCGTTGACCTAGATCTCATAACCTAACACTTGGCGCCGTCTGTAGGCTTCGGACAGAAAGCCTGGCTATTACACGAGCTATGACGAACAGTAGGGTGTCCAGGCACCAACGCCCACCCGGGGGCAATGGGCGGAGAAGAGAACCCATACCCCAGGGAGGCAGCCTAACCCTGGGAAGCAACCAATGCATCCAGAGCCCCAAGAAATACCACAGCCTCCTCAACAACAGAACAACCAGGAGGGAGGACCTTCACGCCCAGCTGGGGCTGAGTCCTCCACAGCCTCCACCCCCGGGCAAGAAGGCCACAGAGAGAAAGAGAACAACAGGGAGTGCCTTCCCACAACACGGCACCCCCTGAGGGATACTATTATGAAGAGCAACCCCAAAGGTACCCGTATGGGATGCCGGCACAGAGAGATGGCAACCGCGCCCACACAGCGTATGCAAGGCCGGCATACACCCAAGGGACTTACACTGAAGCTCATGAGGAGGAGCAGATCCCAACAGAAGAGCACTACTCGCACCCTCGAGCAGGGCAACGAGAGGAACAAAGAAGATATTACCAGGAGCCACCCCCGGAGGGAAGGCAACAATTCGTGCCTCCTAGGCAACAGCAGAGCAACAGAGCTTACACCCCGCTTGGGGAGGAAAGACAAGCAAGACCTCCAAGGAGGCAAGGCTTCTATGAAGCACCCCAGCAGGCGTACCAAGGGTACTCCTACAGTCCATACCAGCATGGACAAGGGAACCCAGTAAGCCCAGTCTACAACTACAGTGGGTATTAGAGGGATTATACTCCGGCGCAGGTGATGATCACCCCGGAGGAGATAGAAGCCATGATAACCCGGAAATTGAATGAGTCAAAGAAACCCAGCCTGCATTGTCTAAGTGACAAGACGAACCACCCTTTCACAAGGGAGCTGGAGATGAACAGGGTGCCAGACTCCCTGCACACAGTGCAAATTGCAAAGTACAATGGGAAGGGAGACCCCCTAGAGCATATCCAACAGCATGAGGCCTCCCTATTTGGGAGGACCACTGATGAAAGGTACAAGGCACTCTTATTCCCAAACACCCTATCAGGGGTGGCCTCACATTGGTTCTTCAGTCTACCCTCTGAAAGCATCCACTCATGGGAGCAGCTAAAAGCTAAGTTTCTGCAAAGATACCTAGGGGAGAGGAAACTCCTCAAGGGAACAGGCTCCATTGATGATGTGAAACAAGAATACGATGAATCCCTGGCCAGCTACTATACTAGGTTCAACCAGAATATTGCAGACATCCAGGGAGACATCACCGAAGGGGAGATTATACGAGCCTTCATCAGAAACTTAGGTCGCTTTGGGTCAACATTGGCTGAAAAGATGGCCAAAAAGCCAGCAAGCACCTTGGAGGAGCTTGCAGGAAGAGTTAAAACGCACATCGACCTTGAAAGGCACAGGGCAACCAAGAAGGCCAAAATCCAGGCAGCCAAGGAGGATAATCAAAAGCCAAACAAAGGCAAGCCACCCCAGGCACCGCAGCATGCAAGGCAGCAGGAATGGCATCCGCCACAACAAAGAAACCAAATGGGTGAACCCTTAAAGGCTAGAGAAATAAACGTCATTAAGTTCATCCCACTGAACGCCACTCCAGCCACCGTACTTAGAGAAATGCGGAACCAAAAGCTTTGGTCACCCCCTGCAAGGTGGAGAGCCCCAATGGTGGGAAATCACAAGGATAGATGGTGTGACAACCATGAGGCTTATGGTCACGACACAAATGAATGCTTTAGCCTAAAGCTAAGCATAAACAACATCGTCCAGAGAGGAGAACTGAAGCAATTCATAGACCATGGGGGCAACAGTATGCAACTAGGGCCATCACAGAAAGACAAGGGCAAGGGAAAGATAGACTACAACCCTCCACCCAACAAAAAAGGAGTCATAAATATGATACATGGAGGAGTAGCATCGGGTGGCCCAACTGCTAATGCAAGAGAGGTCTATGCATCCAAGCTAAGCTCAGCGCCAAGGTGGAGAAAAAGGCCAAGAGAAGGGGAAGAAGTGAAGATCGAGTTCTCGGAGAAGGACAAAAGCCACATCGTCTTTCCACATGACGATGCTCTAGTTATTACTTTAGATATCGACAATTTTGATGTAAAGAGAATTTTGGTGGATGGGGGCAGCTCAGCTGACCTCCTAAGCTTGAGAGTGTTAGAGGAGATAGGGAAAACCAAAGCAGACATCAAACCGGTCAACTTCCCTCTAGTTGGCTTCTCAGGGGCAACAAGTTACCCCCTGGGAATGATAACCCTACCAGTAACCATGGGCCAAGGATGGACCCAGCTGAAGGTAAATGTCAATTTCTTGGTGGTTGAAAGCCTGGGAGCCTACAATGGGATCCTAGGAAGGACAACCATAAACCCATATGAAATAGTGCCATCCACTGTTCACCAGAAGCTGAAGTACATCACGGAGAACGGGGTTGGAGAGGTCCTGGGTGATCAACGCACTGCAAGGCAATGCTACGTCAACTCAATGAGACGTGGATCACACAGGACAGACACAGTGGCTGTGGTCATGGTAGGAGCCAACCAGGATAGAAGAAGGAGGGGAGAGAGACAAAGGCAAGGAAGGAGGAGGAGTGGGGTGACACTCCGTCTGAGCAGGCAGTTTTTTCAAACAGTGCC
This sequence comes from Clarkia xantiana subsp. parviflora, assembly GCA_036873135.1. Lineage (NCBI taxonomy): Eukaryota > Viridiplantae > Streptophyta > Magnoliopsida > Myrtales > Onagraceae > Clarkia > Clarkia xantiana. The sequence goes on from JAPTYO010000004.1 coordinate 44,581,298, forward strand.
TACAAGGAGACACAGGAGCAAGGCTGTGAAGGTGACATCCATACCTTGGCAGCCAGACACCATAATAGGGAACAGAACAAGGAACTCCATCCTAAAAGGCTTCCGCTACATAGATGATATCAAGCAAATGCCGCGGGAGTCTATATCAAGCTATTTCCAGAGATTCTTCAATTATGGTACCAACATGGACATCACAAGGGGAGAAGCAGTAAGGGCATTCATTAGAAACATGCATCCAAACTCATTCGGGACCTATGGAGGGCTCTATGAGATGGTCATGACGAGCACAATGAGAGAGCTCAAGGCAAGGCTGGACAAGGCATTTGCACAGGAAGCGGAGCAGTTGGATGAAGTTCCGATGAGAGGAAGAGAAATGGACACATTGGGAAGAAGTGTCAATTTCACATTCACACCCCTCACACTCAGCATAGAAGAAATTTTCCACAAGCACCTCAAGCAAGAGCTACCAACATGCAGGGAGGAAGGCAAGGCCTTCCTAGGAAGAGATGCACAGGGTTGGTGTGAGTACCATGGGACCTGGGGGCATCAAACCAACAACTGCATGGTGTTGAAGGTGGAAGTGGAAGAAATAATTTACAATGGAGACTTCAAGGAGTACGTGGCAACAGACACAGTGACCACCCCATATCCTTAGTTTCATATTTAGCATTTTGCATGTTTCAGCTTTACAAGCTTTTCAAAAAACAACTTTTGAGAAGGAGAACTCACGAAGTTACTCCAACTCTACAACTATCTTTTATTCCTACAAAGGATGTCTTGGTGCACCAAGGCATCCCAAGTGTACAAAAACATGAATGCTCCTAAGGGAGTAGTAGTTACTCAAAAGTATTTTCCAGTGAATGTAGTGGTATAGTCACGAAGTTATCCTTACACAGATATGACTTCAAGTCAATGACAGGTTCGACGCCCCCAAGAGCGTATCTTGAGAGTAGTTCTTATACTACGACATTCGACGCCCCCAAGAGCGTATCTTGAGAGTAGTTTTCATACTACGACATTCGACGTCCCCAAGAGCGTATCTTGAGAGTAGTGTTCATACTACGACCTTCGACGCCCCCAAGAGCGTATCTTGAGAGTAGTTATTACACTACAAATTCGACGCACCAAGAGCGTATCTTGAGAGTGGTTTCCAAAAACTACGAACTTCGACGCCCCCAGGAGCGTATCTTGAGAGTAGTGTTCATACTACGACCTTCGACGCCCCCAAGAGCGTATCTTGAGAGTAGTTATTACACTACGAATTCGACGCACCAAGAGCGTATCTTGAGAGTGGTTTCCAAAAACTACGAATTCGACGCCCCCAGGAGCGTATCTTGAGGTAGATTTGCAACCTACCAGATTAGACGCCCCCAAGAGCGTATCTTGAGGTAGAAAAAACACTACCAGTTCGACGCCCCCAAGAGCGTATCTTGAGGTAGATTTCAAACTACCAGTTCGACGCCCACCAGGAGCGTATCTTTGGTCTAACCTGAGCCCTCCGGGAGCCATATTCTGTGAAACGTTAAGTGCCGTCCGAGAGCCTGTCTCGTGAACAGTTTTCGACGCCCACCAAGAGCGTATCTTTGGTCTAACAGTACAACGTATACCGTGTAAAGGGTATCAGAAGAGATCATCACACCATGCTCAGAAGGATATCATGAAAAAGAAATTTCTAAGTAAAGTAATGTGAAGAACAAGTAATGTTTTTTCTTTATGAAATGGCGGGTATGACATGAAGGAAAGCACAAAAGAAAGACAAGTAAAGGAAACACACCAAGAGAAGAGCCCATAACCAAAGGGATATATACAAAAGCATGAGAAGCACTAATGTAAAGGCAAGCGAACCACGTAGTCAATAGCACAATACGGCAAAGGAAAGTAACAACAAACACCACCACAATTTCAAAAGACACTCAACCCATTAAAGGGGAGAAGGAGTGTAGTTATATACAAGGATAGCATGAGATAAACACATCAGTCAGAACCTTCGGGGGAATCACCCTCACCCCCTGAAGCTGAACCACCGGCAGAGATGGATGATGAGGAGGAATCTGAGGTACCAATCTCCACTGGTGTAGCATCCACCTGGGCAGGGGCAGGCTCGTCTGCAACAGCAGCCTGACCCCTCAGAACAGCCATGTAACCACTGGCATATGGCCCGAAGTCACCAAGGTCACCAACTGGGAACTGAGGATCAATACGAAAAATGTGATCAACCAGATACTCACCGAACTGGTTCATCTCCTGAGTGAGACGCGCGCTATAATCGGCAGTAAAGGCAGATGAGGCCTTGTACTCAGACACCGCGACAGTCCTCTCCTCCGCACGACACTTAGCCTCCAACTTCCGTAACTCCTCAGAATGGAGCGACGCTGCAACCTCAGCTTCCCGACGCAAACTGCCCACAGTGGTCTCAAGCAAGGACACCTGGTCCCGGAGCTCCTGCATCCTCAAATCAGATAATCGCGCCTTCTCAGCAGCAGTGGCGACCTCCGCCTTGAGAGAGACCTGGCTGTCCTCAAGGGTCTTCCTCTCGTCAGATAACTCGAGCACGAGCGAGGACATGTTCACCATGTCAGACATACCCTAACAATTCAAACAAGGGATGAGTAACCGAAAGATAGCCATTATGAAAGTAATAAGATGAAAGCAAGGAACAACTCACAGGTGCATAACGAGAAAGTACCCCCTGAACAAAGCGCCGAGTCTCCCCAGGAGACTTGGGTGGAGCAACACGATCGCCAGGGGGGATGGCGCCGCGGAGTACGCGGACACCAACCTCAGGGGTCCGCAAAGAGGAGGTGCTATCGAAGTGGAACTCCTTCAGACCAGCGAAAGGAGTCCACTCAGACCCAATAACATCTTCATCAGTAAGACGGGCGAAATCCTTCCGACTTAAAGTCGGAGGCCCACCTACACAAGCAAAGCAAGTCAAAGGAGAATATAAACATAGAAGAATCAGCAACAAGGTAGAGATCATACCTGAGGACCGTGCCCTCGGCTGGGGGGCAGGGGAACCACCACCAGCAGGTCGCTTCCCTTTGTCAGCCAGGGAAGGCACCTCTTCGACCACCATCTCCTTATCACGAGATAGGGTCGGAGGACGAGCAGTAGGCGAAGCAGGATCCACGGCCTTCTTTCTCTTAGCAGCCGAGGCCCCGGCCTCAGAATCAGATCTCCGCGGCCTGGACTTGGAAGGTCCAGAATCTCTGCCAACGGAGACGACCCTCTCAGTCACCAAGAGGGAGCGCCCTAGCAATATAAGAAAAGCAAGATAAGGAAAATACAGATTATACCATAAAGAAGCAAATAGGAGAAAGCATACTAGAGGCCCCAGCCTTCTTCCCAGGCAGAGGGGATTTCTTCAGAGCAGAACCAGAAGGAGCCTTCCTCTTGCTCAGATCAACAGGGGCTCCCTGCACGTTATAGGTTTTTCCATGAAACCAACCTACAAAGGAAGAGCAGAAGGTAAATAAAGATGGAAAGACCAAGTGACATACCGAACCCCCGGAGTCAGGAGTCAAACTGATCCCGGCCTCGTAAAGATCCGTCTCAGTCACTAAGGACACGGGGCAGTATGACCGGGTCCTGTTGCTCTCGTGAATGATCTTCATAGTCTCTAAATCAACTGAAGAGAACTCTCCGAAAGCAGGCCAACCATCGGACCGATCCTCATTCAAGACCGACCAAGTGACGTATCGATCCGTAATGAAGAAGTAATGCTTAGCCCAGTGACTGGCCGAATTGTCACTCCGGGCCACGAAACGGAGGGAGGTATCCCACTCGATCCCACTCAACCCGAAATCAGTAAATCGGGGATCCTTGAAGGTCGGATGGCGAGTTACGAAACTCGCAAACCCCACCTTCGTTTGGTACTGGAACCGGTAGAAACATCGGAATAGAACGAGAGAGTACTTCCAGGAGTACCAATGGCACAATACCCGGAAGCCCACCCAGACACGAAGGGCACTGGGGGCAAGGTTCACAGGAGAAATCCTGAAGAACCTGCTCAACTCTATAAGCTCGTCACAGTAAGGCAACCTCAGCCCAAATCGGATCTGGGAGGGGTACACGGCGACCTTCCCTATAGGAGGCTCCGTCACCGTCTCGCGAGTATTCCCCAAGGAGGGGAGAAAAGGATACAGAGGCTCATCTAGGGGACATATATCTCCTAGGGTAACATGCTCATTGTAATCGGACATAGTGAGATGGTTCTCCGACAAGATAGCGAAACCTAAGGCAAAGGTAGCAGGAAATCCCAAAGTACGGATCAAATTTCGATTAACACCCCAACGAAGGTCACGACACTAAGCTAGCAATAGGAAAGGAAATAATACGACCAAAAAGGAAGAGAAAAGGAACTCACTCATCCTTCGGAGGACGCGACGCCTCTGTAGAGTCTGTGTGCGCGGACACCACCAGGAATATAGCACCTGCCACGACACGACAAATATCAAGACAAGAAAAATTTCCAAAGAACCGGAAATACTCCGACACCCGACCAACGACAACAATCAAAGATCCAAAGACACCCAGCAAAGATAGTCAACATGAGCCAAGGACACCACGACAACCAACTTGAATATTTTATCCGAGCCTCAGGTCGGGTTTTGGAAAAAATTACCGTTATACCCTCCGGCAAAGATTAATACACCAACGGCGGTACAACATCAAATTCAAGACCGGAATAGCCCAATCGGACAAGAAACCATATCCGGACGACCGGCGAACATTTTTCTCCAAATCTACATCTATCGACGGCTATCCGCGGCAATCCCACATTCAATCAAATTTAGGCAATCAAACATCGGCAATCAAGCATCGGCAATCAAATATCAACGATTCAAAAATCAACGTTTTACGCGGTAACGGAAAGGAAAAGAGCGGACCTTCGGAAAACCCGACCCGATGTGATAAACGGGTCCGGAATTCGAATTTGAGCGTGGCCGGAAATCAGCTCCTCGCCGAGAATGGCCCGTCGTCGCCGTCGCCGGAGCAGAGTCCAGTCGCTCCTCCGCCGTCACTTGCCGGTGATGTCCGGCCAATGTCGCCGCCCTCAATCGATCCTCCACACCGTCCCGTCGTCGTCACCGTACCCCGTCGACAGTCAGCCCGGCGTCGCCGTCGTCAGCCAAGCCCCCTGCCGCCTCCGCGTCGCCGTGGGCTACTTCCCGCCTGGAGCTGTGTCGTCGCCTCCGGCCAAGCTCCCTCCCGTCCCCGGTTCCGGCTGAGTTGCTGGTCGGATTTCTGCCCCTTGGTGGAAATTCCGGCCGGCCCTAACCTTGGGGGTGCTCTCAAACTTTTCTTACTCTCCAAGGGTGAGTGGAAAGGGAAGATGGTGGCTATGGTGACTCTTTGAGGTATTTTTCTAACTCTCCTCTATTTTGAAAAGATGATAGGGTTTTTTAAGGGGTTTTAATCACCACCCTCCATCTATCTTTAAATGAGATCTAAGGGCCAAGGAAAAACCATCATTTTTATCCCTTTCAACTATGGCTAAGTATATCTCCATACTTAGAAAAACTATCAAGTTAGTTTTATTTTTGAGCATCCCATACTTAGGAAAAATTTTAGCCAAAATTAAATTTTTCCTCACTTAGATAGAATCCCGGCACGAATTTGAAGCGTAAGTCACTTAGTTGCATTCGTATTGCATCCTTGTAAATGTATGCATTTTTTAAGTATACGCCGGTAGCAAAGATAGATTTATTGCTCCCGCCTCAGACGGACGCATGCTTAGGCATACGTCCGTGCTACTCTAACGTTTACAACTCCTCTATCTCATAAGACAGGGGGCAGAGTCGAAGACACGCATCCATGGGTAAGCTGGCACTCAGATGAAAGGTAGAAACCCCGGTTTCAAATTGCGCGTATCATACCATCCTGAAATAGAGTCAATCAAGGGTTAGGCCATTGGTTGACTCGGGGGCATGTGATGGATATACGCCCAATTTGAACCCGTTGACTTCCAAACCGTTGTATTTTTATCGTCCCATTAACGTTTGTAAATCGAAACTTCGACCCGAACACTTCACGAGAACATCAACGGCTCGGACGGGGCCGAAGCGCCCGTCCGGCCAAGAAAAACTCACCTAGGTGAGGTTGGGTGGCCACACCCGACCTCCCCTAGGAGAGATCGGGTCAGCCAACCCGATCTCTCCTAGGGGAGATCGGGTGGACCAACCCGATCTCTCCTAGGAGGGATGGGGTTGGCCAACCCCATCCCCCTAGGGGGGGTTGGGTGCCCTCACCCAACCCCTACCCTTGGGGGTCGGATTTCTCCCCCCCAAGGGCCCCTGCGCCGTTTTAAGACACCCACACTGTTCACGTCGCCTACCTTCTCCGTATCCTAAGGTCTTAATTGTACACTTAAAGGTTAATTAATTGTATTTAAAAGTTAACGATGTCATTAAACCACCTTAATGACACCGTTGCCTATAAATACCCCACCTTCACAACTCATTGGATCATCTTGGCAATTTGGATTATTTTGCTCTGACATCTCTCTAGTTTATCTCTCTAAGAAGAATACTGACTTAGGCATCGGAGAGGGTTCACCAGGCACCACCCCCCCCCCCCTCCGTGTCTGGTACTGCCCCTTCTGCAGGGTAGGAGGAGAGAGGAAGCAGAGGAAGGAAGGAAGGAAAGATATAGGCTAAGACAGGGCAACTCGGGAATACCGGATCACACACATCCCCATTAAGGAGAGAGATCAAAGCCGACCACCCGTTGACCTAGATCTCATAACCTAACAGGCCCAACCAGCATCCCCCCTCTCCCACGTTGGTTACTGCCCCTTGTGCAGGATTCGGAGTTCGAGAGATCAAGTACGAGAAGTTGAAGATTAGTTCGAGGATCGTGTTTCAAGGATCGTGGCATTCAGAAAGATACCCGTTCCTGTACACACATCCAGAGCCCGTTCGTGGTAAAAAAGCCCGAAGCTACCCAAGTGGAAGCAGACTTAACATTTGGCGACGTCTGAGTGATCCGAACAAAAAGTCGTGCCGTACTGCAAGCCATGACAGGAAGCCGACCAAAAAAGGCGGGTGCAAGCAAGGGGAAACCAACGAGAAGCCAACCAGGACCTTCTCATATTCCGGATGCAGAATCTACGGCTTCATCCATGCCATCCACAAATGCCCCTCCTGCACAATACGGGCCGGAAGATCAAAACAATGCACTTGTGCAAGAGCAAAGGACGAGGATGAATCAGGAATTCTCATCTGGGATGCCAGCTGAGGAAGTACAGCAACAACCAAGGAATGCAACCAACATGCCTCCAGTCACACCGGCGATGATGGCAGCACTTGAAGAACTCCTTGCTCTCAGGAAGATTTAAGGAGTCAAGGATATGCCGCACCTCCGCACCACCCCCGCATGCTAATGAACAAGCTGCACCAGCTAGGGAGGCGTCACATGATGCCAACCATCAAAAGCCGCAGCATCCAGAAGGAGTGGGAGACTCTGAAGGTACCTACCGACAGGCCAGGCAGAAGCCAGCACGTTTATACACCCCAAGTGTTGGCGTGAAGCAACAACAAGGAGTAATATGGAAGCAACATCCTGTGAGCAATTCACAACGCCTACACAAGGAAGATAGCTTCAAGACAGCAAGTCATGCTGACACATGCAACGATGGGTGGAGGAAGCCTGCATACGACAATGACATCCCAATCACGGGACTTACGGCTAAGGCCTTAGAAGAAATGATTGAGAGTAAGATGAAGCAGTCAAAGATGAAGGGAATGCATGCCCTTGAAGAGAATGCATCACAAATACATTATGAGAATGCCTAAGTACAACAAACAAGACGATCATGATCAACAACAACATAATGTATTTGCCTCATCCTATTTTTATTCAGGGAATGGCTATGAACATGAGGATTTGCCAGGAGGATTTCACAACATGTCATTTTTTAGAAGTAAACATGGGGTTTGCCCTCTTGAAAAGGATGTCGCAACATGTTACTTTTGATAGATGTGAACATGGGTATTGTCCTTACGAGGAGGATATTGCACAATGTCACTTTTTAGATTAGGTTTTGGTTTTCTTCCAAGACATTGCATGTTGTTTTGTTTCTTGATGTTAATCCATAGTAGAATGCATAATGTAGAGATGTACCTACGAAAGTAGATTAACCATCATTAGATACTTGTTGTGCTTACAATAGTTTTGCTGGAAGACGTCTATTGACTGCTTCTTCTTAAATACTTCTAATTACAAAAACATGATCTGCACTTATATTCCGAAAGGTGCACTGAAAAAGATAGATTAGAAGTGGAAAGTCTATCTCCCTCAAATATATCTTGGCGGCTGACGGGCACTGTTGTTTACAACATAGCTTCCCAAAGCTCCATGTGCAATGAATTCTTCGATCTCCATCCTAAGAGTCAAACATCCATTGGTATTGTTCCCCCAAGTTTGGTGATATCGACACCAATCTTCAATATCCCTGCCTAAGAAGGCAGTCTCCGGCTCAAGTTTTCTTGGAAGCTTGTTTTCCAGAAGCTTGATGTATATATCTTCCACCTCCGTGTTTAAGGGAGTGAAGATGTTAGCCTACTCCGCACTTGAGCCTTCTGATTTCCATGAAGTTTGATCTTCCATGCTTGCGTTAAGAGGTGTGCCCCATCTCAATTCATGTTCACAAGAGATCGCGGTCTCCATCTTGTCTTTTAGGCATGTCATCGTCTTAGTTGTTCGCCATCCAAATACCCTTCCGAATAGCAAAAATGTTGGTGCATTCATGTTCAGGTAAAATGCGTTGATGGCGTCCTTCTTGATTGCTCTTAGTGCAGTTGCATTTTGAGCGAACCTCCGGAAGTAGGTCCTGATGAATTCTCCTTCTCCTTGTCTGACATCAAGCACACTTCGCTTAGGCGAGCAAAGTATCTTGACAAGCTCAGACCTTGGCGATAACTTTTCCTTCTTCCTTTTATCATTATCGTTTGAGGCGAACAGCTTTCTTTTTGCACCAACTTCAATCATGGAACCTGATATTTGTTTCATTTTCCTCAGGGCATTGACGTAGCACTTTCGTGCAGCTGTCTGATCACCCAGCACCTCTCCGATCCCATAAGGAGTTAGGAACTTCATTTTCTGATGAGCTGTAGATGGCACAATGTCATGTGGGTTGATTGTTGTTCTTCCTAGGATGCCGTTATATGCTCCCAGGTTATTTACCACTACAAATGTGACGTCTATACGCAGTGCCTTCCAACCTTCTCAAGGATAACTGGAAGTGTGATCATGCCCAATGAGTAGGTTGCAGCTCCTGCGAAGCTAACCAGCGGAAATGTGCTTGGCGAGAGATCGGCTTCCTTTTTTCCCATCTTCTTGAGAACTTCTATGTGCATTAAATCCGCAGCACTCCCACCTTCTACCAATATCCTTTGCACGTCATATCCATTGATGTCCATTGTTATGACCAAAGCATCATCGTGGGGATACACTATGTGTTTCTTGTCGGCATTTGAGAACGGGATGACTATGTCTTCCTTCTCTGGTTGTCGCCTCTTCCCGTACTTGGGAAGAACTTGTAGCTGCGAGGCATAGACATCTCGGGCATTAGAAATGCTACCTCCGGTCGCTGGCCCACCATGGATTACGTTGATGACACCACGCTTTGGCGGTGGTGGGTTCTCATTCATTTTCTCCTTTCCCTTGTTCCCCTTTCCGGATGGCTCTGCATGGTTTTTCTTTTGGCGCTTGTCGCCTTGATCTACATATTGCTTGAGCTCTCCTTTAATGATGAATTTGTTTATACGAAATCGTAAGCTGACACAGCTGTTCGTTTCATGGCCGTAGACTTCATGGTTTTCACACCATTTATCTTCCTGCTTTCCCAGTGGCCCTTTTCGGAAGTTTGCTGGCTCCCTCCACATGTTATCTTCCTTAATTTTCTTCAGGATTACTGAAAGTGGTGCATTCAAAGGAACGCATTCTTCCAAGTTCACTTCTTTTGGTCTTTGGAATTCTGGCTGATATGGCCTCTTATGGGGCTGGAATTGCCTTGCTTGTTGCGGGCCTTGTTGGGGTTTTGCTTACTTCTCCTTAGCGCGAGCTGCACTAACTTTCGCCTTATGCTGTTTGTTGGATTCGCTTTACCACTTGGGCTGCTTCGGGTTTTTTTTTTTTTCACGAACAGGCTTCTTCCTTCACGATCAGGCTCGAGATATATGTATAAGGACGGGAATGCCGCAATCCTTAATATACAATCACCGAGCTAGACTTCGATCCTCAACCTCGGACTCTTGATCTTCGGGTCCTGCACGAAGGGCAGTAACCAGCGTGGGGGAGATGCTGGTTGGGCCCACTCCGACGCTCAAGTTAGCACTTTTTAGAGAGAGAAAGCCTTATAGAGAACTCAGAGCATTTCTCGTCCAAAAGTGAGGGATTGTCTAAGGATCATGCTCAGTTTTGAATGGCTTGGTGTCGGTATGTGGAAATACGTATACCGTCACCAAGGTGGACTATGCATGCACCGACCTAAGGCGACAACATTTTGAAAACGTGCAATTTTAAAGAGTCGCCACTAGTTAATTATTAGGCTAACTAGAATCCTAAATCACCCAAGCGAATAACGAATTAAACACCTAGGTATAAAATCGGTCTTCGATCAGAAATTCAAGTTCGGGGGTTCTATTACGAATTAAAAATATAGATCTTTAATTACGCCCTTTCGGTACTCAATTCACTTAATTGCCACTTTAAAATTTAAACATGTGTTACGTCGAATTAATCTAATAATAAAAAAAACTAGACTAATTTTATGGGAAATTATTATCAATGACAAATCTATTAAACATCTAAAACTCCTAATTTGGTTAAAATCTAGACGAAATTAAACATTCTCAAAATAATGATATAATTTAATAATTACATATCATACATGTATATTTACAAAAAAAAAAAATTGTTATCTAATTAATCTAGATCTAGACTAGTTAATTAACATGGTACATGGTATAATAATAACGATAAAGATAATAATAATAATACAGAAAATTAAATAATTAATAATAATAATAATAATTAAAAAAAAAAACCTGCAGCGGGACAGACTTCAGGAAGGGAGCGACGGGAGGACTGGGGCTCGCCGGCGGACGAGGACAGAATCGAATAGTTGGGCGGAACAACGAGGAGCGACGGTGAGCGATGGAGGACGGAAGGGCGGTCTTGGTGGCTCACCGGGACAGGTGCGGCGCCGGCGAAGACAGCAATTGCAGGGACTCCCGGTGGCGCAGCAGGAGCGGGTCGACATCGGCGGTCGGGCGAGGCGAGCTGGTAGCGGCAGGGCGAAAGTCTGGCGGGAGAGTGACGGCACTGGGTGGCTGTCGGAGGTCGCCGGCAGCTGGTGGTCACCGGAGAAGACACAGGAGCAAAAAAAAAAAAAAACTTTTTCACTACATGACAAATTTACACGAATTTCGAAATCTGATGTTTATTATTTTCTGTGGTGTTTTTTACATGTAAAATGACTCTATTTATAGCTAAACTAGGACCCCTAAACTAGGAAAATAAAATCTGAAAAATATACGCATTTAATATTCCGAAATTATACATATATATTTATGTATTTCACCATAAATACACATAATATATTTTCTGAATATTTTACAATAAATAATGTATATACACTATCCTATTTTAAGCCAGTCCTATCTTTAGAAACTTCGCGACCTTCCATATTTAAATACTTCCTTTTTTTGACGCGTCACATATGACATTTTGAACGTGCTATGCGCGGACCAAAATTAGGTGTTTATAGCTTGCCCCTCTTTGGGCGAATTCCCGTAGAACAAGTTCGAGGGGATTTGTACAAAGACGAGTAAACACTAATTTTGGTTGGGAAGTATATCTTCTTTCGAGTCTTCGAATCTTCAAGGAAACTCCTGGATTATTTCGGAAAGTGCCAAAAAAGTAGAGCCTCTGTCGGCGGTGCCCCTGTTGGCGGTGCCTCTGTTGGCGTGCGGAAAATAGAACCTCCGTTGACGGTGCCCCTGTTGGCGCCTGGCGGTGCCTCCATTGGTAGCGCAGAAAATAGAACCTCCGTCGGCGGTGCCCCTGTTGGCGATGCCTCTATTGGTCGTGCAGAAAATAGAACCTCCGTCGGCGGTGCCCCTGTTGGCGGTGCCTCCATTGGTAGTGCAGAAAGTAAAGCCTCCAGTGGCGTGCGGAAAAGTAAAATCTCGGTTGGCGGTGCCCTTGTTGGCGGTGCCTCCGTTGGCGGTGCAGAAAGTAAAGCTTCCAGTGGCGTGCAATAAAGTAAAACCTTTGATGATGATTGGTAACAGAAGACCTCTACGACAGACAGTACCAACAACCTCTGGTGACGCCTCTAGTGGCGAGTGGTAACAGAAAAACCTCTACGTCAGACCGTACCGGAAAACCTCTGGTGATATCTCTGGTGGCGAAAGACCTCTACGTCAGACCGTACCGGAGAACCTTTGGTGATGCCTCTAGTGGCGAGTGGTAACGGAATACCTCTACGTCAGACCGTACCGGAAAATCTCTGGTGGCGGAAGACCTCTACGTCAGACCGTACCGGAGAACCTTTGGTGATGCCTCTAGTGGCGAGTGGTAACGGAAGACCTCTACGTCAGACCGTACCGGAAAACCTCTGGTGATATCTCTGGTGGCGGAAGACCTCTACGTCAGACCGTACCGGAGACCCTTTCGCGATGCCTCTAGCGGCGTATGTCGGAGAAAAGCCTCTAGTGGCGTCCGTTGGAGAAGTGCCTCTAGTGGCGTGACTTGCGAAGGCTGAATACTAAGGCTTCGTTCGTCGGGGTTGACTCTCAGGAATCTGGAAAACTTCAGATCCTGATTGTCGGTTGTGACTTGTAGGAACATACTGTAACAGTCCTACTCATCCTTGAATGGTGACTCGCGAGAGCAGACTTCAACCGTCCCGCTTGCCCTGAAGTTGACTCGTAAGAACAGACTGTAACAGTCCTACTCATCCTTGGAATGCGACCTGCGAGAGCAGACTGTAACCGTCTCGCTAGCCATGAAGTTGACTCTGGAAGACGCTGCTTGCGCATGAGTGTTTTTCCTTAATTTTTGCCTAAATTGTGCATTGTGCGACAACCTAGCGGGATCATTTTTCTTTTTCTCTTTTTCTTTTCTTTTTTCTTTTTTCTTTTTTCTTTTTCTTTTTCTCTTTTTTTTGTTGAGAATTTCTCTTTTTTCTCTCCTTTTGCCACGGCCGATTAAGAGATTTTCGACCGTGCCCCTCGGTTTTTCATTTTCTCTCCTTTTGCCATGATTGCAATTTCTGAACTTGCAACCATGCCTCTCATTTCCTGATTTTGCCTAGGCTGCCCTTTCGGGTTTTCAACCTAGCGGAAGCACTCTTTATTTGATAGACGATTAAACGGTGGCTGTGACCCTTACTTTATTTTCCGCCTCGATGCGGGAGTATTTGTAGCCATTTGGAGGGTGACTGTGACCCTTTTATCACCGTCTTTGATGTTGCGGGAGCTCTTTTGATTGTAGCCATTTGGAGGGTGGCTGCGGCCCTTCATTCCTCGACTCTGATCCGGGAAACACTCTTTGTATGTAACCATTTTGAGGGTGGTTGTGGCCCTTTTACTTAATATCCGCCATTGATGTTTCGGGATCGCTCTTTTGATTGTAGCCGTTTGAGGGACGACTGTGACCCTTTCTTTTATTTTCCCGCCCTCACCGGTTTCGCGAGATCACTCTTTTTTTGTAGCCATTTTAAGGGTGGCTGTGGCCCTTTTTATGACCTCACAGGGTTCGCGGGGTTACTCTTTTATTCATAGCCGTTTGGAGGGTGGCTGTAGCCCTTTCACCTATTTCCCGCTTTTGATATCACAGGAGCGCTTTTTATCTGTAGCCATTTGTAGGGTGGCTGTGGCCCTTTCTTTGTAGTCATTTTAGGGACGACTGAGACCCTTTTTATTTGTAGTTGATTTAGGGACAACTGTGTCCCTTTTATTTCTTCATGCTCTCACAAGATTTGCATGGACACTCTCTTAATTTTTATGTAGCCGATTAAAGGGCGGCTGTGACCCTAAAAAAGAGTTTTTTTGTTTTTTTGGCATTTGCTTTTTTTTTTCTTATTTTTTTTTGCTTGTTTTTTCTTGCTCTTTTTTGCTTCTTTTTTGAAAAAGAAAATTTAACGAAAATAATCAACAACAATTACATACATGCCCCCTAGTGGCAGATTGAAAAAACCTTCTAGAGAACGGCTCAGTTAATTGAGTATAAACATCGGTCGTGTCGACGCCCTGGATGGACCCTACGTCCAATGAATGACATAGCCAGTGATTTCTAATCTCGGCTTCTCAAGTGCCCCGGCTATTGCTCAATCTCTTCTGGGGATGCCCCACAGCTAGCACCAATCGGGTTAGGTTCGTCACATTCTGTATGAATGGTCTGGTCTATGAACACACATGGATGGTGTTGAGTTTGGCACTGGGGCACAGATATTGCGCGAGATAAGCACACAAGAATGGTCGGCGAGCAAAGGGCCGTGCACGAGATGTGCTCTTCAGGGGCTTTTATTTGGACGATTATCCGAGCTGCACAATGAGTAAGGAAAAACTCAAATCTCGAGGATAAAAATGATCACAACTTTTCTTACCTGGGTGTTGGATTTTTTCTAGTGGGGAAATGTGCTCGCTATGCAACTGGACATGCTGCATGTCCTGATTTTCCTGCTCCATCATGAACATCTGCCGGAAAGTAAATTCCCCATGGACTTCTGATGGAAGGCACCAACAATAATGTGTTCTTTGCTTGACATCTCAAATGCTCATTGATCGGCACATTAATCTTCTGAGGACGCTTGATGATCTTTTGATATTTTCCATCTTCGGACATGTCTGATCTTAACGTGAGATGCCCCTTAGTTACCACTGACCGGTTTAAACCTCACCGTAAAACGGATGTACGGCTTGGTTTGGGGACGCTTATGAATTCCACATATGGTAGGTGGAATTTTGACATGTAAGTTCTTTGGAGCAGTCAAATTTCACGTGGTTGCGACCTCGTCGAAGTGGTCGTCTGATCTGCAAAAAGAGTAGGGACACTCAAATCTCAAGGAAAAATCAAGTACAATTCGTCGTACCTGAGCGTTGGATATCCCGAGTGTGCAATTTGTTCTTCGTGCAACTGGATGACTGCATGTTTTTGGCTGCTTCATTTGGTCGACGGAACTTATATGTACCGGATGCCTTATCCAATGGTACCTGAGAAGACCAGATATGAAAGTTAGTATAAAGAATCAAATGAGTCATGAATGAGTTTTCGGAAACTTCTAATGTCATTCGTTTCATAATTTTGATTACATTTCAGAAAGAATCAAAATTTATGATCTAAGGTGTTTTGCACTGCTTGGAGTTTACTGAGTTTGCTGAGTGCACTATCTAGCTCGAACGCATGACAGATGCTCAAAACAAAGCTTTTTTAAAAAATATTTTCTCATCATTTGTTTAAACTTGAACAGTCGCACTCAACTGCACAATTAAACTATTTTCAAAAATTAGCATCAAAACTCTAATTTTTTTAAACGCTTTCTCATGCGAATGTTGTAATGAAGATCTTGTCGAAAAGTGTAATACACCTTAGATAAAACGAATGACACTTTGATTTTTGTAAAATTATCATGCATGCTCGAAAGTTAAAGTTCTACTGCTAAGAAACTTACAACTTACAACCAGTTTACCTGAATGATACATATGAAATGTATGTACAAAATGAAAAATTCAGGTAAAGTTTTTTTAAAATAATGCAATGCGATGCATGAGATGAAAGTTGTACAGTCAAGAAACTTACAAGCTACCTAATTTTTTTGTTTTTTTTTTTTTAAAGATGGAAAAAAAAAAAAATCAATGCATCCTAGTTGCTCAAAAATAAAAATTCAAGTGAAAACTTTTTTTGTTGAAAAGAATGCATATGAGATGCACAAAAATAAATACAATATGCAGACTTAAAAAATAAAATTTCTACAACTAAGAAAAATTACAATTTACCTGAGAGGTTTTCTCGAAAATAATGCATATGAGATGCAAATCTTTAAAAAAAATCAGGTAAAAGGTTTTTAAACAAAGAGCCCTAAAACTAAGAGAGCTTACGATATATCTAAAAAGTTTTTTTAAATTAATGCATACTTGATGCATTATTTAAAATAAAACAATTTGGGTAAAAAGTTTTTGAAATGATGCATATGGAATGCACGTTCGAAATTAGAAGCTCTAATAGCTAAAGGGGAATTAAAATTTCCAAAAATATTTTTTTGCATGCGCGACGCGCTAACCAAAATCACAACTTACCTGAAGAGTTTTAAAAAAAAAATGCATATGAAACGCAAGTTTGAAATAAAAAAATTCAGGTAAGATGTTTTTTAAAAAAAAAAAAAAAAAATAATGCATACAAAATGCATGTTTGGAAAGAAAATTTCTAAATGACTAACTACTTATCTGAAAAAGTTTTTTTTTTTTTTTTTTTTTTTTTTTTTAATGCAAGAAGATGAATGCATGAGAATAAAAATTACACAGTTAAAAAAAACTTACAGTTTTCCTGACAACTCTTTTTTTACAACAACAAAAAAAACACGGATAAAACACAACATGTTAAGGGGTAAAAAATGTGTGGCTTTGCTCTACAAGGTAGGTTCCACAGATAGGTTCCCGACAAGGTGGTTTCCTCACCCCATTATAGGGATCATAAGACCTTCACAAGCGAGTGGAGTTGTTCTGAGTCGTTCCGGCGGCTCGGCCGCGCGGTCGTACCCTTACTAACTCTCCGGGGTTCCTAGTTGCCCTGGGATTTGGGCATTTTGGATATTACACTAAAGTGGTGTGTGCGAGTTCAAACAATGCCACAAAAAAAATTAGTTTAAATTCTACACTTTGTACCTGTAAAAAAGAAAAACAAAGTTAGATTAATCAAGAGAAAAATAAAGAATTAAATTAGATTAAAAAAAATATGGAAAGTAAGCGAATATAATGAGCCCGAACCCTCTAATGTCCCCAGCAGAGTCGCCAAATTGTCAGACCCTAAAAATCTGACCTATGGGGAATTACGTTTTGAAAACGTGCAATTTTGAAAAGAGTCGCCACTAGTTAATTATTAGGCTAACTAGAATCCTAAATCACCCTAGCGAATAACGAATTAAACACCTAGGTATAAAATCGGTCTTCGATCAAAAATTCAAGTTCGGGGGTTCTATTACGAATTAAAAATATAGATCTTTAATTACGCCCTTTCGGTACTCAATTCACTTAATTGCCACTTTAAAATTTAAACATGTGTTACGTCGAATTAATCTAATAATAAAAAAACTAAACTAATTTTATGGGAAATTATTATCAATGACAAATCTATTAAACATCTAAAACTCCTAATTTGGTTAAAATCTAGACGAAATTAAACATTCTCAAAATCATGATATAATTTAATAATTACATATCATACATGTATATTTACAAAAAAAAATTTTTATCTAATTAATATAGATCTAGACTAGTTAATTAACATGGTACATGGTATAATAATAACGATAAAGATAATAATAATAATACAGAAAATTAAATAATTAATAATAATAATTAAAAAAAAAAACCTGCAGCGGGACAGACTTCAGGAAGGGAGCGACGGGAGGACTGGGGCTCGCCGGCGGACGACGACAGAATCGGACGGCGGGCGACGGGGAACGACGGTGAGCGACGAAGGACGGAACGGCGGTCTTGGTAGCTCACCGGGACAGGTGCGGCGCCGGCGAAGACAGCAATTGCAGGGACTCCTGGTGGCGCAGCAGGAGCGGTGGTGGCGGGTCGACACCGGCGGTCGGGCGAGGCGAGCTGGTAGCGGCAGGGCGAAAGTCTGGCGGGAGAGTGACGGCACTGGGTGGCTGTCGGAGGTCGCCGGCAGCTGGTGGTCACCGGAGAAGACACAGGAGCAAAAAAAAAAAAAAACTTTTTCACTACAGGACAAATTTACACGAATTTCGAAATCTGATGTTTTTTATTTTCTCTGGTGTTTTTTACATGTAAAAGGACCATATTTATGGCTAAACTGGAACCCCTAAATTAGGAAAATAAAATCTGAAAAATATATAAATTTAATATTCCGAAAATATACATATATATTTATGTATTTCACCATAAATACACATAATATATTTTCTGAATATTTTACAATAAATAATGCATATACACTATCCTATTTTAAGCCAGTCCTATCTTTAGAAACTTCGCGACCTTCTATATTTAAATACTTCCTTTTTTTGACGCGTCACATATGACATTTTGAACGTGCTATGCGCGGACCAAAATTAGGTCTTTACAGCTTACATCCTTTATAGATAAGTCTACAAGAAGCTCTCCATTATTGACGAAGATGAAGCTTTTGAAATCATAGACTTGGAGTAGACACATCATTGTTGATATCAATTGGATTCCGGCGTGGCACATGTTAATTCGAACTCGCTTCGTGTTGGTGAGTTCAGTTCCGTACATGGTTGGACATTTCATGACTTCTTTTGGCCTTGATTCAATCTCGAAATCACTATGTACCTAGTTGTCTTATCATGCATACAAGGTGTTTGATAAAATGCATTAGAATACTTAGTCCCAAATCGGCCAAAAAATTTCGAAGTGCTGAAAATTTTAGAAAAGTGTAAATGAATCGTTATACTTCCCTTATGCATAGTGCTCATTGTCGACATGTTGTTCCATGCCTTAGTCGTTGCTTTATTATGTCCGATGTTGATGATCGGTAGTTGTACGTACATGGCCTTCAATGGTTGTATGTTGGTGATGATAGCTTAGGTATTGTATGTTGAGTATCATGTATAGACTGTCGGTCATTGTCTGCAAACATGCTAAAACACTTAGAAAATATTTTAACAATTTCTAATGCTCGTTACCATAGATGTCGTCGTATGAGCTTTGTCAATAAGCGTTGTAGGAATGCTTAGGAGGCATTGTGTAGAAGTTGATAGTAGCTACTTGATGCATGCAATCCATCCTTGTCGACATGTACGTACGTACATGGAAACACTTAGAAAATATTTTCCCCTTGTCGACATGTATGTACGTACATGGAAACACTTAGAAAATATTTTCCCCTTGTCGACATGTATGTACGTACATGGAAACACTTAGAAAATATTTTCCTCTTGTCGACATGCATCCTTGTCGACATGTATGTATGTACATGGAAAAACTTAGAATATATTTTCCCCTTGTCGACATGTATGTACGTACATGGAAACACTTAGAAAATATTTTCTCCTTGTCGACGTGCATCCTTGTCGACATGTATGTACGTACATGGAAACACTTAGAAAATATTCTTTACTTGTCGACATGCATCATTGTCAACATGTATGTACGTACATGGAAACACTTGGAAAATATTCTTCACTTGTCGACATGTATGTACGTACATGGAAACACTTCGAAAATATTCTTCACTTGTCGACATGTATGTAAGTACATGGAATCACTTAGAAAATATTTTCTCCTTGTCGACACGTATGTACGTACACGTATGTGCGCACTTGCCCCCACACTTAGAATCTTTTCTCTATCTTTGTCTATGTACGATGTATCCATATGCTTGATGTAAACACAGGTTGTATGCCAACACCTTGTTGTATGCCAACACCTTGTTGTATGCTAACACTTGGTAATATGCTGACACATAGTAGTATGCTGACAGCGTGCAATATGCTGACTGTCATCCTGAGCAAAACAATTAGAAAATATTTTTCCCTTATAATCATGTATGCTGCGAGTATGAGCTCGATGTCGACATGTTAGGTTGATGTGTTGAAGAAGTTGCCCCCCTTGCATGATACTCGTTACTTTGTTGTGCGAAGACTAACAATCCTTGTACGTACATAGTTGTCTCTCATGGAGCGTCCATTGCATAAATGTTTGCATAAGTGTTGATTCGTGTTGATTGGATTGTTGGTTGCATTTTCCAGGATATCAGATCTTGCTATCTTCTTTTCGGAATTAATCTTCCCACGGCCGTTATCATGAGCAAGTCCACTGTTTCCATTCTGCGAGTAATTCTGTGTTCGGATGTCGACATGGTAGAGCAGCTAAATAATACACCAAGTGTAGATGTCAATGTTCTTTTATGACTTGTATCATGTTGTTATGTAGGTTGAACTTGATGGAAAAAGCTCGTCTTTGCAGATAGCCTGATGTGTACAGTAATCCGTTCGTTGGAAGGAATGTCCGTACAATTGCCCCCGCTACTCTGGAGTATCCGGATATGGTCGCGGTAAAGAACTTGTGAGTAAGGCACCTCTTTGTATCTTCTTGTAACTTGTTAATTTTCCAAGTTGTTGTTTTCATGTTTCTGAACGCGTGGTTGCAGTTCCTGTCTTTAGCACAATTCTCAAAACATCCGACGCAGGGGCGCGTTCCTCGAGCGATTCTTAGTTCTTTATGCCGAGTACGACCGTGCTAATTCCTTCTTGTGATAAAGGAAATAGAGTTGAGGGTCGTGCTGTTGTGCCTTCTGCCCCCCGGTCGAGGGACCGGCCCAAGGAGGAGCGTTCGTCCCACTGAGGTAAGCATTTGTTGACGGCTGATTTTGATGCACGTATTGCTGATTGTCGCGCTTATGTTGAAGAGCTATGTCGTGTTGAAGTTGAAGCGACCGTTCTTGTCGTGTCCTTTGTGTGGATGACGACATTGCATTTGAGGTTGACATTATGAACTCTTTGCCATAGATCCTTAGAGATGATGTTATCTCTTGGTTGGTGTCAGGTTGTCCGCTTCCAGCATGTTGAACCCTTTGTGAATGGGTTGATGTTGTTTTGATAATTCTTTGTTTATGCCTTTGCTTGCATGATATTTCGTCACTTGGACCTGTTTTCAATAATAATAAACATATGATAACTTGTTAGTAATATTTCATACCTTAAGCTATCTTCATTGTCCGTATGTATTGGACTTGCATGACAGGATTAAACTCCTTGTTGTGATGGATAGAACATAGAATGTTGCGACTTGCGCATTGCATGGTGTTATGTACACTTGGTACTTTAAGCATTGCATGTATTAATGTATTTGGCACTTGGCCTTTGATATGTAGCAGTGTCGTCTTGGCGAAGCAAGACTTAAGCTTATACCGTCTCTTAGTTCCACTCTAAGGCGACGTTGTTGCAAGATACTTCTTGCTGATTTTGTTGTTTTGGTGTTAAATGCTAAAGAGCAAGATAACGTTATATAAGACTCGACTTGTAAGTTTGATGAGTTTTGTACAAGTTTGCTTTAAAAAGCGTATAACATGAAGCTATCCTTTTTCAGGCCTAAGTCTTCATGGTGTAAGAACCCTTAAGAGATTATGCATACTTTTAGTATGTGGGGTTGTCGTCTAACAAGAGGACTTCCGCCACGATGGGGTGATCAGTCCCATCACTGCATTTGCCGCATCCTATTTCTATTCAGGGAATGACTATGAACATGATGATTTGCTTCTAAGAGCATTCGCACAATGCCATTTTTTAGAAGTAAGCATGGGGTTTGCCCTTACAAAGAGGATACCACAGCATGCTACTTTTGATAGTAAATCTTAGTGTTTATCCAAGATATTGCTTGCTGTTGACGCCTTTGGAATAGTCGTCACTTTGAGTAGAGAATTTTGTAAGTCCCTTTTTGTAGGTATGCCGCAAGTTGTCATTGCCATATATAGGTTGATTGTACACATAGCGTGATGGCTTTGTGTTGCCGATATCATCTTGATATAGCCGCTGTTATGGATGGAGAAATAAATTCCCTGTAGGTGTAGATAATAGATATGTTGGCGTTGTATGTCATAAATCCCTTCTTGAACATAATGCTTAACTTGTATTGTTGAAGTAGATATTATGTGCATAGGTTATTACTTGGCATAATTCCCATGCAGTAATCATAGTGTAGCATGTACCTACGAACAGAGTTGCTCTTTGTCAGATAGTTGCAATGTTTATAAGTTTGCAAAAATATGAAGTTATGAAATTTTCTTTTTAGTAATGCATATAATAAATAAAGTAAAGGAATCTGATACGAGGATTCCTTGTTTGTGTAGGAAACTTCCCTTAGTGCGGACGCGATAGTGCGGATCATGACATGTGCGCATATTGTTGGGAGCGTAGCTTTTCCAAGTATGACTCGCTACATGTGATTGTGAATATGTCGGTATGAATAGCGACTTATGCATTATTGTATGCGTCCTCTAGATGATACGTGTTGATGCCTCCTTAGCATGATGTACATTCCTATGTATGATCATTTCTTGGTGTTTCCTTTTTAGAAGAATGGTGCCGCGTGTTCTTGCAATTATTCGTTTCTTCACTTCGGTGGAATGCCGAGCACTTGTCAGCTTGGTGCCCTCCAAGTCGCTTGGCAGTCGTACCGCTATTTCCTAATGGTTTTTATTACTTCATCTTCTGACAGTGATGCGCCTACTCGGACCATCCTTTCTTACTCATTTATCTTGATTTCTTGTAATGCTTCAACAAGAGCAGGACGTGCATGATCTACCCTTGGGTTTACATCAATGACGGGGATTCCGCTATTGTTTGTCTTGACATTATGTTAGAGTGCAACCTTGTAGCAGTCTTTTGATAGCTGCTGATCTCCCTTTATTTCACCAATTCCTGCCTTTTGTTGGAAACTTGATCTTTTGGTGTGATGTTGGCGCTTATCATACCCCCATTGTTCATGGTTGTATACCCTAGGGTTCCGTTATATGCATCAAGGTTTTCTGCAATCACGAACGAAACGTCGATTTGGAGTTGTCGCTCTCCTTCTCCTATTGCGCATTGCGCGGTGTTGAGTTAATGTGCTGACTTTGCGATGTATGCTTCATGTGTTCACTTTCAAGGGGCCTGGGTTTATTTGATGTGTTTCTTCATACACTTGTGACTCTTCCCGAGGTTGTGTCTATGTGACGA
This sequence comes from Clarkia xantiana subsp. parviflora, assembly GCA_036873135.1. Classification (NCBI taxonomy): domain Eukaryota; kingdom Viridiplantae; phylum Streptophyta; class Magnoliopsida; order Myrtales; family Onagraceae; genus Clarkia; species Clarkia xantiana. The sequence goes on from JAPTYO010000004.1 coordinate 44,604,234, forward strand.
TTGTGCACATGGTTGAGAGATGTTATACTGGTGGAATCCTCATACTCTCCTTTGTTTTGGCCAAAGATTAGGTTTTTGATGTCGACGTTCGTTTTGAGTGGTACGATCCTTCTTGTGTTCTTGACAAGGGTAAACTTGCTGGATGTTGGAAATAATTCTCTAACTCTTTTTTTGTGATGAGTTTGGCACAGGCGTGCGTATAACATAGGAGTGTATCTTAAATTCCTATCTTCCACAATGTTGATGACGTTGTCATTTCGGTGATGCCCGTCTTGTTTATTATTGTAGCGCGATTTTTAGTCTTGTGCATATAGAATGCTTGAGGCTCCGTTGCATGGGGATGTTGTTTGTCCTAAGTCGTTTGTTGTTCATAGTGTGATAACTTGTGTTGTTGACGCAATTAATATGTGCGTAGTTGTTACTTGGCGTTATTCCAAGGTAGTATGCATGATATAATAATGTACCTACGAAAGAAGATTTAACCTTCATTAGATATTTGGAGTTCGTACAACGGATTACAGGAAGGCGTCTATTGATCGTTCCTTTTGAAAAGTACTAAAGCTAATAAACATAAGTTATACTTAATCTAATAAGACATAAAGTAGATATGCAATAATAAAGATAAAGGGATTGATGATGTGTTTGACGTCTTCATGGGTGATTTGTCGGCAAGTTGATTCTGCCACGCGCCACATAGTTCCTCAGTGCTTCTAGTGTGTTGAGCTCTTCAATCTCCCCCTTTGGGGATGAACAAATGTTGGTGCTTTGCCTCACAGCTTTAAGCTTTACGGTGCTTGCGTCGTTCTTCAACGTTCTTGTCAAGGAAGGCAGTCATTAGCTCAAGTGGACGGGGAAGTTTGTTTTCCGGGAGTTTGAAATTTGTTTCCTCCTCCTTCATGCTCCAAGGATTGTATAAGTCGTCATGATTGGTTCCTTGAGTGACCTTGTTTTTCCGGCCCTTGGCGATAGGTGGATTATCATTCGCCCTTTCTTTTCCTTTGCCTTTTCCTGAAGACTTCACATGAGACTTCTTTTGATGTTTATTGCCTTGGTCGACATACTTCTTCATTTCTCCTTTTAAGATCAAGCTGTTTACATGAAACCTCAATCCAACACAGCTTTCCGTCTCGTGGCCATACACTTCGTGACTTTCACACCATTTGCTTTCATCTTTTCCCAATGGGCCCTTGCGGATATTGGAGGGCTTTTTCCACAGCTTGGTATTCTTTATCTCTTTCAAGATGACGGACAGCGGTGTGTTCAATAGAACACATTTGGCGAGATTGTTCTTTTTGAGTCTTTGGATGTCTGACTGGAATGGCCTCTTTTGTTGTGGTTGTCTCTTTTCCCAGGAAACGTCTATCTCTTTTTCAATTATTGCCTTCAAGGTTCTTGTTGTCAGTCCCGTGATTGGGACGTCATCGTCATTAACATGTTTTTTCGTCGATTCTTGTGACAGGTGTCAGCATCGTCTTGGCTTGTCCTCGTGGAAGAACCTTCCTTGTGAACTTTTGAGCGGGAGGTTGGAGGTTGTTTCCATGCCTCTTCTTGGTGTCGTGCTATCACATACGGATTGTATGAGCGTGCGGCTCCTTGCATTGGTTGTCGGTACTGGAAGGTACCTTCCATGTATTGCCCCCTTATTCCTTGGTGCGGTATGTCCTGATGACTTGTGACTTGGGACTTTGTTCTTGTCTCCTCGACTTGTCCGTTGATTGGAGGCATAGGTGGTGGTGGCGGGGCATATCCTTGGTTCGTTAACATCTTTCGGCATGCAAGCAGCTCTTCGAGCGCGGTCATCATGGTAGGAGTGACAGGTGGTGGCGGGTTGACACCTTTGTATTGGAGGACTCCTTGGTCGTACTGTGCGAAGGATGCACTTCTTGTTGGCATGAAGAAAGCATTGGATGTGGCAACAGGCATGTGGGAGGATCCAAATCGACTTCTTGTCGGCTTCTGCGTGGTTATAGCCAAGGCGTCGTGGTACGCAATGTGTTCTTTGTCCTTTGATGAAAAGCCAATGACATCTTCAAAGGCGGCATCCATAATGTCCACATACTCTATGTTGGTATCATGGAACTTGTGCATTGTCTTTGCAACGTACACTTCTTGCTCGTACGACTTCTCGCTTTCAACATCAAAGTCTCCATGGATCATATGTATGTTTGCCATCTTTTCCGGATAGGATGCAATGTATGTTGTATTCTGGACTTTAAGGCCATGTTGTGCGGAAGGCACGCTGCTTGTTGGCACGGATAAGGCGGTGGATGATATATCTGGAACGTGAGAACGCCTTGGATGGTTTCTTGTCGGTTTCAGCTTGTCTCCACCCGCCTTCTTTGGTCTTCTTCCAGTCATAGCTCGCGGTGCGTAATGGCTTTTTGTTTGAATCCCACTGACAACGCCAAATGTTGGATTCGCTTCACCACTTGGGCTGCTTCGGGTTTTTTTTTTCACGAACAGGCTTCTTCCTTCACGATCGGGCTCGAGATATATGTATAAGGACGGGAACGCCGCAATCCTTAATACACAATCACCGAGCTAGACTTCGATCCTCAACCTCGGACTCTTGATCTTCGGGTCATGCACGAAGGGCAGTAACCAGCGTGGGGGGGGGGGGGGGGGGATGCTGGTTGGGCCCACTCCGACGCTCAAGTTAGCACTTTTTAGACAGAGAAAGCCTTAGAGAGAAGTCAGAGCATTTCTAGTCCAAAAGTGAGGGAATTGTCTAAAATGAGAGACCTAGGCCCCTATTTATAGGGAACCTAAGGATCATGCTCAGTTTTGAATGGCTTGATGTCGGTATGTGGAAATACGTATACCGTCACCAAGGTGGACTATGCATGCACAGACTTCTCGCAATCGGCAAAAAAAATCGGGATGAGCGTGGAGAAAGACGGTAATCTGGACCGGTCTGGATTGCCTTAGGCAATCCAGACAGGTCCGGATCGCCTTAGGGCTATCCGGAAGTCCTTCGGCCCGGGAATTGCGCGTATCCCGGACCGTTTTTAGACTTGGGTGTCCGCGAAAGGGTTTTTTTTTATGGGTTTTGGGATATTTTACGAGGCCCGAAATGTAAATACGAACCCGAATTGGACAGATATCTAACACTAATCTCTGAATTTGTCTAGATCCACGAATTCTTTTACCCTTGCCGCCAATTCTTCAAGTGTCTCAGCTGGGCGTTTTGACATCTTTTCAGCCAGGGCATATCCTCTTCGGCCTAAATTTGCGATGAAGGCCCGCACGATTTCTCCTTCGGTGATGTTTCCCTGAATGTCTGAGATGTTTTGGTTGAAACAGATGTAATAATCTGCTAACGACTCGTCGTTTTGCTGTGTCACCTCATTCAACGCATTTGGCCCTTTAAGGAGTGTGCGTTCTCCTATGTATCTTTGAATGAATTTTGCCTTCAGGTATGCCCATGACGTAAGGCTTCCACATGGTAGTGAAAAGAACCAATGTGCGGCAGCTCCAACGAGAGTATTAGCATATGTCATGGCAACATGATGCAGGTTGTTAGTTCGTCCCAGCAGAAAAGCTTCATGTTGTTGCACATGCTCGATTGGATCTCCTTTTCCTCTATATTTTTCTCCCCAATTTTGTACAGGGCATCTGGAACGTGACTGTGTACTAGTTCATCAGAGAATGGATGTGATGCATTCTCTTCAAGGGCATGCATTCCCTTCATCTTTGACTGCTTCATCTTTCTCTCAATCATTTCTTCTAAGGCCTTAGCCGTAAGTCCCGTGATTGGGATGTCATTGTCGTATGCAGGCTTCCTCCACCCATCGTTGCATGTGTCAACATGACTTGCTGTCTTGAAGCTATCTTCCTTGTGTAGGCGTTATGAATTGCTCATAGGAGGTTGCTTCCATCTTACTCCTTGTTGTTGCTTCACGCCAAACTTGGGGTGTATGAATGTGCTGGCTCCTGCCTTGCTTGTCGGTAGGTACCTTCAGAGTCTCCCACTCCTTCTGGATGCTGCGGCTTTTGATGGTTGGCATCATTTGACGCCTCCCTAGCTGGTGCAGCTTGTTAACTAGCATGCGGGGGTGATGGCGGAGGTGCGGCATATCCTTGACTCCTTAAAATCTCCCTGAGAGCAAGGAGTTCTTCAAGTGCTGCCATCATCGCCGGTGTGACTAGAGGCATGTTGGTTGCATTCTTTGGTTGTTGCTGTACTTCCTCAGCTGGCATCCTAGATGGGAATTCCTGATTCATCCTCTTCCTTTGCTCTTGCGCAGGTGCATTGTTTTGATCTTCCGGCCCGTATTGTGCAGGAGGGGCATTTGTGAATGGCATGGATGAAGCCATAGATTCTGCATCCGGAATATGAGAAGGTCCCAGTTGGCTTCTCGTTGGTTTCCCCTTGCTTGCACCCGCCTTCTTTGGTCGTCTTCCTGTCATGGCTTGCGGTACGGCACGGCTTTTTGTTCGGATCACTCAGACGGCGCCAAATGTTAAGTCTGCTTCCACTTGGGTAGCTTCGGGTTTCTTTTCCACGTACGGGCTCTGGATGTGTGTACAGGAACGTGTATCTGTCTGAATGCCACGATCCTCGAACTAATCTTCAACTTCCCGTACTTGATCTCTCGAACTCCGGATCCTGCACAAGGGGCAGTAACCAGCGTGGGAGAGGGGGGGATGCTGGTTGGGCCCTCTCCGACGCTCAATTCAAAAGCTTATAGAGAGAGAAAGCCTTTTAGAGAGAAGTCCTAGCACGGAATGCCTAAAATGAGGGAGTTGTCTAAAATGGGAGATCTAGGCCCCTATTTATAGGGAATCTAAGGATCATGCCCAGTTTTTAACGGCTTGATGACGGTATGAAGGAAAACGTATACCGTCATCAAGGTGGACTATGCGTGCACTGACTTCTCGCACTTGTCAAAATAATCGGGATAAACGCGCGGAGAACATCGGAAATCCAGACCTACCCAGATTGTTTAGCAATCGGGACCGGGTCCGGATTGCCTTAGGGCAATCCGGAAGTCCTCCGGTCCGAGGACTGCGCGTATTCCGGACCGTTTTGGACTTGGGTGTACGCGGAAGAGTTCTTTTACGGGTTTTGGGGTATTTTGCGAGACCCGAAATGTAAACACGAACCCGAATTGGACAGATATCTAACACTGCATGTTGTTATACGCATATTGTACGCTACGCTAACCCTATAAACAGATTACATACGGTGGAAAATTGAAGTTGGTCAAATTTATGATCCCAACACTCGAATTGACAAACAGGCCACCCCTAAGGTCAGTACCGAACCTAAATTGGACGAATATCTTATCTTAAAAAGAGTCAAGCATGGGTTTTGAACCGCTACTTGACTCGGGGGGCAAGTGTTAGATACTCTTCCGCTGACACCTAAGTCCAAAACGGTCTGGAATACGCGCAGTACCCGGACCAGAGGACTTCCGGATTGCCCTCCGGATTACTGAGGCAATCCGGACCCGGTCCGGATATTATTCTAAGTGTTTTGCTTATTGCATGATTACGCCATCCGTTTACTATGTCGTCATCTACATGTTGGCAACGTGTTATATGCTTACATCATGTACCATGATATTATCACGTTGTGTAAATCTTTATTTCACTCATTACATGATATTGCGAATATAACTGCATTTTTTATACGCATATTGTCCGCTACGCTAACCCTATAAACAGATTACATACATACGGCGGAAAATTGAAGTTGGTCAAATTTATGATCCCAACACTCGAATTGACAAACAGGCCACCCCTAAGGTCAGTACCGAACCTAAATTGGACGAATATCTTATCTTAAAAAGAGTCAAGCATGGGTTTTGAACCGCTACTTGACTCGGGGGCAAGTGTTAAATATCTGTCCAATTCGGGTTCGTGTTTACATTTTGGGCCTCGCAAAATACCCCAAAACCCGTAAAAGAACTCTTCCGCAGACACCCAAGTTCAAAACGGTCTGGAATACGCGCAGTACCCGGACCGGAGGACTTCTGGATTGCCCTCCGGAGGCCCGGATTGCCCTCCGGATTGCCTTGTGGCAATCCGGACCTCCGGATTGCTAAACAATCCGGGTAGGTCCGGATTTCCGATGTTCTCCGCGCGCTTATCCCGATTATTTTGCCATGTGCGAGAAGTCAGTGCACGCATAGTCCACCTTGATGACGGTATACGTTTTCCTTCATACCGACATCAAGCCGTTCAAAACTTGGCATGATCCTTAGGTTCCCTATAAATAGGTGCCTAGGTCTCCCATTTTAGATAACTCCCTCATTTTAGGCATTCCGTGCTCTGACTTCTCTCTAAAAGGCTTTCTCTCTCTAGTAGATTTTGACTTGAGCGTCGGAGATGGCCCAACCAGCATCCCCCCCTCTCCCACGCTCGTTACTGCCCCTTGTGCAGGATCCGGAGTTCGAGAGATCAAGTACGGGAAGTTGAAGATTAGTTAGAGGATCGTGTTTCAAGGATCGTGGCATTCAGACAGATACTCGTTCCTGTACACACATCCAAAGCCCGGTCGTGGAAAAGAAGCCCGAAGATACCCAAGTGGAAGCAGACTTAACAATAACCACTGTCATTTAGTTTTCTCTATGCTATTGAGTATTATAGACTCTAGTTCTAGCTTCATAAGTTGCTTATTTTCTTATAATAGACTTTAAATGGTTTTGGAGACTTATGGGCATCTCCAATCATGCCTGAATAGGCTCTGGAATATCTATCTAATATCAAGGTGCTGGAAGTTGCAGTATCAAAACTTGAAAATCAGATGGTGGCATTGCAATTCCAACTTAGTCAAGAAAGAAATGAGCGGAGGCTTGCTGAATATTGTCTGAGACATTCGTCTTCAGGGTTGAAATCCCTTTGCATGTCTGATAACCTGGAAAGAATGGTACATAAGCTCTTCCTACGTATACAATAATACCTTAGCTATGATTTCACTTACCTTAGTAGGCAATTTTGTACAGATATTCATATTACTCTACGATTGCATTCAGTGCTTGCCTCCTAATTTTCAGATGAGACCTGGATTTTTATATTTGGTTTTTTCCTTTTATTGCTGCAAATGGCTGGGTTAAAATTTTTTTTTTCTTTTACATTTCTTGCAAAGTTATAGGCATGCACCATATTGTACAAGATTTGATGTTTTGCTCTTTCCGGTTCCTCCTACCTACTGTAATTCTCCAATTGAAAAACACTAAGATGTAGGGTTAATAACTAATAAACTGTCTGATGTTTGACCCAAGTTGAAATATGGTGTCTGAACTTTGAAGTGTTGAAATTGAATGTATGAGGTTTGGACTTTGTTGAAATTTGGTTTTCCGTCCAAAATTGGTGTTAACTTTGACAAATCTAGTGAAAAGTCGTAATTGCCCTTTCTATTATATTAACCAAATTTTGGACCAATTTGATGGAATTTGAAGTACATGAAATACCCCTAGACGCAGGATTTAAAGAAACACAGCCTCTCACTCATGTGGTTTCAAATTAAAAATGACATATAAGGAGTTGTTTATGCAGAAATTTATAGAAGACACAGACCAAGCTAGGAGCAAAGACAATTAGGGTTCTTCAAGTCTTTGAGGGAGATGGGGTCTTGTTCGTCGGAATCGACCAGGGGGAGCCAAAAAAATGTGCGGCGGCGCCAGTATGCAGATTTACCTCTTGTTGGTCCGACAATGAATTGTCACTGCGGGGAATTAGCTGTGGTGCGAACTTCGGGAACTTCCGCAAACTTTGGCCGAAGATTCAACGGGTGTCCGTTTTACAGTGTAAGCTCTATTAATCTTTAATTAGGGCTTGGGTTAGTTGGAATACTGTCAATTATCACCAATTATGAAGAATTCAATCTCAATTGCTGTAACATTCCTCAATTTTAGTTGAATTGGGAATATTCGATTCCAATACAACCCTAATTTAGGGATTAGGGTCTGTTCAATATAAACCTAATTTGCTTTATTGTATGGTTTATGACTGGGTGTAGACCCTAATTTGACTGTTCTCTGCAGTTTGGCATTTGAGATGTACTGATTTTTTTTTTTTTTTTTGTGGGTGGTTTTTCCTTTATCTGGGTGAGGTAGCCGGATGATGAAGGATGTAGTTTCTTTGTCTGGGTTCAAGAAGGAATGTGTTCCCAATCATGTAGAATGTCTCTTCAGGCGACGACAATGCTAGCTGAAGAAAATGCAAAATTAAAGCGATTTGAGAGAATGTATCTTGTTATAATTTTCTGCCTATGTATTGCAGTCATATGTGCTTTGTTTGTAAGAAAAGTGTACCTATAAGTGATTGCATAATACCCTTTTGTTTGTGAAAACTTTCAATTTCTGAACTATTTGTGATGTTTGTATTAACCATTATGTCTTTGACATGATTCATTCTTCGCAATTTACTTTTAGTTCTGATTATTTATTGTTTACTGAAAATGGATGTATTGAATTCATTTGAGATGCATGAACGAACTAATTCAGATGTTTAAATTAACCGTAAGTACTAATTCATATATTGAAAAATAATGTCCTGAACTAATGCATGATGTTGAAATTGACTGTTTGAACTAATTTGGATGGTGAACATTCACTATCCTGGAAAAAATTAACATGTTGATATTGAATGTCAACTTACTGAAATTGATTGTCTAACCTAAATTCATATGTTGAAATTAACCGTCTAAATATATTTATTGGTTGAAAACGATTGTACGCTACCAAATTTTTGTTTATAGTATGTGTCTTATATTTAGAAATTGTTGAGTTTAGGTGTCTGAACTTTTCATTCCTTGTTCACAACTTTTTACTGGAACATTACCTTACCAAGTGGAACGACTTTCAACTAGAACATTACTAGCATGACTGCCATCATAAAGGGAAACCTTTCAAACACAAAATAACGGAGTTCATCTCCCGACATAACTTACTACTAAAAGGAGTTCAACATCTCCCAAAATAGTTAATACTAGTGGAGTTCGACATCTCCTCAAAATACTACATTTAATACTAGTGGATTTCAACATCTTCCAAAATGTTACTATTCATTGGTACTTCCTACTTTTCATTCGGTCCTTTGTCTTGATCATCAATTGTAATCACCACAGGTGGGATCTTCTTTCTTATACTCCTCCTCAAAGGTGGTTTACGGGTAGCACTTGGTCTCCTTACCGACAGCTTTGGTCTCCTTGCTTGTGTCTTTTTCTGATTGCTTGGCCCTTCCAGACGCAGTGATGGAGGGAGTATAGCTTGAAGTGGAGATGCATCCTCGACAGGAGTTTCCTTGTCACCATTGACAGCATCACCATTGTCCTCATCAGCCTTTGCAGCATCACCATGGTCATCATCTACTTCCTCAGCAGCATCACCATGGTCCTTATCATCATTTGAAGCATCACTATGGTTAGCATCTCCTTCCTCTGAAGCATCACCATGGTCAGCATCTCCTTCCTCGGAAGCATCACCATGGTCCTCATCACCATTGGCAGCATCACCATGGTCCTCATCCGCATTTCCAGCATCCCCATGGCCCTCATCAGCCTTTGCAGCTTCAACATGGTCAGTATCTCCTTCCTTAACAGCAGCACCGTGTCATCATCTCCTTCCTCAACAACATTAACAGCTTCATCGACCCGAATATCTTCTTGTCGATCCTCATCAATAACTTGTTTCCTTGTATCTTGTTTCCTTGTAGGTCTTTTCTTTTTCCCAATCATACACTGAAAATTAAAGAATATGGGTTACTCATCTAGAAAGAAAACTAGGGTATAAAATAATATATAATTTTAAATTTTTTTAGTTTTCTACATACCTCTAAATAAGAGGACAGAATGGTGTCATCTTCCAGAACAAGACCTTCTGCACCATTAACAGCACCATTCTGCACAACATGACCAGCAGCATTAACAGCAGCATCTCCTACCTCAGCATGAACAACTTCTTGTCGATCCTCCTCAACAAGTCGTCTCTTTGTCCGTCTTTTCTTTTTCTCGCTTATAGTCTGAAAATGATACATAATGATTTACTCAATTTAAAAACTATCATTTAATAAATAAAAAACAATGTTGATAATTTTATGCATGCCTTTAAATAAGAGGACAAAGTGGCATCATCTTCAAGTTGTGGAAAGTTAACTTTCTTTTCCTAGATTTTGACCCAGTGTCGTTCTTCTGTGGGGGAGACTTGAGCCATTATGAGCTCTAATATACATGAATACGTTGTTAAATTTAGATCTAAATAACTCCAGAAACGAAAGTTGAAACCCTAATTTAAACTTACCAACTCAGAGTTTACATCGACTCCACGTTCTGTATTACCGGTATCTGCCACTTGGGAACCATCTCCCTCAGTCTGTTTGATACCAGAAAAAAATACTGAATTAGGCAACTTGTCACAAATTTATAGACTTGTTAAAAATGTACATATACCTTGTTCAACGGACATCCTCTTTTGTTGTGATCATGTTCTCCAAAGATTGAACAACGAATTGAGTGACTCCTCCTAAGTCTGGTGGCTCCTGGTTCATGACTCGTTCGTGTGCTTCTTGTTTTAGGACGACCAGACTGTCGTCTATAGGTAGGAGGTTCTATGGGTCTGAATTTCTTCTCTTCCCAGAAGTCCATACTCGGGACAAGATAGATTATCTTCTCATATGCCCTCAACATCGCCTCTTTCGTCATGCTCTCATGGACAAAGTCAGACAGTGGATAAGGTTCCTGTTTGATGCATCGAAGAGCATGTGCACACGCCAGATCAGAAATCTGGTATCTATGACATGAGCATACAAATCCCTGGAGGTCCACATGAAATGTCAATCCTTGGTACTCTACCTCTTAATGGTGATCTCCTGAATAACTGATGTTACACGCCAGTGAAACAGAGGACCCTTTCCTAATCTTCTTAATGATCCTTGGTCCCAACCTTCCTCTCCAGTTAGGAACTTTCTCCATCTTCTCCTGAAACTTCTTCATAAGTTTCTTACTTATAATCTCAAAAGCAGGTATGATAGGCCTGCTCCGTGCTTCCTTAATGCTTCCGACCTTCGACCATTCCGGGAAATAGCTCCATGCTCATTGCTCTTTAGGGATTTTGTTTAAGTAGTTAAATGCTTCTTGGCATCCTCAAAGAGTGCATATGTTCAACGTGCTTACTCCTCAACGTTGCCGAAGCTGCTCCAAAAACCCTATCTCTGATTCCCAACCCCTTCCATACTCTAGCCTTCATATTCTCTATAATATGGCCGACACAGAACCGATGCTAAGCTCCATGACAAGTTACATCAACAGCATTTATCAGGCCATGTTAGACATGTACATTCATACAAGGAAATGTTTACATGAAATTCTCCAATAATTTTCAAACTACATATTTAAAACAATCCTAAAATCCAGACACCATATTTCAAAAAATTAATATTATCTTGACACCATATTTTAAACAATTATATTAGCCATACATCATATTTAAAACAATTATATTAGCCAGACATCATATTTCAACAACCCAATCTATCCAGACAACAACAAAGTCCAATTTATCATGACAGCCTATTTAAACTAATTCTAATACCCAGACATCATAGTTCAACAACGCATTCTATACAGGCAGACACCATATTTCAACAAGGGTATCTTATCAATTTCATCATATGCTAAACACAGCTAAATTAAACAAAAAGCATAATAAAGATGTACCTTCTGTCTATCAGACATAATCACCCATCCATGGTTACCTCGACCAGTACCAACGTCCCTCATTAATAGGTCGAGAAACCACTTCCATGTCTTGTACGACTCACCTTCCACCCAAGCAACTGCAATAGGGAACAACCCATTGTTCGGATCTTGACCAACTGCAGACAATAACTGACCATGTTCAGCACCCTTCATGTGGCACCCATCAAGACCAATGAAGGGCCTACAACCTCGAAGAAAACCAATTTTACATGCTTGCAGGCACATGTAAAACCTAAGGAATTTTCCCTCATCCAGCAATACTTTGACAGTAGCCTCGGGGTTGGAATTTCGCACTGCGTGGACATAGTCCCATAGTTTCCCAAACTCCAACTGTCGTTCACCATTGATGATATCATCCATTATGTGGCATGCATTTAAAACAGTGAATCGGTTCACGTCGAAGTGCCTATCGGTTGCAAGTTCTTTCACAATATAAGACGAGGTCAGTCGTTGCTCTCTATATTTGTGTAGATAATTACGAATTATCCACTTGACGTTTATGTGGGTTGAATGAAACACCTGGCACTGTTTTCGATGCTTATCATGTAAAGTCTTCACCTGACAAATAAACAGGACAAATTTATCTAAATGTTAGATACCACATTTCAACAAAGTATAATCTGCAGACCCTAAATATATCGACATTAAATTCTGAAGAACATGTCAATTCAACAAAAGATAAGTTATTACCTGAAGAGTCTCTTCCCCTCTAACCTTGGAAGCGTATATTTTCCACCCACACTTCTTCACACAGACAACCTGCACCTTTACCTGTGAGTTGTTCCTCAATTTGTATGCATATCTATGTGCAATGCTGTGGTCCGCCAATGCTAGACGGAATGAATCAGCATCAAGGAACAGCATACCAATCTTCAATTCTAGAACTTCGACATTGAAATCACCACTCCCTTTGTATTCCGGGTACCGTGAACGGCTACGAACTTCATCTTCGCCAGTTCCTTCCGGAAGAACGAGACTGGTGCTATGATAAAGCAACTCAGAGTCATTATCTGATTGGGCATCATTCAAGCCATCCAAAACGTGCATTTCATCAAACACGTCGTTCTGCGGCTTTAATGGGTTTGTCTCTGCAAAATTAAAACAGCGAACACAGTTAGATTATTTAGCGTTAATACAATAGGAAACCATTGACAATACAAACGCTGAATTAATTACCACCTAACACATTAGTGTCAACAGAAGCAGGCCTCCTATTGGTTTGTTCATGTTGTCTTCTCCTTACAACACCGACCTTCTTCTTCCCCGCTGCGATCTCCTTCCTCTTTTTATCTTCTAACTCCTTCATGGCCGCGGTATCGTCAAAAAATTCTTCATCACCAGAATTACACCCAAGTGATCCCACACTTTCATCAGTAGTGTGGATATCATTACCATCTCTAGGAAACCATTTTTCATCAGATACGCTATCGTCGGGAATGGAATGACTCGTTTTCTTTTCACATGCACGACCTCCATCACCGGAATCATCACTATAATTAGATTCTGCAGCCCTTCTCAACGTCTCATTGAGGTCTAACATTGCAGACTTTAAGAAGTCTGTAGACATAAGCTCTTCATTAGTCGGTAAACCCGGTCGTCTACTATTTCCCTGAAATAAATGTGCCGTCTCATAACTGGAACTTAAATTCACGTTGGTCTTCACAAGATACATTTGTATAATTGTTTCCTTCGGATGGTTTCTTATCACTTCATCCCAGTCAGACCTACACATCACCACATCACCAGCTTAAGACTGATTGCTCCCAGTTCATATTTCCTGTATTGTAGTTGGTCCCACTCGGGATACACGTACTTGCTCCTCAATATCCTCTCATTCTCATAGTATTGATGGTCACTTGGAAGCTCAATGAAACTTATCTCACCAATGTATTTGGTTAGGGTACCATCATCATAAACCTCAAACACCCCGTGGTGATTGATTTCAACCATGTATGGTTGGTTAGCCATTTTCTGCAACATCAAAGTCATGTCTTGAAGTTAATTTCACTTACTCTAGGCTCTGCAAACGGTTTTATGTCATCCAACCGCCGGAAAAAGTGTCGTCACCTTGCCGGAATGCTGACCGGAGGCACCATTGTTTTATCTGCACTGTTGCTTCGACCAGACACGCCGGAAATCGAAGGAATCCAAGCAAACCCTAGGTTTTTCTGTTCTTCAGTATTTAGAGAAAATAGAAGTTGGAAAGTTTAGACAGTGGAGAATTTCTGATCGAAGTTACTGGGTTAGAAGAGCAGAAGGCGCGAAGATCATCTATTTGGGAACGATGGGTAATTTCGTCAATTCAATATAGGGCTGGCAATTCGTGCGGGCCCGTGCGGGTTCGTGACGTGCCAGGTTCGTGTCGTGTTCTGAGGGGTCAGCCCAAACATGGCCCAACACTAAGGCGTGTCAATTTTGTTCAGCACGAACACGACACGAGAAAAACACGACACAGCCCGACACGAAAAATCGGCACGAAAAATCTATAGTAAATTGAATAAAAATTCACACATAACAATTTTTAAGCTAAAATTTTAAAATTACTCAATATAAAGAGAGTTTAATCCAAACTTCATAGAGTGTCATTGTAAAAAAAGGTCATGCTAACTTTAGATAGGTTTATATTAGTAGAAATTATTGTATATATACATATAACTATCGTGTTATCGTGTCGGGCCGTGTCACCAATATAGAACACAAACACGACACGATTTTTTTTACACGATTTGGCACGGCCCGATTTTAGTACGACACGAAAATAATTGACCCAAACCCGTAATTTTCCGTGTCGTGTTCGTGTCGCCCATCGTGCCGAGCCCAAATTGCCAGCCCTAATTCAATAGGAGATGGAGGGTCACTTTTTTAACGGAAGGTTATTTTAGGGATATCCAATTTAAAGACCTCACGTGACAGTCACGTGATGAGGTTCCGTTCGAGTTAACCCCAAAAGCAGACGGAGACACCAAATTTCAACAAGTGACAAAGTTGGGACAGTCAATTTCAACAGCGGACACCAGATTTCAACATTGCACGAACCTCAGATATTTTATTAGTTATTAACGTATCATAATGTAACTGTTGGTCTTTATATTGGGTTTTCAGGAATTGAGAGATCAAGCATCACATCCGGTTGGTGAGATCTGTTCTCTGCAGCCAGTGATTCAGGTATTTTGTCTAATTTCTACTTAGGGTCAATAACCTGGGAGAGGTCTGAAGATTGGCCCTTGTGAATTTGAGAGGTCTGAAGATTGAAATGGTGATAACAGAGGTCTGATGTTTCGACTTGTAGATAATAGAGGTCTCCGTTAGTTTTTTCCGTTAAAATTGACGGAAGTTGGTCATGTGCATGGCAAGTGATCAGAAATAAAATTAAATTCCAAAAATACCCTTCTTGCATCTCACATGCTTGAATGAAAAGACGAAAATGCCCTTAAGGCCACCACCTAACTCCGGCGACCACCACTCACAGCTCCGGCGACCACCACTCACAGCTCCGGCGACCGCCACCTAACTCCGGCGACCACAACCCGACTCCGACGACCATCACCCAACTCCGGCGACCACAACCGCTGTCCCGATTGGACCCAATCGGGGCCGGTGGCTCCGATCTGGGGCCGGTGGCTCCGATCTGGGGCCACAGAGCTCCATATCGGAGCCACA
The DNA here is from genome assembly GCA_036873135.1 of Clarkia xantiana subsp. parviflora. Classification (NCBI taxonomy): domain Eukaryota; kingdom Viridiplantae; phylum Streptophyta; class Magnoliopsida; order Myrtales; family Onagraceae; genus Clarkia; species Clarkia xantiana. Next base: position 44,619,598 of record JAPTYO010000004.1, read on the forward strand.
GAGCTCCGATCGGAGCTTTGTGGCTCCGATTTGGGCCCAATCGGGAACGGTGGCTCCGATTTGGGCCCAATTGGGGATGTGGTGGCGGTCGTCGCAGTTGTGAGTGGTGGTCGCCGGAGTTGGGTGGTGGCCGGCCGGAGCCGTGGTGGTGGCCGGAGTTGGGTTATGTTTAAATTATGGACAGGGGTATATTTGTCATTTCATATTTATATTAATTAAACTTTTTATTAATTCAAATATTACAAAAGGGTATTTTTGACATTTCATGCGGTTCTGTTAAATTTGACAGAAAATTTGGACGGAAAACCTAAAAATAACAAAGTCAAAACTTCAGACCTCAGTTATCACCATTTCAATCTTCAGACCTCTTAAATTCACAAAGGTCAATCTTCAGACCTCTCCCAGCTTATTGACCCTTTTACTCATTAGTCTAATATTCATGTAAGTAAGAACAAGGGCAGCTCTGTCAAGTATTACTTTCTCGCTGTGGGGCCAATAGTATATATATGAGTTATAAGACGAAATTTTGCAGGAGAATCGATCAGCTCGATCTGATTCTTCACCTCACTCTGAGAACGCATCGACAAGTGACGACGACGCAAGATCTTCTTGTTCACCCAAAATGTTTATGAGCATTGATGGGTTCCGAAGTAATCGTTAGCCCGTTTAACAGCCAATGGACAGCGAGTAGGTCCAGTGGGCCTCGTGAAAAGCCTGGAAGGCCCAAAAGCCCAGTATGAAGGGTCTCGACCCTAGCGGTCCCGATGTATGAGCTGAATGCTCCCGACAAGAAGCCTCTGAGTAGGCCCCGATATGCCTTAGTAAAGGCCCCGATAATAAAGCCCCGCGGAGGCTGGACCTGTCTCGTGAGACAAAGGGTCCTGGGTGGTGACCTAGAATGAGGTAACTCTGGAGTCCCCGACAAGGGTTGGGACTTGTGATCAGAGGATAAGGCCGAGAAACCCACCTACTAGATAAGAGTAGTGGGAGACGGCTGAGATATAGATAACCTCCCCCGAGATACGCGGGGCGTGCCCGAGATAGGCGGAGTATGGGCAAGATACGCGGAGCGTGGGGCGAGATACACGGAATCCCGAACGAGATATACGGAATCATGGGTAAAACGGCCAGCCACGGTCACAGGTAACTGAGTAACTTCCCCGACTATATAAAGGAGGAAGTTACTTAGAAAACACATTCTCTAATACGAACTTAGACTATGGCTTACCACCCCATTGATCACATACTCATTTAAGCATCGGAGAGGGATTCTGGGTCACCACCCAGGTCATCCCCTTTTGCAGGATTACGCGGAGCCCAGGAGTTCGAGCTTTCCGTCAAGAACGTAACGGAGCTTCGCCCGTGATCCAACATTGGCGCCGTCTGTGGGAACCTAACAAAAAGCCAAAATAGTTTCTACCAGATCAATGGCCGGTGGTGGCAAGAAGAAGTAAGTTCAGGCCGGCAGTTCTCGCCCCGCTGGAACTGTGAATTCCCCGTTTCCGGAACATGTTGCTGAACAAGGTGAGTACCCTGCTGTTTGTCAGACAGGAGGGCATGGTGATGATGAGGTCTCAGTCCGAGACACGACGCTGAACATGCAAGATATCCCGCGAAGGGAGGTGGATGCTCCTCCAAACCCGGTGGGGTACAGATAGGAAATCCCGCGAAGGGAAGTAGAGGAAATCCCGCAAAGAGAAGTAGGCTCTTCTTCAAACTCGGAGTTGGCCAAGGCAGTGGCAGATGCCATGCCTATGTTCTTAGCGGCCATGGAGGCTCTGTTGGACAAGAGGGAGGCTGCCAGGAGGGCAGAGGAGCTGCCTCCGCGAGAAGAGCTGCCTCCACCCCCTCCGAGGGTGGTTCCAGAGGAACAGGAGGTTCAGGAGATTCAGCCCCGGAATAAGGGTAAGGAGCCCGCGCCCTCAGAGAAGAAGTTCGTGGTGGATGGTCCTGGACCAGTGCAACATAGGACCATTCCCCTGAATGGCCCCATCACCCCCGATCAGGTGGTGAAAATTGTCAGCATCTGCATGGGTGACCAGAAGCAAATGACATCGGAGCTGAGGGATCGATCCAGTCATCCTTTCGTTCCACGGCTGCTAGATACTGTCGCCCCGCCAGGGCTAGGCATCCCGACCATCAAGGAGTACGATGGTGAGGGAGACCCGGTCCGCCATGTTCAGAGGCATGTCCAGGCCTGTATGGGTAGGACCTCGAATGATGACCTCGTGTGTTCACTGTTCCCGGTCACTCTGGGAGAAAGGGCCATGACTTGGTTTTTCAGCCTACCGCCATGAAGCATTACGTGTTGGGCTGATATGCATGATCGCTTCATTAAGCAATATCAAGGTCGGAGGCGTCTCCTGAAGAGTGTAAGGTCCCTGACCCAGGTGGTGCAGAGATCCGACGAATCGTTGGCATATTACTACCAACGGTTCACTGCAAGTGCCGCGGAGATCGATGAGGAAATATCGGAGGGAGAGACCATCCGTACTTTCCTTCGGAACCTAACTGCTCCGTATTGTTCCGACCTGATGCACAGTGTAGCCGCGAAGGCTGTGTGGAGCATGGAGGCCCTGCAAGCGAGGGTGAAGCAGCAAATTGACGTGAAGGAGTCGAAGATTGCCGCCGGAGAGCTTGATCCTCCGAAGTCTGGAAGAGGAAAGACATCGGCCAAGCTGTCAGATGATCGCAAAGGGAGCGACAAATCGGAGGGAAGTAGGAGCCGTGGTCGCCCCGAGAGAAGGGAGGACAGGCGTCCCCCGAAGAAGGATAACCGCGAAAGTCGGAACGTGCCCATCAACAGTTCGATGACTTCCGTGCTAGCGGTGATGGATAGGCAGGGTCTCGCTCGATACCCCCCGAAGAAGGAAGGAGAGTTCTTGGGAGGCCGCTCTGATCGTTATTGTCGGTACCATCGAGCCAATGGTCACGACACGGATAACTGTCGGGAGCGGAAGAAGGAGATAGAGAAGCTAATCCAGAAGGGGAAGCTTAAGGAGTTCGTCGGAAGGGGAAGGTTCCGATCCCGTTCCAAAACTCGGTCACGGTCCCGTTCTAAGTCCCGTGATCGATCTCCAAAGAAGAAGAAGGTTGAGCAGGAAGCCTCTGGTTCTGGTGCCCGTAAGGAGAGACGGGGGACCATTAACGTCATTCACGGAGGAATGGCAGCGGGAGGTGACACCTCCGCTTCTCGGGAGAATTATGCTTCTCGCATCTCCGCTGCTGTGGTGCTAGGCAAGAGGTCCCGGTCGTGGACTCTAAAGGAGGAAATGGTGATTTCTTTCTCAGCGGAGGATTTGATAGGCGTGGAGAGCCCCCTCGATGACGCCTTGGTCGTGACCCTGGACGTGGACGGATTCGAGATGAAGGGATCCTGATAGACGGAGGGAGCTCCTCCGACATTCTTTTCATGGATGCCCTGGAGGCCATGGGAAAGACGAAGAAGGACCTGACGCAGGTGAACTTCCCGATGGTGGGATTCTCTGGATCGACTTCCTATCCGTTGGGGATGATTACCTTACCGGTGGAGTTTGGTAGTGGCTGGAAGATGGAACGGCGGAACGTGGATTTCGTCGTGGTTGAATCGGCGGGAACATATAACGCCATTATCGGAAGGACCACCATCAACCCTCTCATGGCAGTTGCTTCGACTGTCCACCAGAAGATGAAGTTCCCGACTGACCATGGGGTCGGAGAGGTCAAGGGTGACCAAGTAGCGTCGCGAAAATGTTATGTCAATGCCACCTGAAGAAGAAGGAGGGAAGCCATGGTTGTCCTGCAGACCGATGCCGATCCTCGAGAGGAGTTTGGGCGTCCCGCCCCCATGGAGGATCTGAAGGAGGTTGAGATTGATGGGCCTCGAAGGAAGGTGAAGATCGGGTCTGCTTTGTCGGAGCAAAGAGCCCGAGAGTTGATCGAACTCCTGAAGGAGTTCAAGGAGCTGTTTGCCTGGTCCCCGAGTGATATGCCAGGAATCAGCCCCGACGTGATTATGCACGAATTGAAGATTGATCCCGCGATCAAGCCTAAGAGGAGGCGTCCGATGGGCGCGGATAAGAGGGTCGCGATCCAGCAGGAGGTGGGCAGACTGCTTGACGCTGGATTCATCAAGGAGCTCCGATTCCAGACTTGGGTCGCTAACCCAGTCCTGGTGCGAAAGAGTAATGGGAAGTGGCGGATGTGTGTCGATTTCCGTGACTTGAACAAGGCCTGCCCGAAGGATTGCTATCCGCTCCCGAGGATTGACCAGTTGGTGGATGCCACATCGGGACACGAGCTGTTGAGCTTCATGGATGCTTATTCCGGGTATAACCAGATCAAGATGGCGAAGGAGGACGCCCCCCATACGGCCTTCTATGCCGATAGTGACGTCTATCACTACGACGTCATGCCTTTCAGACTGATCAATGCAGGAGCAACTTACCAGAGGATGGTGAACAAGTTTTTCGGAGACATGCTGGGAAAGACTATGGAGGCGTATGTGGATGACATGCTGGTGAAGTCCCGACATGCAGGAGACCATGTCCAAAACTTAGCGTCGGCGTTTGAGCGGATGAAGTTTCATCAGGTTCGGTTGAACCCAGACAAGTGCGCTTTCGGGGTGAACTCGGGGAAATTCCTAGGGTTCATGGTGAGCCAGAGAGGAATCGAGGTGAATCCTGAGAAGCTGCGAGCAATCGAAGAAATGCAGTCTCCGAAGACTCATCGGGAGGTTCAAGTGTTGAATGGCCGGTTGGCCGCGATGAATCGATTCCTATCCAAGGCGAGTGACAGAGCCATGCCATTTTTTGATGTGCTAAGGGCCCACAAGAAGTTTGAATGGTCCGAAAAGTGCGAGGAGGCATTCCAAGCACTCAAGCAGCACCTCCGTACCCTTCCGCCGTTGGCGAAACCGGTTCCAGGCGAGCCGCTTTATCTCTATTTGGCTGTTTCTGAAGTTGCTGTTAGTTCTGTTTTGATTAAGATTGTCAAGGGCAACCAAGTGCCTGTCTATTATGTAAGCAAGGCGTTTTCCAAATCTGAAATGAATTATCCCGCTGTTGAGAAGTATCTCTTTGCGTTGATTGTCGCTGCTCGAAAGCTACGGCCTTACTTCCATGCCCACGAGGTTACGGTGTTAACTAATCAGCCCTTGAAGCACTTTTTGAACTGACCGGAGGCATCGGGGAGATTGGTGAAATGGGCCATCGAGCTTACGGAGTTCCGTATTCATTTTGCTCCGAGAACCGCTATTAAGGGCCAGGCATTGGCGGATTTTATAGCTGAGTCTACAGCACCCGATCTAGAAGAAGCGGGTCCTGTAGAGGGGGCAACCATGGAGGTCCCGATAGCAGAACAGCCAGAACAGCCAAATGAGGAGAACACTTGGGAGATGTACACTGATGGTTCATCAAGTGTAGAAGGATCGGGGGCAGGATTCGTATTGATACCGCCCGGTGGAGGCGAACCCCTGCGATATGCCCTAGCCTTGACGTTTCGGGCCACCAACAATGAAGCGGAGTATGAGGCTCTCATCACGGGCCTCAAAATTGCCAAGGGTACAGAGGTCGATCATTTAAAAGTGAAGTGTGATGCTAGTTTGATCGTGAATCAAGTCCAGGGGAATTATGAAGCCAAGAGCCCGACAATAAAGAAGTATTTGCACGAGGTGCAGACTTTGAAGGGAAGCTTCAAAAATCTTCGACATCGAGGCAATCCCGAGGGAAGAAAATGCGGAGGCAGATGCCTTGAGCAAGTTTGCTCTAGGAGTGGCCCCTGAGGAGAATCGGAAGGTGCACTTTCTGGAGGGAGTGATTATCTCAACCATCGATCTGACGGAGGTTTGCGCTATTGAAGGAGGATCGGAGGAAGAAGAGAAACCCACCTGGATGACCCCGATGGTCACATACCTGACTACGGGGGCACTCCCCGATAATGAAGTGGCAGCTGTCAGGTTGCGTCGAATCGCGAACGACTACGTGATGGCGGACAACCAGTTATACAAGAGGGGGCATGTAAAGCCTTTTCTGAAATGTGTGGCGGAGCCTGATACAAATCGGATCCTGAGAGAGCTACATGAGGGAGTCGCGGCCTGTCACGAAGGGGCCCGATCCATCGTGAGGAAGGCGTTGAATCTAGGCTATTATTGGCCTTCGATGAACAAGGAAGCGACAGCGATGGTCCAATCCTGTGACGCATGCCAGAGGTACGCTCCGAATATCGTGGCTCCCGCCGCGGACTTGATGTCCATCAGGAGTGCTTGGCCCTTCGCGCAGTGGGGCATTGACTTGGTGGGACCTCTTCCGCAAGCAAAAGGTCAGTGCAAGTATTTACTCGTGGTCATCGATTACTTCTCGAAGTGGATAGAGGCTAAGGCGTTGGCCAAGACGACGGGGCAGCAGATCCTCAAGTTCCTTCAAACTCAGATCATATCCCGGTATGGGGTTCCTCGAGTGTTGATCAGCGATAATGGTCATCCGTTCAATGGGGCTCAGTTGAAGGAGTACCTGGAGGAATTGAACATTGAGCATCGGACAGCTTCCGTCCACCATGCTCAGACTAATGGCCAAGTCGAATCAGCCAACAAGATCGTGATGGATGGCCTGAAAAAGAGAGTCTACGCCTTGCAAGGTCATTGGCTGGATGAACTTGAAAATGTGCTGTGGGCTGTTAGAACAACACCCAAGCAGTCGACAGGGGAGACTCCGTTTGGCCTTGTCTATGGCACGGAGGCAGTTGCCCCCGTGGAGATAGCGGTGGCGTCCCATCGCAGGAGGTATTATGAGCCTCTAACAAACGAGGAAATGAGACGTCTAGACTTAGACTTGCTCGAGGAGAAAAGGTGGAAGGCTGATGAAGTTCAGGCTAGGATGCGCCTGGCAACAGCCCGATATTATAATCGGCGTGTCAAGTCCCGTCAATTCTTCGTGGGAGAACTTGTCTGGCGGAGGAACGAGTTCGTTCATCAAGATCGGATCAACAAGCTATCGCCGAAATGGGAGGGACCTTACAAGATCGTAGGGATGCCAGCCCCAAATGCGTACAAACTAGAGGACCTTGAAGGCAAGACGTTGAAACATTCCTTCAGTGGCGAACACTTTAAGAAGTATCATGTTTGATATTAAGTCGCCACGAATGGCGCAAATCGTCTATCGATAAAGATCCGATGTAAGCCAGCTTTGAGTTGATGAATGAATAAAAGAAGTTGCCTTCGATCCTATTGCTTTTAGATTTATTCTAACTGTTATTAAGTTGTCCTGAAGGGCGCGACTAAAGCCTTTCGAGGTACGAAAAAAGCCTTCCGAGGTAAGATAAAAGCCTTATGAGGTATGAGTAAGTCGCCTTTATGGCGCGACAAAAAGCCTTTCGAGGTACGGACAAAAGCCCTACGGGGTATGCGTAAGTCGTCTTTATGATGCAACCAAAAGCCTAGGTACGAAAAAGCCCTAACGGGTCCGCGTAAGTCGTCTATATGATGCGGCAAAAAGCCCTAAAGGGTACGAAAAAGCCCTAACGGGTCCGCGTAAGTCGTCTATATGATGCGGCAAAAAGCCCTAAAGGGTACGAAAAATCCCTAAGGGGTCCGCGTAAGTCGTCTATATGATGCGGCAAAAAGCCTTAAAGGGTACGAAAAAGCCCTAACGGGTCCGCGTAATTCGTCTATATGATGCGGCAAAAAGCCTTAAAGGGTACGAAAAGGCCCTAACGGGTCCGCGTAAGTCGTCTATATGATGCGGCAAAAAGCCTTAAAGGGTACGATTAAGTCGTCTGAAATGACGCTATAAAAGCCTTAAGGGGTACGACAAGCCGTCTAGAATGACGCGATAAAAACCTTAAGGGATCCGAAAAATCATCTTAAGTAATGTGTAAAGTTGCCTTGAAAGGCAGGGATGAGAAACCTTAAGTGGTGAAGTCCCGAATAGACGAGAAACCTTAAGTGGTGAAGTCCCGAGTAGACGAGAAACCTTAAGTGGTAAAATCTCGAGTAAAGCGTCGGAAGGACGTATGAAGTCATCTTAAATGGTGCATCGGAACGTTCTAAGTAACGAGTCTAATGTCGCTGTAAATAGCGCAAACGATTATCGGGACCAAAACAGACGAAAGAAACTTCTTATATAAAGGCTCGAAGGCCTAAAAGGTTCTGATACAAAAGACAAAGGAAGGAAAAATTACAAGGACTAAAAGAATAGAGCATTAAGCTTGGTCCTTGTTGGAAGTTGGGTCCTCAGCAGCATCGGAGGGAAGAAGATTCGGAGGGGCTTGGGCAGAAGGATCCGCAGTCCGCGGAGTCGGGTCCGCGGCATCAGTCTCTTCACTCTCCGCGGGGAGGTTGAAGTACTTCTCTGCTATGGGGGAAAGGGTCTCGGACTTCTTGAAGTCGATGGAATCCTCGTATGCCGTGTAGAGCTCATCGACGGCATTGAACAGAATGTTCTCCACCTTGGTTTTGCAGAACTTCACGGCATCCGCCTGGAAATCATCGGAGTTCCGATACTCCTCGCGACCCTGAGCCTTTGCCTCAGCCAGCTTGGCAGAAAATTCAGCCTTCTCGGCTTCAAATTTCGCCTTGGCCTCCGCGAGAGCTTCCACGAAAACGCCCTTCTCGTGGAGGAGCTGCCTCTTCTCCGACTCGTTCCGCCGATGATCCTCCTGGGCTATCCTCTGCTCCCGACGCAGGACAGTCTCGTAATCTTGAACCTGCTTGAGCAGGCTCCCAGCCTTCTCGTCAAGGAGGGTCCGCTCCTTGGCTATCTTCTCTTTGGCCGCTACGGCCCCATCGAGGTCCGCTTGGAGCTTGGCCAAAACGTCGGGGTCCGACTTGGCATGTGCCTCCTCCAACGCACCCTTCAGAGCCAGGATGAAGCCGAAGCAGCGCTGCTGGTCCGCGGTTTCCTAAAATGAAAGGGAAAAAGGATTAGAATCCGATGGTCGAAGGCAAAGAACAATGAAGAAAACAAAGCAAAGGTAAAGTTTTACCTCCATCCGACGGATGACCATAGCACGGAGCTCCTCCTCGATGTCCTCCCGCGCCAAGGAGATTGGCTGCTTCAAGGCTGGAGGAATTGACCCTGCCAGCAGGTGCAGGGCCAAATCAGGCTGAAGGTCCCCCCGTTGCAGCGGGATCCCTTGGAGAGACTCGATAGGCTTCCAGGGAACAGTCTCCTGGTCGGGGGTGAAAACCTTGTAAAGATTTTCATCCACCGGGAGAGGAGGAATGACCCTGGAAGCCTCAGCCGGAGGAGCCACCTCGGTCGAGGGCTCGGGAGTTGGACTGCGGAGCTCGGGGGGAGGACTCCGGGACACGTCCTCCACGGTGGCCCTCAGGATGCTCCGGCCTGGCTTTCGGCGGAGCAGGCCACCTTCATTTGGCTCCTCGGAGGAAGGAGAAGCCTCCAAGTCGGTCACCTGACGGAACTGAGCATCCGTCGGGGTCTCCTCCATCATCGGCGCCTGTGGAGTCGTGGCCCGTGCTAGAGTAGCAGCCTTCCTCGGAGTGACAGCCTCCGATGGACCTGCGGTTGAGGGACGAATGAAATCAGGAAGAGTATCATGGGGGCACCAGATGATTTGGCGTTCGAGATGCTGGTCCTTTCCGAAGAAGTTGTAGTATCCCGCCTTGAGAACGCGGGGGGTTTCTCCTCGAAGGATGTATTTGATTTCTCAAAACCGCGATTCCCGATCAGCAGGGATAAACTCCTCAGGAACCAGTTTTCTATATCTTTTAATAGCACGACGGACACGCTTACCTTCCTCGGCGGTAGTAACCCCGAAGGCTTGGTCTATCTCCTCCCTCCGGGCCCGCTTGGCCTCGGTCCGCTCTTCGGTCGGAGGGGCAGCAGAAGAGGAAGCTCCCTTCTTCAATGACTTCCGCTTCCGCTTGGAGCCACCATGGACGGCATCAGTCTCACCCTGCTTCAACATGAGATGAGTCAGCAGAGATGCCTTCTTGGCTGCAAAAATAAAAAGACAAAGTGGTTAGAATATTACCCAGACGACCAAATCCTTGGAAACATAATCGAGGAGCCGGACTCCGATATGAATCAAGTCCTTCTCCACGAGCTTGTTGGCGTCGAGGGGTATGAAGGAGTCCCCCCAACGGTAAAGCTGAACCAGCTGGAGTGTGTTGAGGTCATCCTCGGTGTAGACCTCGAGCTTGGGGGCAGGGTCCGCCACGACCTCCCATTGGGGCCATGGGATTGAGCTGTTTTGAACGAAGAAGTAATACTTCTTCCATCCGCTATTGTCGGACCCCGAGTCGTGAATCAGCACCCGATCCTTGTTGAACTTCCAGGTCTCGCTATCCCAGCCGAAACGTGAAAGTTGCTCCTTTGTTCACTTGGGGAGTCGGGGGGAGAAGGAGCAAACACCAGCCTTGTTAGGTTCCGAGATCGGGGTCAACGGGTGGTCGGCTCAAATCTCGTTCCTCACTGGAGATGTGGAGGATCGGTACTCTCGGGTTGCACTGTCTTAGCTTGCGTCCTTCCTTCCTTAGCTTCTCTTCTCCTTTCGTCCTGCAAAAGGGGCAGTACCAGGCACAGAGGGGGGGGGGGGGGGGGTGGTGCCTGATGAACCCTCTCCGATGCCTAAGTCAGTACGGTTTTTAGAGAGATAAAGCTAGAGAGATGTCAGAGCAAAATTATCCAAATTGCCAAGATGATCAAATGAATAGTGGAGGTGGGGTATTTATAGGCAACGGTGTCATTAAGGTGGCTTAATGACATCGTTAACCCTTAAACACAGTTAATTAACCTTTAAACGCATAATTAAGACTTTAGGATACGGAGAAGGTAGGCGGAATAAACCGAGTATGGGAGTCCAAAAATGGTGCCGGGGCCCTTGGGGGGAAGGGAAATCCAACCCCCAAGGGTAGGGGTTGGGTGAGGGCACCCAACCCCTCCTAGGGAGGATGGGGTTGGCCAACCCCATCCCCCTAGGGGAGATCGGGTTGGCCGACCCGATCTCCCCTAGGGGAGGTCGGGTGTGGCCACCCAACCTCACCTAGGTGAATTTGACTCGGCGTTAACAGCCAATGTACGGCGAGTAGGTCCAGTGGGCCTCGTGAAAAGCCTGGAAGGCCCAAAAGCCCAGTATGAAGGGTCTCGACCCTAGCGGTCCCGATGTATGAGCTGAATGCTCCCGACAAGAAGCCTCTGAGTAGGCCCCGATATGCCTTAGTAAAGGCCCCGATAATAAAGCCCCGCGGAGGCTGGACCTGTCTCGTGAGACAAAGGGTCCTGGGTGGTGACCTAGAATGAGATAACTCTGGAGTCCCCGACAAGAGTTGGGACTTGTGATCAGAGGATAAGGCCGAGAAACCCACCTACTAAATAAGAGTAGTGGGAGACGGCTGAGATATAGATAACCTCCCCCGAGATACGCAGGGCGTGCTCGAGATACGCGGAGTATGGGCAAGATACGCGGAGCGTGGGGCGAGATACACGGAATCCCGAACGAGATATACGGAATCATGGGTAAAACGGCCAGCCACGGTCACAGGTAACTGAGTAACTTCCCCGACTATATAAAGGAGGAAGTTACCTCAGAAAACACATTCTCTAATACGAACTTAGACTATGGCTTACCACCTCATTGATCACATACTCATTTAAGCATCGGAGAGGGATTCTGGGTCACCACCCAGGTCATCCCCTTTTGCAGGATTACGCGGAGCCCAGGAGTTCGAGCTTTCCGTCAAGAACGTAACGGAGCTTCGTCCCCGATCCAACAAGCATGAATCCGCTGAGTGGTCTCTGGGATTATCCAAATAAACTATCCGAAGAGATGGTTAGATGCATGAAAAACATATTCTATCTCCCTCGCAGATTCCATAGTTCCATGTCAACAACCCTCACCGTCGTCACAGAGCCAATTATCACCACCATCTTCTTGGTGGTCTTCATCGGATCGATCACAATCACTCATCTCGTCATGGGTGCAACAAAGCCCACAAGTTGATGTACAGAGCAACTTACAAGTATTGGCTGTGGAGAATGCGTGTGATCCTTGGAACCTACAGCCTTGTGATCGAAATTTCTTGGATGTCTGTCGGTAAAAAGCAACTGGAATATGTTGCTGGCGCTCTAAGGAAATTTAGGTTAACATTTTTTTTGTTCAATAATGCTAATTTGGGCTTTAGGGTTTGTTTGCAAAGGCCAACCTGAAAGTATACTTTTTATGTTTTCTTCTCCAGAACGCTAGTGGAGCAGCTCGCAAAAGTGAACCCGATCCATTTGAGCAACGATGAGAAACTGGCATTTTGGATCAACTTATATAACGCAGTGATAATGCACGTAGGTTCATTTGACAAACTGAAACTGTGGTGCATCTGGGTTAAGTTGAACTGGTAGAAGCTAAGCTTAGACAAGTTGTTATACCTATGTGGTTTGGTTATACCAGGGTTACTTGGCTTATGGAGTGCCGGAGAGCGATCTGAAACTCTTTTCGTTGATGCAGAAGGTTGGTTTCATTGTTTTGCTAGTTTGTTTCATCAGTCTGTTGAAACATTATCGCCTGCCCTTGGGTGTTTTTGGCATTTCTGCAGGCAGCATATACGGTAGGAGGGCATTCTTTTACAGCTACCTCCATCGAGTTTGGGTTACTAAAGATGAAGCCACCATTTCATAGACCTCAAATTGTATGCTACCTTGTTCTATATATAATATATATAGAGAGGGAGTGGCAATTTACTAGCTGGAAGGGATGGATCTTGTTAGTTACAAAATCGGAAAATATCTAAATTTTGAAGTAAACTTGAGATTGGTGTAATTTTGTTGAATTGATGGAAAATGGTGATGCAGGCTCTTCCATTTGACTCACGATTCCGTTATCTGTTCCTGCCTGAAAAGATTACATAATCAACTACCGACTGTTTTGTCAGTCATAAACACACACACACACACTAGGGAATAGGATGATTGATTGTTGAGGAGCAGTAGCATAATTGTAATTATAGATTGTTGTACATACATGTATGTATGTGAGAAATATGATTCTTCTGCTACCAAAAGGGGAAAACAAAAATGTAGGTTCAACAAGAGAGAGAGAGATTGAAGGAGGAGGGGATGGTAATGCTATGGGCCAGAGTCTTGATCGCCTATCAAATTGCATATGTCGGAGCATTCTACCAAACTGCAAGCAAAAGACAGAGCAGAGCAGAATAGAATAGAAGAAGAGTTAGTTTGTTTTCTTCTGGTATGACGAAGAAGAAATTAGGAAGGAACTAACCAGTATCGACGGGAATGGAAGCCTTGCTTGAAAACGACAAGGGGTTTTCGAACATTAAGAGGGCCTTCCCCGTCCCCACCGCGAATGCAGGTGGCTACGCATTTTCTGGTACAACTCTCTGCTTTCTTGGAGTTGGGGCGCTGAATTCGGGGTCTCCGGCAATCCTTGAGGGTAGGGCACTCCCCTGACAGGGTTTGAGGAATGTTAGATAAGGTGTCCTCCTCCTCATACACTTGTGGCGCCGCTGATGCTGCTGCTGACGTACCCGCTAACACTAGTGTGGATGAGAAGAGCCACCACCCAATACCCAAACTTCTTCTCCTACTTATTAATATTTCTCTATTCGGAGATTGAGACATTGCTACTGCACATGCACTTATGGGCGTCGCGTGAACACGATGCCGGAGCACCATCCTCCCCTCCCAACCTTCCTTCCTTTCTTTCTTTCTTTCACTTCCAGCCAGCAGCCTTATCTTTTTGATATGTGGATTCCATTTAGAGATAAAAAAAAAAAAAAAAAAAAAGACTGCTGGTATTTTATGTGGGATTTATTGTAAAACTGACGAACCGGGAACCAAACGCCTCACCGGTTCAGCGACCGGTCCGGTTCGGATAACACTGAATACTAGTATCCTAAACTAATTTCGCTATGTAATGTTCGTGTTAACAGTCTTGGATTTTTTCCAACTATATTTAGTAAACAACCAGTGTACGAAATGATTACATCAACAAAGCCCCACCAACAACGCTCTCAACCATTAGACTACCAGTTGTTGGTGGTTACTCCATGTGTTCTTTGTTAAACTTAGTTCTACTCGCATTCTTATATGTCTGATGATATATGTGCGTATAATCTATTTTTTTTAAACAAGTCACCACGGTGTACATGGAAGTAAGCACCATCAACCACTAGACCACCACTATTGGTGGTTATTCTATGCATCCATTAATTTTACTAGACGATTACGGGGATATCTCAACGGTTTCTATTACTTCGGCGCTAGGAGAAAACCCATTGCTGGCGGAAGGACTGACAATACGGGCAGGGCTATTGTTAGCAAAGTCTTCAAGATAGTGTACATACATCTTGTTCACCGACTCGACCACATTGCACAAACACAAAACCTCCTCCTCCTCAAACTGCACTCCCACCCTCTTCGGGGTTATTCACGGTATTAGATTTTTATTAAGTATTGTTGTTGTTTCAACTAAGACTGTTCCTAAAGCAAGTGTCCACCTAGCGCACGATGTTGTTACTTTCGCGGCTTCGACTGATGTAACCGGACGTTGGTTTGCTCCTGACTTCCTCTTTTCATGAGGAGACCGTGAGAAACCCTTTTTTTTTGTGGTTCCTGCTTATAATATGCGGTTTGTGTACGATAAAAAAGAATACTTTATTAATTAATCAACATAAGTCAAAACATTGTTCAAGAGAGTGAATTGGATTGCTTAGCAATCCGGTAACGAACATACCAGTTTCTTGAACACTAATTGTAAGAATTTCATTACAGTTCTTTTAATTTACTATTGAAATTATTTTGAATACACAAGAAACGACCTCACATGATCAATACATAATTATTTTTTATTTAATTTGATTAAAATTATAAGCTACAACCTACAAATAGCAATTTGGTTATGAACCCATAAATTAATTAATTACTGACATTTGATGAATGGGCCGCCGTAATAGGAGCTCTTTAATATAAGCCCAACATCTTAAGAATATTTGGGTAATATCACATTAGGGATTTTGGGATGGGCCTAAATCCCAATTGACATGAGAGACCCAAAATTGGGCCTCCCCAATATGCTAGCTGGCTGAAACATTTGGGTGGACACCCTATGTGAGTATTGTCACCTCCTCCAAAAATAGAGAGTGTTAGGTGATAGGTATACGTCCGATTCGTGTTCGTTTTAAATTATTCGGACTTCGTATACACGTCGGACTCACTAAACGGTTTCGAAATGTTCACCCGCGGGTACTAAAAAGTACGGGACACGCGCGTACGTGCCCCAGACTTATACCGCGTCCGAATTGTCATCACAATCCGGACCGGGTCTGGATTGCAAGACAACCCGGATCAGGTCCGGATTGCAGACAATCCAGATCTGGTCCGGATAGTCCCGTTATTCCGGGCCTCCCGAGATCCTCGCGATACCTCGGGACTGTCCGGATTCCTCCTATTATTGACATGTGAACTGTTGGATTACGGTGACGTAATACTACGGAATGCTAAACGGTGTACTAGCAAGAAATCTAATCTACGCAGCGGAATTAGTACACATACCTTTTAGCTTTCCTGCGCAAGAACGATGTGGAGGGAGTTATGATCCTCCGGTCGGAACCACGTGGAAGTTCTTCGTTAGAAGAGGTCCCAGGTGATGTAGCTCCACAACAAGACCTCTGATCGATTCTTCAACGGAGATGGAACCTCGGACTTGATGTTGGTGGTGCTGAAATATTAGACTAGGGTGACAAGTTTTCTCAATGGAGATCATTGTTCTTAATTGTGTCTTTAAACCCTTAGGAGTCACCCCTATCATTTTGGACCTCCCTTGTCAATTACTAATTGGATTTGGCCCAATTAGCCCAGATTGACAATTACCTAATTAACTTAGGTAATTCCCTTAATTAACGGGCTCCTATTACGGTGCCACGTCACCATATGCTAATAGCTCCCACTCGCCGGAATGGGAGGGTGCTCGTTAATCTATACGGTTACGCAATAGTATCAACATCTCAGTCTTCAGTCTTCGTCTCCATCTCCGAATAGTTCATACGAGGCTTGCCGTGCGACCTGCGGATACGACGGGCATCGTGCTACTCATCTGTTAGGAGTATTGTAGCGCCCGCAGAACGTTGATTCCCTTTCATGAACCAAACCTGTTTGAAATAAAACTATGTACCGCACTGTATCCTTGGTAAACTGTTACTTCTCCAATTGCCCAGTTTTCCACAAAGGAATACTTCTCCAGGGCATCCGTACAAGTGTTCACAACCTTCAACTAATATCTGGTTGGCGGCAACCTAGTGAACACGAGAGTCGGTGAATTAAATGTGAACTTGATCATCCTCATCGCTTATACCCTTAGTCGGACTCAACCGGTTTCCAAGACGTGGTCACTTGGCCGTTTTCTTTGGCACTACGCTCGTACCGGGAAGCGAGCATTGAGCCAGACCTTAGGTATAAGTTCTGAGTCCATGAGGATACTTTGGATGCCTCTTCATAAGACATCCGGGATCAATCACACGCTCAAGGTGAAGAAGTATGCGCCCTTTGAATCACAATGATTCTAGCTAGCACAACCGAGCATGACCCCGTGGTCGTATATGGCACGCGCAGTATGAAGCACGTGTCGATAGCACACCTGGTAAAGCCAGGGAGGGGATATGTCAATAATGCTATCGCAGAATCTCTCATCTGGCCCTGAATGTGATATATAGTGATGGAAAAAGTCTAACTCGGCGATTTACAAAACGAAGATTAAGTCATGCTGTTAAACGTGATACTGTTATCGTTTTGTTTAATCAGGTTTATCCCCCTGATTCTTAGCCAATCTTGTTACGGTAGAGGTCCCTCTATCCTTACAAGATGACAGTGCCTGTGTGACGAGGCAAGGTTCACATTCGACATAATTTTGGTGGAAGAATTTTACTTCTTCATACGACTTAGTTTATAGACCGTAAAATCCGATGTTGTTAATCATTATGACGTCGATAAATCATAAACTCAAATTGCGATTCTTTTATTCAATTGAAACATAATTTCAAATGTCAAAATTTTATCACTTTTACAAGCCACACAGTTTAAGCCCTACGTAATTCAAGCAGTTTTACGTACTTTTCAAAAATCTCCTTACGTAACGGCTTAGTTAAAGGGTCTGCGACCATATTGTTTGTAGGCAAGTATTCTAAAGTGATTATGTTGTCTTCCAGAACAGATTTGGCATAATTGTATTTCACATCAATGTGCTTTGTCCTACTATGGTACTTTGGATTCTTAACTGCCGCAATGGCCGCCTGACTGTCGGAGTACACCTTCACAAGGTTACTCTTCTTGTCGGTGCCAATTAATGCAGTAAAAAGCCTTTTCAGCCAGACCGCTTCTTGTGCATTTTTTTGGAGAGGGCAACGAATTCCGATTCCATAGTGGAAAGCGTGACACAAGATTGCTTCTTGCTTACCCATGATATGGCAGCATTAGCAAGGAGGAAAACTCCTCCTGTGGTGGACTTACGATCATCCGGATCGCCACTGTAGTCGGCGTCATTATAACCGGTCAATTCGAGCCGATCCCCCTCATAGCACAGAACGTAATCGGCAGTACCTTTCAGATATATGATAATTCATTTTATGGCCTTTAGATGTTGATAACTAGGATCTAACTGGAATCTTGCTACTAGGCTCAAAGCGTAACAGATGTCTGGCCGAGTATAGAGCATGGCGTACATTAGACTCCCTATCATGCTCAGATACTCTGCATTCTTCATCTGTTCACGCTCCTATTGGTTTTTCGGGCCATCATGCTTCGATAGCGCACACCCGACACAACCGGCGTATCCACGGGTTTAGCATCCAGCATTCTGAATCTTTTCAACAATTTGTTGATATATGACTTCTGAGATAGACATAATCTTCGGGTGGCACGATCTCGGGAAATTTTGATGCCTAAGATGTACGTAGCCTCTCTCATGTCTTTCATCTCGAATGCTGATGCTAACCAGGACTTTGATTTATTCATGAAACTCACGTCGTTCGCAGTAATGAGTATGTCATCCACATATAGTGTTATGATGATATACTTAGACCCGGAGGTCTTGGTGTATACGCAGGGATCCTCGTGAAGATTCACGAATTCGTATCTGACGATTTCCTCGTGGAATCTGCGATACCATTGCCGAGACGATTGTTTAAGGCCGTATATAGATGTTTGGAGTTTGCAAACTTTACGTTCTTTGCCAGGAGTAATGAAACCCTCCGGCTGCTCCATATAGATCTCTTCCTCCAGGTTTCCATGGAGTAATGCGATCTTAACATCCATTTGATGTAGCTCTAGATCAAGACTAGCAACTATGGCAAGGATGACCCTTACTGTGGTGTAACGCACAGTTGGTGAGTATGTTTCATCAAAGTCCACTCCGTGGATTTGGGTATATCCTTTCGCAATTATTCGAGTTTTGCACCACTCGAAATTTCTACCAGAAGTGAATTCTAAGATTTCACTTTCTAGTTCTGTGGTTAACAGATAAATCAACTAAAGACTAAAACTGAATTAGTTCTTATTTAGGCAATTTCATCCTCCATTGTTTTCCTCAATTCCCTCGTTTTGAGGTCCTTCCTTTGGTTGATGAACCGTTACTGGTTCAAGAACGAATACCAAGATGTGTAAAACATCTTATTTGATGGAACACTTCTCGAAAAAAGTTCGTTGCCTTCGACTATGTCTAGGCACGTTAATCCCATGTTTTAGTATGATCGTTACTCCCACTCGGAATAATGCTTCTTATTGGGGCATTACTCCCACTGGGAACAATGGTGGTGGTTGAACTTACTTGGAATATCCTCTCGGGATTCTACCTCCGAGATGTATTCCTCGATCACTAGGATCTGGAACCAAGTTGGTTATTCCACTCCCACTAGGAAAAATGGGTTATTGAAATAGTTCATTATAATGATTATCAGGTCCGACTTGATTCGCATTTTGAAATTTAGTGATGATTATGTGTGAGGGGGAGTGAGCCCTCTCACTGGATTTATTATGAAGTTGTTCCATCATCATTTACCAAATCAATCACTTATGCTATATCAATTCTCCCACTCGAAGTAAGTGGGACCTGAGAATCTCCATCAACCGTCTGTTAACTTAATCAGTACTAGCTTGTTTCGTTCTGCAAAGCGTTGGAAATTCATCCTCAAACCTTTATAATGTTTCTTGTTTATCCACGAAACCATTGTTCCAAGCTAATTTTAAAACTCGTATTCTTTGTGAGTAGTGCGTACTCTTAATGAATACTCATTTTTGTGATAAGGTTTTACCCGAATTATTCATTAGCTTTTATGGTAACGTGTTAACCGATTTTTTCAGAACATAGTGTTTTACATTAATGTGAGTTAAACTAATCTCATCCCGCATGAACAATTAATGTGCAACTCTCATTATGTAATTCTGAACTTTGTTTCTTGAAGTGTTTAATGAATTCTTTTAGCCAAACTCTTTGTTCAAGGCTAATGGTGAAAGAGTCGTTTTCTTGACTACTTCTTTTCGTTTGTTTAACTCACCCAGAGACTTATTCATCTCAAGGGCTATGCATTTAAGCGTTTGCTTTAATGCCGTTGTTGATGTTCTTATTAGATTGTAGTAGCTTTGAAGCATACCTCTAAACACAGTAGTCATCATTGAGTTATTTCCAAAGAATAACAAACGAAAACTCAGCATTCATTTATTAAAACACTTCATTATTAAATTCGAACTTTGAAATGATGTGTTCCGTCTTTCAAGGTAGACGTGCGCGTGGCGCCTAAAACCAGTTTATCCCGTGGTTTAAATCATTTCGTTTCCAAATTTAAATCAATTTAATCGGTTTTACATGCACATTATTTCGGAATATATCATTTAATGGAGTACTAACAAGCATAAGGAGTTAAGTCAATTTGCCCTTTTTAGAACTATGCGATCGATGGATTTATTCAGTTCAGTTTGATCTGACTGAGATGATGGAGTATGTGAATCGTTTCGTCTTATTAAATTTTGGTTCTAACCCGTAGGTTTAAATTATCGTTTCGGATCGTTCCCTTTAACCAGAACGTTAAATTGATAAGCAAATTGTGCTTCTAATCGAGCAACAATTTCTTTATTCAATAACTCCGAATTTCAAAATAACCAAAATTTTAATAATTCAGACGAACAACGAACGATAAATGACAATGGTAAGGTTCTTGATCTGAAAGTCTCATGTTTGATCCATACATATCTTAACTTTAAGTCATGTTGAACATCACATCTGATTAAATTCACCAGTGAATCATATCAAATTTTTTGTGTTCAAATAAAGCGTTTCACGGCTTTATATACATGTCATACGATGCGTGTTTTAGACGCACTTTGATAACGGGGTTTGACCCACCGGATTATCGTATAAAACCTTTTACGGTCTAGTTCACTTCATGATATATGGATCCCAATTGACTTCAGATGATCTCTTGTGGTGAGCTGAGAAGGTTGTCTCTTCACTGCCTTGGTTCCTTTGCTTAACTAGACTCAAGGTTATTGAATCATGTCAATGTAAGGCAACCTTATACATCTTTTCCATGTTGACCTTTCATTGCGAAGGTCTTGAACGGATTTTTCACCGGCATCTATGGACAAAGAAAAGAACATCACATTCAACCGAAACATTTCTAGCTTCAGCATCCTTGCTTCTACCGAGGCAGATGCTAAGGAACACCAAGCTTTATCATTGTCTGGTTGCAATTGAAGTCTTCTTCAACCCCCTTAAACCAGGGTTGAATGTATCACCACATATGCATTCATTATCAAAGAACATACTCCTATTCTTGGGAAATAAACTATCACGTTCATCTCCCATTGTCAAAATCATACGAACTACCATATTCATTCGTAGTTGTCCTCTCCGCCTTTCAGAATCGTAGCAAAGAGGAGTCCAATACATATTCCTTATGTTCATCATAATTTATACCATCAAGATTGCAAGGTTCATAGAAGCGTACCGACTTAGCCATGAAAATTAATACATTGATAATTATGCTAATTCAGGAAGACAACAACATATTGACAGAATTGCAAACATCAGATTATCTATTAAGATGGGCTACGACAAATAGTCGTCCTTCAGTCACTAAACCAAACCAACCTTCAGTAAACCGAGGAAGGGGGTGTCATGAAAGAATTCACACTATCGTCGTTTTCAATCTAATAGATCAGTCTTTTGAAAACGGTTATTCTATTGCAAATTACCGGAACGGGAATTTTCAAATAAGCCTACCCGATCTTGGCTTTCCCAAGGCCCTTATGATTTTGTAAAATTGTCCGATAATTTACTCATGCTTATTTATAATTATACTACATCTAGCAAATCATCATACCATGCCATAAATATCGAAACAACATGCCTACGCGTCATGCGTCTAATGTTCCTAGCATATAGAATTCTACGTAAAGTAAATTAACAAATGCGTTCTATCATGAACATCCTAGCATACGCGTAAAACATGCAACATCTGCACACATCATGCATAATTGGCGACTGGAATTTTCAGTTTTATAAAACGCTTTGAAAATATTAGGGGCTGTTTTGCAATTCATGCTTACAATCAATCATGCGAATTTATAGACATGGATTCTAGGCAATTTCAATCAGCATACTATGGTGTATTTGGGGGGAGAGTTTTCTCTCAAATCACCACTTGAAGAGAATTGTGATTAACCATAATAAAAACCCTAACTCCCCATATATATAGGAGGAGTAAAGTGGACAAAAGTCCACTTTATTCCCTTCGGCTGGCCTTCTAGTATAGGGAGGCCCAATTTTGGGCCTCTCATGTCAATTGGGATTTGGGCCTGGCCCAATGTCCTAATGTGACATATACCCAATTCACTTAGGTTACATATACATATAATGGGCTACTATTTACGGCGCCCATCACCATATGCTTACAGTTCATGTGTATAATTAATTTATAGCTGATTGATGATGGCATTGGCAAATTAAGTGAATTGAGTACCGAAATGGCGTAACTAAAAATTATATTTTTAATTAGTAACAAAACCTCTGAACTTGAATTTTTTACCGTAGACCAATTTTATACCTAAGCAGTTAATTCCTTGTCCGCTTAGGTGATTTAGGATTCTAGTTAGCCTTAATTAACTAGTGACGATTCTATTCAAAATCCACGTTTTTTAAAACGTAATTCGCCCTAAGTCAGACTTTAGGTCTGACAATTTGGCGACTCTGCTGGGGATGACTTAGAGGGTTCGGGCTTTGTATATTCCCTTATTTGCCATCTTTTTTAGTTTTATTTATGTATAACTTCGTTATTCTAACTTTGGGTTTTTATGTGATAGATGCAAAAATATTTTTTTTACTAACTCATTTTTCTTTGTTAAATTTTTTTGAACCTGCACACACATCAGTTTAGAATAAATATCCAAAACGCCTAAAACCCAGGGCGACTAGGAACCCCTGAGGTTTAGTACCGTACGACCGGAGCGGCTGGGCCGCTGGTAAAACTCCGAAAAACTCCACTCGGTTGTGTAGGTCCTTTGATCCCTATGACGGGGTGAGGAAACCACCTTGTCGAGAAACTATCAGTGGAACCTACCTTGTAGAACAAAGCAAAAACACACACCTGAAGCCTCGATCCTGCCACTATGCGTACTTGCGTGTGTTCTTTTTCTAATTGTTCTCGACCCCTAGATTTTCATGTATAGGACATGGCTTTTGATGTAATCTTTAATTTTTTTTTTGTACCATGTAATTGTACAAAGCATATTAATGGAAATTTACGTTTCAAGCATGCATCATATTTTTACCAAAATGTGTCATTCAGTTCATCGCTTCTAAAAAAAACTTTACACACCGTTTTCAGTAAGAATGGGTATACTGCACAATTACCCTTGTATCACGGCTCTTCCATTTCCCAAGGCTGACATTGACCATATCCGAACTAGCATGATAAAGCCAAAACGAGACTATTGGAGAAAGTCCGCGTAGAGTGGAGTGCTACAATCGTTTAGCATTGGAAATGTGACAGATAGAAACGTCAGAGTTAAGCACTCGCTCCAAAATCCTAACAAGTGATAAAAAGTGAATCCATTTTGAAAAAACTTGTTGCATTATCTTCGCTCGGATTTTGGGGCGAGCACTTGACACGATTGACCAAGTTTTGCAGTTGTGTAAAGTGTCTTAGAAGCATATCTCAGTAACAAAACACTTTTTCAAAAGTTGGTGAGATGAATGACACATTATTTTCAAAACAATCATGCATGATATTTTGTGTTCTATATTCTGAATATCGCCTTCTCGCTGCAGGTACTATTGGCACGAACACGACTAGCAACTAACATGGATAACGCGTAGAAAATCCAGCAGCAGGATGAACGAATGGCCGAGATTGAGGCGGCCAATGCAAAGATGCATCTGGATATGGCCACTGTTGGATCACGGGCGAAGCTTCGTTACGTTCTTGACGGAAAGGCTTGAACTCCGGGGCTCCGCGTAATCCTGCAAAAGGGGATGACCTGGGTGGTGACCCAGAATCCCTCTCCGATGCCTAAATGAGTGTATGAATGATGGGGTGGTAAGCAGTAATCTAAGTTCGTATTAGAATGCGTGTTTTCTGAGGTAACTTCCTCCTTTATATAGGAGAGGAAGTTACTCAGTTACCTGTAACCGCGGCTGGCAGTTTTACCCATATTCCGTATATCTCGTTCGGGATTCCGTGTATCTTGCCCCACGCTCCGCGTATCTTGCCCACACTCCGCGTATCTCGGGCACGCCCTGCGTATCTCGGGGGAGTTTATCTGTATCTCAACCGTCTCCCCACTACCCTATTTAGTAGGCGGGTTTCTTGGTCTTATCCTCTGATCACAAGTCCCAATTCATATCGGGGACTCCAGAGTTATCTCATTCTAGGTCACCACCCAGGACCTCTTGTCTCGCGAGACAGGTCCAGCCTCCTCGGGGCTTTATTATCGGGGCCTTCTCAAAGGCATATCGGGGCCTACTCAGAGGCTTCTCGTCGTGAGCATTCAGCTCATATATCGGGACTGCTAAAGTCGGGACCTTTCATACTGGGCTTCTGGGCCTTCCAGGCCTTTCACGAGGCCCACTGGACTTACTCACCGTCTATTGACTGTTAACGGGGCTAACGATTACATCGGAACCCATCATTTGCCCCCAAGACATGGGGGACTTGCAGTCCGTCGTGTCTTCCAGTTCCAGACCTCCCGACCTCATCATCGGGGGCTTTTATCTCCGGACCTCCCGATACTGCCATCAGAGGCTTTTGTCTCCAGACCTCCCGATATTGCTATCGGAGGCTTTTATCTTCAGACCTCCCGATATCACCATCGGAGGCTTTTGCCTTGGGCACAATTCTTGAATAACAGAGCTTCTCACTCGTAATTCCTCAGACTTTAAGGACAGTTGCCAAATCCAAGGAGACTCCTCGGTTACTGCAGCATTAAATGCTAGGGATAATGAAGCGACGCCTAAACCGGCGTGACTGCTGCTTTCTGAAAAAGCACTCATTACGTCACTAACGTCTCTTCTGTACCGTCCCTATAATCTCGGCGATCAATATCGAGTCGTTTCATCTTCAACGGCCCAGATTTGAGTCTGTCCAGCTGTCCTTTTGCCTATAAAAGCCAAAACCCTGGCACTATTCACTTCTTCCCTACCGTTTTGATTTCTGGAAATTCTGCCATTTTCAAACCTCGAAGCTTCTTCTCCAAGTTTCGTCTGCTCTTCCAGTGATCCAAGGCCTCCAGCCCTCCAGATCTTTCTTCATCTTTTCCGAGCAGCCATCAACAATGTTTGGTAATGTTTTCCTTCTTTGCTTCCATGGTTTACTGACATTACCTTCTCTTCTTTTCCTAAGTTTTCCTGTCTGTGGCCGTGTTTAGACGAGGCCAGTTCCGGGGAAAGGACCCCTTTTACCTTTGAGCTTGCTATTAACGAAATTTCTGAGACCTCGTACGAGGCTGCTCTCCGAGAAGGCTGCATTACTTCAGACTGGGAACCCCGCTTCCCGTACGAGTCTCACGCAACCACCAGGAGAAAGCATATTGTCACGCGTCCTCGGGAAGGAGAGGTGTTCGTCTCCACCGGGCAGATAAATGCTGGGATTCGATTCCCTTTTTGCGGGAACCTGGTGGAGATGTGCCACTTCTACCAGACGCATCCCTGCACCTCTCTCCACATGCTATCCACATGTGGAATGCTTTCCAGGTTCTGTGCCTCCGCCAGCAGTGGACGTACAGTTTGCTACTCTTCCGCACCTTCTACGGGATGAAGTGTAATAAGGCTGGTGTTTGCTCCTTCACTCCCCGACTCCCCAAATGGACAAAGGAGCAACTTTCACGGTTTAGCTGGGATGGCGAGACCTGGAAGTTTAATAAGGATCGGGTGCTCATTCGTGACTCAGGGTCCGACAATAGCGGATGGAAGAAGTATTACTTCTTCGTCCAGAACAGCTCTATCCCATGGCCCCGATGGGAGGTTGTGGCGGACCCTGCCCCCAAGCTCGAAGTCTACACCGAGGATGACTTCAACACTCTTCAGCTGGTCCAGCTTTACCGTTGGGGGGAATCCTTCGTTCCCCTCGACGCCAACAAGCTTGTGGAGGGGGACTTGATCCAAATCGGAGTCCAGCTCCTCGATTCCGTTTCCAAGAATTTGGTTATCTGGGTAACACTTCTAACCGCTTTGTCTTTTCATTTTTTCAGCCAAGAAGGCATCTCTGCTGACTCATCTCATGTTGAAGCAGGGGTGACCGATGCCGTCCAGGGTGGCTCCAAGCGGAAGCGGAAGTCTTTGAAGAAGGGAGCTTCCTCTTCTGCTGCTCCTCCGACTGAAGAGCAGGTCGGGACGGCCAAGCGGGCCAGAAGGGAGGAGATAGACCAAGCCTTCGGTGTCACCACTGCTGAGGAAGGTAAGCGAGTTCGCCACGCTATTAAGAAATATAGGAGGTTGGTTCCCAAGGAGTTTATCCCCGCTGATCGGGAGTCGCGGGTCCGAGAAATTAAGTATATACTTCGAGGAGAAACCCCCCGCGTCCTCAAGGCGGGATACTACAACTTCTTTGGAAAGGACCAACATGTCGCGCGCCAAATCATCTGGTGCCCCCATAATATTCTGCCTGACTTTATTCGTCCCGCCACCGCAGGTCCCTCGGAGGCTCTTACTCCGAAGAAAGCCGCTACTCCAGCAAGGGCTGCGACTCCGCAGGAGCCGATGATGGAGGATGTCCTGACGGAAGCTCAGTTCCGTCAGGTGACCAACTTGGAGGCTTCCCCCTCCTCCGAGGAGCCAAATGAAGGCGGCTTGCTTCCCCGCCAAAGGCCAGGTCGAAGCATCCTGAGGCCAACTGTGGAGGACGTGTCTCGGAGTCCTCCTCCGGAGTTCCGCTCTCCGACTCCCGAGCCTCCGACCGAGGTGGCTCCTCCGGCTGAGGCTTCCAAGGTCATCCCTCCTCTCCCCGTGGATGAGAACCTTTACAAGGTTTACACCCCCGACCAAGAGACGGTTCCCTGGAACCCGATAGAGTCTCTCCAAGGGGTCTCACTCCATCGGGGAGACCTTCAGCCTGAATTGGCCCTGCATCTGCTGGCAGGGTCAATTCCACCAGCCTTGAGACGCCCCATCTCCTTGGCGCGGGAGGACATCGAGGAAGAGCTTCGCAACATGGCTATCCATCGGATGGAGGTAAACTTTATTCCTGCTTTTATTTTTGCCTTCATTGTTTTTGCCTTCGATTATCGGATTTTAATCCTTTTTCCCTTTTGTCTTAGGAAACCGCGGACCAGCAGCGCTGCTTTGGTTTCATCCTGGCTCTTAAGGGTGCTTTGGAGGAGGCACAAGCCAGGGCGGACCCCAAAGCCTTGGCCAAACTCCAGGAGGACCTTGCCAGCGCTGTGGCGGCGAGGGAGAAGATAGCCAAGGAACAGACCCTCCTTGGCGAGAAGGTTATGAGCCTGCACAAGCAGGTTCAAGATCATGAAGTCGTGCTACGTCGGGAGCGGAGGATACTCAAGGAGGAGCAGCAACGGCACGAGGCGGAGAAGAGGCAGCTCATCTTCGAGAAGGACATTCTCGCGGAAGCCAAGGCGGGACTTGAAGCCGAGAAGGCTGAATTTCCTGCCAAGCTGGCTGAGGCAAAGGCTCAGGGTCGCGAGGAGTATCGGAACTCCGATGATTTTAAGGCGGATGCCGTGGGGTTCTGCAAAACCGAGGTGGAGAACGTTCTGTTCAATGCCGTCGAGGAACTTTACATGGCATACGAGGATTCCATCGACTTCAAGAAGTCCGAGACCCTCGCCCCCTTCGCGGAGAAATAATTCAACCTCCCCGCAGAGAGTGATGAGGCTGATGTCGCGGACCCGACTCCACGGACTGCGGAGCCTTCTGCCCAGGCCCCCTCGAATCCTACTCCCTCCAAAGCTGCTGAGGACCCAACTTCCAACAAGGACCAAGCTTAATGTTTTATTCTTTAAGTCCTTGTAATTTTTCTCCTTGTATCCTCCTTGTTTCTTTTTATCGGAACCCTTCGGCCTTCGAGCCCTTATAAGAAATTCCTTTCATCTTTTTTGGTCTCGATAATCATTGCACTATTTAAAGCAACTTTAGATTCGTGACTTAAAACGTTCCGACGCATCCTTCCGATGCTTTGTTCGGGACTTCACCACTTAAGGTTTCTCATCCATATCATTTAATGTGATTTCGTATGCCTTTCACGATATTTTTCTCGGGACTTCACCACTTAAGGGGTTTCTCATCCATGCCATTCAAAGCAATTTCACACATCACTTAAGATGATTTTTTTTTCGCACCCTTTAAGGCTTTTATCGTGCCATTCTAGACGACTTAATCGTACCCCTTAGGGCTTTTATCGCGCCATTCTAGACGACTTAATCGTACCCTTTAAGGCTTTTTGCTGCATCATATAGACGACTTATGCGGACCCCTTAGGGCGTTTATCGCGCCATTCTAGACGACTTAATCGTACCCCTTAAGGCTTTTTGCTGCATCATATAGACGACTTATGCGGACCCCTTAGGGCTTTTTCATACCTAGGCTTTTGGTTGCATCATAAAGACGACTTACTCATACCCCGTAAGGCTTTTGTCCGTATCTCGAAAGGCTTTTTATCGCGCCATAAAGACGACTTACTCGTACCCTGTAAGGTTTTTGTCCGTACCTCGAAAGGCTTTTAATCATACCTCGGAAGGCTTTTGTTGCGTCCTTCAGGACGTCTTACTAACAGTTAGAATAAATCTAAAAGCAATTTGATCGGAAGCAACTTCTTTTATTCATTAACAAATCAAAGCTGGCTTACATCGGATCAATCGATAGACAATTTGCGCACTTCGCGGCGACTTAATATCAAACATGATACTTCTTCAAGTGTGCGCCACTGAAGGAATGTTTCAACGTCTTGCCGTCAAGGTCTTCTAGCTTGTACGCATTCGGGGCTGGCATCCCTACAATCTTGTAAGGTCCCTCCCATTTCGGTGATAGCTTGTTGATCCGGTCTTGATGAACGAACTCGTTCCTCCGCCAGAAAAGTTCTCCAACGAAGAATTGTCGGGACTTGACACGCCGATTATAGTACCTGGCTGTTGCCAGACGCATCCGAGCCTGAACTTCATCAGCCTTCCACCTTTTCTCTTCGAGCAAGTCCAGGTCCAGACGTCTCATTTCCTCGTTCGTCAGAGGATCATAATACCTCCTACGATGGGACGCCACCGCTATCTCCACGGGAGCAACTGCCTCCGTGCCATAAACAAGGCCAAACGGAGTCTCCCCCGTCGATTGCTTGGGTGTTGTTCTAACAGCCCACAGCACGTTTTCAAGCTCATCCAGCCAATGACCCTGCAAGGCATAGACCCTCTTCTTCAAGCCATCTATCACGATCTTGTTGGCTGACTCGACTTGGCCATTAGTCTGAGCATGGTGGACGGAAGCTGTCCGATGCTCGATGTTCAATTCCTCCAGATACTCCTTCAATTGAGCCTCATTAAATGGAGGGCCATTATCGCTGATCAGCACTCGAGGAACCCCATACCGGGATATGATCTGAGTTTGGAGAAACTTGAGGATCTGCTGCCCCGTCGTCTTGGCCAATGCCTTAGCCTCTATCCACTTCGAAAAGTAATCGATGGCTACAAGTAAATACTTGCACTGACCTTTCGCTTGTGGAAGAGGTCCCACCAAGTCGATGCCCCACTGCGCGAAGGGCCAAGCACTTCTGATGGACATCAAGTCCGCGGCAGGAGCCACGATATTCGGAGCATACCTCTGGCATGCATCACAGGATTGGACCATCGCTGTCGCTTCCTTGTTCATCGAGGGCCAATAGTAGCCTAGATTCAACGCTTTCCTCACAATGGATCGGGCCCCTTCATGACAGGCCGCGACTCCCTCGTGCAACTCTCTCAGGATCCGATTCGTATCAGGCTCCGCCACACATTTCAGAAAAGGCTTTACATGCCCCCTCTTGTATAACTGGTTTTCCACCATCACGTAGTTGCTCACGATTCGACGCAACCTAACAGCTGCCACTTCATCATCGGGGAGTGCCCCCGTAGTCAGGTATGTGACTATCGGGGCCATCCAGGTGGGTTTCTCTTCTTCCTCCGATCCTGCTTCAATGGCGCATACCTCCGACGGATCGATGGTTGAGATTATTACTCTCTCCAGAAAGTGCACCTTCCGATTCTCCTCGGGGGCCACTCCCAGGGCAAACTTGCTTAAGGCGTCTGCCTCCGCATTTTCTTCCCTCGGGATTGCCTCCGCAAATACTTCCTCATTGTCGGGCTCTTGGCTTCATAATTCCCCTGGACTTGATTCACGATCAAGCTGGCATCACACTTCACTTTCAATTGATCAACTCCCGTACCTTTGGCGATTTTAAGGCCCGTGATGAGAGCCTCATACTCAGCTTCATTGTTGGTGGCCCTAAAGGTCAAGGCCAAGGCATATCGCAGGGGCTCGCCTCCACCGGGCGGTATCAATACAAATCCTGCCCCCGATCCTTCTACACTTGACGAACCATCAGTGTACATCTCCCAGGTGTTCTCTTCATTTGGCTGTTCTGGCTGTTCTGCCATCGGGACCTCCATGGTTGCCCCCTCTACAGGACCTGCTTCTTCCAGATCGTGTGCTGTAGACTCTGCTATAAAATCTGCCAATGCCTGGCCTTTAATAGCCGTTCTCGGAGCAAAGTGGATACGGAACTCCGTAAGCTCGATGGCCCATTTCACCAATCTCCCCGACGCCTCCGGTCGGTTCAAAAAGTGCTTCAAGGGCTGATTAGTTAACACCGTAACTTCGTGGGTGATGGGTCCGACTATAGCCGTCAGGCCCTTTGACGGTGAGGAAACGGCAAACAGGCCCACCAGCCCCAGAGTGAAGGTCAAGATGACTTTGGAGAAGGGTCCCGACGAAGGGAGTCCCGATGAAATAAGGTCCCGACAGAGTCGGTCCCGACAGTCGAGCTAGAAGCTCCCGATGAGAAGCCTTTAAGTAGGCCCCGATGATGAATCCCTGAGAATGATAGGCCCTGTCACGATGACGAGGGGCCCCGAGCGGTGACACAACGAGATAACTCTGGAGTCCTCGACGGGAGTCGGGACTCGTTATCAGAGGATAAAGCCAAGATGTGCGGGGCGTGGCCGAGATACGCGGGGCACGGCTAAGATACACGAGATCATGCCCGAGATATGCGGGATACAGGCTAACCACCCCTAACGGTTCATCAGGTACCTGAGGCATCTCTTTGCCTATAAAAGGGCAAGAGATCACCTCAGAAAGACTTACGTTGAGTTGAATACACTTTGATATCTGTTACTTGCCAGTCAGACGAAGTACTCATTTAAGCATCGGAGAGGGATTCTGGGTCACCGCCCGGTCTATCCCCTCTTGCAGGATTACGTGGAGCAAAGGAGCTAGGATTGCCGTCAAGATCCGTACCGGAGTTCCACCGTGATCCAACATTGGCGCCGTCTGTGGGAATCAAACAAAAAGCTGATATGCCTTCTACTCGATCGATGGCGGCTGGCAAGAACAGAAGAGGACAATCCGGTGGTTCCCGTCACCCCGCTGCAACGAACCTGAATTCAGTACCAGAACAAGGAGAAAACCAGAACCATCCCCCGGCTGAGCTCTCCCAGACAGGAGGACACAATGGATCGCATCCCGAAGATGTTGCCGCTCAACACCAGGATAACAGGGGGCAGGAGGCTCCCCCAACTGCAGATATGACGAAGGCCGTGGCCGAGGCCATGCCCATGTTTCTGGCGGCTGTAGAGGCTCTCTTGGACCGAAGGAGGCTGCCAGGAGGTAGGAGGAGATGCCCCCGCTGGAGGAAGCAACCCTACCAACAGAGGGTCAGAATGCGCAGGAAGCCCCGCCCCGAGGCCTGGACAGAGGTAGGGCAACTGGTCAGTCGGAAAGGTTCGTGGTTGATGGGCCAGGACCAGTACAGCACAGGACCATTCCCCTGAATGGTCCCATCACTCCCGACCAAGTGGTAAAGATCGTGAACATCTGTATGGGAGAACAGAAGCCACTGGTATCAGAGCTAAGGGATCAATCCACTCATCCCTTCGTCCCCCGACTCATTGACACCCTAGCCCCGCCTGGGCTAGGCATCCCCACGATAAAAGAGTATGATGGCGAAGGAGATCCAGTTCGCCATGTCCAGAAGCACCTCATGGCGTGTCTGGGAAGAGCCCCAAGTGAAGACATAGTGTGTACGTTGTTTCCGAACACACTAGGAGAAAGGGCCCTGACTTGGTTCTTTAGTCTGCCCCCAGGCTGCATCACTTGCTGGGCAGACATGCACGATCGATTCATTCAGCAGTACCAGGGTCGGAGGCGTTTATTGAAGAGCGTGAGGTCCCTGACCCAGGTGGTGCAGAGGCCCGACGAGTCGCTGGCTCATTATTACCAGCGGTACACAGCCAGCGTAGCAGAGATAGACGAAGAAATCTCGGAGGGCGAAACCATCCGCACCTTCATTCGGAACCTGACAGCCCCCTATGGCTCCGACTTGATGCACAGCGTGGCTGAGAAAGCTGTGTGGAACATGGAGGCATTGCAGAAGAGGGTGAAGCGGCAGATCGATGTCCAGGAGTCAAAGATAGCCGCGGGAGAGCTGGAGCCCCCGAAGTCGAAC
This sequence comes from Clarkia xantiana subsp. parviflora, assembly GCA_036873135.1. Classification (NCBI taxonomy): domain Eukaryota; kingdom Viridiplantae; phylum Streptophyta; class Magnoliopsida; order Myrtales; family Onagraceae; genus Clarkia; species Clarkia xantiana. The sequence goes on from JAPTYO010000004.1 coordinate 44,651,726, forward strand.
AAAGGGAAGCAGTCGAATAAACCTTTCGACGATCGTAAGTCAAAGGGTAAACCCGACAGTGGCAAGAATCGAGGTCGTCCGGATCGGAGGGACGACAGACGCTCTTCAAGGAAGGATAAGCGGGAGGATTTTGACATTCCTCTCAACTGCTCCATGGCGGAAGTGCTGACAGTCATGGAACGACAAGGTATCTCCAGGTACCCCCCGAAGAAAGATGGAGAATTCCTGGGGTCCCGCACAGATCGCTATTGCTGGTTTCACCGCGCGAATGGCCACGACACCAATCACTGTCGGGAGCTGAAGAAGGAGATTGAAAAGCTAATCCAGAAGGGAAAGCTTAAGGAGTTCGTTGGGGACAAACGAGGCAGGTCTCGCTCTCGGTCCCGATCGCGGTCCCGATCGCGGTCCCGTTCCCGATCCCGCGATCGGTCCCCGAAGAAGAAGAGAACTGATCCAGAGTCATCCGGTGTTCGCAAAGAAAGACGAGTCATCAACGTGATTCATGGAGGATTCGCTGCTGGAGGTGATACCTCATCCGCCCGAGAGGTCTATGCCTCTAGAATTCCTACGGCGGTGGTGCTGGGTAAGAGGTCCCGATCTTGGACCTTGAAGGAAGAGATGGTGATCTCCTTCTCATCGGAGGACCTCATAGGCGTGGAGACTCCACACGACGATGCCCTGGTGGTAACTTTGGAAGTAAACGGGTTCGAGATGAAGAGAATCTTGATTGACGGAGGGAGCTCCTCCGACATTCTATTCATGGACGCGCTGGAAGCCATGGGGAAGACGAAGAAAGACCTGAAGGAGGCAAACTTCCCAATGGTCGGGTTCTCTGGCTCAACTTCCTACCCGCTAGGAGTAATCACCTTACCAGTGGAGTTTGGTAGCGGGTGGAAATCAGAAAGGAGGAACGTGGAATTTGTCGTAGTTGATTCTGCGGGGACCTACAACGCGATTATCGGGAGAACCACCATCAATCCCCTAATGGCGGTTGCCTCGACTGTGCACCAGAAGATGAAGTTCCCGACCGACCATGGAATCGGGGAGGTCAAAGGCGACCAGGTGGCTTCTTGAAAATGCTATGTCAATGCCACCCGGAGGAGGAGGCGAGAGGCTATGACTGTCCTCCAAACAGACACAGATCCCAAAGAAGAGGTTGGGCGTCCCGCCCCCGTAGAAGATCTGAAAGAAGTCGAGATCGACGGACCCCAGAGGAATGTGAAAATTGGGTCTGCTCTAACTGAAGAGACAGCCCAAAAACTGGTGGAGCTACTGAAAGAGTTCAAAGAGCTGTTTGCCTGGTCCCCCAGCGATATGCCAGGGATCAGCCCCGACGTGATCGTGCACGAGCTGAAGATAGACCCCGCGATCAAGCCTATCACACAGAAAAGGCGTCCGATGGGCACGGATAAAAAGATCGCGATCCAGCAGGAGGTGGGCAGGTTGCTCGATGCTGGTTTCATTAAGGAGCTCCGATTCCAGACTTGGGTCGCCAACCCAGTGCTGGTGAAGAAGACTAACGGGAAGTGGCGAATGTGCGTGGACTTCCGCGACTTGAACAAGGCTTGTCCAAAGGATTGCTATCCACTCCCGAGGATTGACCAGCTGGTGGATACCACATCGGGACATGAGCTGCTGAGTTTCATGGATGCGTATTCAGGCTACAACCAGATCAAGATGGCCAAGGAAGACGCCCCCCACACTGCGTTCTATGCAGACAGCGACATCTATCACTACGATGTCATGCCTTTCGAGTTGATCAATGCCGGGGTAACTTACCAGCGGATGGTGAATAAGCTGTTTGGAGATATGTTGGGAGAAACCATGGAAGCCTACGTGGATGATATGCTGGTGAAGTCCCGACAAGCCGAGGATCACGTGCACAACCTTACCAAGGCGTTTGAGCGGATGAGACTCCATCAAGTTCGCCTGAACCCGACGAAATGCGCCTTCGGAGTCCACTCAGGGAAGTTTTTAGGCTTCATGGTAAGCCAAAGGGGAATTGAAGTGAACCCTGAGAAGCTGAGGGCAATCGAGGAGATGCAGTCTCCGATAAACCATCGGGAGGTGCAGGTACTGAATGGTCGACTAGCCGCAATGAACCGCTTCTTGTCCAAAGCCAGCGACCGATCAATGCCGTTTTTTGAAGTCTTGAGGGCCAACAAAAAATTCGAATGGACCGCCAAATGTGAAGAGGCGTTCCAAGCACTCAAGCAGCACCTTCGCACACTCCCGCCGCTAGCAAAACCGGTTCCAGGCGAGCCGCTCTTCCTTTATTTGGCTGTTTCTGAATTTGCCATTAGCTCTGTGTTAGTAAAGATTTTCGAGGGTAATCAAGTCCCCGTCTATTATGTAAGCAAGGCATTTGCCAAATCTGAATTGAACTATCCCGCCGTTGAGAAGTACCTCTTTGCGTTGATAATTACTGCTCGGAAGCTAAGGCCATATTTCCACGCACACGAGATCACTGTGCTAACGAACCAGCCTTTGAAGCATTTTTTGAACCGACCGGATGCGTCGGGGAGATTGGTGAAGTGGGCAGTAGAGCTCAGTGAGTTTCGAATACACTTCGCTCCAAGAACGGCCATCATGGGCCAGGCATTGGCGGACTTTATAGCAGAATCTACAGCCCCCGATCTAGAAGAAACGGGCCCTGTAGAGGGGGCAACCATAGAGGTCCCGACAGAAGAACAACCAGAGAGGGCAGAGCAATCAGAACAGCCAAACAAAGAAAATACCTGGGAGATGTACACGGATGGCTCCGCAAGTTCAGACGGATCAGGAGCGGGCTTCTTGTTGATACCACCGGGTGAAGGTGAACCGCTCCGATATGCCTTGGCTTTAACATTCAAGGCCACAAACAACGAAGCGGAGTATGAAGCTCTTATCACGGGCCTAAAAATTGCTAAAGGCACTGGAATCGATCACTTGAGAGTGAAGTGCGACGCAGCGTTAATCGTGAACCAAGTTCAAGGGCGATACGAAGCAAGGAGCCCGATAATGAAGAAGTATCTGCGAGAGGTACAAACCCTGAGAGAGAGCTTCAAAAGCTTCGATATCGAGGCTATTCCGAGGGAGGAGAACGTAGAGGCAGACGCCTTGAGTAAATTTGCCCTGGGGGCACCCTTAGAAGAAAATCGGAAGGTGCACTTCCTGGAGAAGGTGATCTTGTCAAACATCGACCCCACGCAGGTGTGCACCGTTGAAGCGAAATCGGAGGAGGAGCCCACTTGGATGACCCCGATAGTCGCGTATCTGACTACGGGGGCAGTCCCCGAGGATAAGGTAGCAGCAGACAGGATATGTCGGATCGCGTCTAATTATGTGATGCTAGACAATCAGCTGTACAAGAAGGGCTGGTTCTCGACTCCGTACCTGAAGTGTGTAGCAGAACCCGACACCAACCGAATCCTGAAGGAAATGCATGAGGGAATCGCGGCCTTTCACGAAGGGGCCCGATCCATTTTAAGGAAGGTGTTGAACTTAGGCTACTATTGGCCCACGATGAACAAAGAAGCAACGGCGTTGGTCCGATCATGCGACGCGTGCCAGAGGTACGCCCCGAGTATCGTGGCTCCGGCTGCTAACCTGAAGTCCATCAAGAGCGCTTGGCCCTTCGCGCAGTGGGGCATCGACTTGGTGGGACCTCTTCCACAAGCACAAGGACAATGTAAGTATTTACTTGTAGCTATCGATTATTTTTCGAAATGGATAGAGGCAAAGGCATTGGCCAGAACAACGGGGAACCAGATCGTCAAGTTCCTCCAAACCCACATCGTGTCCAGATACAGGATTCCTAAGGTGGTGATCAGCGACAATGGCCCACCGTTTAACGGCTCTCAGGTGAGGGAGTATCTGGAAGAACTGAACGTTGAGCATCGGACCGCCTCCGTACGCAATGCTCAGACTAATGGCCAGGTGGAGTCAGCCAACAAAATCGTGATGGATGGCCTGAAGAAGAGGGTCTATGCCTTGAAGGGCAAATGGCTGAACGAACTGGAAAATGTACTTTGGGCTGTTAGAACGACACCCAAACGATCAACAGGGGAGACTCCGTTTGGCCTTGTTTATGGCACGGAAGCTGTCGCTCCTGTGGAGGTAGCTGTGGCATCCCATCGGATGAGATATTACGAGCCCCTAACGAACGATGAAGTGAGACGTCTGGACTTGGACCTACTTGAAGAGAAAAGGCGGGAAGCCGATGAAGTCCAAGCACGAATGCGCTTAGCGACGGCCAGGTACTATAATCGGCGAGTGAAGTCCCGACAGTTCTTCGTCGGGGAGCTGGTTTGGCGTCGCAACGAGTTCACCCTTTTGGATCGAATCAACAAGATGTCACCAAAATGGGAAGGACCTTATAAGGTCGTGGGGATGCCAGCTCCGAACGCATACAAGTTGGAAGACCTCGATGGCAGAACGTTAAAGCATTCTTTCAGTGGCGAACACTTGAAGAAACACCATGCTTGATGAAATTCGCCTTCAGTGGTGCATGATGAAAGTCGCCTTAAGTGGTGCCCGATGTAAAATCGCCTTAAGTGGTGTATGCTGTTTATCGTTTAATTCGATGTAAGCCTATCTTATGCCAATAAATAAAGAGGTTGCTTCCAAATAAGAGTTGTCCTTAGATTTATGCTAAGTGTAAAAGTCGCCTTCAGTGGTGCACGACGAAAGTCGCCTTCAGTGGTGCACGATAAAAGTCGCCTTCAGTGGTGCATGAGGAAAGTCGCCTTCAGTGGTGCACGATGAAAGTCGCCTTCAGTGGTGCACGATGAAAGTCGCCTTCAGTGGTGCACGATGAAAGTCGCCTTCAGTGGTGCACGATGAAAGCCGCCTTAAGTGGTGCACAATACTTAGATTTATTCTAAGTATCCAAAAGTCGCCTTCAGTGGTGCACGATGAAAGTCGCCTTAAGTGGTGCACAATACTTAGATTTATTCTAGGTATCCAAAAGTCGTCTTAAGTGATGCACTCGATATTAAGTCGCCTTAAGTGGTGCGCGATCTTTAGGTTTATCCTAAGTAACGATTAAAGTCGTCTTAAGTGATGCACTCGATATTAAGTCGCCTTAAGTGGTGCAAGTTATTAAATCGTCGGAAAGGACGTATGAGAAATTCGTAAGTATCGAAGTTTCGACTGCTAAGAACTAAGTCGTCTTAAGTGATGCACTCGATGCTAAGTCGCCTTAAGTGGTGCGGGTTGTTAAACCGTCGGGAAAGACGAAAGACAACAAGAGATCGGAATTAAAGAAGTTTGATATTGATAAGGGCTCAAGGGCCCGACGACGACACAAGAGAAGAAGATACAAGGACTCTAAAAGATAAAGACATTCAAGCTTGGTCCTTGTCGGCAGCATTGGCAGCAGCTGGGTCCGCGGAGTCGGTAGCAGAGGGATCCACAGGATTGGCTTCGGGAGGATTGACTATCGGGGCGTCCGCACTTGGAAGTTCAGAAGCGTCTTCGACAATTACGGGGGTACTCCCCCCATCACTCTCCTCGGAAAGAGCAAAATACTTCTTCGCAAAGGGAGCAAGGGAAGGAGACTTGTCAAAGTTGATGGCGTCCCCGTACTCCAGGTGGAGCTCCTCAACGGCGTTGAAGAGAGTATTCTCCACCTCCGCGCCAAAGAACTTCATGGCATCAGCTTGGAAGCCCTCCGACCTCCGATAGTCCTCCCGACTCTTGGCCTCCGCTTCAGCCAGCTGTGCCGGGAATCCCACGATCAGCTCCTCCAAAGCCTTCTTCTCAAGGACCAGCTGGTCCTCGGCAGCCTTCTTCTCCTGGGTCAGCCGGTCCACGACTGCCCCCCGCTCTTGCCGCTCTTGCCTCAAGAGCCCCTCGAAGTCCGCGATCTGTTGCTGAAGGCCCCGAATCTTCTCATTGAGGACAGCCAGCTCTTTGGCAAGCTTCCCCCGTGAAGACTGGGAGGCCTTGAGATCCGCCTGAAGCTGCTTGCGGACTCCTCGGTCCCGCTCTCGGGCCTCATCATAGGCAATGACATACCCGATGAGGCGATTGTAGTCCCCGAGCTCCTGCAATCAAAAGGAAAAATGTTAGAAGGACAAACGACCCGATTTATCATCAAGATAGAGAAGCGAAGTTTCACCTCTATGCGGCGCACAGCCATCTCCCTGACATCCCGCTGCATATGCGTCCGATTAAGGTAAATCGGATGCCGCATAGAAGGCAGGATGGAACCCGCCAACAGATGCAGGGCCAGCTCTTGGTCCTGTTCTCCTTGCGTGAGCGGGACTCCCTGGAGCGTCTGGATAGGAGTCCAGGGGGCATTCGCCTGTGAAGAGTTGAAAGGCCTGTAGAAGTCCCCATCGAGAGCAAGGGGAGAGATAGGACGAGGAAGAGAAGGGCACGTCTCCGTCTCGGCCCGAACAGGGGAGGGAGAGAAGTCGTGGATAGGCGAGAGCTCCCGCTGCTGCGGAGAAGACGAGGGAGGCGGCCCCTGAGGGGTTGGTTTCAAGGGGGATTGCCCCGCCTTCCGACGCTGTTGAGGGGGGTCAGCCCCGCCAGTCTCCTCGGAGGAGTCCAGAGTCTCCACCTGACGAAACTGTTCGCCAGATGGTGCCTTCTCTCCAGCTGAGGAAGGCACCCCCGCTGGAGGCGTTGCATCTGCGGAAGCTGCAGTACCCGAGGAAGCTCCCGAGCGACCTGCACCTGGATGATGAAGAGCTTCAGAAAGGTAGTCAGGAAGTTCATCGGGATTCTTACACCAAATGACACGTCGGGGGACGTATTGATCCTTCCCGCGGTAATGATAGTAGCCTGCCTTCAAGACTCGGGGAGTTTCGCCTCGAAGGATTCTTTTGACATCAGCAATACGGCCTTTCTTGGTCGAGGAAATCAAGTCCGACGGGACCATCCTTTTATACGATTTAATAGCAAGTCGGAGTTGTTTACCTTCTTCGGCATTCTGGACATCGAAGAGTTGGTCCAGATCCACCCGTGGTCGCTTGGGCTGCTCCGCTGAAGGAGACCCCAACCTGGCAGCAGCCTTCTTGGCAGACTTCCTCTTCGGCGAGGGGCGGACAGCATCAGTCTCCCCCTGCTTAAGGAATAGATCGGTCAGCACAGATACCTTCTTGGCTGCAAACAATAAACAAAGAAAAGTTAGAAGGTTACCCAAGAGACCATGTTGGAAGGGCCGTCGAAGAGCTGCCCCCCAGAGACAATACTGAGGAGTCGGACCCCGGCCTGCACCAGGTCCCGCTCCACCAGAGAGTTAGCATTGAGAGGAGTGTAAGACTCCCCCCAACGATAAAGCTGGATTAGTTGGAGAGTCTCGAAGTCCTCATCGGCATAAGTATGGAAAGCAGGCGGAGGATCTGCTGCCACCTCCCACCGAGGCCAAGGGATAGAAGAATGTTGGATGAAGAAGTAGCTCTTCTTCCAGCTACTGTTGTCGGACCCTGTATCGATCAAGAGTCCCCGACCCTTGACCACCTTCCAGGTGTCACTGGTCCAACCGTGCCGGGCAAGCTGCTGCTTACTCCACTTGGGCATCCGAGGGTAGAAGGCGCAAACCCCCGCCTCGTTGCATTTCAGCCCATAGAAGGTCCTGAAGAGTTGGAGGCTGTAGACCCACTTCTGTCGGAGACAGAGGACTTGAAAGGCGTTCCAGATGCGGATGGCATGAGGAGAGAAGGTAGTGGGGTGTGTTTTGTAATGATGGCACAGCTCGACCAGGCTACCACAAAAGGGGAACCTGATCCCCGCTGATATTTGTCCCGTAGAGACAAATACCTCCCCTTTCTGGGGACGAGTAACCTCAGGGTCACTCGAGGGACGATGTCGAGGATACGGGAAACGAGGTTCCCAGGTGATGGTGATGCAACCCTCTCGGAGAGCTGCATCATAAGCAGTAGTGGAAATCTCATTTGGAGCATAGTCAAATTTAAAGGGTTTTCTCCCCTCGGAGCTGGAACCGCTGTCTGAAAAGCAACCAGGGCAAGAAAATACAGTGGGACTCTAGGAAAAATTAGAAAGAAAAAGACAAACAAACAACGAAGAGGGTCTCCTTACCAGACATAATGAAGTAGAGGTTGGAGGAGATGAACGAGATGTCGCCGGAAAGATGATCGGAGAGACTCCAAAGACCTTCGAAATCACAGAGCTTGGAATTGCAGAGGAATCGCAGAGAGCTTTTGAGAATTCGAAGACGGTAAAAGTTAAATTATGACTGTGGCTAGGGTTTTATAGTCGAAGAAGACGGTTGAAAGGACACTTCGATCCGAGTCGTCGAAGTCGAAGAGTCTTAATCTGGACCGTTGAGATGAAACGTGCAGAAGGACAACAGACGCAATGATGAAACGGCCCGAAAAGCACTTTTCAGAAAAGGACAGGCGCGAAAAATCAGGCACGTGGGTCGAAGACGTCACTCCATTATCTGCTGCATTTAATGCACTAGAAAACCGAGGAGACCTTTGGGATATAGCAGTTATCTACAAAACCCTAAGGAAACTTGGGGGAGAAGACTGATAAATTAAGTAACTGAACCAAGGAACAGATCCCCGACTCTAGCATTGGAAAATTGGGAGTTGGAAGACACGACGAACTAAAAGTCCCTCATGTCTTGGGGGCAAATGATGGGTCCGACTGTAGCCGTCAGGCCCTTTGACGGTGAGGAAACGGCAAACAGGCCCACCAGGCCCAGAGTGAAGGTCAAGATGACTTTGGAGAAGGGTCCCGACGAAGGGAGTCCCGATTAAATAAGGTCCCGACAGAGTCTGTCCCGACAGTCGAGCTAGAAGCTCCCGATGAGAAGCCTTTAAGTAGGCCCCGATGATGAATCCCTGAGAATGATAGGCCCTGTCACGATGACGAGGGGCCCCGAGCGGTGACACAACGAGATAACTCTGGAGTCCTCGACGGGAGTCGGGACTCGTTATCAGAGGATAAAGCCAAGATGTGCGGGGCGTGGCCGAGATACGCGGAACGTGGTTAAGATACACGGAGCGTGGCCGAGATACGCGGGGCACGGCTAAGATACACGAGATCATGCCCGAGATATGCGGGATACAGGCTAACCACCCCTAACGGTTTATCAGGTACCTGAGGCATCTCTTTGCCTATAAAAGGGCAAGAGATCACCTCAGAAAGACTTACGTTGAGGTGAATACACTCTGATATCTGTTACTTGCCAGTCAGACGAAGTACTCATTTAAGCATCGGAGAGGGATTCTGGGTCACCGCCCGGTCTATCCCCTCTTGCAGGATTACGTGGAGTAAAGGAGCTAGGATTGCCGTCAAGATCCGTACCGGAGTTCCACCGTGATCCAACAGTGGGCATGGAAGTAAGGCCGTAGCTTTAGAGCAGCAACAATCAACGCAAAGAGATACTTCTCAATAGCGGGATAGTTCATTTCAGATTTGGCAAACGCCTTGCTTACATAATAAACAGGAACTTGGTTGCCCTTGACAATCTTTATTAAAACAGAACTAACAGCAACTTCAGAGTCAGAAGCATCCATGAAGCTCAGCAGCTCATGTCCCGATGTGGCATCCACCAACTGGTCAATCCTTGGGAGCGGATAACAATCCTTCGAGCAAGCTTCGTTCAAGTCGCGGAAATCGACACACATCCGCCACTTCCCATTACTTTTCCTCACTAGGACCGGGTTAGCGACCCAAGTCTGGAATCGGAGCTCCTTGATGAATCCAGCGTCGAGCAACCTGCCCACCTCCTGCTGGATCGCGATCCTCTTATCTGCGCCCATCAGACGCCTCCTCTGCGCGATAGGCTTGATCGCGGGATCAATCTTCAGCTCGAGCACTATCACGTCGGGGCTGATTCCTGGCATATCGCTCGGGGACCAGGCAAACAGCTCCTTAAACTCCTTCAGGAGCTCGATCAATTCTCGGGCTCTTTCCTCTGACAAAGCAGACCCGATCTTCACCTTCCTTTGAGGTCCATCAATCTCGACCTCTTTCAGATCCTCCATGGGGGCGGGACGCCCAAACTCCTCTCGAGGATCGGCATCAGTCTGCAGGACAGCCATGGCTTCCCTCCTTCTCCTTCGGGTGGCGTTAACATAACACCTTCTTGACGCCACCTGGTCACCCTTGACCTCTCCGACCCCATTGTCAGTCGGGAACTTCATCTTTTGGTGGACGGTCGAGGCGACTGCCATGAGAGGGTTGATGGTGGTCCTCCCGATGATAGCGTTATACGTCCCCGCAGACTCTACCACGACGAAATCCACGTTCCGCCTTTCCATATTCTAGCCACTACCGAATTCCACCGGTAAGGTAATCATCCCCAATGGATAGGAAGTAGAACCAGAGAATCCCACCATCCGGAAGTTCACCTGTGTCAGGTCCTTCTTCGTCTTTCCCATGGCTTCTAAGGCATCCATGAAAAGAATGTCGGAGGAGCTCCCTCTGTCTATCAGGATCCGCTTCATCTCGAATCCATCCACGTCCAGGGTCACGACCAAGGCGTCGTCGTGGGGGCTCTCCACGCCTATCAAATCCTCCGCTGAGAAAGAAATCACCATTTCTTCCTTTACAGTCCACGACCGGGACCTCTTTCCTAGCACCACAGCAGCAGAGATGCGGGAAGCATAATTCTCCCGAGATGCGGAGGTATCACCTCCCACCGCCATTCCTCCGTGAATAACGTTAATGGTTCCCCGCCTCTCCTTACGGGCACCGGAGGATTCCGGCTCAACCTTCTTCTTCTTCGGAGATCGATCGCGGGACTTGGATCGAGACCGTGACCGATTTTTGGAACGGGATCGGCATCTTCCCCTTCCGACGAACTCCTAAAGCTTCCCCTTCTGGATCAGCTTCTCTATCTCCTTCTTCAGCTCCCGACAGTTATCTGTGTCGTGACCATTGGCTCGATGGTACCGACAGTAACGATCAGAGCGACCTCCCAAGAATTCACCTTCTTTCCTCGGGGGGTATCGGGCAAGACCCTGCCGATCCATCACCGCTAGCACGGAGGTCATCGAACTGTTGAGGGGCACGTTACGATTCTCTCGATTATCCTTCCTCGGGGGACGCTTGTCCTCTCTTCTATCGGGGCGACCACGGCTCCTACTTCCTTCCGATTTGTCACTCCCTTTGCGATCATCCGACAGCTTGGACGATGGCTTTCCTCTTCCCCACTTTGGAGGATCAAGCTCTCCGGCAGCAATCTTCGACTCCTGCACGTCGATTTGCTGCTTCACCCTGGCTTGCAAGGCCTCCATGCTCAACACAGCCTTCGCGGCTACACTGTGCATCAGATCGGAACCAAACGGAGCAGTCAGGTTCCGAAGGAAAGTGCGGATGGTCTCTCCCTCCGATATCTCCTCATCGATCTCCGCAGCACTAGCGGTGAATCGTTGGTAGTAGTATGCCAACGACTCGTCGGATCTCTGCACCACCTGGGTCAAAGACCTTACACTCTTCAAGAGACGCCTACGACCCTGATACTTCTTGATGAAGCGGTCGTGCATATCGGCCCAGCAAGTAATGCTTCCCGGCGGTAGGTAGAAGAACCATGTCATGGCCCTTTCTCCCAAGGTGATCGGGAACAATGAACACACGAGGTCATCATTCGAGGTCCTACCCATACAGGCCTGGACATGCCTCTGAACATGGCGGACCGGGTCTCCTTCACCATCGTACTCCTTGATGGTCGGGATGCCTAGCCCTAGCGGGGCGACAGTATCCAGCAGCCGTGGAACAAAAGGGTGAGTGGATCGATTCCTCAGTTCCGATGTCATATGCTTCTGGTCGCCCATGCATATGTTGACGATTTTCACCACCTGGTCGGGGGTAATGGGGCCATTCAGGGGAATGGTCCTGTGTTGCACTGGTCCGGGACCATCAACCACGAACTTCTCCGGGTGCGCGGGTTCCTTACCCTTATTCCTGGGCTGAACCTCCTGAACCTCCTGTTCTTCTTGAACCTCTCTTGGAGGAGGTGGAGGCAACTCTTCCCGTGGAGGCAACTGCTCTGCCCTCCTGGCAGCCTCCCTTTTGTCCAGCAGAGCTTCCATGGTAGCTAGGAACATGGGCATAACATCTGCTACTGCCTTAGCCAGCTCAGAATTTGAAGAAGCACCTACCTCCCTCCGCGGGATTTCTTCTCTGTGCACCACCGGATTTGGAGGAGCATCCACCTCCCTTCGTGGGATATCTTGCCTGTTCACCGCCGTGTCTCGGACTGAGACCTCGTAATCTTCACCATGCCCCCCTGTCTGAGAAACAGCAGGGTGCTCACCTTGATTCACAGTTCCAGCAGGGCGAGAACTCCCAGCCTGGACTTGCTTCTTCTTGCCACCACCAGCCATAGATCTAGTAGAAACTATTTTGGCTTTTCGTACGTTCCCACAGACGGCGCCAATGTTGGATCACGGGCGAAGCTTCGTTACGTTCTTGACGGAAAGGCTTGAACTCCTGGGCTCCAACTAATCCTGCAAAAGGGGATGACCTGGGTGGTGACCCAGAATCCCTCTCCGATGCCTAAATGAGTGTATGAATGATGGGGTGGTAAGCAGTAATCTAAGTTCGTATTAGAATGTGTGTTTTCTGAGGTAACTTCCTCCTTTATATAGGAGAGGAAGTTACTCAGTTACCTGTAACCGCGGCTGGCAGTTTTACCCATATTCCGTATATCTCGTTCGGGATTCCGTGTATCTTGCCCCACGCTCCGCGTATCTCTCCCACACTCCGCGTATCTCGGGCACGCCCTGCGTATCTCGGGGGAGTTTATCTGTATCTCACCCGTCTCCCCACTACCCTATTTAGTAGGCGGGTTTCTTGGTCTTATCCTCTGATCACAAGTCCCAATTCATATCGGGGACTCCAGAGTTATCTCACTCTACGTCACCACCCAGGACCTCTTGTCTCGCGAGACAGGTCCAGCCTCCTCGGGGCTTTATTATCGGGGCCTTCTCAAAGGCATATCGGGGCCTACTCAGAGGCTTCTCGTCGTGAGCATTCAGCTCATATATCGGGACTGCTAAAGTCGGGACCTTTCATACTGGGCTTCTGGGCCTTCCAGGCCTTTCACGAGGCCCACTGGACTTACTCACCATCTATTGACTGTTAACGGGGCTAACGATTACATCGGAACCCATCAGCCACCATGTCATCCAATATGGAGCGCATCATGGAACTCCTCGAAGCTCATAACATATTCACTCTGAACCCAGCTTTGATGACAGGGGCCTCAAGTCCAAGCCCCTCGGCAACACCCGTGGCGAATACAGGACCTACAATGCCAGCTGTCACCGGAGTTACCAACACCACGGGGACCCTCCTCAGGACCAACCCCCCTACTCTGTTCATCCCTAATCAATATTTACCAAGGCCGTATCCGACCATGATGCACAGATATGTCAACCAGGGGACCGCAAAAGGCATGAATGCATTCATGGCATCACCCGTCAACGAGTCAGAACAGGATCGTCGTTTGAAGAAAATGGAGGAGAAGATAAAATCATTCTCTAGTTTTGAACAATACGGGGGCATTAATTATTCAGATCTGTGCCTTTTCCCTAACATGTCAAGGCTAGAGAAATTCAAGGTACCCACTTCGAAAAGTATGATGGCACCGGTAATCCTATAGTTCACCTACAGATTTATATTGCGAAAATGGCCCCTTACAAGAAGTATGAGGAGTTCACGATCCAGACCTTCCAAGAGAGTTTGAAAGGAGCATCTTTGGTATGGTTTGTCAGCCTAAAAGCCGGAGACATTGTTACATGAGAAGAATTGGCAAATGCGTTTGTTCAGCAGTACAAAATCAACTTGGACACTGTCCCAACTCGTGTTGACCTCCAGAGCATGGAAATGAAGGAATGACAATCGTTCCGTGCATATATGCAGGCATGGAGAAAGAAAGCTGCAGGGGTTCAACCACCGCTAGATAATGCAGAAGCAGTATCCATGTTCATTGGCACTCTAAATGGGGCATACAACTCCCATTTGTTAGGACATGTTTCGGCCAACTTTGCTGGCTTGGTGAAATCCGGAGAAATGGTAGAGCATGGCATTCAGACTGGGAAACTTGAAGACCCATCCAAGAGTCAAAAGAAGACAGATTCAGGAAGGGAGGCTCTAATATATGGTTATCCAAAAGAAGACAACGGTAGGTGCAGTCTACCAGGCACAAGCCCCACAAACACCAGTTGCGAACAAACATGAAAATTGGTCTACAAACAAGATGCGCGAAGTTCACGCCCCTGCCAGTGCCGGTGGCAGAAGTATATCAGAAAGCACTTGCTCAAGGTCTCATTGGTCTTGAAGTTTGGAAGACTACTTCAAAGATACCCAACAATGAACCAAACTCAAAGTGTGAGTTTCATATGGGAGTAGTCGGTCACTCAATTGAGAATTTCTCACGTGTGAGGCACAGGATCCAGGATCTCATTGACCACAAGCTTTTGATTGTTAATGCAGTTCCACCAGCTACTATCAAAACATCTTCGGCTTCGTCCATATGATTTCTCTCAAAGGAACCCCTCCTAGCGCTACATCCATTTTTATTTCAGCAATGAATAAAGCTTTTAATTATGTACTCCTTGCGTGGCAAGATCATGGGCTCCGCAAAGGAAATAGGGATATTGTCGTGATTTTTGTTATTATGTTCCTCGCGTTGATTCCATTTCTCTTATCTTTAGGAACACGTGTTCTTAATGGGTTGCGTTAATCAATGAGGTTATCGAGACAATCAACAAGGATGGTCCAACTGTCAAGTGGATGAATTAACAATTATCAATGCATTGTCCCGTCAAACGAGACAACACATGCCAATGGAGATTCCTGGAGATATGAATAGGTTCGCAACACTGTGTTAGGGGCAATTCTACCGGCATAGGATGTCTAGGGATTTGGTAAGTACGAGCTAAAAAAAAAACTTAAAAAAAATCTCAATTTTAGGGTCACAGCCACCTTTCAAATGGCTACAGATATAGAGCACTCTCGCAACATCGAAGGCGTGAAATGAGTGAAAGGGCCACAACCACCCTTAAAATGGCTACATATAAAGAGTGTTCCCCGAATCATGAGAGGAGGGGAGATTGTTGAAAGGGCCACAGCCACCCTCAAAATGGCTACATACAAAGAGTATTCTTGTGAATCTTGTGAGGCCGGGAAATTGTTTCAAAAGGCCACAGCAACCCTTAAAACGACTACAAATTAAAGGAGTTCCTACAACGTCAAAGGCGGGATGAAAAGGGTCACAGTCACCCTTCAAATGGCTACATATAAAGAGCGATCCCCGCAAACCATGAGAGGGCGGGAGAATTTTAAAAAGGGCCACAACCAGCCTCCAAATTGCTACCGATAAAAAAGAAGAAACCCCCGCAGCATCAAAGATGGGAAGAAAGGATCTCAGCCACACTGAGTATTCCCACATCAAGGTGTGGGATGAAGAACGTGCCACAGTCAACCCGAAATTGACTACTTTAAAAGAGGTTCTGCAATGACAATGTAGAAAACAGTGGATAGGGTCACAGCCACCCTCCAAACGGCTACAAATCAAAATTGTTGAAAGGGCCACAGTCACCCTTAAAATGGCTACATACAAAGAGTGCTTCCGCTAGGTTGAAAATCCGAGAGGGCAGCCTAGGCAAAATCAAGGAAATGAGAGGTATGGTTGCAAATTCAGAAATTGCAATCATGGCAAAAGGAAAAAAAACCGAGGGGCGCGGTCGAAAATCTCTTAATCGACCGTGGCAAAAGGAGAGAATATGAGAGAAATTTTTAAAAAAAAATCCAGCTAAGTTGTCGCACCATGCGCAATTTAGGCAAAAATTAGGGACAAACATTCATGCGGACGTGTATTGTCTACGTCACAGCGTCTTCCAAAGTCAACTTCACGGCAAGCAAGACGGTTACAGTCTTCTCTCACAGATCGCATTTCAAGGATGAGTATGACTGTTACAGTCTAATCCTACAAGTCAACTTCACGGCAAGCAAGACGTTTACTGTCAGCTCTCGCAGGTCGCATTTCAAGGAAGAGTAGGACAGTTACAGTCTGTTCCTACAAGTCAACTTCACGGAAAGCGAGATGGTTACAGTCTGCTCTCACATGTTGCATTTCAAGGATGACTAGGACTGTTACAGAATTTTCCTACGAGTCAATTTCAAGGCAAGCGGGATGGTACAGTCTACTCTCGCGAGTCACCATTCAAGGATGAGTTGGACTGTTACAGTCTGTTCCTACGAGTCAATGTCCTGGCAAACAAGACGGCTAAAGTCTGCTCTCGCGATTCACCATTCAAGGAGGAGTAGGACTGTTACAGTCTGTTCCTACAAGTCACACACCGACAATCAGGATCTGAAGTTTTCCAGCTTTATGAGAGTCACCGCCAACGAAGGAACCGCCAACAGGGGCACCGCCGACCGAGGCTTTACTTTTCCGCAAGCCACTTGAGGCTTTACTTTCTGCACTGCCAACGGAGGCACCGTCAGCAGGGGCACCGCCGACCGAGGCTTTACTTTTCCGCACGAAACTGGAGGCTTTATTTTTTGCACCGTCAACGGAGGCACCGCCGACCAAGGCTTTACTTTTCTGCACGCCACTAGAGGCTTTACTTTCTGCACGGTCAACGGAGGCACCGCCAACAGGGGCACCGCCGACAAAGGCTCTACTTTCTGGATTACCAACGGAGGCACCGCCGACAAAGGTTTTTATCGTTTCCACACCGCTCAAAATAAGCATATGAGCCACCTTGAAGACTTCAAATAAAAGAAGGCAAAATCTGTGTTTTCTTGTCTTTGGACAAGCCTCCCTCGAACAAGTTCTATGGTGACATGTCCAAAGAGGGGCAAAATGTAAACACTCGATTTTGACCCGGACGTAATGTCATTACATGTGACGTGTCATTTCCAGATGTGTCACGTTACGAAGTGTTCAAAATGCTCATGTGTATATTAGTGTAAATAAATAAATATATATATTTAAAATATCTCGGATATATTCGAAATATCTTAGATATTTATATGTAAGATAATTATCCATAAGTATTTATCTCCTATTATTTAGGGATAATTATCTATAGATATTTATTCGCAGGAATTTATCTGTTAGTTATTTTATCATTTTAATATTTAGGAAATCTTATTTGTAATCTAGGCTTGCTCCACTATAAATAGGGGTCCAGTTCTACATGTAAATCACACAGCAAACAAACCACAACAGCAATAATACATCACTTTCTTGGGACCTGTGTGATTTATGTCATTTTATGCTTAAATATTTTTTTTCTTTTTCATGTTTCCTTCAGTGACTGCTGCAGCTGGAGGTCTCGCCAATAAGGCTGCCCCGCCCTCACGTCCGCTGCCCGAAGCAGATCCACCCTTTGCTGTGTCGCCCGCTCATCCGGCCGCGCCCCGCAACCCTCGTCGTCTACCGTCTGTCGTCCCTCGCTGGCAGTCCGTTGAACTCCAATTCAAGCTCCCTGTGTCCCGACCAGTCTCCGCCGCGCCGCCCGACCTCGTCTGCCGCCAATAACACGTGCTGTCCCGACCTCCAGACCTTCCACCGTCCTTGCTGCCGCTCGTCCATTGCTGTCGGACCACCACACTGCCGCCTTCCTTCGTCCTCCTCTGGTAAGCCTTCTAGCTATTCCTTTTCTTTTAATTGTGTTTTATATTATTTTATAATTTATTATTAATATTTCTGCTTCATTAATTATTGTAATTTATTATTATTTGATTTTTATCATTATTATTTAGTTTATTATTATTTTTTATTAAAATAATTAGGTTGAGTTTAATTTAATTATTGACAAATAATATCACATGTCGCAATATTGCCTGTTTTATTATTTTTAAGTACATGTTATATTAGTATGTACTAATTAGACATAAATAGTTTTAAATTAGTTTAGATTAATTAAATAATAAAACGTTAATTGTGTATATTTGTCGGGTTATTTCGTGTCGATTTAATTATATGTTATAATCGTTGATATTAATAGGTTTTTATGTCGTTCATGTTTATAATTAATTTATAGTTGATTGATGATGACATTGGCAAATTAAGTGAATTGAGTACCGAAAGGGCGTAACTAAAAATTATATTTTTAATTCGTAACAGAACCCCAAAACTCGAATTTCTGACCGTAGACCGATTTTATACCTAGGTGGTTAATTCGTTGTCCGCTTAGGTGATTTAGGGTTCTAGTTAGCCTTAATTAACTAGTGGCGACTCTATTCAAAATCCACATTTTCTAAAACGTAATTCGCCCTAGATCAGATTTTAGGTTTGACAGCGTGTGTATGCTAACAACTCATACGAAGGAGTTAGAAAAAAATTAAGGAGAGGTAAACTATTACCCATATCTTATATAGAGGAGAGAGTATACTCATCTTCCATACTTAGTATCCACAACAATAGTTGTCTCCTCCTCCTTTCTTGAAGAGTAAGATACTTGGAGATCAAGCTAATTGGCCACCAAGGATTATGGCCGGCCACCCCTTACCCACGGCGACGACGCACGGCGGAGGCAAGACAAGCAGCAGGGGCGGCGACAGCTCACCGACGACAAGCGGTGGACGGTGTTCCTCACGGCGGCTGTGGTTTTTTGCGGCAACGACGGCAAATTTTGCGACGATCAGACTTCCCAAGTTGATAGGGACCATTTCCATGTATGGTGATGTCTAGGGCCACCTTAATTTGGCCAATCCTTAGCTTGGATAGAACTTGGATTTTCACGTACACCAAGTGTTCGATGAAATTCCTAACACACATCGACATAGTGTAAAATGCATGAAAAATGGCTAAGTGTTTAGAAATGTTGTATGTAAAGTCAAGAGTATTACTCCCCTTGTTGATTGCATGCGTTAGCCAACCGAGACCTTGTCGTTTTTGAATCGTATACTTAGCCACTTTTCGATCGAAATTGTTGATTGATAGAATCCATGCGATGATTTGTGTTGTGACACAACTTGTATGTACGTGCTTGTTAACACGATAGTGTTTATAGCTATAGTCACATCTCGCATTCCGCTTGTTAAGGGTATACGCACAAGCATGTACCACCTGTCAATATTGAACGATATACGGACGTAGGTGTTAGTGTCATAATCATATTTGTACTGTTACCAAAAAAAAGTTCATGATAGGCCACGTAGACGCGAGTAGGTGCGTGTAGGTACGTGTAGGTGCACGTAGGCACGAATAAGGTTCGGCCGGCCTATGCATAAGGGAGGCCCATATTTTGGGCCTCTCATGTCAATTGGGATTTGGGTCTGGCCTAATGTCCTAATGTGACATTTACCCAATTGTCTTTGGTAACATATACATTAATGTGCTTCCATTTACGGCGCCCATCACCATATGCTTACAGTAGGTGCACGTAGGCACATGTAGGTGCATGTTGGAACATGTGGACTATATAAGTATTGGGACGAGGCCCTTACTGACATAGAGTTGCCCCCGTATAGAGGATTTTTGCTATGTAGTAATTGTAAACTTATAAGTCCGTACGTGCGGAGTTGCCCCCTCGTAGGGGATGTTCACCACGCAGTCGTTAGTGATGCGACTATTACGCGCATGCTTGCTGAGTTGATTGTTGCCTTGTCATTGCAGGGTTGGTAGTATAGATATCACAGAGTAGCTTGCTGACTTAGGATATCCTTCCTGGGGCGTCTGTCATTAGGACTGTCTTCAAGATTCGCAGGATATAACAAAATGAGTAAGTTCTTCATCCCGACTCCTGGAGTTAGGTATTGTTCAGATTCTGATTTTGATTCTGAGTTGAATCTTTTGGCATCCGATGATTCGGGATCTGAGGATGGTATAGACTCTTCTCCTGAGTCGGAGTCTGGCTCGGGGTCGGAACACATGTTCCAAGTTTTTTCTGGAAACAAGTTGCAACGCGAGTATAAGCGTTATGTAGAGCAGTGTGGACTTTGTCCACTCATGGAGACGGTCTTTCCCTTTGACATACTCCCTGACGTTTTTCGGGGTAAGCCTACTGTGCTCCCACTGAGATGGCGGCGGTGTACACTGGTCAGATACGAGAAAGTTTGTGCTTTCCCTACTATCGCGACTTGGTTAGATTATGTTGCTATTATATGATTTCTCCGCTTGACCTCACACCTGCCGGCATACAGTATTGGGTCTGCTTTCGGGTGCTATGCCACCAGCAGTCGTGGCGCTACTTCACACTGCTTTTTCGGTGTTTCTTCCGCCTTCAGCGCCAGGACTCTACCGACTTATCCTCTATTTCTATTCGTTGGCCTTCGTTGAAAGGGCGATATTTTTCGAGCCTCGGCTTAGGGGAGGTAAAGTGGGATACTACACTTCGTTTTGTGACTGCTGCTGACCGGTCAAGAAGTCATTAGGAAGAACACTATTTCTTTGCCCATGACGTTGGGGTGACTTGGCATGTCACCCATGTTGCTGAATTTTCCGATTCGAACAAAGTAGCCATGCAAGCGATATATCGGGCTCACAAGGCGCGCGGCTATCATGCCTTGTCTCGCGTGACGGAGCGGGAACAATGCGAAGCTGAGATTCGCGTAACTCCCACGGGAGGTCCTTAGGTATGTTATGAACTTTTATAACCTCTATTATGTTCTGATGTAGGTTGGTTTCATGGCAAAACCTCGCGCTTGCAGGCGAGTCTTCAGGGGAATGATGCTGCCCCCGCGAGAGGTACTTCCTCTATTGTTCCTGGCGTGCTCCGAACTATGAAGCCTGGGTGTGGGAAATGATCTATGCATAAGTCACCTTCTTGTAACTCTATTATTTCTTGTTTATGTTGATTATTGTTGTTCTTATCTTGTTTTGTTCTTGTTTGCAGGCTGTTCACCCAACGTGACGGATCGCGTTGTGGCAGTTGCTGACACTCTGCCTCGACCCAAGGCGAAGAGAACCCACTCCGAGGTACGTCCCTCGAGCGATCCTAAGCGATTGAAGTCTGGAAGTGGCGGAGCGTTGATGACTCCTTCCCGAGAAAAAGGGAAGGGTGTTGAAGGACATACCCGCACGCCTACCATGCCTACCCCCCGGTCGAGGGACCGGACCTTGGAGGATGTTGCTCCTCCTGAAGGTATGTATCTTGTTTTACTTTCCTTCTATACTTGTAATATTTTTCCTTTCTTTCTGTTTGTTTGTTCATAGGTGTTGTGCCTCTTGCTGCGCTTACCCGAGCTGATTTGGTTCGTCCTGCTGAAGACGCTATTATTGGAGATGAGTGGGCACCCTTTGCTGTTGGGGAACCCCGGTTTGCCAAGGAGACCAGCTTTATTACTCCCGAGGTGGGAGAACGTGTGTTTCAGCGGATCATCCCTCCTGGTGATCAGTGGGTTCTTCCAAGCGATCATGAGGACGCGCGCGCGTATGCTGAGGGCACACTGACACGCCTTGCGCCAGTGAGTAGTCATCCTTACTCTTTTATAAGTTGTATGCATATTTGCATTGTTGTTACAACTTTTTTGTTGTTGTATGTTGTATTGCGCTATATGTTGTTGTTGATGTGGTGAACCTTTCCTCCATTGTGATTGATCTCACTGAGGAGAAGAAGGCTGTCCAAGAGAAGTGCGACATGGTTTGTCGTGAGCTCGCGAGTGTGAAAGAAAAAGCACATATCTTAGACGCCAATGCGGGTGCCTCAATTCGCCAGGCTCGGGTTGCTGCACTCGAGTCCGATAAGGGTGTGTTCCATAATGGTACCCCTGTGAGGGTGTTGTGTATTGATATCCTTAGGATGGTACTCCTTGTTGCACACCCTGCTGTTGTGGTCTCTGAACCGAGGGTGTTGAGGCAGTGGAAGACTTGGCCCCAGCTGGGCGTGATGGTCCTCCTTGGTTCTTTGCCTGAGGTGCCCCTAGGTGGGCGATTGTCCTTAGATGGTAAACTATTCGTCATTGCTCTTGTGATAGCCAAGCTTTTTGTTCAAAACCGACAGACGGCGCCAAGTGTTAAGTCGCGTCTCTTGGGTCAACGGGTTGTCGGTCCAAGTGTCACTCCTCATGGGTAGATAAGTTGATCAGATGCTCTATTCGTTTGATGGTCTGATCTGTATCCTTCTCTTCTTCTGACTTCTTCCTTCTGACCGACCTGCAATAGGGGCAGTACCAAGCACGGAGGGGGGGGTGCTTGGTGAACCCTCTCTGATGCCTAAGTCAGTCTAAAGTTTCTAGAGAGACAAACTAGATAGAAAGCAAAGTAAAAGCCAGTAAAATAATCAACGTGTTGGAAATGAATAGGATACGAGTAGTATTTATAGGCTTCAGGGGGATTAAGGTGGCTTAATGACATCTTTAATCCCCTTAGCGCATTTACTTAACTCATAACCGTGTGATTAGACCCTTAAAGCATGGAGAGGTAGGTGAAATAATCTAAGTGTGGGACGGGTGGAAAAGAGGTCGGGACCCTTGGGGTCGGACAGAAAATCCGACCCCTGAGGCCTGACACCGGGTGGATTTGCCCAACCCTTCCTAAGAGGGGTTAGGTGAGCCAACCCGGTCTCCCCTAGGAAGGATCGGGTGAAGTCACCCGATCTCACCTAGGTGAGGTCGATGGTCGGGTCCGGGCGAGTAATTTTACCTCACCGTTAGCGTTTTAGGCGAAGTGTTCGGGTCAAAAATTCGATTTACAACCGTAAATGGGGTAATCAAAATAAGACGGTCTAAATTAAAACGGGTTCCAATTGGGCGTATATCCATCATCCTACAGTTGTCTTAAGTACTTAGATAAAAAAAATGAAAGTAGATGAGTAAAGCTGTGAGTAATGCATTAGTGGAGAGGGATGTGTTTATCACCTCCCAAGTCAGTCTGTTCACGCGGCGGGGTGATTGCGCGCCACGTGACGCTGCAGCGCCCCAAGATAGATCATTTCTTCAATTTCGATCCTCAGAGTGAGGTAGTCGTTGGTGTTGTATCCCCAGGTACGGTGGAACTTGCACCGGTCAGTTATACTTGTTCCAAGGAATGCTTGCATTGTCTCGCCTGGGGGAGGTAACTTGTTTTGTAGGATGCTGTCGTATAACTCTTCAACTCATATGTTCAAAGGAGTGAAAGTGTTGTTTGCGCTGTTGCTTGTCACCCTGCTTGTGCTTGTATGCGCGTATACCTCCCCTTGGCTTGTGTGTGGTTTGCACCACCCCAGTTCTTGCTCACAGTTAATTTCTCTTTCAAGCTTGTCTTTGAGATCGCCCATTGTCTGGGTTGTCCTCCAGCTGTATCTCTTCCGAAAAGGAGGAATGAACGAGCGTTAATGTTCATGAAAAATGCATTGATTACTGCCTCCTTGGTCGCCTTCACTATGGAAGCATTCAGCGCGTAGCGCTTGAAGTAGTTCCAAGTTGACTCTCTATCTCCTTGTTTAACATCCCAGGCACTTTGAAGTGCTGGGACTAGCTGGTAGTTTTCCATGTATCCAGGCGCGACAACCTGTTCGAATCGCTCCTCCTCGACTTGGCGAGTGCCTTCTCCTTCAACCGTGCTCAACCTTATCACGGCGATAGAGAGTTGTTGTTTACGCCTTATAGCGTTTACATAGCACTGACGTGCAGCAGTTTGGTCGCCCAACATTTCTCCAATTCCCCCGGTTGGGAACTTTATCTTTTGATGTGCACTTGAAGTCACTATTTCGTACGGATTGATTGTCGTCCTGCCCAATATTCCGTTGTATGCCCCCAGGGTCTCAACCACTATGAAGTTGACATTGATATCAAGCGTTTTCCATCATTCGTCCAGTGTTACAGAAAGTGTGATTGTCCCCAAGGGGTATGTCGCTGCACCAGCGAAGCTTATCAGGGGGTAACTTACCGGACTTAAGTCTGTTTTGGTTCTTCCAAGCTGCTCCAGCACCTTAATGGTTAGGATATCTGCAGAGCTTCCTCTGTCAACGAGGATTCTCTTGACGTCGTAGTCCGCAATTGGCATGGTGATTACCAGTGCATCGTTGTGGGGGTAGACTATATGCTTCATGTCTTCTTTGGAAAACATGATGACAATGTCTTCTTGTTCTCCCCTTGGCCTCTTCCCATACTTAGGATGCATTTCTGCCTGCGAAGCATAAACGTTCCTTGCGTGCCAGCCTTGCGCCCCGGAAGCTTGTCCTCCGTGTATGACGTTGATCACTACTCTCTTGGGAGGAGGTGGGTTATCATACACCTTCTCCTTTCCCTTGTTCTTGGCTGAGGACTCACCTTGGATCCTTTTCGGGTTGCGGTCATCTTGGTAAACAAAGTGCTTCAACTCCCCTCTTTGAATCACGTTGTTGATTCGCATCTTCAAGCTAAAGCAGCTATTGGTGTCATGACCATACACCTCATTGTTTTCACACCACTTTTCCGTTTCCTTCCAGAGAGGGCCTTTTCGCCAGCTGTTGGGTTCTCTCTAAAGATTGGTTTCCTTCATCTCTTTTAGAATTACCGACAATGGTGCGTTCAACAGGATGAGGTTTGCAGCATTTACCTCTCTTGGTCGTTGAAAATGAACCTAAGTGGGACGTTTAGGCTGTGGTTGCCACTGCCTGTTCTGCTGGTTCCCCTTGAATTGTTTTGGTTGTGCAGGATTGTTATTGTTGTCCTTGTTGCGCAAAGCGTTCATCTTTGCCTTAGCTTTGTTCCTAAACCTTTCAAGGTCCACATACTCCTTTACGCGCGAGGCCAGCTCTTCCAAGGTCTTTGCCGGGCGTTTCAACATCTTCTCACCTAGCGCGAAGCCTAGGCGGCCTAAGTTCCGAATGAACGCCCTGATTATTTCGCCCTCGGAAAAATTCTTATGTATGTCCGCAATGTTCTAGTTGAAACGGATGTAATAGTCAGCCAAAGATTCGTCATGCTGTTGTTGCACATCATCCAGCACATTCGACCCTTTCAGCAGCGTGGGTTCTCCCATGTATCGCTGGATGAACTTGGCCTTTAAGTATGGCCATGAATCCACATTTTCTTTTGGAAGGGAGAAAAACCAATGTGCAGCAGAACCTGTCAAGTTTTGCGGGAATGTGACGGCCACATGGTTGGGGTTAGTTGTTCTCTCTAGCAGGGAAGCCTCGTGCTGCTGCACGTGCTCAATAGGGTCTCCTTTGCCAGAGTACTTCTCAATCCTTATGTTGTTCAGTATTTCTGGAATCTGATTGTACAAGAGCTCTTGTGTGAAAGGATGAGATGCACTCTCGGACAGGACGTGCATTGCCCTTACCCTTGATTCTTTCAGCTTTTGCTCTATCAGCGCCTCCAAGCTTTTGGCGGTTAGTCCCGTGATGGGACATTGTCATCTCTTGCAGGCATCCTCCAATCAGCATTCGGGTTACTGCCTATGTTCTGCCCCTGGCTTGGTTGGTAGTGTGAGTCCTCCTTATACTGCTGCTGGAACCTCTGGCTTGGCTGCCTCCATGAGTCTGCAGGGTAAGGCCTTTCCTCATAAGGTGTGTATGAGCGAGTTCCCTCAGGTCCCGCGCTAGCATAATGTGGGTTGGCAGCTGGGTGTTGCCTTCCCTGCGAGGCGTCTCCCCTGGGTGTCGTATATGACTCTGTTCTCGATGCAGCTTGCCTGTATGCAGGTGGTGGTGGTGGTGGCGCATAGCATTGATTCTTTAATGTCTCCCTGAAAGCTAGCAATTCCTCCAGCCTGGCATCATTATTGGGGTAACAGTGGGTGAAGCTTGTGCATCTCCTCCTTGGGGTTGTTGCTCCTCTGCTGGCATCATGTAAGGGTGCTCTTCATCTACGTGTGCCCTACGCTCAAACCCTGGCGGTGGTTCGTTGGTTTGGGCAGTAGGTTCCGATTGCGCATTCGGAGTCGGCACCGAGGAAGCTGTGGATGTAGCTTTAGGAATGTAGGAAGGGCCAGCTTGACTCCTTCTTGGTAGTGCCTGCTTGGGTGCTTCCGTAGAGGCTTTTCTCTTTGAGCGTCTCATCTCCTTTTCCCTTCCCGGGTTTAAGTTATCAGGAGGGTTGTTCGCCATTGCCCTTGGTAGTGTATGGCTTGTTATGTTCAGATCTTGCAGACGGCGCCAAAATGTTGGGACCTCTACCAACTGGGGTATCGGGTCCTGGTAGTGTTACGAAGAGTATGTCGGGTCGTCAAGTTGTCGCGTGCACGTGCTCCTCCTGATACCTGCACACGGGGCGGTATCGACACCGCAGGGGGGGGGGGGTGATGAGCCCTCTCCGATGCTAAAATGAGAAATCTTGAGAAAGAAAACTAGAGAGAAGTCAGAGCTCCTTTGTCAACTTAAGTTTTCAAATGGTTGGCCAAGATTCTTATATATAGGGAACCTTGGAATTAAACCCGTTTTTGAACGGTCCGGCACCGGTTCAGTAGAAAATGTGAACCGGTCGTGGACGTAAGCACAATTGGCAAAGGAGAGACTCGCGTGTAGTGTAGATATGCGGGAGTATGCGCATCCCAGGACAACGATCCGGACCCCCGGATGGTGTGGACAATCCGGACGGGTCACGGTCCGAATACACACGTATCATGCGTTCGAATCGTTCTAACCCGTGAATAGGTGTTTGTGAACCGTTAGTGGGTTTGACGTGTTTACGAGGCCCAAATGTAAAACGAAACCCGAATCGGACGTATATTCATCAGACCGACTCGTGTCAACTGAAAATAGGTTGGTCAAATTTCAAAATCCAAGTGTTTTCGAACTTTAAAAATACCTACACATGCATGTAAGATCTTCTATTTCATTTTCGCCATTGAAGTATTCAGTCAAAAGTTGCAGTGAGCTTTTTGGATTTTATGTTTGATCTGAGTAATTGTTGATTCAAACTAATGGTTGGCTAGAGATTGTTTGTTCTTGATGAGATGTTCAGGTTCTCACATATTTCAATGAGAAGAATCAAAATAGTTTAAGAAATCAGGGGAATGATAGAGATATACTACAACTGTATTAGTTTACATAGGTTCTCTTTGTAACAATTGTAATAGATATAGATAAGGTTAGATATGTTGTAATAGTATAGGACCGTATTGTACATCCTACAAACTATAGAGCTGTATCTAAACTAACTGTAATCAACACTACATCCTAATGAAATAATTTTTCCTCGCTTTCTGTTACTCTCCGTCTCCTTCATTCTGTGATCCTTATCTACTTCATCGTCTACGTTCACCTTCAAGGAGCAGAAGCACTCATTCACTCACTCACTATATGAAGAAGTAAGTACAAAAGCAATTGTTGAAAAGAATACACTTTCTTTTGTCACAATGAATGGAATGAGTGTTATACAATATTTATAGGAGGACTTCTACTGCCTGCCCTTTCTTGTAAAGGAACAAGAAGAAGTGGGTGAGGTAGGTAAAGAAGTAGCCAGTGGACAAACACAGCACTACCCACATAAGACACAGTCGAGAGCTGAGTTTCCGCTGCTGCTTCTGATCCGACCCCATTACAGATACTAGCGGACAACCACCATGCAGGAAGCATCAACAGAGAGTAGTATCTTTTCTATCATGCAGGTCAGATCTCGCCTCCGACCTTTAGTTGTCGGGGGCGGCAAATGCATGCTTATGATGAGTCATCAGCAGTGTTAAGTAATGAGATGTGTGTGTCTATCCATCATTGGTACCAACCTCTGCAGCTCTCTGCCTCATCATTTCCATTACAGCTGCCCTTCGCCTTGTATCTGCCTGTTGTGTTAGCCTCCTCAAATGTTCTTTCAGATCCCTGATCATCACAATACCACTTTCATATTTAACTAAATCCTTCCCTTTTTTTTTTTACTTACCCAAAAAAATAACAAGGGAAACAAAACTTACTTGCAACGAGGTACATTGCATTCAGATTCTTTGCAAGCTCGAGAATGTAGTTGGAGGAGATACCACATCTTCTTACACAGAACACATCCTCCTGAAGCACGTACCTTGCATTGTATCCCATGCCGGAACAGCCCTTTCACTTTTCTGCAGTTTGGGTATTGGCATTGTGCTGACCGGCACTGCGATGCGTGAACTAATAGATCCAGCATTTTCCTCAGCTGCATTCAGTTCACCACAATTTACTCACTCAAACATATTATACAAAAAGAAAGACCCAACCCCCTATAGTAATATATTTACCTGCAACACTCGTAATTGTCTTGCTTCCTGGTTTTGGGCGTCCCGCTCAGCTAATGAGGGATGATTGGTCAACTTGTGAGGATGATCAACAGCCCCATCCTTTTTATAACACGCATTGCAGACATCGTATTCAGGACAAACCTCGCAACGCCAACCTTGACCCGCTTCAATGTCGAGACTGCATATGTTACAAGTCGTGACAAAAGCAGGAGCTGTTGGGTTGTGGAGATGGTAAAGCACCATCATTGACGAGTGTTTGGCACGCCTCAGAGTGTCGTATTGATAGTGGTTCCCTTGACACAGACTCAAGAAAGCCTGCCTTGTATCAAAGAATTCACTCTCTAGAATCTCGTCTCTATCCTTTGTATCGTCTGCTATTTCATTTATTTCAATCTGCAACACATATACATTCAATCAACCTATCAAAAACACCACCACAGCTACTTGTTTTCGTTTATACCACCACCAATGCAGTAAAATACCGGATATAAACTATGTACATCCCGGTGATACACTGGGTGCCTCTCTCTTTCTTCACGTTTCTGTTCCGCTTCATAGCACCTGTCATGAATCATCATATATAAACATTAAAATAGATTTCCTACCGACACAAAAGATGGCAACATCATAAATAAATAAATAAATAAAATGGGGAAAGAAGAAAAGGATCCTTCCGGATTTAATTTTCTTTTCAGAACAGCGTAAATATTTTTACAGCAATGCTACAACACATGAATGTTAGCTTGGAAGACTGAATCTTTTCCTTTTTTCTTAAGCTGTTGACTATCTAACTCAGTCACTATTTTTCAGAAAAAGGGCTCGTTGTGGACCTTGCTGGTCAGCTAGCCGTAGTTTATTCACTGTCATGTCTTTTTTTTAATGGGAAATCTCCTACTAACTAAAACATAAGTTGAAGAAGAACCCACTCGTCACAAATCTGAAAGTTTTTGCAGACACTGCAAACCCATCGGTTGCCAGAGACCATTAAGATACAGCAGTGGGCGCACGGATGCTGAAGATGAACCATAATGAAATCTTCCTTCATCGGAGATATCGTTTCACCAAGCTGCAAAAATTGAATTCACTCATGTATCAAAGCATGAAAAATGTTTAATTTA
This sequence comes from Clarkia xantiana subsp. parviflora, assembly GCA_036873135.1. Classification (NCBI taxonomy): domain Eukaryota; kingdom Viridiplantae; phylum Streptophyta; class Magnoliopsida; order Myrtales; family Onagraceae; genus Clarkia; species Clarkia xantiana. The sequence continues at coordinate 44,680,829 of JAPTYO010000004.1, forward strand.
CAATTCAGAAACCATTACAACCAATATTTAAGATGTCAAACTTAATTTTCAGATAGAGATCAGAAAAGGATGAAAGCTTACTCTGTGCATCAGTAACAGATCCTTTGACCCGTTACCAGATAGATCATGACCAGATGCTTTTAGAGCCCTTTTAGTTATGGTTTTCTTAAAAGTTCCTTTCTTATTCAGCTTTTTACCATCCTCTTCTTGCCGAATTTGATAAATAAGCTCCTCTGCAGCACCCGGCCAGTAGTCACCATCAAAATAGGGAAGACTTGCTGCAGTTACCTTCACCTTACACTCACCGGTAGATGTAAAAAAGTGGTCGTATAAGTTAGTGAGATCTACAACGATATTCTCCTTGGTGGCTTTCTTCAACATCGCTAGATACCTGATTCACATATCAGCAATTACACAAAATAATTACTAGAAGTATATATATATATATATATATATAACCAAATTCCGTAATATGCCAGGCCTCACCATTCCCGAAGTTTATCTGATTTTGGCGTCTTCTGGATTTCGGGATGGCAATATAATATATAATCTTCTCCCTTCAGCGGAGGGCACGCCCATATATAGCAGCTGGCGAAACCACGTAATTTACAGTACTCTAGGTATCCAATCTGCAACATCATTCACTATTTATGACTTCTGACATTCTAAATCAACAAAAACATAAGAACTCTAAATCAAAACTAGAAATTTACCAAGATTTCATGATAGACAAAGGTACGTAAAGCTTCTCCGGTCACTGATCTGATCTCAGGCCTAAAATATTTCACAGAATCCAGATACGAGAGATAAACGCGGCGTTGATTTGGATGTAGGCACTCGGAACCAAACTCTTGAACATACATTCCAAATAAGCAAACTTCCACACCTTCGATCTTTTGAAATAGCAAAACAACCTTCAAGAAGCAACATCAACCTTAGTTAATTCCGAATCAGCAGCAAGAAAATGCTAAATACTGATGTTTCGCCAACCCTAACTGAGAATAAATAAGAGTTCAATGTGTGCCAAGTGAACCTTTGATTTATAAGGGAACTCAGTTGGATAGTTCTGCTCCTGAAATATCTCTAGAAAACGCTGCTTCACTTCCAACTTCTTGTCTACTGAGGAAACGACTCTCACAACGAGGGCTTCTGCTCCAGGAACCTGGCAATTAATCAAAGAAGAGTGAATGCATTAATTAAGTATTAAAAGAAAATCCGAAGAATATCTACATATCATGAAAATTCCCAACTGAAAGGTAACTGTAACCTCATTTAAGTTATGAAAGAGAATGCTTACTAATAAAAGAAAAGGCAATGGAAAGCAGCAAGCGTGAATCATTTACTAAAGTAAAATAACACTCGCAGAGTTTCATTTTGGTCCAAGGCTCAGCACCAAGCAAAATGAAATAAAATGAGCAAATTCACCTCATCATAAGATCTGTTTTGTTGCTTGGCCCGCTCCAGTCTTTCTTGCCTGAGTTTTTTGGCTAGCCTCTGTTCTATGTGATCGCTAAGGATTGTTTTTGGTAAATCCTTGGCACCCAAAACAGCACTCTGTGGCAAGGGCTTACGTTCTCCCTTCTCAACCTCATCTGTATAGCAATTAGGGCATGTATACTCGGCCTGGCCACCATCATTTCTCCTACCATTGAACAAGGCACATATTTGATGCTGCCATGCTTCACACTTGTCACATTGAACCCACTGGATTCACACAAAAACAATGTCAAAGGAAATACTTCATAAAAAAGAAAAAGAAAAGTTAGTAAAACAACAAAACTAACCCATTCTTCAGTTTCTTCATCGTTCTTTTTCTTCTCGAGTCTCACTTTGGGAATAACAGCCCCATCAGCTACAATTGTGTCCCCACGAGCATCATTGTAGCATGGAATGCAAAAGTAATGCCGAGTGTCCCCAGCTCCCACAGTATAATACATTGCATTTCGCTTAATGCGAGAACCACATGGAGTACAATAAATCGGAGGAGGTTCAAAAGTAAGCCTCTCAACTGCACACAGCTGACATGAGTTCTCACTCATCGAATGCTCCAGTGCTTGATTCTTCTCCACCTTTGATTTACTCTGCAGACAACACAACTATCATCTATTAGCATATCAACGAAGAAGAAAACTTGATACTAGATGATGAAACAAAAGCTAAAGTCCCTGCTGTGTTTATTGAGTCAATGGCAATTGCCCAGTCAATACTCTCAAATATTATCTTTCCGTATTAGAATCTATGATTATACCTTATCTAAACCTAAAGATGACTCCTAAATCTCACCATTTGGCTGTGCTTAAATTAGTCCGACTAAAACTCATTGTTTTGAACCAGAAAAGGAAAAAGGAAACAATAAATTAACAAGACATAACTTGATAAAAATTAAATCACCTACTTAGGCTTACTGAAGTGGTTCTTTTAATCTTGAAAGCGCACTTGAACCATTTATACTCGGCGTAACTCTTCTGAGGTTAAACATACACCCATTTTTGTTTGTCTTGACATACAAGCAAAGTTTCAGGACAATGTATGATCCCAAAAACTAGAAAAACGCTCGAGTGAAAAGTATTGGGTGACTCATGAAAAGAACAATTGTTTAATTAAGGTCTGTTGAAATAAAGATTAAATCACGCCTTCACCTAACACCTTAAGGTTTTAGGACAGTTGGTTAAGTGGTTAGTCTAAACTTTCACAAGGTCAATAAGTGGGACCAATGCTCAAACTAGAGAATGCAGAAGTTCGCACCTCACGTATGCCCCACTGACGGTAAAGGGCTACATAGACGTGAAAAATGTGGGTGATAAGTTCACAGTGCAAAAGAGGACAAATATCAGGAGTCCCAAATTGAAGAAGTCAAAAGGAAAGCATTAGCATGTAGTTGAGGGTTTTGCTCATCTATCAAACTAAGCTTTCCATTTGATTTGTGAAGCATGCTTAAACTCGACAACAAATGATACGACGCGGGAAAAGGCTAAATGAACGCATATCGTCGAACTCTAAACAATGAACAACTCAAAAGTACTTGATAAAATCAGCATACAAAGTACCATCTCTTTATGCAGGGAAAAGCAAACAGCACCAAAAAATCTCAGAAGAACGGATTGATTGACATACCTGGCCAACCCACTGCCTTAGGCCAAAAATATGCTCTCTCACTTGCTCTGGAGTGAATAACTCAATCAGTGAAACTCCTTTTATTTTTGGCTTCCCAGACTTGGTAGCAGTTACCGGTTCATCAGGTTGTTCCTCACTCTCCTCTTTAACTTGATCAGTTTCTTTGTCGATCTTGACTATCGGCTTGGGAATCTCCCTGACTGGCTCTTTCTCAATCCTCTTAACTGAGATGCCATCTGCACCTTTGCCTTTCATCTCACCAACATATGGACTTCTTTGCCCAGAACTTGCAGACGTTTCCATTTTAGTCTCCACCAACTCCTTCTTTATCAACATAGAGGTCTTACCATGTTGCTGACGAGCTTGATTCAAGACTACATTGGAAGCTACGGGCCCTGGTTGAGACATTGACACCTCCGGATTTTCAAGTTCATGCTTAAACAGAGTCTGGGTAGGAAAATCTGCCTTGACGCGCTTCTGAGAAGGTATCGATTCTTCTGAATGACCAATAATGGGTGCATTCTTTGAACTCATCTGAGCCGAGGTATCACCAGTATCAGATAGTTTGCACGATCCAACCGAATTCGCCAGACTCGACGCTGATTCTGAACGAGGGCGTGATTTCCGTTGAGCCTGTACAAATAATTTAACTGGAACACAAACGGGGCAACCCGGGTCCACACACTGTCTGTGATGATCGATCAGTATCTTGGTATGACGACATCGAGGGAAAAGACACTGTGGAGATTTACAGTTTTCCATGTGTCTCCACAACTTTTGAACCGTTATGCAGTTACTTTCGGGGCATTTACCTTCTGGAGCAGCACACCGACGAGCATGTCTTAAGAATAAAAGCCATCTCTTTTGATTGTTAAACTGGCGTTCACGGTCCGTACTTCCCGGTCTCCAGGTCCCATTGCTTAAATTTGTTGAGTTCTCCGAAGAACCATTGTTCCGCTGAGCTATATCTTGCCCAGATCTTGCATGCTGCTCATAAGATGTATTTGCTAGGACATTATTGTTCCCATCCTGCCATTGACCTTGCAACATCGAATCTGACGACATTCCAACCGGAAGGTGACCAAACTCATTCTGCGAATCCAGGAGTTGTTCACGTTGAATGAAGTTCTGCATTTGCTCAGCTGATTGAGGCAGTGAAGAGGCCATGTCGTTTTGGCTAGCTGGCATGGACATATATTGGACTCTGGAACTGTCTTCAGCAGACATTTGTTGGAATTGGTTGTGAAGCTCGGTAAACTGAGTAATTTCGGGAGCCTGTGGCTGCATGATTACATCATGGTTACTGACCCCTGGTTCATGCTTGATCTGACTTTGGAGATCACCGGACACCTGAGACATGCCATAACCGTCTCCAAATTGGTGCTGCTGCTGATGTTGTCTCTGGAACATTTGTGGCTGCTGCTGGTACTGCTGACCCTGTGGCTGGAATTGTTGTCGCTGATGAGATGGTACAAAGTTCTGCTGCTGATTTGAGTGACTGCTAACTAAAGATGGATTGGTTCTTGAAACAGACTGCATGGCTGCTGAACTTGTGTCTTGAGCATTCATCATTGATCCAGCTGATGTACCATCACTGATGAAGCCTCCTAGCCCAGAAACATCGGTATTGCCCAGATATCCATCACCTAGCAAATACAACAATTTCTTTTGAGAAAGCTGATTTACTTAGTCTGCTCTAGTCTTCTGTCTATACTATTATAGCACCCATGGTACTCCTTCCTCTAAAGCACAAATGCCTCACTTTTCTTTCTTTCTTTCTTTCTTTTCCCATTTCTACCATCTCTCCATACATAAACTAAAACACAAAAAATAAGCATTCTTGAGTTCCAACCAACAACATCTAAATACTTAAGCAGATTTGCTAACACTCGCAAACTTAGAGAATAAACAATAATAATATATTAACTTACACTCGGCTTGATAGAATCTCGCCACTTCAGCTAAATTAATTAAGCTTCTGCCAATAAAACTTCACCGATTCAGCTTTTCAGTTAGATTTATGGTTCGGCCCATTCATATTCCATTGTTTCTCTCTCTTCCTCACAACACTATTGCAACTCCAGAACGCTCTAACGCCCAAAGAATTGGGGTGGGTAACCGGTAACCCTTAGCTCCACAATGCCCCAACTCTCCATCTACCTGCCTAGGTGGACTCCTCTCCTTCTACAGTTCTACTTCTCTCAAGTAGCACTCAGCTGATGAATAAGCTTACATTACAAGACATTCAATTCAAAATTTGGCATTCTTATATCTTTTTCATGTAATTTCATCTTTATTAACAACGATACTTGTGATATGATTATCAAAATATTTAAATGAATATATCGCCCCAAGCTAAGCATCTAATATATTAGTAAAGTCCAACAACTTCAGGAAATCTTAAAGTTGTTCCTAAACGGCTTCTACTCGATCAAAATAGTTTTTTTTTTTTTAAAAAAAAATAAATTAATTAATCAGCAGTAGGAAGAAATACAGATGTAGTACCTTGTAGAGGTTGCTGTTGGTATTGATCAAAGTGGTGCATTGAAGCTTTTGAGGAATCCGCATAAACAGTAGAATTAAGGAAGCCCTCAGAGGTTCCAGATCCATTAGCAAGCATATTATTCCCACTCATTCCCATGGCACCAATTTGAGCCCCATTTTGAAATGTATGTTGCATTCCAGATCCCATCCCATCAATTGATTGGCCACCAAAGCCATGGAACGAATGACCGCTGCTCTGATTACTAATTCCACTATGCATCTTTTGATGTTGTTGTTGTGGCACAACTGATGCTGCAGCTAATTCAGCTGCCGAGAACCTACCATTATTACTAGAACCCTCTGAATTCAAATAGCCCTTACTGCCACTACTACTGTTAAATCCAGGAGTTGGAATCATCTGGCTGCTAATTCTTTGTGCACCATAGGACGATGTGTTATTTCCACTAGAACCAACGTTATAATTAGCTGATGCTTGCTGATACCCATTAGAGACTGATCCTATGGAATAAAAAAAATTGTATTATTATTATTATTGCTAGCAAAAAAACAGGGTTAATGTTCTAGAAGTTTTTAAGAGTCCAAAAGTTACCATCAACTCTGCTCAAGGGTCGGCCTGGCACACCAACAGTTGATAAAAGAGTTCCAGAGTGAACAGTTGTTGATGCAGTGTTATATCCTCCTCCTCCTACAATGTTTGTAGAAGCATCCATAGGATTAGAAGTTGTTACCATAACATTCGAACTCCCTCCATGTGATGACATTCCCGGTGTTGGTATCATCGTCGTTACTGAGGAAGGGACGGACGTCGGGACCCGATTTCCAAGAGAAGAGCGCCTGATCAAGTTATGCAGACGCAATTCCAATGTGTCTATGTTCAAATACTCCTCCTATGTTAACAGAAGATAGCTAGTTGATAAAGCAATAAACAGAATCACCCATGAATCAATATTCATTCAGCATAAAACAAGAAAAGTGAGCAGAACCTTTGACAAAGCATTCTTAAAAAGACCTTCTTCCAGACGCTTAACAATATCCTTAAATTTTTGCATCTGCGTCTGAGTGATGGGCTGCTGCTGTTGCCGCCGAGCTAAGAAAAGGAAGCTGATGGGAAGCAGCAGATAGGGGGGTTCAGTCATCAAGACAAGGTCATAATGAAGCAGCGAAGAAGAACCAAGGTTAAGGTATCTTACATCTTTTCTTGCATAAAGCTTCGAGCTTGAATAAATTCCGGATCCATTGATAATGTATTCTGAACAACAGGTGCACCACCCATTCCCATTCCCATTCCAACAGTACCTCCACCACCACCAAGGTTCTGCATTGGATAAGATGGTGCACCGCCATTTCGTGGCGGCATTTGATTCCCCCCTTGAACTTGATTAGAGACATGTCCCGACAAATGGGACTGCATAGTTTCTCACAGATGCAGCACCGCCAATATGCAACACATAACTCAAACTCTTGTTCCCCAATTCCACGGATATGACTCTGTGAGCTGCTAAATTAATACAATGGAAGCAGAAGCCCACCTGACTATGTGCACACTAAAAGTAACAAACCGTATCAATACGCTAACTTTTCTAAACAGTAAAATCGGAAAGCATGAAGAACCCTAATTGAAAACCCCAAATTAACGAACAAGAAACGGAATCGTACCGGACGAAGAAAAAATGGGTTGGCAGTAAAATTTGAAGTTGGGGAGCGATCAGAGAGCTGGATTGATGGTCGAATTGGGGAAGAATTGAAGACGTGGCAATTGAAGGAGCAGAAGAAGGTAAAAAGTAAACCAGGAGAAGAGAAGCAATAGCAAAGTGTCAAAATTAATTAATTAAGATTGGAAATTCTTTCTAGTTGTAAAAATGGAGTTGAAACAAATGATTGGATTTCAGTTTTGGAAAGGAATTAATTGTCGGGAATTTATTTCTTCAATCTAAATAGCGGAATTGGATTAAGTTTCATCATTCAGACAAGGCGTTGACCAGTGCCGCAGGTCTAGTGTGCTGCAAGACAAGACAAGACAAGGAAGGAAGAGCTCATTCATTCATGCAACTCTTTTGGTCCTTCCTCTTTTTCCCTTTCCTTTTCCTTTACATCACCTTTAGTACGTACTACACAAGAGTTTGTAAATAGTGGTGATAAGGACCAAGTACCTGTCCCCCTTTTTTTTTTTTTTTTTTTATAGTAAGTGTCATTTGTCCCTATTTCCTAGGTTTTTCTATTATGCTCTACAAGTACTGATACATTTTATTTTTTATTCCTCTAAATGTGAACCCTAAAAGAAAATTAATATTATTAATAGTACTAGGTAGCTGACCCGCGCGTTGCGTGGTTATTAATTTTTTTTTTTTTAAATTATTTATATTTTATTAATCATAAGATAAATGTGTCCAATATTAGAAGATGACCGCTTGATTTCACTTGAACCACTTGAAATGTCAATAGAGTTGATATGATGATTTATAAACAAATAAGGGTTTAACAGTTTTGAATAAATATAAGCAACATAATATGTATACTAGATAAGATATGAGGAAATATAGTATGAAACTGTTCTACAACATTTTTTTTTGTCAAACTCTACAACATATTTGACTACTAGTTTTAACGGGACATCAATTCATTTGATTATCCAACATTATATTGATGAGAAACAACATGTTACACTATATGTAAGTACTTCAATAGACTGGAGTGCAGTAGTTTTAGGAAAACTGAAAGTCTTTTAAAAAAAATGAACAACTTGTACAATGATCGTTTAATCTTTCTTGGAGCACCAGCTCACATAAAAAGTGTCATTGTTAAGTAGGATGTAGAAGTTTCCTTTAAGTAGTATTTTTTTTTTATATTTTCTGACAAAAATGAAGAAAAATATTATATATACATTTAGAAAACAATACAAAAGGAAACATAATAATATAAATAATCATCATCATTATCATACGTTAAATATGCATGAAAGGAAACACAAATGAATTTAAATAAAAATAATATTAACAAAATAAATATGTTCATTCTTGAAATGAAATTCAGAAGAAAGTAATAATAAAAGTAATGGAGCAATATAAATGTGATTGTTATGAGATTTTTTTTTTTTTAATATTTATAAGAAAATAAATGCACTAATTATATGATTTTTTTTTTTTTTTGCCAAATTTAGATGATTCGTTAAATATTAACAAAATAAATGCATTCACTATGAGTTTGGGATCATAATACATTATGAAAGAACCTTTTATAGTACAAAAAAAAAACATAAATGACCGTTATTGCTAATATAAGTAAATCATTCTCAATAGTTTTCTAATATATTTATACAATATTAGATCTTAACTTTCTGTTACAATTACGATATACCAGTATACCCAATTAATGAAAGTTTACAAACTCATATGAAATTATGGTTAATTTTTTTTTTTACATTATATCTAATTCAAGGACTATATGAAAATCATCGTAATTATCTTTTCTATTAGAATACACACCTAAATTCATGGAAATTTATTCATTGTTATAAAATTATCATAATTAACTTTCCATTAGAATAAACATAATAAATTTATTGATTGATATAAATTATCTTACTTAACTTTTAGAAATAAATGTCATTTTTATTGCATTACCTTATGAAAGAATAAGCCACCATACCAAATGAGAATGTAATCGATTGACGAATGACCCGTCGTAATCAAGCATATGCGAGCTCCATGACTAAAAAAAACCATAATCACCGATTACCCCTTCCTATTGAGCCACACTCACATATGTGGTCCAAAAAATTAAAAGGCGGTTGAGCCATTGAGGTTGTGGCCGAGTCGGAGAAGACTGCATGAAAGGCTACGGGCAAGGCTGTGACAATGGTAGCGGATTCGGTAGAGATCGAAAGGGATCTTCTTCTTGATGGGTCTTCTTGTTTTTATGTCCTTTCTGGATGTTCTTTCTTTTGTAATTCAGAGACGAACAACACTTATGGTTTATATTGATTCTTAAAAAAAAAAGTTTGATCCTTTGTACAAAAAAATAACGGTGCAGTCCTTTATTATTTAGTGATTTATGGTTCTATTAATAATGGTTTTTATAAAACATACTAGTCTGGTCATTTGTCAAAAAGTAACGGCTGAGGGTAAAAAAAACTGATAATATGTAGTGATACCTATGTGGATAATAATATATAAGCTAAGAGAGATAAATGATAGAGATGGACTAATTAGATCTAATTATTTGTACATGTCATAGGTCGATTTTGGTACTTGTCAACACTACATGCAATTTATTGAAATTATATTATATATAGATAATATAATTATTAATTATAGCTAAAATAAAATCATACTTTTAAAGTTCTACGTATGTTATAATTAAGTTCACCCTATAATAAAAAAAACCAAAAGCATGGTGCTCCAAAAGAATAGTAGAAAAACTCTTTTTTTTTTCCAACCATTTATCTAAATTTAAAATTCTACAAATGTGGTGCGTCTTTTACTATGTTCCATAAGCACCATGCGTGTTGTGGTTTTTTTTTTCTATTGTTCTAAAAATGAACTCTATAGAAAAATTGATATTATTAATTGTATACAAATATTAGGTGTAGTTAAAAATTTGCATAATTTTTCTTACTTTTAAAATTTTACATATGTTACAATTAAGTCAACTCTAGTAGTATTAAAAAAAAAAGCACAAGCATGGTAGAAAAATCGGAGATATGTAGAATAATGGGGTGACAACAATATTAAGTATTTTTATTAGTATTCGATATTTATTATTGAATGGAAATATTTTCTGAACTTCATCATATTAGTATAAAACCTCATTATTTGTTACAAAACACTAATACTCTATTATTATTTTGAAAGATCCTATTATTATTTGTAACACGTCATTCAATCCAGTCGGAACAAAACCTCATCAACTTTTAAGTTTTGAGGTTTTTTACTTGAAGAGTATAGTTGTAAATTTTATTATTCGCATCTCTTTTGCTAAATTATGAATTGTAATTACTCTAATTCAATGTCATACGAGATGTCCAATAGAGAATAGTATGTAAGTCAAGATTTAGATCTCATCCCCACTCTTCCTACCTCAGTTCGTGCCTCACCGTTAAAATCTTGACACGTGTAATGTTGGATTACGAGGACGTAATACTACGGAATGCTAAACGTGTACATGAAAGTAATCTAACTACGCAGCGGAAATGTGTACAAATACATTTTAGCTTTCCTGCCCAAGAACGTCGTGGAGGGAGTTCTGATCTTCCGGTCGGAACCACGTACAAGTTCTTCGTGAGAAGAAGTCCTACGCGGTGTAAGCTCCACAACAAAGCCTCTGATCGATTCTTCAACGGGGACAGAACCTCGGACTAAGATGTGCCGAAAATCTCAACTAAGGGGGTGAGAGGGTTTTTCTCAAGTTCTTCAATGGAGGTACTTCTTATTATGAATGATGTATAAACCCCTTAGGTGAGTCCCTTATATATAGGATTGGTGGAGTGGACAAAAGTCCACTCCAACCAATGTGGGACTAGTTTCGGCCGAACCTATGCTATTAAGGGGGAGGCCCAATTTTGGGCCTTCCATGTCAATTAGGGATTGAGTTTGGCCCAATTAGCCTAATGTGACAATTACCTAATTAACTTAGGTAATTTCCTTAGCATTAACATGCTACCAATTACGGTGCCACGTCACGATATGCTAACAGCTCCCACTCGCCGGAATGGGAGGGTGCATGTTAATATATAATTATCCAATAGAATCAACATCTCAGTCTTCAGTCTTTGTCTCCGTCTCTCTGAATAGTTCAAACGAGGTTTTCCGTGCGACCGGCGGATACGATGGGCATCGTGCTACTCATCTGTTAGGAGTATTGTAGCACCCGCAGAACGTTGATTCCCTTTCGTAAATCAATCCTGTTAAAATAAAACATGTATGGCACTGTATCCTTGGTCAACTTATAATTCTCCAATTGCCCAGTTTTCCACATAGATCCAATTGTAGGCATCTGTTACAAGTGTTCACAACCTTCAACTAATATCCGGTTGGTGGCCACCTAGTGAACACAAGAGTCGGTGAATTATAGGTGAACTTGACCATCCTCATCGCTTATACCCTTAGTCTAACTCAACCGGTTTCCAAGATGTGGTCACTTGGCCGTTTTCTTTGGCTCTACGCTCGTACGCTGGGAAACGAACATTGAGCCTGACCTTAGGTATAAGTTCTGAGTCCGAGAGGATACTTTGGATGTCTCTTCATAAGACATCCAGGATCAATCACACGCTCAAGGTGAAGAAGCATGCGCCCTTTGAATCACTAGGATTCTAGCTAGCACAACCGAGCATGACCCCGTGGTCGAACATGGCACGCGCAGTATGAAGCACGCGTCGATAACCTGGACTAGCCAAGATTGGGATATGTCAATCATGCTATCGCAGAATCTTTCATCTGGCCCTGAATGTGATTTTAATGATGGACAGAGTCCAACACGGCGATTTACATAATGAAGATTTAGTCATGCTATAAGCGTGACCAAGTTATCGTTTCGTTTAACCAGGTTTATCCCCCTGGTTCTTGGCCAATCTTGTTGTTGTAGAGGTTCCCCTCTCCTACAAGATGTCCGTGCCTGTGTGACGAGGCAAGGTTCACATTCGACATAGTTTTGGTGGAAGAGTTTTACTTCTTCCTACGGCTTAGTTTATAGACCGTAAAATCCGATGTCATTTATCATTATGACGTCGATAGATCATATACTCAATTTGCAATTCTTTTATTCAATCGAAATATTATTTCTGTTGGATTACAGACGAAGCTCCGTTACGTCCTTGACGGAAAGCGTGGACTCCTGGGCTCCGCGTAATCCTGCAAAAGGGGATGACCTGGGTGGTGACCCAGAATCCCTCTCTGATGCTTAATTGAGTATATGATCAATGAGGTGGCAGCAGTAATCTAAGTGCGTATTAGATGATAATCCGTTTTCTGAGGTAACTTCCTCCTTTATATAGGAAGGGAAGTCACTCAGTTACCTGCGACCGTGATTGGCCGTTTTGCCCATGATTCCGCATATCTCGCTACGATTCCGTATATCTCGTTTAGGATTCCATATATCTCGCCCCACGCTCCGCGTATCTTGCCCACTCTCCGAGTATCTCGGGCACGCCCTGCGTATCTCGGGGGAGTTTATCTATATCTTTAACCGTCTTCCCACTACTCTATCTAGTAGGCGGGTTCCTCGGTCTTATCCTCTGATCACAAGTCTCGACTCCCGTCGGGGACTCCAGAGTTATCTCATTCTAGGTCACCACCCAGGACCCCTTGTCTCACGAGACGGGTCCAGCCTCCACGGGGCTTTATTATCGGGGCCTTTACTAAGGCATATCGGGGCCTACTCAGAGGCTTCTCGTCGGGAGCATTCAGCTCATATATCGGGACCGCTTAAGTCGGGACCCTTCATGCTGGGCTCTTTTGGGCCTTCCCGGCCTTTCACGAGGCCCACTGGACCTACTCGCCGTCCATAGGCTGTTAACGGGGCTAACGATTACATCGGACCCATCATTTGCCCCCAAGACATGGGGGATTTTTAGTCCGTCGTGTCTTCCAATTCTAGGCCTCCTGACTTCATCGTCGGAGGCTTTTGTCTCCATACCTCCCGATACTGCCGTCGGAGGCTTTTGTCTTCATACCTCCCGCTACTGTCGTCGGAGGCTTTTGTTTTCGTACCTCGCGATACTGCCGTCGGAGGCTTTCGTCTTCATACCTCCGATACTGTCGTCGGAGGCTTTTTCCTTATGCGCAATTATCAAATGACAGAGTTTCTCACTCATGACTGCCTTGGGCCCACTGGACTCTATGGGCAGTTGCCAAATCCGAGGAAACTCCTCGGTTGCTGTAGCATTAAATGCTAGGGATTATGAAACGATGCTTAATTGGCGTGACTGTTGCTTTCTGAAAAAGCACTTATTACGTCACCACGTCTCTTCCGTACCGTCCTCTTAATCTCGACGATCAGGATCGAATCGTTTCATCTTCTACGGTCAAGATTAAATCCCTCCAGTTGTCTTCTTGCTTATAAAAGCTAAAACCCTGGCATTATTCACTTCTTCTTCACCCTCTCTGTTTCTGGAAATTCCGCCATTCTTGAGTTCGAAGTTTTCTTCTCCAGAGTTCTTCTACGCTTCGAGTTATCCAAGGCTTTTAATCTCCCCGATCCCTCTTCATCTTCACTAAGCATCTATCGTTAATGTCTGGTAAGGCTTCCCTGTTTTATTCTTGTGATTTGCTGATATTATCCTCTCTTCCTTTCTTGAATTTTTCTGTCTGTAACCGTTTTTAGACGAGGCTTAGGGCTGGGCATAAAAACCGGTTCGGGCGAACCGAACCGGAACCAAACCGGAACCGAACCAATACAAACCGGTTCTGACTGAACCGGTTCTTAAATGGTTCGGTTTTGATAAGGAATATATGGAGCGGTTTTCAACTGGTTCAAAACAGGTTCCGAACCGGTTTTGAACCAGTTTTTCAGAACCACTTTTATTACATAAAACCTAAATTGTTAAATAGTAACACACTCTTGCATCTTTTTTTTTGGTAGATTAAAGGGCTATAAACAAGCTGAGTATCCGGCAAGCTCGACTCGACTCAGTTTACTCGAGCTCGAACTCGACCGAGCCTTAATTTTTCAAGCTGGAGCTCGACTCGGTGCCATACTTGACATGTTCGAGTTCGGCTCGATAAGGTTAAAAATTCAATTAAATAATAAATGGTGCATCTTAGCTCGAGGTCGAGCTCTTCCTCGACTCAATATTATTACGTAAAACTCGAAAAATTCAAACTCGAACTCGACTCGAATATGCAAAACAAAAAAGCTCGATTAGGCTCGCGAGCCTCTCGAGTCGAGTACAAGTGAACTCAAACTCGACCCGGTATCAAAAAAAGTTCAACTCGACTCGAAATTTAGCGAGTCGAATTTGAATATCGACCAAACCGATCTCGAGAAGCTCACGAGTAGCTTGAATCGTTTACACCCATAGGGTAGATCCTTCACTATTTGGGTTTGGTTCATATTGGATATATAGGTGGTCGTAGCAGATTTGTTTACTTATATATAGTTATTATATATTATGTTAGCTCATATCAGTTCTACAGTCAATTGAGTTTAGTTTTGAACTCGAAACTTAACTTAGGAATATTTCTATATTGGCCGTATATTTTGAATTTTAGTAAAAAAAAGTGTATATTCTGAATTTTAGTAAAAAAAAATGAAAAAAGGTTCAAAACCGGTTCTCCTATGGTTCGGTTCTAGGACCTAAAATCTGGTTCGGTTCTTACCTGGTACAGAAAACCAACTGAACCTAAAATCTGGTTCCGGTTCGGTTCTGAACCGGTTCGGCCAAAAACCGAACCATGCCCAGCCCTAACGAGGCTAGTTCTGAGGCTAGGACCCCTTTCATCTTTGAACTCGCTGTTAATGAGATTTCTGAGACCTCATATGAGGTTGCTCTTCGAGAGGGGTGCATTACCTCGGATTGGGAACCTCGTTTCCCCTATGAGTCTCAGCCTGCTGTCAAGAGGAAGCATATCGTCACGCGTCCTCGAGAGGGAGAAGTGTTCGTCTCCGCCGGACAGATAAGCGCGGGGATTCGATTCCCCTTCTGCGGGAACCTGGTGGAGATGTGCAACTTCTACAAGACTCACCCTTGTACCTTCTCTCCACACGCCATCCGCGTGTGGAATGCCTTCCAGCTTTTATGCCTCCGCCAGCAGTGGACGTATAGTCTGCTGCTCTTCCGCACCTTCTACGGAATGAAGTGCAATAAGGCTGGCGTCTGCTCCTTCTCCCCCCGACTCCCCAAGTGGACAAAGGAACAACTTTCACGTTTCGGCTGGGACAGCGAGACCTGGAAGTTCCACAAGGATCGGGTGCTGATTCGCGATTCGGGGTCGGATAATAGCGGATGGAAGAAGTATTACTTCTTCGTCCAAAATAGCTCTGTCCCATGGCCCCGATGGGAGGTCGTGGCGGACCCTGCCCCCAAGCTCGAGGTCTACAGCGAGGATGACCTCAACACACTCCAGCTGGTTCAGCTTTACCGTTGGGGGGACTCCTTCATACCCCTCGACGCCAACAAGCTTATGGAGAAGGACTTGATTCATATCGGAGTCCGGCTCCTCGATTCTGTTTCCAAAGATTTAGTCATCTGGGTAATTCTTCTAATCACTCTGTTTTTTTTTTTTATTTTTGCAGCCAAGAAGGCTTCTCTGCTGACTGATCTCATGTTGAAGCTGGGCGAGACTGATGCCGTCCCAGATGGCTCCAAGAGGAAGCGAAAGTCGCTGAAGAAAGGAGCTTCCTCTTCCGCCACTCCCTCTGCTGCTCCTCTGACCGAGGAGCAAGTCGTGGCCAAGCGAACCAGGAGGGAGGAAATTGACCAAGCCTTCGGGGTCACTACCGCCGAGGAAGGTAAGCGTGTCCGTCGTGCTATTAAAAGATATATGAAACTGGTTCCCAAGGAGTTTATCCCCGCTGATCGGGAATCGCGCGTTCGAGAAATCAAGTACATTCTTCGAGGAGAAACCCCCCGCGTTCTCAAGGCGGGATATTACAACATCTTTGGAAAGAAAAGGTTTTTATTGCGCCAAATCAGACGACTTTAATCGCACCCCTTAAGGGCTTTTATCGCGTCCTACCAGACGGCTTAATCGTACCCTTTAAGGCTTTTTTGCTGCGTCATATAGACGACTTACGCGGACCTGTTAAGGCTTTTTCGTACCTGTTAAGGCTTTTGGCCGCATCATATAGACGACTTACGCGGACCTGTTAAGGCTTTTTCGTACCCGTTAAGGCTTTTGGCCGCATCATATAGACGACTTATGCGGACCCATTGGGGCCTTTTCGTACCTAGGCTTTTGGTTGCATCATAAAGACGACTTACTCATACCTCGTAGGGCTTTTGTCCGTACCTCGAAAGGCTTTTTGTCACGCCATAAAGGCGACTTACTCGTACCTCGTAAGGCTTTTCTATCATACCTCGGAAGGCTTTTTGTCGCGCCCCTCAGGACGTCTTACTAACAGTTAGAATAAATCTAAAAGCATTTTGATCGGAAGTAACTTCTTTTATTAATAACTCAAAGCTTTGCTTACATCGGATGGCTAGATAACTTGCGCCATCCGCGGCGACTTAATATCAAACATGATACTTCTTCAAGTGTTCGCCACTGAAGGAATGCTTCAACGTCTTGCCATCCAGGTCCTCTAGCTTGTACGCGTTCGGGGCCGGCATCCCTACGATCTTGTAAGGTCCCTCCCATTTCGGCGATAGCTTGTTGATCCGATCTTGATGAACGAACTCGTTCCTCCGCCAGACAAGTTCTCCAACGAAGAATTGTCGGGACTTGACACGCCGATTATAATATCGGGCTGTTGTCAGACGCATCCGAGCCTGAACTTCATCAGCCTTCCACCTTTTCTCCTCGAGAAAGTCTAAGTCTAGACGTCTCATTTCCTCGTTCGTCAGAGGTTCGTAATATCTCGCGCGATGGGACGCCACCGCTATCTCCACGGGAGCGACTGCCTCCGTGCCATAAACCAGGCCAAACGGAGTTTCTCCCGTCGATTGCTTGGGTGTTGTTCTAACAGCCCATAGCACGTTTTCAAGCTCATCCAGCCAATGGCCCTGCAAGGCGTAGACTCTCTTCTTCAGGCCATCCATCACGATCTTGTTGGCTGATTCTACTTGGCCATTGGTCTGAGCATGGCGGACGGAAGTTGTCCGATGCTCAATGTTCAATTCCTCCAGGTACTCCTTCAACTGAGCCCCATTGAACGGAGGGCCGTTATCACTGATCAACACCCGAGGAACCCCATACCGGGATATGATCTGGGTTTGAAGGAATTTGAGGATCTGCTGCCCCGTCGTTTTGGCCAACGCCTTAGCCTCTATCCAATTCGAGAAATAATCGATGGCTACGAGCAAGTACTTGCACTGACCTTTCGCTTGGGGAAGAAGTCCCACTAAGTCAATGCCCCATTGCGCGAAGGGCCAGGCACTCCTGATGGGCATCAAGTCCGCGGCGGGAGCCACGATATTCGGAGCGTACCTTTGGCATGCATCGCAGGATCGGACCATCGCTGTCGCTTCCTTGTTCATCGAAGGCCAATAGTAGCCTAGATTCAACGCCTTTCTCACGATGGATCGGGCCCCTTCATGACAGGCCGCGACTCCCTCGTGCAGCTCTCTCAGGATCCGATTTGTATCAGGCTCCGCCACACATTTCAGAAAAGGCTTTACATGCCCCCTCTTGTATAACTGGTTGTCCACCATCACGTAATCGTTCGCAATTCGACGTAGCCTGACAGCTGCCACTTCATCATCGGGGAGTGCTCCCGTAGTCAGGTATGTGACCATCGGGGTCATCCAGGTGGGTTTCTCTTCTTCTTCCGATCTTGCTTCAATAGCGCAAACCTCCGACGGATCGATGGTTGAGAGAATTACTCTTTCCAGGAAATGCACCTTCCGATTCTCTTCAGGGGCCACCCCTAGAGCAAACTTGCTTAAGGCGTCTGCCTCCGCGTTTTCTTCCCTCGGGATTGCCTCGATATCGAAGCTTTTGAAGCTTCCCTTCAAAGTCTGCACCTCGTGCAAATACTTCCTCATTGTCGGGCTCTTGGCTTCATAGTTCCTCTGGACCTGATTCACGATCAAGCTGGCATCGCACTTTACTTTCAAGTGGTCGACCCTCGTACCCTTGGCAATCTTAAGGCCCGTGATGAGAGCCTCGTATTCCGCTTCATTGTTGGTGGCCTTAAATGTCAAGGCCAAAGCATATCGCAAGGGCTCGCCTCCACCGGGCGGTATCAATACGAATCCTGCCCCCGATCCTTCTACACTTGATGAACCATCAGTATACATCTCCCAAGTGTTCTCCTCATTTGGCTGTTCTATTATCGGGACCTGCTCTGCTATCGGGGCCTCCATGGTTGCCCCCTCTGCGGGACCCGTTACTTCCAGATCGGGTGCCGTAGACTCAGCTATAAAATCTGCCAATGCCTGGCCCTTAATAGCAGTTCGCGGAGCAAAGTGGATACGGAACTCCGTAAGCTCGATGGCCCATTTCACCAGTCTCCCCGACGCCTCCGGTCGGTTCAAAAAGTGCTTCAAGGGTTGATTTGTCAATACTGTAACCTCGTGAGCATGTAAGTAAGGTCGGAGCTTTCGAGCGGCAACAATTAACGCAAAGAGATACTTCTCAATGGCGGGATAGTTCATTTCTGATTTGGCAAATGCCTTGCTTACATAATAGACAGGCACTTGGTTGCCCTTGACAATCTTAATCAAAACAGAACTAACAGCAACATCAGAAACAGCCAAATAGAGATAAAGCGGCTCGCCTGGAGCTGGTTTCGCCAACGGCGGGAGTGTACGGAGATGCTGCTTGAGTGCTTGGAATGCCTCCTCGCACTTGTCGGTCCATTCAAACTTCTTGTGGGCCCTTTGCGATCATCCGACAGCTTGGACGATGGCTTTCCTCTTGCTGACCTCGGAGGATCCAGCTCTCCAGCAGCAATCTTCGACTCCTGCACGTCGATTTGCTGTTTCACCCTCGCTTGCAGGGCCTCCATGCTCCACACAGCCTTCGCGGCCACATTATGCATCAAATCGGAACCATAAGGAGCAGTCAAGTTCCGAAGGAAAGTTCGGATGGTCTCCCCCTCCGATATCTCCTCATCGATCTCCGCGGCACTGGTAGTGAACCGTTGGTAGTAGTATGCCAACGATTCGTCGGATCTCTGCACCACCTGGGTCAAGGACCTTACACTCTTCAGGAGGCGCCTACGGCCTTGATATTGCTTGATGAATCGATCATGCATGTCAGCCCAGCACGTAATACTCCCCGGTGGCAGGCTAAAAAACCATGTCATGGCCCTTTCTCCCAGGGTGATCGGGAATAGTGAGCATACGAGGTCATCGTTCGAGGTCCTTCCCATGCAAGCCTGGACATGTCTCTGAACATGGCGGACCGGGTCTCCTTCACCATCGTACTCCTTGATGGTCGGAATGCCTAGCCCTGGCGGGGCGACAGTATCTAGCAGTCGCGGAACGAAAGGATGGCTGGATCGATCCCTCAACTCCGATGTCATCTGCTTCTGGTCGCCCATGCAGATGCTGACGATCTTCACCACCTGATCGGGGGTTATGGGGCCAATCAGGGGAATGGTCCTGTTTTGCACTGGTCCCGGGCCATCGACCACGAACTTCTCCAAATGCGCGGGCTCCTTGCCCTTATTCCTGGGCTGAATCTCTTGAACCTCCTGTTCTTCTGGAACCACCCTCGGAGGAGGTGGGGGCAGCCCTTCTCGCGGAGGTAACTCCTCCGCTCTCCTGGCAGCCTCTCTCTTATCCAACAGAGCCTCCATGGCCGCCAAGAACATAGGCATGGCATCTGCTACTGCCTTGGCCAACTCCGAATTTGAGGAAGAGCCTACTTCCCTTCGCGGGACTTCCTCTGCGTGCACCACCGGGTTTGGGGGAGCATCCACTTCCCTTCGCGGGATATCTTGCCTGTTCCGCGTCGTGTCTCGGACTGAGACCTCCTCATCACCGTGCCCCCCTGTCTGAGAAACAGCAGGGTACTCACCTTGTTCAGCAGCATGTTCCGGCAACGGGGAATTCACAGTTCCAGCGGGGCGAGAACTGCCGGCCTGAACTTGCTTCTTCTTGCCACCACCGGCCATTGATCTGGTAGAAACTATTTTGGCTTTTTGTAAGCTTCCCACAGACGGCGCCAATGTTGGATCACAGACGAAGCTCCGTTATGTCCATGAGGGAAAGCGTGGACTCCTGGGCTCCGCGTAATCCTGCAAAAGGGGATGACCTGGGTGGTGATCCAGAATCCCTCTCCGATGCTTAAATGAGAATATGATCAATGGGGTGGCAGCAGTAATCTAAGTGCGTATTAGATGATAATCCGTTTTCTGAGGTAACTTCCTCCTTTAAATAGGAAGGGAAGTCACTCAGTTACCTGCGACCGTGATTGGCCGTTTTGCCCATGATTCCGCATATCTCGCTACGATTCCGTATATCTCGTTTAGGATTCCATATATCTCGCCCCACGCTCCGCGTATCTTGCCCACTCTCCGAGTATCTCGGGCACGCCTTGCGTATCTCGGGGGAGTTTATCTATATCTTTAACCGTCTTCCCACTACTCTATCTAGTAGGCGGGTTCCTCGGTCTTATCCTCTGATCACAAGTCTCGACTCCCGTCGGGGACTCCAGAGTTATCTCATTCTAGGTGACCACCCAGGACCCCTTGTCTCACGAGATGGGTCCAGCCTCCGAGGGACTTTATTATCGGGGCCTTTACTAAGGCATATCGGGGCCTACTCAGAGGCTTCTCGTCGGGAGCATTCAGCTCATATATCGGGACCGCTTAAGTCGGGACCCTTCATGCTGGGCTCTTTTGGGCCTTCCCGGCCTTTCACGAGGCCCACTGGACCTACTCGCCGTCCATTGGCTGTTAACGGGGCTAACGATTACATCAGAACCCATCAATTTCAAATGAAAAAATTTCATCACTCATACAAGCCACTTATTAAGCCCTACGTAATCCAAGCAGTTTTACGTGCTTTTCGAAAATTTCTCTACGTAATGGCTTAGTCAATGGGTCTGTGACCATATTGTCCGTGGGCAAGTACTGTAAACCGATTATATTGTCTTCCACAACTGATTTGGCATAATTGTATTTCACATCAATGTGTTTGGTCCTACTATGGTACTTTGGATTCTTAACTGCTGCAATGGCCGCCTGACTGTCGGAGTATACCTTCACAGGTTTGCTCTTCTTGTCAGTACCAATTAATGCAGTAAGGAGCCTTTTCAGCCAGACTGCTTCTTGTGCATTTTTAGAAAGGGCAACGAATTCTGATTGCATAGTGGAAAGCGCGACTCAAGATTGCTTCTTGCTAACCCATGATATAGCAGCATTAGCAAGGAGGAAGACTCCCCCTGTGGTGGACTTACGATCGTCCGGATCGCCACCGTGGTCGGCGTCACTATAACCAGTCAATTCGATTTGCCTGCCCTTATAGCACATAACATAGTCGGCAGTACCTTTCAGATATCTTTATAATTCGTTTTACGACCTTTAAACGTTGATAGCCAGGATCTGATTGGAATCTTGCTACTAGGCCCACAGTGTAACAGATGTCCGGCCGAGTACATAGCATGGCGTATATTAGACTTCCTACCATGCTTAGATACTCTGCGTTTTTCATCTGTTCATGCTCCTTCTTGTTTTTCGGGTCATCACGCTTTGACAGCGCACACCTGAACACAACCGGCGTATCCACGGGTTCGGCATCGACCATTCTGAATCTTTTCAACATTTGGTTGATATATGATTCTTGAGACAGACACGATCTCCGGGCGACACGATCTCGGGCAATTTTAATGACTAAGATGTACGTGGCCTCTCCCATGTCTTTCATCTCAAATGCGGATGCTAACCAGGACTTTGATTTGTTCATGAAACTCACATCATTTGCACCAATGAGTATGTCATCCACGTATAAGGTTATGATGACATGTTTAGACCCGGAGGTCTTGGTGTAAACGCAGGGATCCTCGTGAAGGTTCACAAATCCGTTTCCGACGATTTCCTCCTGGAATCTGCGATACCATTGTCGAGACGATTGTTTAAGACCGTAAATAGATCTTTGGAGTTTGCAAACTTTAAGTTCATTGTCAGGAGTAATAAAACCCTCTGGCTGCTCCATATAGATCTCTTCCTCCAGGTTTCCATGGAGAGATGCGGCCTTTAACATCCATTTGATGCAGGCTCGTGATCGAGGCTTGCAATAAGGGCAAGGATGGCCCTAACTGTGGTGTAACGCATTGTTGGTGAGTATGTTTCATCAAAGTCTTCTCCATGAATTTGGGTATATCCTTTCGCAATCGTTCGTGTTTTGTACCACTCAAACTTTCCATCAGTAGTGAATTATAAAATTTCACTTTCTAGCTCTGTGGTTAGCAGGTTAATCAACTGAAGACCAAAATCGAATATATTCTAATTTAGGCATTTTTCATGCTCCATTGTTTTTATCCATTCCGACATTTGAGGTTCTTCCAATACTTGCTGAACCGTCACTGGTTCGTGAACGAATGTCTCACTTGATGGGATACTTCTTAAAAGAAGTTCGTTGCCTTAGACTAAGTCTAGGCTCGATAATCTCATCTTAAGTCTGATCGTTACTCCCACTTGGAATAATGCTTCTTTTCGGAGCATTACTCCCACTGGGAACAATGGCGGTGCTTAAACTTTTGGTTTACAACTTTCTTAAAATGACCTGTTGGTCTCAGGATTTTACCTCCGAGATTTATTCCTTTATCACTAGGATCTGGAATTAAGTTAGTCATTTCCTCCCACTAGGAATAATGGGCAGTTGCGACGATTATTGGATTTTCATCCAATGATTCAGCATTATGATTATCAGGTCCTACTTGATTCGCATTAACATTTAGTGATGATTATGTGAGGGGGAGTGAGCCCTCCCACTGGATTTATTATGAGGACGTTTATATCATCGTTTACCATGTCATTCACTAATGCATTCACTAATGCTATATCATTCTCCCACTCGAAGTAAGTGGAATCTGAGAATCTCCGTTATCCATTTTAATCCGATCAGTACTTTAGTTCGTTTCGTTCCGCAAAGCATTGGAAGTCCATCCTCAAATTTCTATAATGTGTCATGTTTGACCACGTTACCTTTAATCCAAGCTAATTTTAAACTTGTATCTTTTAAGAGTAGACCGTACTCTTAATAAATACATGTTTATTGTGCAAATTAATGCTGCTTTATGATAAGGTTTCACCCGTATCATTTCTTAGCTTTTAAGGTAACGTTCCAACCGATTTTATTGGAACATAATTTTACATTAATATGAAATAAAATTAATTTCATTCCATAGGAACAATTAATGTTGAGTTCTAATGTAATTTTAAACTATGTTTCTCGAAGTATTTAATAATATGATTGCTTAGCTAAACTTTTCGTTTAAAGGCCTATAGTGGGAGTGTCATTTTACTGATTACTTCCTTTCGTTTATCAACTCACCCAGAGACTTATCCACCTCATGGACTATGCATTTGAGCATATGCTTAATGCTATAGTTGATGTACTACTCGATCGTAGTAGCATTAAAGCGTACTTCTAACCATGGTAGTCATCAATGGGTCATTTCTAAGGAATCATAAATGAAAATTAGCATTCATACTTTAAAGCACTTCATTATTAAATTTGTACTTTAAAACGATGTGTTCCGTCTTTCAAGGTACACGCGCATATGGCGCACAAAACCAGCTTTATCCCGTGGTTTTGAACCGTTTCGTTTTCAAATTTAACTTAATCGGTTTGAACATGTTTTAATTATTACACAAATAATTGTTTTAAATGGAGTAATAACAAATAAGAATTACTAAATCTTTCGATCTAGCTATGCAATCGATGGGTATGTTCAGTTCAGTTGTACCGACTGAGATGACGGAGTATGTGAGTCGTTTCGTTATATTCGTCCACTTTTACCTGGTCGAAATTTTGGTCCTAACCCGTAGGTTTGTATTTTCGTTTCGGATCGTTCTCGTTCAACCGAGACGTTAATTGATTACGCAAATTGAGCTTCGAATCGAGCAACAATTACTTGATTCAATAACTCCGAATCTCAAAATAACCAAAATTTTAGAAACGGACAACGAACGATAAATGACAATGGTATAGTTCTTGATCTGAAGTTTGCATATTTGATCCATGATTCTGGCGCATATAGTCAAGAACTTTGAGTCATGTTGAACATCTCATCTGAGTAAATTCACGAGTGAATCACTTCAAATGATCTGTGTCCGTATAAAATATTTTACAGCTATATTCACATGACCTACGAGGCGTATTCGAGACGTATTTTATCAACGGTGTTTAACCCACCAGTTTATCGTAGAGGGCTTGTTCGGTCCAGTTCTCTTCTTGCTCTGCGGATCATGGTTCAATTCTTTCGAACTCACTATGGTGAGCAGATAAGGTTTCCCTTTCACTGCTGTGGTTACTGTATTTGATTAGGCTCAAGGTTATTGAGTCCTGTCAATATCAGACAACCATATACATCCTTTCCATGTTGACCTTCCATCATGAAGACCCGATGTGGGTTTTACGCCGAAATCCATGGAAAGAGAGAAGATCATCTCATTCAACCGAAATATTTCAAGCGTTTGCATCCTTGCTTCCACCGAGGCGGATGCGAAGGAATACTAAGCTATAACATTGTCTGGTTTCAATTGAAGTCTTCTTCAACCCCTTTTTACCAAGGTTGAATGTATCACCATACATGCGTTCAGATCATCAAAGAACCTACTCCAATTCTTGGGGAAACAAATTATCACATTCATTTCTCATTGTCAAAATCATACAGATTACTATATTCATCCGTAGTTGTCCTCTCCACTTTTCGGAATCGTAGTGGAGAGTTCAACACACACTCCAATTTTACTCATCATAATTAATACCATCAAGATTGCGAGTAATATCGAATCGCATTAATTTAGCCAACTCTCACATTGATGATTATGCAAATTTGGGAAGACAATAACATTTTGACAGAATTGCAAACATTGGATTATCTATTAAGATGGAATACGACGAATAGTGATTCTTCAGTCACTAAACCAAACCGACCGCTAGTAAACCGAGGGAAGGGAGTGTTGTGAAAGAGTTCACACTATTGTCGTCTTCAATCCAATAAATCAGTCTTTTGAAAACAGTTATTATTTTGCAAATTACCGGAACGGGAATTTTCAAATATGCATACCCGATCTTGGCTTTCCCAAGGCCCTTATAATTTTAAAATGAATTATCCGATAATTTACGCATGCATAATACAATATTATGCCATAAAAATTGAACAAACCAAAACATGCTTACGCGTCATGCGTCTAATGTTCCTAGCATATATAATTCTACGTAAAGTAAATTATCACATGCTTTCTATCCTTGAACATCCTTGCATACGTGTCAAAACATGCAACATCCGCACAAATCATGCATAATTGGCGACTGGAATTTTAAGTTTTAAAAACGTTTTCAAAATATTAGGGGCTGTTTTGCAATTCATGTTTACAACCAATCATGCGACATTTCTAGACATGGATTCTAGGCACTTTCAATCAGCATAGCATGTCTATCCTATTGCGCAATACATATATTTAAATACCAGAGCTCAATGCTCGCAATTAATATCCAGCTAGCTTGACTAAGTCAAGACGACAGTTCTAATATACATGTAGCAGAAAGTAAACAATTGCAATACAACCCACTAATTTAATCCAGTCCCAAAAACATGCATATCTGAGATCTATCCTCATAATCGAAACTAGGTATTAGGGTTTAACCGTAAAATGTGTTAAAACGCAAACCCTAAGAGCACTGTTTAGGTTAAATTTAAAGTTCGAAAACATTTTGGATTTAAGGGTTTAGGGTTTAAAAAATGGCAACCTATATATTTTAATATTGTGCCGAATTTTTCATTACTTGGTGTCCAAGAAAATTAAAAATTTTACCTTAAATACCCCTAATAATTTCGGCACAAACATGAAAAATTGGAAAAGTTTTCAAATTTTAAGATCAAACCCTAACTTGATCATTAATCCAAAAGGTGTTCATGATAAAACTCATGGTGTTCTTGAAGATCATGAACATCAAACTTAAATTCGAACATAAAAATTCAGTTTTGATCTATAAAAACATGTAAAATTTTTTAAGTTTTCAAAGATCAAACACATGAAATTTACTTAAAAATTTCGGATTACTCATAGTGTTCAGGAACATGAAAATTTCGGATTTTTCAAAACTCAAGAACGTCACTTTATCAAAAATTTAAGAACTCCTAAAACAGGCTCTGATACCACTGTTGGATTACGGGGACGTAATACTACGGAATGCTAAACGTGTATGTTGAGATCGTTTCCACTTGGGATATCTCGAACTGCTTTTCAGGTACCTCGATCCTCGATCCACGAACTAACTTTAGCTCCCACCTCGATCCTCGACCTGACTTTGATCTCTGTCTCCGCCTTCGATACGCCAGGTCCTGCAGAGCGGGCGATAACCAGCATGGAGAGGTGGGGGGGGGGTGCCGGTTGTGCCCTCTCCGATGCTAAAGTCAGGATTTTAGAGAGAGAAAGTTTAGAGAGAGGTCAGAGCACAAATAGCCAATTCTCCAGAGTTTCGAGTTAATCCTCCAAAATGGGAGATCTAGGCCCCTATTTATAGGAAACCTGAGAACTGTGCCCGGTTTGATGTCGGTTTACAGGAAAACACTTACCGACATCGAGGTTGGCTATATGCGCACTAACTTCTCATACATAATAAAAAAAAGGGTAAACACGCAGTATTAGTCGGTAATCCGGACCCTCTGGCAATCCGGAGGTCCCCGGTCCGGGTGCGACGCGCATCCGGACCGTTTTAATCCGGGGTGGCTGCGGTAAGATCCGTTTTGTGGTTCTTAACGTGTTTGCTAGATCCGAAACGTAAATATGAACCCGAATTGGACAGATATCCAACACTTGCCACCGAGTAAAGTAGTGGTTCAAACCCATGCTTGACTCTATTTAAGATAGGATATTCGTCCAATTTAGGTTCGACACTGACCTCAGGGGTGACCTGTTTGTCAATCGAGTGCGCGGAGCACAAATTCGTCCATCTTTATTTTTCCGATGAACGTACATAATCTATTCACAGGGTTAGCGTAACAGACGGTATACATATAACAGTGTGCAGTTAACGACTTATTCATAATAACATGCAATAAGCGGAATACTTGTGATAGTAAGTAATCATGCAACGCGGTGTCATCTTGGTACGTGACGTGAACGTGTAACATGATGTTAACATGGAGATGGCGGGGTAGTACATAGATGATGTAATCACGCAATAAGCAAAATACTTTGAGCAATATAAAGTTGGAGAGCATGCTTTGTCAACATGAAGCATGATGTAAACATAGAATATGATGTACGCATGTAATATGATGTAAACATGTAATATGATGCAAACATGCAATTAATACTTAGATTATAAAAATAATCATGTAGTAATCATAAGTTAGAATCATGCATATATAAAAATAATAACATGCATAATAGCCTATACGTACGCAGCATGCGATAATGATCGTACGTAGCGCGTCATGCAATATTAAGGAGCATGTATGTAAAGCAAGCATAGGAGTGATGTAAATATGCTCATACATGGTACTAGGGACTTGTGCGAAAATAGATATTAGTTTAGTCCTTAGCACATGGTGAAGACACTATTAATGAGAATTAGGAGAGAGAGTAGTCATATCATATTTGACATCGATCAAGGCCTGATCCGGGCAAACAGGAAACCATGACGGCGCGTGAGAAGGGAGGGGCGGCGCGTGGGTTTGCAGCGACGGCGGATCCCAGGGGCGACGCGTGGGTTTCCGGGTGACGACAAGTAGCAATTCGGACTTGCTTCGTGTCGGTGAGTCCAATTCCGTACATGGCTGGACATTTCGTGACTTCGTTTGGCCTTGATTCAATCTTGAAATCACTATGTACCATTGATTTCGTCATATGATTCTTGTCGATCGCCGGCATAGAAACACTTAGAAAATATTTCGTAGTAATTGGTGTTTGCCACTTGATGTACGTTATCCGTCATCATGCTAGTATATTTGGAAAATGCTCCCATATAGTTGATTCCATGCCGCTTGTTGATTGTTGACATCAAGGAAATACATAGACAATATTTTCTGTCAGTTGGTTTCTTGTCGTGTATAGTCCTATGTTGTAGATGAAATACTTAGAAAATATTTCAGCCATATCGTGCTGCATGTCGACACCTTGTCGTACGTAGATATTTGATAGTATGTTGACCACTTGTAATATACTGAGTGTCATCCTGAGCAAAACACTTAGAAAATATTGCGCCCTTGTGATCATGTACATTGTGAGCATGAGCTTGATGTCGACATGTAAGTCAATGAGTTGAGAGGTTTGTCCCCCTTGTATGATGGTTGATACTTGTTGCACGAAGACTATCAAATCATTGCGTACATAGTTATCTCACATGGAGCGTTCATTGCATAGATGTTTGCATAAGTGTTTGATGCGTGCTTGTGCACTGATTGGATTGTCAGTTGTACCTTTCAGGATACCAAATCTCACTGTCATCTTCACGTACTTAAGCCTTCTCACAGCTGTTAATATGAGTAAGTCTTCTATCCCCATTCCGAGAGTGACGCTATGTTCCGATACCGATGATGAGCTGGATGTCGACATAGTCGAGCGGGATGTCGACATTATTGAGCCGTTGGGTACTATACCAGGTGTAAGGGCCGAATTCGTCGCAAAACCTCCTGTTTTTCCCCCAAAGTCATAAAGGTTAAGGAAATAGGTGTGAGTTACTTCACCAACCAGATTGACGAAGCTATGTTTGACTTATATGCTTCCTGTTGTGGACTTGATCCAGTGTTGGAAGGTATATTGCCTTATGACGTGTTACCTGACGCCCTACATGGGCGAGTCACCGTACCTCCCGATGACTTGTCCGTAGTTTATATTTCACAAATTAGGGAAGGCTTGCGCTTTCATTATTGTCCTGATTTTATAGACCTTTGTCGTTATTATCGAATCTCGCATTTGTATCTTTCTCCTACCGGCTTTCGAGTATGGAGTTGTTTCCGGGTGCTGTTTCACAGACAATCTAGGCACTACTCCACTACCCTTTTTCGCTGCTTCTATCAGATGTTGTGTCCGGACGTGATGGGACTATGTGGTATGAAGATGCGTTGGCCTAACTTGCAAGATAAGGTTTTCAAGCAACTTGGACTTGGGGACGCCGAGTGGGATTATAGACAGCGACTAGCTCCTCCGGCTGATCGCTCGGGTCCACATTGGCGACATCATTATTTCTTCGTGTGCGATGTCGGCACAAATTGGGAAGTTGAGAGAGTTGAGAGAGCTGATCCTGCTCCTATCTTCTCCGAGCTTTCTTCGGGTGACAAGGAGACTGTGAAGGCTATTTCTCGATGTCAGCAAGAGCGCAGTTTCCGTTGTCTACTACGCGCTTCAGAGCAAGAGTTGATTGACGCCGGGATTTTCATACTTTCTTCTGACTGTTTGGTATGTTGATAATCTTTATAACCTGCATCATGTTGCAATGTAGGTCGAACTGATGGAAAAAGCTCGTCCTTGCAGTCAGCTGATGTTCGCGGTAACCCGCCTATCGGACGGCATGCTCGTACTACTGCCCCCGCTATTCCTGGAGCTTCCGGACATGGTCGCGATAAGGGGATTACAAGTAAGACACCTTCTTGCATCATTTTTGGACTTGTTAATTTTCCAAGTTTTGTTGTCTTCATGTTGCTTTCATTTTCAGGTCACTCTGTACTCGTAACTGAACGCGTTATTGCCGCTCCTGTCACTAGCGCTCTTCCTAAGAGGTCCGCCACAAGGGCGCGTCCCTCGAGTGATCCCAAGCGCTCCAAACCGAGTGCGACTGTTCGAACTCCTTCTTGCGATAAAGGGAAGAGAGTCGAGAGTCGCACAGTGGCGCCTTCTGCCCCCCGGTCGAGGGACCGGCCCGAGGAGGAGCGTTCCTCTCGTCGAGGTACGTGTTGTTTACTTCGACACATTTCTTTTACTTAGGATTTTTCGTTAATATCTTCTTTGTTTTATGTTGGCCTTATTGCAGCACTTCCAGGCATCAAGCGTGATGACTTGACCCTATCCGACGGGATGGATGTATCTGGAGAAGATTGGTCACCTTTCTCCACTGACAGTCTTCACTTTCCGATGGATTCCAAGCTCAGCACACCGGCAGTGGGGTGCGAGTGCTTCAAAGGTGCGTTCCTCCTGGCGATCATGACGTTAAGCCATCCACAAACCAGGAAGCACAAGCATATGTTGAGAGTATTTTGGCTGAATTTGCCCCGGTAAGCCTTGCTATAACTTCTGTGTTCGCATGCTGTAATCAAATGCCTTGCGTTGATTGTCTTGTTGTTTGGTTTATTGTACTTAGGCTATTTAAAGGATAATGAACATGTCATCCTTTGTGTTGGAGCTTGTGCGCGAGAAGAGGGCTACTGTCCAGAAGAGCAATGCAGTTATTCGTGAGCTTGCACAGTCCAAGGAGGAGGTGCAAAACTTGAACTCCCAAGTTGATGATTTTGATACACGCATTGCTGCTCGTCGCGCCCATGTTCAGCAACTTGAGGCTGAGATTGCTGCTATCAAGTAGCAAATTGCAGAGAGTAGTAGCGCCCATGATGTCACGCTTGCTTCTATACGTGAGGAAGCACACAAGTCAGGGGTTGAGAAGGGACTTGCCGAGTATCCCAGCACTGTTGCGCATACTGCCGCCGTCCTTGCTGCCGCCAAGGCAAAGTCTTCATCTATGGTTGATGAGTTTGCCAAAGATTATATTGGCAGAGTACGCGCGCTTGCCCCCGACTTTTCGTTCGACAAGTTAGGTCCTTATTCTTCTTTTGCTGTTAACCATGTTGCGGATTTACAGCGTAAATAAGCTGAAGCGGCTTCTCTCTCCTTGATCTTTGGATATGGTAATGATCATATTGCGCTCGATGTTGACTTCATGATGATGTTATCTTAGTCTTTTGGAGATGATGTCATCTCTTGAATAGTATCATGTTGTTTGCTTTCAGCATGTTGAACTCTTTGTGAACGGGTTGACGTGGCGTTGAGGCTTTTGTCCCAACCTTTGTTTATGCGTTTGCTTGCATGGTATTTCGTCACTTGGACCTGTTTTCAATAATAATAAACATGTGATAACTTGCTAGTAATATTTCATACCTTGAGTTATCTTTGTTGTCTGTATGTATTGGACTTGCATGATGAGATTGATCTCCTTGTTATAATGGATAAATATCTCATATTGCGACTTGCGCATTGTAGGGTGTTATTAGCGCCCCTCTTGAAATATTTTCCAAGGCATGGCATGATATGTACACTTGGTACTTGTAGTATTGTAGATAGTAATGTACTCGGCACGGGCACTTGGAACTTGGCACTCGGCACTGGCACTTGACATGTAGCAGTGTCATCTTGACGAAGCAAGACTTAAGTTTATACCGTCTCTTAGTTCCACTCTAAGGCGACGTTGTACAAGACTCGACTTGTAAGTTTAATGAGTTTTTCAAACAGGGTGCGCTCCTGCTAGCGTTTTTCAGTGAAGCCTGGCCACTTAAGGTATAGGTCTTCATTATGTCTGCATCCTTAAGAGGATATGCATGGTTTGGGTATACATGAAGCTATCCTATCAAGGAATGTATCTTCATGGCGTATGAACCCTTAAGAGGGATATACATACTTTGTAGATGGGGTGATCAGTCCCACCTAAGTGCCGCATCCTGGTTTGTATGCAGGGAATGGCTATGAACATGAGGATTTTCCTCTAAGAGGATTTCAAAGCATGCCATTTTTTAGAAGTAAGCATGGGGTTTGCCCTTACAAAGAGGATGTCGCAGCATGCTACTTTGATAGATGTGAACATGAGGTTTGCCCTTGCAAAGAGGATGTCGCAGCATGTCACTTTTGATAATAAATCTTGGTGTTTATCCAAGATATTGCTTGTTGTTGACGCCTTTGGAATAGTCGTCATTTTGATAGAGAATTTATATAAGTCCCTTTTTTGTAGATGATCCGCAAGTTGTCATTGTGACGTATAAGTTGACTGTGCACATAGCGCGATGACTCTGTGTTGCCGACATATTTTTGAGATAGACGTCGTTATATATGGAGAAATATACTCCTTGTTGGTGTAGATAATAAATATGTTGGCGTTGTATGCTGTAAGTTCCTCGTTACACAGTTTTTAGCTTGTATTGTTGATAATAATCTTCTTGATGCCGCATAATATAAGTTGTATAACGACTTGAGTTTTTGATATGAGTAATATGCTCGTTGTTTGTTACTTGGTGTTAATCCAAAGTAGAATGCGTATTATAGAGATGTACCTACGAAATTAGATTAATCTTCATTAGAATTTGATTATGCGTACAATCGCTTACAGGAAGGCGTATACTGATCGCTCTTTCCGAAATATTTCTAAGTACAAACATGTTGACAAAGATGTAAAGACAGATAAAAAGTGAATAGTCTATCTCCCTCTGAGATGTTTTGGTAGCAGACGAGCATCGTTCCTTGCGACATAGCTTCCCAAGGCTCTATGTGCAATAAACTCCTCGATCTCCATTCTCAGAGTTAAGCAACTGTTAGTATGGTGCCCCCATGTTTGGTGGTATCGGCACCAATCTTCCAGATTTCTACCTAGGAAGGCAGTCATCGGCTCAAGTGGACCCGGAAGCTTGTTTTCCAGGAGCTTAATGTATATCTCTTCGACCTCCGTGTTCAAGGGGGTGAAGATGTCAGGGTATTCGACGCTTGAGCTTCCTGGTTTTCTTGAAGTCTGAGCTTCCTGATTCGAGCTGAGAGGTGTACCCCATCCCAGCTCGCGTTCACAAGAGATTGCGGTTTCCAACTTATCTTTCAGGCAAGCCATCGTCTTGGTTGTACGCCATCTGTAAACACTCGATTTTGACCCGGACGTAACGACGTTACACATGATACGTCAAATTCCGGACGCGTCTAGCCACAAAGTCTCCAAAAATGCTTAAGGGCACATTAGGGAAATTATTATAAAATATATTTTAAATTATTTCGAATATATTTAATATTTTCGGAATATTTAAAAATATATATATAATAATTAGTTTTTTATTTTTAGAAAATTATCTGTAAGATATTTAATCTCCAGATATTATTTTTTTATTCAAAAAATAATTATCTGTAAAGATATATATCCTTAGGAATATTCTCTAGAATAATTATATGTCAGCAATTTTTTATTTAAATTTTATCTGTAACTAGACTAGGTTTTTAGTATAAATAGGGGTCTAGGTTTACATTGTAAAGGGCAGAAAAACACCACAAAGTAATAATAATACACTATTCATCGGGATCCGTGCGATTTTCGTCATCTAGTGCCAGAATTATTATTATTATTTTATTTTATTTTGTTTTATTTTTTTGATTTTTTCCCGCTTCTGCTGAGACTCCCAGTCCCCGCCAGCTTTGGCTCTGCTCGCCGGTGGCCCTCCGTGGCCGCCCGTCCGCCGGTGACCGCCCATTCGCTGCCCAGCCCGGCCATCACGCCGCCCGACACCATCCTCGCCAGAAATGGCCGTCCGAGGCTAACACGTCGACTCTCTCTCTCTCTCTCTCTCTCTCTCTCTCTCTCTCTCTCTCTCTCTCTCTCTCTCTCTCTCTCTCTGTCTCTCTCTTCTGTTTCGTTTTCCGGCAGCCCCGCTCAGCTCCTCGCCGGACCACCTCTGACGACCGTCCGCTCGCTAGGCCGCCTCTCGCCCCAGACCACATCGCCGTGACCCGTACGCCCTCCCTCACCTCTGGAAGTCGTCCGCCGCCTTCTGGGTCTGCCCCGAATCGCAGCTCCTCCGCACAACCGGCCCCGACCAGCCCCGTCCCGGCAACCACCTTCACAGCTTTCATCCGCCGTCCCTGCCATTCTCCGCGTCGACTGCCTTCCGCCGTGCCGGAGCCTCCGGCGTCGCCCCTCGGCTGACTGTTGTCCCTTGTCCCACCTGGCCGTCTACTGCGTCGTCGGGAACTTGCAGTCCACCTCCACCAGCCGTGACCGTGATCTCCCTCAGCTCCACCCGCTCGAGTCCCCTCATCCCGGTTGCATCACCTTCGCCCCGCCACTGTCGTCCGAGTTCCACCGGAGCTCCGCCGTCCCGTTTTCCATCCAGGTTCTGCTGCTGTCGAGAAGAAGATCCCCTTCCCTGCAGGTAATTACCGTTTTCTTCTTTATTGTTATTTTATTTATTTATTTATTATTATTATTATTATTATTATTATTATTATTATTATCATTATTATTATTATTGTTTTTGTTTATATGTTATTATGTTATAATAGATTTTGTTAAATTGTTAAATATAATTATTTTAGGATAATTAAAATTCCATTGGTTAAGTTTAATTAATTTATGTTTCAGATGTAAACACATTCGATAGTGTCATTAGATTTATTTTTTTATTAAAGTTAGTTCATAATGGATATTACTTAACAATAAAATTGGCAAATTAAGTTAAT
This sequence comes from Clarkia xantiana subsp. parviflora, assembly GCA_036873135.1. Taxonomy (NCBI): domain Eukaryota; kingdom Viridiplantae; phylum Streptophyta; class Magnoliopsida; order Myrtales; family Onagraceae; genus Clarkia; species Clarkia xantiana. The sequence goes on from JAPTYO010000004.1 coordinate 44,715,635, forward strand.
TGAGTACCGAAAGGGCGTAATAAAAAATTATATATATATATATTTTTTAATTCGTAATAGAACCCCCGAACTCGAATTTCTGATCGTAGATCAATTTCAGAACTAGGTTTAACTCACGTTTCACTTAGGCAATTTAGGATTCTAGTTAGCCTTAATTAACTAGTGGCGACTCTATTCAAAATTCACGTTTTATAAAACGTTTAACGCCTTAGGTCGTATTCAGGTCTAACACCATCCATATATTCTTCCCAACAGCAAAAACGTTGGCGCGTTCATGTTCAAGTAAAACGCGGTGATGACTTCTTTTTTGGTTGCCCTTAGTGCAGCTGCATTCTGGGCGAAACTCCTGAAGTAAGCTGTGATGGACTCTTCTTGTCCTTGTCTGACATCTAGGACGCTTTGTCTTGTTGGGAAGAGCGTCCTGTCGAGTCCTGCTCTTGGTGTTACTTCCATTTTCCTTTCATCATCATCATTTGAGGCGAATAGCTTTCTTTTTACACCAACTTCTATCATGGCAATGGACACTTGCGTCATCTTCCTTATAGCATTGACGTAGCACTTCCGTGCAGCTGTTTGGTCGCCCAGCACCTCGCCAATCCCATGAGGAGTTAGGAACTTCATCTTTTGGTGGGCGGTGGATGGCACAATGTCGTGCGGGCTGATTTTCGTTCTTCCAAGGATGCCATTGTATGCTCCTAGGGTGCCCACTACAAATGTGACATTGATATGAAGCGCCTTACAACCTTCTCCCAGGATGACTGGCAGTGTGATCATACCCAACGGGTACGTTGCAGCTCCTGCGAAACTGACTAGCGGGAATGTACTTGGCGAAAGATCGGCTTCCGTTTTTCCCAATTTCTTGAGAACTTCTACGTGCAGTAAATCTGCGGCACTTCCACCATCCACCAATATCCTTCGCACAGCATATCCATTGACATCCATCGTAATGACAAGAGCATCATATCCTTCGGTCTTTGGAACTCCGGCTGGAACGGCCTCTTTTGCGGCAGGAACTGTCTTGGTTGTTGCGAACCTTGTTGAGGTCTCGCCTGCTTCTCCTTAGCACGAGCTGCGCTGAGTTTCGCCTTATTCTGATCCCTGAGTCTCTCTAGATTCACGAACTCCTTGACTCTTGCCGCCAATTCTTCAAGTGTCTCCGCGGGGCGCTTCGACATCCTCTCCGCTAGGGAAAATCCTCTTCGGCCTAAGTTCGTTATTAAAGCGCGCACGATCTCTTCTTCAGTGAGGTTGCCCTGAATGTCCGCGACATTTTGGTTGAAACAGATGTAGTAATCTGCTAACGACTCATCATTTTGCTGTACCACCTCGTTCAATGCGTTTGGTCCCTTTAGAAGTGTGCGCTCTCCCATGTATCTTTGAATAAACGTCGCCTTCAGGTATGCCCACGATGTAACACTTCCGCATGGTAATGAAAAGAACCAATGTACGGCCGTTCCCACAAGGGTGTTGGGGAATGTCATGGCGACATGATGCGGATTGTCAGTTCGTCCCAGCAAGGAGGCTTCATGTTGTTGAATATGTTCAATCGGATCTCCTTTTCCCCTGTACTTTTCTCCTCCAATTCGGTAGAGAGCGTCTGGGACGCGGCTGTACACTAGTTCGTCGGAGAACGGATGCAATGCGTTCTCTTCAAGGGAATACATCCCTTTCATTTAACTGCTTCATCTTCTTCTCGATCATTTCTTCCAAAGCCTTAGCCGTAAGTCACTGTTGCACGCAGGCTTCCTCCATCCCTCATTGTATGTATGAGCACGGGTTGCTTCCTTGAAATGGCCTTCCTTGTGCACGTCGGCATGGCTTGCTGACTTGAAGTTGCCTTCCTTTTGTGGCCGCTGTGAGTTGTTCACAGGGGGTTGTCTGCATCTTACTCCTTGTTGTTGCCGGTTCACACCAACACTTGGAGTGTATGAATGTGTAGCTTCCTGCCTTGCCTGCCGGTACTGGTAGGTTCCTTCAGAATATCCTTCGCCTTCTGGATGCTGCGGCTCTTGATGGTTGACATCATGCGACATCTCCCTCGTAGGTGCAGCATACTCATTAGCTGGCGGAGGTGGTGGCGGGGGTGCCATGTATTCCTGGTTTTTTAGTTTCTCCCTGAATGCGAAGAGCTCTTCCAGTGCATCCATCATGGCAGGTGTGACTGGTGGCAGGATGCCTGCGCCTCTTGCTTGTTGCTGCACTCCGTCAGCTGGCATTCTGTGTGGGCACTCTTCATTCCTCTCCGCCCTTTGTTCGAACTCGTGCACTGGTACCTCGTTCTGGACGTCGGGACCATGCTGCGCGGAGGGCGCATTTGCGGTTGGCATGGAGGAGGTAGTAGACTTTGCATCTGGAATGTGAGAAGGTCTTGGTTGGCTTCTCGTCGGCTTTGGCTTGCTCGCACCCGCCTTCTTTGTACGTCTGCCTGTCATAGCTTGCAGTATGGAATGACTTCTTGCTCGAATCACACTGACGTCGCCAAGTGTTGAGATCGTTTCCACTTGGGATATCTCGAACTGCTTTTCAGGGACCTCGATACTCGATCCACGAACTAACTTTGGCTCCCACCTCGATCCTCGAACTGACTTTGATCTCTGTCTCCGCCTTCTATACGCCAGGTCCTGCAGAGCGGGAGATAACCAACATGGAGAGGGGGGAGTGGTGCTGGTTGTGCCCTCTCCGATGCTAAAGTCAGGATTTTAGAGAGAGGTCAGAGCACAAATAGCCAATTCTCCAGAGTTTCGAGTTAATCCTCCAAAATGGGAGATCTAGTCCCCTATTTATAGGAAACTTGAGAACTGTGCCCGGTTTGATGATGGTTTACAGGAAAACGCTTACCGACATCGAGGTTGGCTATATGCGCACTAACTTCTCATACATGTCGACAATATTAGTCGGTAATTCGGACCATGTCGACATCCGACATGGTCCGGATTGCTGAGGCAATCCGGAGGTCCCCGGTCCGGGTGCGACGCGCATCCGGACCGTTTTAACCCGGGGTGACTGCGGTAAGATCCGTTTTGTGGTTCTTAGCGTGTTTGCGAGGTCCGAAACGTAAATATGAACCCGAATTGCACATATATCCAACAGTATACATGCAAGTAATCTAACTACGCAGCGGAATAATGTTTACATACCTTTTAGCTTTCCTGCCCAAGAACGTCGTGGAGGGAGTTCTGATCCTCCGGTTGGAACCACGTACAAGTTATTCGTGAGAAGAATTCCTACGCGGTGTAAGCTCCACAACAAAGCCTCTGATCGATTCTTCAACGGGGACAGAACATCGGACTAAGATGTGCCGAAAATCTCAACTAAGGGGGTGAGAGGGTTTCTCTCAAGTTCCTCAATGGAGGTACTTCTTATTATGAATGATGTATAAACCCCTTAGGTGAGTCCCTTATATATAGGATTGGTGGAGTGGACAAATGTCCACTCCAACCAATATGAGACTAGTTTCGGCCGAACCTATGCTATTAAGGGGGAGGCCCAATCTTGGGTCTCCCATGTCAATTAGGGATTGGGTTTGACCCAATTAGCCTAATGTGACAATTACCTAATTAACTTAGGTAATTTCCTTATCATTAATAGGCTACCAATTACGGTGCCATGTCACCATATGCTAACATGTGCTTAAATTTAATATTTTCTTTCTAGGGTTCACCAATACCACGGTTTTACAACAAAAAATAACTAAAAAATTAATTATACCCAAGACACGTGTTAAAATCTTAACGGTGAGACACGATCTGGGATATGAAGAGTGGGGCAGGTGATCTGTATCTTGTAAATCATATAATAGTTTGAAAGTTTTATTGTACCAATATCATTTAAAATGTACAAATGTTCAAAATAATGATAATTGAAACTTCTTTCAATCTTCCGTCCAAAATTTTCATCAAATATATTTTAAATTTACAAATTAACCGAATATTTTTCTAAATATCAAAATCTAAACAGAATAACTTATACTAGTGTTATAATAGTGTTCTAACTCGATTGAGACTCAACTGATCCACAATCAGTTAGTCTGATTTGACTCAATTGTAGCATTTGTATAAGCAATTAGGGCTTAGTTGTGCTACTCTGAAAAATACTCAGTTAATTTGTAATTTGAAATGTATTTAACAACAATTTTTTTTTTAGATAATTGAAGAGAGTATCATTTATTATCATCTTGAAACATATATATTTTAAAAAATGTTAGTACTAAAAACTATCTTTTTCAAACATGTTGTATGTTTTACATAATTTTTCATGATTTTTTTTTAATTTTGGTAAAAAAAAAAATTGCATAGCGTATTCCATTATAAACATCCTATCTCCGCCATTGTTTTACGATATATTTCTCATTTTAGTACTATAAAATTTTGGGTTAATACATAGTATAGTCACTATAAACACCTAATTTTGGTCCGCGTGTAGCACGTTCAAAATGTCATATATGACGCATTAAAAAACGAAGTATTTAAATATGGAAGGCCGCGAAGTTTCTAATGATATGACTGTCTTAAAATAGGATAGTGTATATGCATTATCTGTTGTAAAATATTCAGAAAATATATTATATGTATTTATGGTAAAATACATGAATATATATATATATATGTATATTTTTTGAATATTAATGGTGCATGATGGATATACGCCCAATTTGAACCCGTTGACTTCCAAACCGTTGTATTTTTATCGTCCCATCACCGATTATAAATCGAAACTTCAACCCGAACACTTGGCGAACACATCAACGGCTCGGACGAGGCCGGAGCGCTCGTCCGACCGGGGCAAAACTCACCTAGGTGAGGTTGGGTGGCCACACCCGACCTCCCCTAGGAGAAATCGGGTCAGCCAACCCGATCTCTCCTAGGGGAGATCGGGTGGACCAACCCGATCTCTCCTAGGAGAGATCGGGTCGGCCAACCCGATCTCTCCTAGGAGAGATCGGGTCGGCCAACCCGATCTCTCCTAGGAGGGATGGGGTTGGCCAACCCCATCCTCCCTAGGAGGGGTTGGGTGCCCTCACCCAACCCCTACCCTTGGGGGTCGGATTTCTCCCCCCCCCCCCCAAGGGCCCCTGCGCCACTTTCGGACACCCACACTCGGTTCACGCCGCCTACCTTCTCTGAATCCTAAGGTCTTAATTATGCGCTTAAAGGTTAATTAATTGTGTTTAAAGGCTAACGATGTCATTAAGCCACCTTAATGACACCGTTGCCTATAAATACCCCACCTTCACAACTCATTTGATCATCTTGGCAATTTGGATTATTTTGCTCTGACCTCTCTCTAGTTTATCTCTCTAAGAAGAATACTGACTTAGGCATCGGAGAGGGTTCACCAGGCACCACCCCCCCCTCCGTGTCTGGTACTGCCCCTTCTGCAGGGTAGAAGAAGAGAACAAGCAAAGGAAGGAAGGAAGGAAGGAAAGGCATAGGCTAAGACAGGACAACTCAGGAATACCGGATCACACACATCCCCAGTAAGGAGTGAGATCAAAGCCGACCACCCGTTGACCTAGATTTCATAACCTAACACTTGGCGCCGTCAGTGGGCTTCGAACAGAAAGCCTGGCTATTACACGAGCTATGACGAACAGTAGGGTGTCCAGGCACCAACGCCCACCCGGGGGCAATGGGCGGAGAAGAGAACCCATACCCCCAGGGAGGCAGCCTAACCCTGGGAAGCAACCAATGCATCCAGAGCCCCAAGAAATACCACAGCTTCCTCAACAACAGAACAACCAGGAGGGAGGACCTTCACGCCCAGCTGGGGCTGAGTTTTCCACAGCCTCCACCCCCCGGGCAAGAAGGCCACAGAGAGAAAGAGAACAACGGGGAGTGCCTTCCCACAACACGGCACCCCCCGAGGGATATTATTATGAGGAGCAACCCCAAAGGTACCCGTATGGGATGCCGGCACAAAGAGATGATAACCGCGCCCACACAGCATATGCAAGGCCGGCATACACCCAAGGGACTTACACTGAAGCTCATGAAGAAGAGCAGATCCCAACAGAAGAGCACTACTCGCACCCTCGAGCAGGGCAGCGAGAGGAACAAAGAAGATATTACCAGGAGCCACCCCCAGAGGGAAGGCAACAATTCGTGCCTCCTAGGCAACAGCAGAGCAACAGGGCTTACACCCCGCTTGGGGAGGAAAGACAAGCAAGACCTCCAAGGAGACAAGACTTCTATGAAGCACCCCAGCAGGCATACCAAGGGTACACCTACAGTCCATACCAGCATGGACAAGGGAACCCAGTAAGCCCAGTCTACAACTACAATGAGTATCAGAGGGATTATACTCCGGCGCAGGTGATGATCACCCCGGAGGAGATAGAAGCCATGATAACCCGGAAATTGAATGAGTCAAAGAAACCCAGCCTGCATTGTCTAAGTGACAAGACAAACCACCCTTTCACAAAGGAGCTGGAGATGAACAGGGTGCCAGACTCCCTGCACACAGTGCAAATTGCAAAGTACAATGGGAAGGGAGACCCCCTAGAGCATATCCAACAGCATGAGGCCTCCCTATTTGGGAGGACCACTGATGAAAGGTACAAGGCACTCTTATTCCCAAACACCCTAACAGGGGTGGCCTCACATTGGTTCTTTAGCCTGCCCTCTGAGAGCATCCACTCATGGGAGCAGATAAAAGCTAAGTTTCTGCAGAGATACCTAGGGGAGAGGAAACTCCTCAAGGGAACAGGCTCCATTGATGACGTCAAACAAGAATACGATGAATCCCTGGCCAGCTACTATACTAGGTTCAACCAGAATATTGCAGACATCCAGGGAGACATCACCGAAGGGGAGATTATACGAGCCTTCATCAGAAACTTAGGTCGCTTTGGGTCAACATTGGCTGAAAAGATGGCCAAAAAGCCGGCAAGCACCTTGGAAGAGCTTGCAGGAAGAGTTAAAACGCATATTGACCTTGAAAGGCACAGGGCAAGCAAGAAGGCCAAAATCCAGGCAGCCAAGGAGGATAATCAAAAGCCAAACAAAGGCAAGCCACCCCAGGCACCGCAGCATGCAAGGCAGCAGGAATGGCGTCCGCCACAGCAAAGAAACCAAATGGGTGAACCCTTAAAGGCTAGAGAAATAAACGTCATTAAGTTCATCCCATTGAACGCCACTCCAGCCACCGTACTTAGAGAGATGCGGAACCAAAAGCTTTGGTCACCCCCTGCAAGGTGGAGAGCCCCAATGGTGGGAAATCACAAGGATAGATGGTGTGACAACCATGAGGCTTATGGTCACGACACAAATGAATGCTTTAGCCTAAAGTTAAGCATAAACAACATCGTCCAGAGGGGAGAACTGAAGCAATTCATAGACCATGGGGGCAACAGTATGCAACTAGGGCCACCACAGAAAGACAAGGGCAAGGGAAAGATAGACTACAACCCTCCACCCAACAAAAAAGGAGTCATAAATATAATACATGGAGGAGTAGCATCGGGTGGCCCAACTGCTAATGCAAGAGAGGTCTATGCATCCAAGCTAAGCTCAGTGCCAAGGTGGAGAAAAAGGCCAAGAGAAGGAGAAGAAGTGAAGATTGAGTTCTCGGAGAAGGACAAGAGCCACATCGTCTTTCCACATGACGATGCTCTAGTTATTACTTTAGATATTGACAATTTTGATGTAAAGAGAATTTTGGTGGATGGGGGCAGCTCAGCTGACCTCCTAAGTCTGAGAGTGTTGGAAGAGATAGGGAAAACCAAAGCAGACATCAAGCCAGTCAACTTCCCTCTAGTTGGCTTCTCAGGGGCAACAAGTTACCCCCTGGGGATGATAACCCTGCCAGTGACCATGGGCCAAGGATGGACCCAGCTGAAGGTAAATGTCAATTTCTTGGTGGTTGAAAGCCTGGGAGCCTACAATGGGATCCTAGGAAGGACAACCATAAACCCATATGAAATAGTGCCATCCACTGTTCACCAGAAGCTGAAGTACATCACGGAGAACGGGGTTGGAGAGGTCCTGGGTGATCAACGCACCGCAAGGCAATGCTACGTCAACTCAATGAGACGTGGATCACACGAGACAGACACAGTGGCTGTAGTCATGGTAGGGGCCAACCAGGACAGAAGAAGGAGGGGAAGGAGACAAAGGCAAGGAAGGAGGAGGAGTGGAGTGACACTCCGTCTGAGCAGGCAGTTTTTTCAAACAGTGCCTACAAGGAGACACAGGAGCAAGGCTGTGAAGATGACATCCATACCTTGGCAGCCAGACACCGCAATAGGGAACAGAACAAGGAACTCCATCCTAAGAGGCTTCCGCTATATAGATGATATCAAGCAAATGCCGCAGGAGTCTATATCAAGCTATTTCCAGAGATTCTTCAATTATGGTGCCAATATGGACATCACAAGGGGAGAAGCAGTAAGGGCATTCATTAGAAACATGCATCCAAACTCATTCGGGGCCTATGGAGGGCTCTATGAGATGGTCATGACGAGCACAATGAGAGAGCTCAAGGCAAGGCTGGACAGGGCATTTGCACAGGAAGCGGAGCAGTTGGATGAGGCTCCAAAGAGAGGAAAAGAAATGGACACATTGGGAGGAGGTGTCAATTTCACATTCACACCCCTCACACTCAGAATAGAAGAAATTTTCCACAAGCACCTCAAGCAAGAGCTACCAACATGCAGGGAGGAAGGCAAAGCCTTCCTAGGAAGAGATGCACAGGGTTGGTGTGAGTACCATGGGACCTGGGGACATCAAACCAACAACTGCATGGTGTTGAAGGTGGAAGTGGAAGAAATAATTTACAATGGAGGCTTCAAGGAATACGTGGCAACAGACACAGTGACCACCCCATATCCTTAGTTTCATATTTAGCATTTTGCATGTTTCAGCTTTACAAGCTTTTCAAAAAACAACTTTGGAGAAGGAGAACTCACGAAGTTACTCCAACTCTACAACTATCTTTGATTCCTACAAAGGATGTCTTGGTGCACCAAGGCATCCCAAGTGTACAAAAACATGAATGCTCCTAAGGGAGTAGAAGTTACTCAAAAATATTTTCCAGTGAATGTAGTGGTATAATCACAAAGTTATCCTTACACAGATATGACTAAAGTCAATGACAGGTTCGACGCCCCCAAGAGCGTATCTTGAGAGTAGTTATTACACTACGTCATTCGACGCCCCCAAGAGCGTATCTTGAGAGTAGTGTTCATACTACGACATTCGACGCCCCCAAGAGCGTATCTTGAGAGTAGTGTTCATACTACGACCTTCGACGCCCCCAAGAGCGTATCTTGAGAGTAGTTATTACACTACGAATTCGACGCACCAAGAGCGTATCTTGAGAGTGGTTTCCAAAAACTACGAACTTCGACGCCCCCAGGAGCGTATCTTGAGAGTAGTGTTCATACTACGACCTTCGACGCCCCCAAGAGCGTATCTTGAGAGTAGTTATTACACTACGAATTCGACGCACCAAGAGCGTATCTTGAGAGTGGTTTCCAAAAACTACGAATTCGACGCCCCCAGGAGCGTATCTTGAGGTAGATTTGCAACCTACCAGATTCGACGCCCCCAAGAGCGTATCTTGAGGTAGAAAAAACACTACCAGTTCGACGCCCCCAAGAGCGTATCTTGAGGTAGATTTCAAACTACCAGTTCGACGCCCACCAGGAGCGTATCTTTGGTCTAACTTGAGCCCTCCGGGAGCCTATCCTGTGAAACGTTAAGTGCCGTCCGAGAGCCTGTCTCGTGAACAGATTTCGACGCCCACCAAGAGCGTATCTTTGGTCTAACAGTACAACATATACCGTGTAAGGGGTATCAGAAGAGATCATCACACCATGCTTAGAAGGACACCATTCTTAGAAGGATACCATTCTTAGACGGATACCATGCTCAAAAAGATACCATGAGAAAGAAATTTCTAAGTAAAGTAATGTGAAGAACAAGTAATGTTTTTTCTTTATGAAATGGCAGGTAAAACATGAAGGAAAGCACGAAAGAAAAACAAGTAAAGGAAACACATCAAGAGAAGAGCCCATAACCAAAGAGATATATACAAAAGCATGAGAAGCACTAATGTAAAGGCAAGCGAACCACGTAGTCAACAGCACAATGCGGCAAAGGAAAGTAACAACAAACACCATCACAATCTCAAAAGACACTCAACCCATACAAGGGGAGAAGGAGTGTAGTTATATATACAAGGATAGCATGAGATAAACACGTCAGTCAGAACCTTCAGGGGAGTCACCCTCACCCCCTGAAGCTGAACCGCCAGCGGAAATGGATGAAGAGGAGGAGTCTGAGGTACCAATCTCCACAGGTGTAGCATCCACCTGGGCAGGGGCAGGCTCGTCTGCAACGGCAGCCTGACCCATCAGAACAGTCACGTAGCCAGTGGCGTATGGCCCAAAGTCACCAAGGTCACCAAACGGGAACTGAGGATCAATGCGGAAAATGTGATCAACCAGATACTCACCGAACTGGTTCATCTCCTGAGTGAGACGCGCGCTATAATCGGCAGTGAAGGCAGAGGAGGCCTTGTACTCAGAAACCGCAACAGTCCTCTCCTCCGCACGACACTTAGCCTCCAACTTCCGTAACTCCTCAGAATGGAGCGACGCTGCAACCTCAGCTTCCCGACGCAAACTGCCCACAGTGGTCTCAAGCAAGGACACCTGGTCCCGGAGCTCCTGCATCCTCAAATCAGATAATCGCGCCTTCTCAGCAGCAGTAGCGACCTCCGCCTTGAGAGAGACCTGGCTGTCCTCAAGGGTCTTCCTCTCGTCAGATAACTCGAGCACGAGCGAGGACATGTTCACCATGTCAGACATACCCTAACAATTCAAACAAGGGATGAGTAACCGAAAGATAGCCATTATAAAAGTAATAAGAGGAAAGCAAAGAACAACTCACAGGTGCATAACGAGAAAGTACCCCTTGAACAAAGCGCCGAGTCTCCCCAGGAGACTTGGGCAGAGCAACACGATCGCCAGGGGGGACGGCGCCGCGGAGTACGCGGACACCAACCTCAGGAGTCCGCAAAGAGGAGGTGCTATCGAAGTGGAACTCCTTCAGACCAGCGAAAGGAGTCCACTCAGACCCAATAACATCTTCATCAGTAAGACGGGCGAAATCCTTCCGACTTAAAGTCGGAGGCCCACCTACATAAGCAAAGCAAGTCAAAGGAGAATATAAACATAGAAGGATCAGCAACAAGGTAGAGATCATACCTGAGGACCGTGCCCTCGGCTGGGGGGCAGGGGAACCACCACCAGCAGGTCGCTTCCCTTTGTCAGCCAGGGAAGGCACCTCTTCGACCACCATCTCCTTATCACGAGATAGGGTCGGAGGACGAGCAGTAGGCGAAGCAGGATCCACGGCCTTCTTTCTCTTAGCAGCCGAGGCCCCGGCCTCAGAATCAGATCTCCGCGGCTTGGACTTGGAAGGTCCAGAATCTCGACCAACGGAGACGACCCTCTCAGTCACCAAGGGGGAGCGCCCTAGCAAGGTAAGGAAAACAAGATAAGGAAAACATAGGTTATACCATAAAGAAGCAAATAGGAGAAAGCATACCAGAGGCCCCAGCCTTCTTCCCAGGCAGGGTGGATTTCTTCAAAGCAGAACTAGAAGGAGCCTTCCTCTTGCTCAGATCAACAGGGGCTCCCTGCACGTTATAGGTTTTTCCATGAAACCAACCTACAAAGGAAGAGCAGAAGGTAAATAAAGATGGAAAGACCAAGTGACATACCGAACCCCCGGAGTCAGGAGTCAGGCTGATCCCGGCCTCGTAAAGATCCGTCTCAGTCACTAAGGACACGGGACAGTATGACCGAGTCCTGTTGCTCTCGTGAATGATCTTCATAGTCTTCAAATCAACTGAAGAGAACTCTCCAAAAGCAGGCCAACCATCGGACCGATCCTCATTCAAGACCGACCAAGTGACGTATCGGTCCGTAATGAAGAAGTAATGCTTAGCCCAGTGACTGGCCGAATTGTCACTCTGGGTCACGAAACGGAGGGAGGTATCCCACTCGACCCCACTCAACCCGAAATCAGCGAATCGGGGATCTTTGAAGGTCGGATGGCGAGTTACGAAACTCGCAAACCCCACCTTCGTCCGGTACTGGAACCGATAGAAGCATCGGAATAGAACGAGAGAGTACTTCCAGGAGTACCAATGGCACAATACCCGGAAGCCCACCCAGACGCGGAGGGCACTGGGGGCAAGGTTCACATGAGAAATCCTGAAGAACCTGCTCAACTCTATAAGCTCGTCACAGTAAGGCAGCCTCAGCCCGAATCGGATCTGGGAAGGGTACACGGCGACCTTCCCTATAGGAGGCTCCGTCACCGTCTCGCGAGTATTCCCCAAGGAGGGGAGAAAAGGATACAGAGGCTCATCTAGGGGACAGATATCTCCTAGGGTAACATGTTCATTGTAATCGGACCTAGTGAGATGGTTCTCCGACAGGATAGCAAGACCTAAGGCAAAGGTAGGAGGAAATCCCAAAGTACGAATCAAATTTCAACTAACACCCCAACGAAGGTCATGATACTAAGCTAGCAATAGGAAAGGAAGTAATGCGACCGAAAAGGAAGAGAAAAAGGAACTCACTCATCCTTCGGAGAATACGACGTCTCTGAAGAGTCTGCGTACGCGGACACCACCAGGAGTAAAGTACCTACCACGACACGACAAATATCAAGACAAGGAAAATTTCCGAAGAACCGGAAACACTCCGACACCCGACAAAGATAGTCAACATGAACCAAAGACACCACAACAACCAAGTCAAATAATTTTATCCGAGCCTAAGGTCGAGTTTTGGAAAAAATTACCATTATACCCTCCAACAAAGATTAACACACCAACGGCGGTACGATATCAAATTCAAGACCGGGATAGCCCAATCGGACAAAAAACCATATCCGGACGACCGGCAAACATTTTTCCCCAAAATCCACAACTACCAACGACTATCTACGGCAATCCCACATTCAATTAAATTTCGGCAATCAAGCATCGACAATCAAGCATCGGCAATCAAGCATCGGCAATCAAATATCAACGATTCGAAAATCAACATTTCACACGGTAACGGAAAGGAAAAGAATGGACCTTCGGAAAACCCGACCCGATGTGATAAACGGGGTCGGATTTTAAATTGTGAAGCTGGCCGGAATCACCCCCCTCGCCGGAGCTGTGATCTTTTCGCCGCCGGAGCTTCGATTTTTCCGCCGCCGGAGTCGAGCCACGTCCGTCCCCGCCCGTCCCGCTGCCGTGGCCGTCCGTCGAAGTGGTGGACTCCCTCGCCGTCGTGAATGGCGGCCTCTGTCGCCTCCGCCGTACCCAGCACCACCGGCAGCCGCTGTCCGCCTGAAGCCGAGCCTCCGTCTCCGGCTGGGCTGTTCCTCGTCGCCGTCCTGGTCAAGCTGCTGGCCGGAATTTCGTGTCTCTCGCCGGAATTCTGGCCGGCCCTAACCTTGGGGGTGCTCTCCAACCTTTCTTGCTCTCCAAGGGTGAGTGAAGGGGGAAGATGGTGGCTATGGTGACTCTTGGAGGTATTTTTCTAACTCTCCTTTTTTATGTTAAAAGGATGATAGGGTTTTTTAGAGGGTTTTAATCACCACCATCCATCTATCCTTAAATAAAATCTAAGGGCCAAGGAAAAACCATCATTTTTATCCCTTTCACCTATAGCTAAGTATATATCTCCATACTTAGAAAAATTATCAAGATAGTTTTATTTTTGAGCATTCCATACTTAGGAAAATTTTTGGCCAAAATTAAAATTTTTCCTCACTTAGGTAAAATCCCGGCACGAATTTGAAGCATAGGTCATTTAGTTGCATTCGTATCACACCCCTGTGCAAGTGTGTATTTTTTGAGTATGCATCTATAGCAAGGGTAAGTTTATTACTCCCACCTCAGACGGACGCGTGCCTAGGCACACGTCCGCGCTACTCTGACGTTTACAATTCCTCTATCTCATAAGGCAGGGGGCAAAGTCAGAGGCACGCATCCATGGGTAAGCAGGCATTCAGACAAGAAGATAAAATCCCGGTTTCAAATTGCGCGTGTCATACCATCCTGAAATAGAGTCAATCAAGGGTTAAGCCATTGGTTGACTCGGGGGCATGTGATGGATATACGCCCAATTTGAACCCGTTGACTTCCAAACCGTTGTATTTTTATCGTCCCATCACCGATTATAAATCGAAACTTCAACCCGAACACTTGGCGAACACATCAACGGCTCGGACGAGGCCGGAGCGCTCGTCCGACCGGGGCAAAACTCACCTAGGTGAGGTTGGGTGGCCACACCCGACCTCCCCTAGGAGAAATCGGGTCAGCCAACCCGATCTCTCCTAGGGGAGATCGGGTGGACCAACCCGATCTCTCCTAGGAGGGATGGGGTTGGCCAACCCCATCCTCCCTAGGAGGGGTTGGGTGCCCTCACCCAACCCCTACCCTTGGGGGTCGGATTTCTCCCCCTCCCCCCCAAGGGCCCCTGCGCCACTTTCGGACACCCACACTCGGTTCACGCCGCCTACCTTCTCTGAATCCTAAGGTCTTAATTATGCGCTTAAAGGTTAATTAATTGTGTTTAAAGGCTAACGATGTCATTAAGCCACCTTAATGACACCGTTGCCTATAAATACCCCACCTTCACAACTCATTTGATCATCTTGGCAATTTGGATTATTTTGCTCTGACCTCTCTCTAGTTTATCTCTCTAAGAAGAATACTGACTTAGGCATCGGAGAGGGTTCACCAGGCACCACCCCCCCTCCGTGTCTGGTACTGCCCCTTCTGCAGGGTAGAAGAAGAGAAGAAGCAAAGGAAGGAAGGAAGGAAGGAAAGGCATAGGCTAAGACAGGACAACTCAGGAATACCGGATCACACACATCCCCAGTAAGGAGTGAGATCAAAGCCGACCACCCGTTGACCTAGATTTCATAACCTAACAGTGCATATTTTATAGATTTTATTTTCCCTATTTGGGGTCCTAGTTTAGTTATAAATAGGATCTTTTTACATGTAAAATAGACACAACAGCCATAATAACACATCAATTCTCGAAAACTGTGTGATTTTGTCTTCTAGTGAATAAAGTTTTTTTTCTTCATCTTCTTGGCTGTTCCAGCTGTGGACCTGGCCCTCCGGCCGCCAGCGACCGACGAAGCTCCCGACCCCTCAGTTGCGTGCCCACCCTGTCTGCCGTCACCGACGCCCTCGATCAGATCCGATGAAGGCCAGACCTCCGACACCAGCTCCTTGCTGCCTGACGCCGCCGACCTCCACACCACCCGAATCTGCCACACTTCTGCCCGATCGTGACCATGCCCGCTGCTGTCTTGGGCTCTCTCTGCTTCTGCGTCGTGGCCGCGCCCGCCGCCGCCGTGATTCCTCTCTGCTGCCGCGCCGGGGACTCCATCTTCTGCCTGGTACGCTTCTTGTTTCCTTTTTTTTCTTAAATTATTATTATTTACTTATTTATTATTTTTTGTTTTATTTATTTATTATATATATATTAGATTAACTATGTTGATGTTAATTTAGCTAGGGACAAATAATTTTAATTACATGTTGTAATATTGTCTATTTTATTATTTTCAAGTACATGTTATAATAATATGAATTAATTTGACATATACAGTTTTAAATTTGATTATTTTAAATTAATTAAATGATAAATGGTTAATCATGTATATTCATCACATTTTAATTAATTTAGATTAATTAAACGATAAATGGTTAATTGTGTATATTCTGTAAGCGTATGGTGACAGGGCGCCGTAAATGGAAGCCCGTTAATATGTATATGTTACCTGAGACAATTGGGTAAATGTCATATTAGGGAAATTGGGCTAGACCTAAATCTCAATTGACATGAGAGGCCCAAAATTGGGCCTCCCTTATAGACTAGGCCGACCGAAATATAGTGAGTGGGCAAAGTGGACTTTTGTCCACTTTGCTCCTCCTATAAATAGGGAGTATTAGAGGTTTTATTATGTTGAATCCTAATTCATCCTTTGTGGTAATTTAAGAGTAAACTCTCTTACCTAATTACTGCTATTTCGGCCGAACCACCTATTCACCAAGGGTGTGCCAATTTGTTTTGAGCAAACACTCTAAAGATCTGTCCCTGCCAAGAATCGATAATAGGCTTTGCTGTGGAGACTAAACCACGTAGGGCTTCCTTAACAAGAAACTCTACGGGTTCCGTCCGGTGGATCGAGAACTCACTCAGCAAGATCTTTCGACTACGGAAAGGGATTAAGGTATGTGCACATCTTCCGCTGCGTAATCCTGATTACTAGCATGTACCGTATTTAAGTTTCTGTAGTATTTAGCCCCGTAATCCAACAGTGGTATCAGAGCCTGTGTTAGGAGTTCATGATTTTGATAAATTGACGTTCTTGATTTTAACATGTTGGCCGAAATTTTAAGTAGTGAAAATTTAAAATTTCCAATTTTTATAATTTTTTGTGCCGAAATTTTCTTGATGTTCTTAGTAAAATTTTATGTTCATGATCTTCAAGAAAACGTGACTTTTATCAAAATCAAAAATTGGATTGTAGATCTTAGTAAAATTTGATCTTGAAATTTGACCACTTGTTTCCAATTTGGATGTTTCGGCCGAAATACGTATATTATATTGTTTAGCATATTTTAATTTTTATTAAAGGTAACAATAAATCTATAATTGGAAATATATGGATAGATTCACACAATATATATAAATATATATAACTATCAATATATCTAGATAAATTATAGGGATAAATATATTGATGGATATCTGCCCAATTCAGGTTCGTATTTACATTCCGGACTTCGTAAACACGTCGAAAATCACATAACGGATCCAAACACATCACTCGAGGTCCAAAAAGGTCCGGAAGCGCGGCATGCGCGTCCGGACCGGACCTCCGGATTGCCCCGCAATCCGGACCGTTTGGGTTGCCCTTAGACAATCCGGACTGTTTGGGTTGCCCTTAGGCAATCGGGACGGCACAGTTTGTCCGCAGGCAATCCAAACCCTGTCGAATTGCCTAAGTCCGACGGGGTTCAGATTGCTGCCTAGGTACCGCGCGCTACCTTGCTTACGTACACCGAGCAAGGAGTCTCCCAAAGCGAAACTTAATCAAACTGGACGACGGTTCCTATCTTCCTTTAAGACCGGCGTCGAACCGCACGAAAACAGGGTTTAGTTCTTAGGTTGCCTATAAATAAGGGACCTTGGCCACCCATTTGAACTCATATTCTCAAGAGATTGGCTTTGGAGCTCTGACCTTTCTCTAGAAACTTTCTCTATCTAGACCCTTATTTAAGCATCGGAGAGGGCTCAACCGGCACCCCCCCTCCATGCTGGTTATTGTCGTTTACGCAGGTAAGGACTACGTGAAGCAGGCAAAGTGCGCATTGTCGACAACCTGCTACCGTCAGCTGACAGCCTGCAGTCATTGTCTTATAGCCCGTCATGAACATAACCCGAAGTACCGAAGAGTCCGACCCCTCTGATTGGATTTGGACGCAACACTTGGCGCGGTCCGCGAGATTCGAACAAAACAAGCAATCGCTCCCAACGATAGTTAGATGGAAAACGTACATGTAATCCATGGAGGCTTTGGCGCTGGAGGCGAGACGTCATACGAGCAAGAAGTGTACGCTGCACAGGCAATGCGTAGGAATCAAGGAAGCCAGCAGAAAGATGCCGTCATGAAAGATACCGTCATGGAAGATGCCGTCATGGAAGATGTCCCCATAGAAGATGTCATTGGCTTCTCATCAAAAGACAAAGAGCACATTGTGTACCCACACAACGACGCCTTAGTCATAACCATGACAAACGACGACATGGACATCAAGCGCATATTGGTGGATGGGGGAAGTTCACCAAACGTCATTACAAAGGCTA
The DNA here is from genome assembly GCA_036873135.1 of Clarkia xantiana subsp. parviflora. Lineage (NCBI taxonomy): Eukaryota > Viridiplantae > Streptophyta > Magnoliopsida > Myrtales > Onagraceae > Clarkia > Clarkia xantiana. The sequence continues at coordinate 44,733,540 of JAPTYO010000004.1, forward strand.
TCATCCTGGCCCTCAGAAGAAAGAAGCATGTCAAGAGAATGTACTCACCCCTAGTGGGATTCATGGGAGATGCAAGCTATCCGCTAAGAGTCATAACTCTACCGGTCATCATGGGAAAGGACGGGCAACAACTCCAGATAGACGTACCGTTCGTGGTCGTAGAATAGCTTGACGCATACAACAGTATCCTGGGATACACAACCATGAACGCGTGGGGAATGATAGCATCAACATCACACCAAAGATCAAATTTCCAAAAAAAGCCGAATTGGAGAAGTTAGGGGAGACCAGCAGTTGTCAAGAGATTGTTACAATGTAGCAATCCAACACAACATCAAGATAGACAATAGTGGAGTCCTCCCATTGACGAAGATCCAAGGAAAGACCGTGCACGTCCTGCCTCAGTAGAGGAATTACGGGAGAACAAGATAGAAGATCCAGACATGATCGTCCGAATAGGGGCATCACTGTCAGAAGACGAAGTAATAGAAATCACAGCTCTCCTGACAGAATACAAAGAGCTGTTCGCATGGTCACCTAGCGACATGCCCGGAATAAGTGCAGACATCATCTCCCATAAGCTCAACATCAAACCTTGAACCAGAGTCGTGGCACAAAATCTCCGACCACTTGGAGGGGACAAGAAGTTAGCAATACGTGAAGAAGTGGGAAAACTGCTCGACGCAGGTTTCATCAAGGAGTCCCGATACAAAACATGGGTGGCAAATCCAGTGCTGGTGCCTAAGTCCAATGGCAAGACAAGAATGTGCATCGACTACAGAGACCTCAATAATGCATGCCCTAAAGATTCATACCCTCTCCCGAGAATCGATCAATTGGTCGACGCCACTGCAGGCCACAGATTGATGTCCGTAATGGACTCATATTCTGGGTACAACCAGATCCCGATGTTCAAAGATGATGCACCGCACACTGCATTCTATGCAGATAGTGAAATATACAACTACAAGGTGATGCCGTTCGGACTAATAAACGCATGAGCAACATACCAGCGTATGGTTAACATCATATTTATTGACTTGATCGGGAAGAAAATGGAAGCATACGTCGACGACATGGTGGTGAAGTCAACAAAGAGACACAACCATGCTGAAGATTTGCATGTGATTTTCAAAAGGATGCGCGAGTTCCAAGTCCGCTTGAACCCAACAAAGTGCGCCTTTGGCTTACAATCAGGAAAGATTCTGGGATTCATGGTTAGCCAAAGAGGAATAGAAGCAAACCCGGAGAAGGTAAAAGCAATAGAAGAAATTGAGTCCCCTAAAAAACACAAGGAGGTTCAACAGCTGAACGGCCATTTAGCAGCCCTAAACAGATTCCTTGCCAGGATAGGAGACAAGGCCCTCCCTTTTTTTGAAGTACTGCGCGCAAACAAGAAGTTTGAATGAACGCCGGTGTGTGAAGAAGCCTTTCAACAATTGAAGCAGCACCTGCGAACACTTCCAGTGTTAGCAAAACCAATACAAGGCGAGCCACTCTACCTATACATATCAGTAAGCAACATTGCAGTCAGATCAGTGCTTGTCAAGCAAAAAGGGACTATCCAGCTCCCAGTTTACTACGTAAGCAAGATCCTAGCAAAGTACGAAGTGAATTACATGCCAATCGAAAAATACCTGTACGCCCTCATAGTGACGGTAAGGAAGCTGATACCATACTTTCATGCGCACGAAATAACAGTCCTGACGGACCAACCCTTGAAGTACATTCTGTCAAAGCCAAATATTTCAGGGAAATTAACAAAGTGGTCAGTTGAGTTAAGTGAATTCCGCATTCATTTCACACCACGAACAGCAATCAAGGGTCAAGCATTGGCAAACTTCATCGCGGAGTTTACAGGAATAACCCCTGAAACTGACACTCAAGATGGGACACAACAAAATGCGGAGCATACCGAAGTATGGCAGATGTACACTGACGGTTCTTCAAATGCAGGAGGATCAGGCGCTGGCTTCCTCCTAATCCCACCTGACGGGTCAGATCCAATGAAGTACGCTCTAAGCTTAAATTTCAGAGCAACGAACAATGAGTCAGAATACGAGGCCTTGATAACAGGATTGAGGATTGCAAAAGGCCTCGGGGTCAAACACTTAAGAGTAAAGTGCGACTCACAACTAGTTGTCAACCAGGTCAAAGGCGAATACGTGGCTAAATCAGAAAACATGCAGAAATACTTGGGACAAGCAAAGGACCTCATCACAAGCTTTGAGAACTTCAACATAACGTCAGTTCCAAGAGAAGAAAATCAAGAAGCGGACGCTTTGAGCAAGTTCGCGCTAGGAAATGAGCAAGGCAAGGAAACACACTTTGTCGAAAACAGGATCCTGTCAGTAATCGACAAGCTGGAAGTGTTAAACATTAACTCAGAGCCAACATGGATGACTCCAATCCTGGCATACCTCATAGACCACGTGCACCCGGAAGACAAAATTCAAGCGCAGAAAATTCGAAGAATCGCTGTAACTACGGGATGATTGAAGGACAACTGTACAAAAAAGGATTCTCAACACCATACCTGAAGTGCATCACCTTCACAGAAGGCCAAAAGGTGTTAAAAGAATTAGACGAAGGCCAGGCAGCTTGTCACGAGGGGGCAAGATCCTTAATCCACAAAGCGCTAAGTTTGGGATACTACTGGCCAACAATGAAGAATCAAGCAACACACTTGGTCACGGAGTGCGAATCTTGCCAACAATACTCAAGGAACATAGCTGCACCCGCAACAGAGTTATGCCCAATTGCAAGTTCTTGGCCCTTCGCACAATGGGGCATTGACTTGGTGGGTCCACTGCCAAGATCCAAAGGGCAGACAAAGTACATCGTGGTAGTCATTGACTACTTCTCCAAGTGGATTGAAGCTAAGGCATTGACACGTACGACAGACGCGCAAATAATGGAGTTCATCCGAAACTATATCATTGCACGCTATGGCGTCCCAAAAGTGCTCATCAGCGACAATGGGCCACAATTCAAGAGTTCCAGACTCCAGACATTCTGCAAGAGACTCAACATAGATCATCGCTTCGCATCAGTACGTCATGCCCAAACCAATGGACAAGTCAAATCCGCTAATAAGATTGTCTTGGACGGTCTTAAGAAGAGGGTCCACGCCTTAAAGGGAGGATGGGCAGAAGAGCTCAGCATTGTGCTATGGGCTGTGCGCACAACACCAAAGGAGGCAACGGGAGAAACGCCATTTAGCCTAGTATACGGAACATAGGCAGTAGCCCTAATCGAAATTGCGGTCTCGTCATATCGCACAAGCCACTTTGATCCTCAGGCCAACGAAGCAGAAATGCGCCAAGACTTGGACCTGGCAGACGAAAGAAGACGAAACTCAGAGCAAACACAAGCACACATGCGTCTGATGACTGCAAGATACTATAACAGGAAGGTGAAGGAAAGACAATTCCACGTTGGCGAAATGGTGTGGAGAAGGAACGAATTCTCACACTTGGATCAAATCAACAAGTTATCTCCAAAATGGGAAGGTCCAAATAAGATTGTCTCAGTCCCTTATGTCAACGCATATCGCCTTAAAGACACGGAAGGAAACATCTCTACAAACACATTCAATGGGGGGCACTTGAAGAAATTCCATGGCTAAGGGAAGATTCCTATGTTACAAAGCTATTACTATCAAGACTTCTTACCTTTCTTTAAATTAAATTACCTAAAGGAGTTGTATAACTCCAAGTATGTTTACAACTGTGTAACTAAACCAAGTATCTAATGAAGTTATCTACTTTCTTAGGTACATATTACAATATGCTTACAACCTTGGAATCATGTGAAATAACAACTACACACATATTACTCGCATCAACAATACAAGCTATCGCGCTATGTACAACAAACGGATTGTGTCATACAACACCGACATGTCTACTATCAACATCAACAATGAGCACATAAACGCTCTTGATCTATCACGACGACTACCCCGAATAACGTCAACAACATACTACATCTTGAGTTCAAACCAAGATTTATCAAAGTGACATGCTGTGACATCCTCCTTAGAGGGCAACCCCCATGTTCACAACTACAAAGTGACATGCTGCGACATCCTCCTTAGAGGGCAAACCCCATGTTCACAACTACAAAAAGGCATGGTGCGAAATCCTCTTGCTCCTCATGTTAATAGCCAATCCCTGAGTTCAAAACAGGATGCGGCAACATGTGGGACTGATCACCGCATCGTGGCGGAAGTCCTCTTATTAGACGACAACTCCACAAATCGACAAAATATGTATACCCTCTTTAGGGTTCATACGCCATGAAGACTTATTCCTTCTTAGGTCAGTTTCATGCACTCTCAAAGTATGTATATCCTCTTAAGGGTTCATGCACCATGAAGACGTATTCCTTGTTAGGATAACTTCATGCATATACGCTAGCAGGAGCGCACCCTGTTCGAAAAACTCACCAACCCTACAAGTCGAGTCTTGTACAACGCTATATTGCCCGTGAGCATATAACGGATAAAACACACCAAACTCAGCAAGTAGTGTCTTGCCACAACGTCGCCTTGGAGTGGACCAAGAAACGGGAAAAACTGCAAGTCGTTTAAACGCGGTCTTGTACAACCCTTCTGGACTAACCATGGAGAGGTGCAGTAGCATCGCAGGGCAAGTACTGGACTAGCCATTGAAATCCTTGCAACAACGTCACGCGGGGTGTGCCCAACTGACTGATAGAAAAAGCATAGCATTAAGCAAGTAGCGTCTTGCCACAACGTCGCCTTGAAATGGTTCAAGAGACGGTAAAAACTACAAGGCGTGATCATACGACCTTTGTCCCGCCCCTTGGGTTAACCAAGTCGAGGCGTAGTAGCATCACATGGTAAGTACTGGATTAGCCACGGAAAGCCTTGTAACAACGTCACGCGGGGCGTGTCCAACTGACGGATGGAAAAACGCTCCAAATACAACAAGTAGCGTCTTGTCACAGCGTCGCCTTAGAGTGGAACTAAGAGACGGTATAAACTAATGTCTTGCCCCGCCAAGACGACCCTCCTACATGTCAAGTGCCAGTGCCAAGTGCCCTTGTGCCAAGTGCCAGCGCCAAGTACATTACTGCTTACAACGTTACAAAGTACCTAGTGTATGCATCATGCCATGCCTTGGAATTTAACCAAGAGGGGCACTCATGACAATCAACAACGCACGACATGCAGTCGCAACTACAGACATAATGTTCATTATAAAAGGATGCCTATCCTATCATTCAAGTCCAATGTACACGGACAACCAAGACAACGCAAGGTATGAAATACTACTAACGAGTTATCATGCATTCTACCATGATCAAACAAGTATAGACGACAAAATCCCAAGCAAGCAGAATATAAACAAAGGTTCCAGGGACAACTCCCAAACCGACCTCAACCCGGACACGGGGGGGAAAAAGATATACAAAAGATCGATATGCTCAAAATGATCAACCTGTGCCACCACCTCCAGCAGGCTCAGGTACAGCCTCCATAAACTCAGGAGAAGTAACCACAAGGTTGACACCACCTTCGTCATCATTCAACATCTCATAATTAGCTGACTGAAGTCTCAAGTCGCGCAGTGCATCAACATGAGTAACAACATAATGCACATAAGGTCCCAGCTGATCAAACGGAAAACTCGGGGCAAGAATACTCACACAAGGAAATAATCCTCCGCACGCTTCCTCATCAACTTATCCGTCTTGTCCTCAATAGCAGCACTAAAGCCAGGGGTACTCAGACACTCAACAAAGCCTGCTTCCACTCCTTCCTTACGAGCGGTCTCACGTACAGCAACCAACGCTGCCTCGCGCACATTAAGATCATCAGTGAACTTCTTCTCAAGAGCAATCATCTTAGCCTCAAGCTCCAAAATTCGAGCCTGACGTGCGTTGAAACGAGCCTCAGATTCGGCGGCCTTCGAACCAAGTACACGCACCTTTTCTTCAAATTGTGTAAGTTCACGACATGTGGCATTACACTTGTGACAAGCTGCCTTCTTCTAACTTGAAAGTTCCATCACAAAAGATGACATGTTAACCATGTGTGCAACAGCTTGAAAAATAGTAAGATAAAAACAAAGGCATAAGACATACACAACCAAGGAACACATTGACACAAGTGACAAAAAGGAGAAGTTCGGTTACTCACAGGAGCAAACCCAGCCAAAGAACTCTCCACATAGGCCTCAGCCTCTTCGTTAGTCGACGGACAGGTATGTCGGTCACCCGGAGGAACACACCTACGGAGCACACGCACACCAACTTCTGGTGTGCTAAGCTTGGAATCCTTCGGAAAATGAACACTAATGTAGCCTGCGGGGTGGGAAGAAGAGACTTACTCATGATGGTGACTCCAACAAAGGGACTAATGCGAGCAAAAACCACCTCGACCTTGCAACCTGAAAATACGACCAACAGTCAGATCAATGCTCATCAGTCTACAAACGGCAAACGACGAACACTCTGCATATATCAACCACTATGACAACATCCGCCCTTTGACTACATCAGTCTTATGGATACAACATGCATGACAATAGATAAAGAAAAAATTCTAAGTGTTGGAACAAGCGCGCGCATACAAGTGCGCGCATACAAGCGCGCACATACAAGTGCGCGCATACTCAGATAGCACGCGTATGGATGGTAACATTGTCATGAAACAAACAGCCTATCAAGGAATATTTTCTAAGTGTTCCACCATGTCAGCAGTCGACATATGAGAAGGTGTCGACTATCAAGGAATATTTTCTAAGTGTTCCACCATGCCAGCAGTCGACATATGACAAGGTGTCGACTATCAAGGAATATCTTCTAAGTGTTCCACCATGTCAGCAGTCGACATATGACAAGGTGTTGGCTATCAAGGAATATTTTCTTAGTGTTCCACCATGCCAGCAGTCGACATATGACAAGGTGTCGACTATCAAGGAATATCTTCGTGTTCCACCATGTCAGCAGTCGACATATGACAAGGTGTCGACTATCAATGAATAATTTCTAAGTGTTCCACCATGTCAGTAGTCGACATATGACAAGGTGTCAACTATCAAGGAATATTTTCTATGTGTTCCACCATGTCAGCAGTCAACATATGAAAATGCGTCGACTATCAAGGAATATTTTCTAAGTGTTCCACCATAACAGCAGTTGACATATGACAAGGTGTCGACTATCAAGGAATATTTTCTAAGTGTTCCATCATGGCAGCAATCGACATATGACAAGGTGTCGACTATCAATAAATACTTTCTAAGTATTTTCCTATATCGGAAAACAACGGCAGTCGACAAAGATCAAATAACGACAGTCATGGTAACGAGTATTAAATATTTCAAAAATATTTGCTAAGTATTTTATCATGATTGCAGACAGCGTACGATGCTCAATAAACAAGGAGCAATATGCAACAACCAACATACAACGGCCAACAATTATGTCACGACATCGACCAACAATCAACATTAAGCATGCCAAAACATCATTCAAATCATGGTGCAACATGTTGACAATGATCACTATGCATAAGGGAAGTTTAGCAACTTATTCCAATTTTTCTAAAAATTTCAGCACTTAGTAAATTTTTGGCCGATTTGAGAAACTAACTACTATGGGGAATTTCATCAAACACCTTATGTGCATGTTATGATAATCAAATTCATGAAGGTTTCACGGGTAAATCAAGACTAAGGAAGGTCATAAAAAGGCTAGCCATGCACGGAATTGGACTCACCTCGCCAAGCCGATCGAACCACCGTACAAACCACCACGAACCACCGCCAAAGCCCACGCGCCGCCGCCGAGGATCCCACGCGCTGCCGTCGTCCCGTCCGAGATCGCCGCCACACCGCCGATGTCCGCCTTGCTCGGTCTCATCGTCGGGGGGATTAATGGTGGCCGACCTAAGTTTCTTGGTGGCCAAGTCTTTTACTCTAAAGTGTCTTCTTCTTCAAGAAATGAGAGGATTCTAAAAACTACTAAGGGTGGAGGATTAACTAATGAATATTCTCTCTCCTATATCTATCCACAATTATCTATGGGTACTCCCTAAAACTTTCCCTATTTCTTGTTAAGTCCCTAAAATGGCACGACTACGTGTTGTTATCTCCTTTTTACAAAACTTAGTATTTTCTAGACTCACTTTAGCAATCATGACTACATGGTATGCGCACTTAATTTAGCGCACACTACGCCATCTAATAATGCATGATGCATATCATTACATGATCATTTTCATGATTCAATTACTGATTACATGTTCACATCATTTATATCATGTCATCACATTCATGTTAACATCATAGACCATGATTGCACATATCCATGAGAATTATTGCTTAAGTCCATTATCATATGTGCATTGTCTATTGTTCATTGTTATATGCATACTTCTTGTTGCACTAACCCTGTCAGCAGTTAAAAATTCTCCCGACAAGATTTAAAGTGGAGTAAAATCAAGGCCTTCGCGCCTAATTATCAAACAAGCCACCCCTGAGGTCAGCACCGAACCTAAATTGGGATTATATCCTATCTTAAAATAGAGTCAAGTGTGGCCTGAACCATTACTTGAATCGGAGGCAAGTGATGGATATCTGCCCAATTCGGGTTCGTATTTACATTCTGGACTTTGTAAACACGTCAAAAATCACATAACGGATCCAAACGCATCACCTGAGGTCCAAAACGGTCCGGAAGCGCGGCATGCGCGTCAGAATTGCCCTGCAATCCGGACCGTTTGGATTGCCCTTAGGAAATCCGGACCGTTGAGCTTGCCCTTAGGCAATCCGGACGGCCCGGATTGTTCGCAGGCAATTCGAACCCCTTCGAATTGCCTAAGTCCGACGGGGTTCAGACTGCTACCTAGGTACCGCGTGCTACCCTGCTTACATACACCGAGCAAGGAGTCTCCCAAAGCCAAACTTAATCAAACTGGACGACGGTTCCTATCTTCCTTTAAGACCAGCGTCGAACCGCACGAAAACCGGGTTCGGTTCTTAGGTTGCCTATAAATAGGGGACCTTGGCCACCCATTTGAACTGATATTCTCAAGAGATTGGCTTTGGAGCTCTGACCTCTCTCTAGAAACTTTCTCTCTCTAGACCCTTATTTAAGCATCGGAGAGGGCTCAACCGGCACCCCCCCCCTCCGTGCTGGTTATTGTCCTTTGCGCAGGTAAGGACTACGTGAAGCCGGCGAAGTGCGCATTGTCGACAACCTGCTATCGTCAGCTGACAGCCTGCAGTCATTGTCCGATAGCCCGTCACGAACATAACACGAAGAAGAGTCCGACCCCCCGGTTGGATTTGGACGCAACATATATTATTGATAGAATTAGTTTCTCAAAATATTAAGAAAATATATTGTCAGTATATTTGTTTCCCTATTAAAGATATTGACAATATATATATATATATATATATATATATATATATATATATATATATATATATATATATATATATATATATATATATGTGTGTGTGTGTGTGTGTGTGTTAACCGATATATATGCAATATTGAAAATTATTTTAAATAATTAATATTTCTTGGTGACTAAGTTAAGTTTTTAGTGGATTTCAAAACCCTACTCAGCCTACAAGAAATATTTCGGCCGAACCCTATGGGTTTAATGGGTCGGTCCTATTTGTAAAACCGGAGCGGGTTAAACCAATTCGGGTTTTCTTAATCGATTCACCTAGTCGGGTCGGGTCGGGTCGGGTCGGACCGGGGTGACTAAGTCAATCTAACCGAACCAGTTTTGAGTGTTGAACTGAATCGAAATCCTTTTTTATTGAACCTATTCGGACCAAACCATATTTTAAAATAAAACCGGCCCGAACCCGAATCGGATTTATGAAACCGAACCGAACCGGATTGAACCGAAATTGACTGAACTGAACCAGATTTTTCAAAATCGAATTCAAGTCAATTAATAAAATGGGATGTTCAAATTTTAAAATCCAAATGTTTTCAAACTTTAAAATAGTCTACACAGTGCTCGAAGGTTTAAAATTTTCACGTTTTAGTTAAACTTTAATGCTTAGTTTCGATTATGGGGATGGATCTCGGAAATGCATGACTTTGGGACTGGAATAATTAGAGGGCTGAATTGCAATTTTTTGCTTTTCGTCACATATATTTATTAGAACTGTCGTCTTGACTAAGTCAAGCTAACTGGAAATTGCATGTTGGGGGCAGAGCCCTAGTTAAATATATGGATTGCACCCTAGGATAGACATGTTATGATGGTTGCACTTGCCTAAGATTCATGTCTAGAAATTCGCATGATTGACTGTAAGCATGAATTGCAGCTCAGCCCCTAATATTTTAAAATGTTTTAAAAACAAAAAACAGTCTCCAAATGTGCATGTTTGATGTGGAAGTTTCATGTATGACACGTATGCTTGAATGTTGAGGATGTAGCCGCATGTAATAGTTTACTTAGAAAGTGAAATTATATATATGCTAGCATGAGTTCCTCGGATCCTTAGACGCGTGACACGTATGCATGATGTGTGGTTTGGATGATGAATTTGGCTTGCTATGATTGTTGGATCATAAAAGTCCGGCTAAGCCTGGCGAGGCTCTTCTGGTTCTCGCCTTGGTGTCTCTTTGAAGTTGGAAAGCTTTGTGGGTTAGCTTGTTCTTCATGGCGAGACCTGGAAAAGGCGGGGTTGTTCCCCTGATTCCACTCCGAAGCTTAAGTTAGTATAGCATTCTGGTAGTGAGAAATCTTAATGAATGAATATAGGAAGCTTACTATTTATAGGGGTGTCAAACCAACCTACAAGGGCGGTGGCAACCTTTTCTCATTGGTTGGTAGGGTGGTGGCCGCCTTTTTTCTTATTGGTGGAGATGGGAGGCACTGTATCAGCAGGTGACAAGCAGGTCGCCACCTCTTCTTCCTTAGGAGGATGGGTTTTCTTCTAAGTAGGTGACAAGCAGGTTCCCACCTCTTCTTCCTTAGGAGGAAGGGTTTTCTTCTAAGTAGGTGACAAGCAGGTTGCCACCTGGTGTTTGGTGGATATACGCCCAAGCTATCACTAATTAAACCCGAGAAATGGGCCATAACCGGATATAACTTGAAACTTAGAACACGGACACCCGGGCCCATCACTTAGGCCCAAGAATGACACGGGTAGCGAAGCCCACCCAGAAGACCCCGAGAGAAAAATTCCCTCGGGAGGCGACCCGAGCGAGGTCATCTCGCTCGGGTAACCCGAGCAGGGCCATCCCGCTCGGGTTACCCGAGCGGGATCCCTCCCACTCAGGTCCTCGAGCGGGATCCATCCCACTCAGGTCCCCAAGCGGGATACCTCTCACTCGGGTGACCTGAGCGGAACCTTGGGGATACCCTTTCGGGTATCCCCCCTCCGTCCGGACTAGTCTCACTGTCCGGACCCCCACCCCGGGCGATATTTCACCCGGGGCTTGCCCTTATAGTCCACACACCGACACTTAGCAATAATGAACTTACCTATGGTCGAACCGGGGTTAAATGCACCTTATTTACGGTCAAGGCCAACTTATATTACGAACCTGCCACAACCGGACAAGTGAACCACTGGAACCGGGGCAGTCTGATAGGAACTCTATAAATAGAGACCTCCTCTCCTCATTTGAAACTAATCTTGTTATCTCTCACTCAAGTTCTGCCTTCTCTCTACTTTATCTCTCTAAAATGCGTATACTCATTTAAGCATCGGAGAGGGCACACCGAGCACCATCCCCCCTTGGTCTCGGTATCGCCTCTTTTGCAGGTATCTCACGGAGAAGGGAAGGCGGAGGTCCGAAGAAAGAAGGCACTCAGGACACCGTATGCAAATAGTGGACTTACCAGGAGCCCCCTCCCGGACGCCCATTTGCAAGTATACGAGAAGAAGAAGCCCACGATGTAGGAGTACTAGAAGGAGAATTCCGATAAGAAGAAGAGAACGGAAGGAGAAGCCCACGAAGGACACTCTTGTGTGAACAATGCCCACGAAGGACACTTGTGTGCAAACACTGGCGCCGTCTGTGGGAATCGAGCAAAAAGAATGTAGCCTACTACTTGTGCTCGATGGCAATAAATAAAGAAGAATCAAAGAACTAGGGGGCGGCATAGTAAGGTACCTACCGCGGGTCTCCAGGAGCCTAGCATTCGGGTGCAACAACCAAAGGATGCTAAACAACCGTCTTCCAATGGAGAACAACACTCCTTGGATAACATTCCATCAAGCTCCAAGACACCACGGTCGGTAGTCAATCAACAACTACCTCCCTCACCCCTAGTGAAAGACAAGCCCTAGTAGGGGCAACAATCAAACACCCAAGAACAGGCCAGAAGGCCAAAGAAGTGGCTACAACAAAATGCACCCATGGTAGATCTTCCAGAGTATACTAATAGGGGGCAAAATGAGGAGGGAGCAGAACAACAAGCTCTCCACAATGAGGAGCACCATCCTCACATCCCTTCATGAATACACCTAGAGTAGCTCTTCCAGAGCACATCTATAGGAGGTACCTAGAGGTGACCACCGAACAACAGCCACTCTGTGAAGGACATGGCAGAACTAGGGGAAGAGATGATCCATAACTCCATCGCCAGAAGAATATGGTATTAGTAAGAACAACCACAGACACTGGGGGGGGGGGGGGATCGCCAATGATAGCAACGAGGGTGCATGCATACACCTCCCCCCTCCACGAGCAAAAGGATAACCCCAAACAATGAGGGCCACTACTACCAGCAGGGACTACATCGCCTACCTTGAGAAAATTCATTCAACGAGTTCCAATACGATACGCATTTCCATGGAGAGCCATATGGAGTGCCATCAGATAGAATTCCATCCTATAATATATATATGTACAAAAGTAACACCCAAAAGACGCCCGCCCGCCCAAGGGACGGGACAACACGCTGCAAAAGCAGGGAATACCGATACAACCCAGCCTGCGAGGCAAACAACTCCCTCTACTCCTACCCAACATAATACTCATTTTTTAGTCAAAACCACTTCTACATCCAAGGAAGGGTAACGCTAAATGAGGGGGTAGCACCAAACCCATGCCAACCAAAGATGCTAGAGTAATCATATCAACCAAGATGCTAGGGATATCATCACTCCCACATCTGCCCTATATTAAATAGCCACATAAAATAGCCCTTTGCAATGCGGGTCTATCACACCGGAAGGAAGAAAAAATATTATTGGGAAACAAATATTGGGAATTATGCAACCACCATTCCATAAGGAGAAGAAGAGGAATATCAAAGCTTAGAGCAACCCCCGCAATTGGTGCACACCTCCAACAATGGAATAACACTTAGGTGGTGATGAAAGTCACTCCCATCATCCCGTCAGAAGGGTGGGGGCACCACAAACATTTCTTGAAGAAGGAAAAAAGGAACTCAATACTACTAGAGTGGCTAGTGCACGTTCCCTTATTTTCCGCCCTGAGGGGCACCTCTTATCAAGCATATTACACTTAAATGTGCGTGGGAACCAACATTCTATACCTAATGGTGAGAACAACACAAGGTTGGGGGCACCGCGTCAAGGGAAGAAACATTAACGAAGATCAAAATCGAAAGCCCCCTCCCCTCGCAAATCATGGAAGATGCATACAAGAAAGGCATGATCCAAGAGCACAAAAGAGTAAGGAGACCGAGCAACTTGGGGGGCACCAAACAAACAAGTGCCTGACACCTAACCAAGAAACAGGAGGACAAGCCTTAACAGGCTAAACAAGAATAAACGGTGCAACTACCAAGCGACTAGGGGGGACCATGTGCTCTAGTGTTTGATAGTCCATCCAGAAATAGAAGGCCACACAAATATGTGGCATGACTCCTTCCAAAGGAAACCACAGAAGAAGGATACAACATAAGCCCAATACAAGGATTCACTCCTACGGTGGAAGCCACAGTGACCACCCTCATAAGGCGACACCCACAACTTATACCGACTGGGAAATGCGGAAAGGCAGATATCATCTAACACTTTCAGTGGAGAACATCAGAAGAAGTTCTACACTCGAAGGGGCACAAGAGGAAATAAGAAAGGCATCATCACTCACAAAGAGGAGGCGTCATCTACAACCAAAAATGGGAAGATCTAAAGAGACAACTCTGAAATATGATAAGGCGATCGACAACCCTTACATATGGAAGGAGGAAGATCTATAAGGAAAACCCTTACAACCGAAAAGGGACATAAGACCCATAAGGCCACCCTTACAACCGAAAATGGGAAGATCCAAAAGGACAACCCTGACATATGATAAAGCGATCGACAACCTTTATATATGAACAAGGGAAGATCTATAAGGACAACCATTACAACCGAAAAGGGACATAAGACCCACGGGGCCACCCTTACAACCGAAAATGGGAAGATCCAAAAGAACAACCCTGACATATGATAAAGCGATTGACAAACTTTACATATGAACAGGGGAAGATCTATAAGGACAACCATTACAATCGAAAAGGGACATAAGATCCATAAGGCCACCCTTCCAACCGAAAATGGGAAGATCCAAAAGGACAACCCTGACATATGATAAAGTGATCGACAACCTTTACATATGAACATGGGAAGATCTATAAGGACAACCATTACAACCGAAAAGGGACATAAGACCCATAGGGCCACCCTTCCAACCAAAAAGGGAAATATCCAAAAAGACAACTCTGAAATATGATAAGGCTATCGACAACCCTTACATATGGAAAGATGAATATCTGTAAGGACAACCCTTACAACCGAAAAGGGACATAAGACCCATAGGGCCACCCTTCCAACAAGAAAAGAGATATAAGACCCGCATGGCCACCCTTCCAACATGATATGAGATATAAGTCCCCCAATCAAAGGGCAACTCATCAAACAAGATATAGAATGTAAGTACTTCAATAGGTGACTATCATGTTTATATATATCAAAGGAGGGTGCCATCCCCCCTATATACTTCAGCAGGTGACTATCATGTCCATATATCAAAGGAGGATACCATCTCCCTATACATCAACAATGGCTATCATGTCCATATATCAAAAGAGGATACCATACCCCTAAACATCAACAATGGCTATCATGTCCATATATCAATAGAGTATACCATCCCCCTATACATCAACAATGGCTATCATGTCCATATATCAAAGGAGGAGACCATCCCCCTATACATCAACAATGACTTTTTTGTCCATATATCAAAGGAGAATACTATCCCCCCTATACATCAACAATGGTCATCACGCCCATATATCAAAGGAGGATACCATCCCCCTACATATCAACAATGGCTATCATGCCCATATATCAAAGAAGGATACCATCCCCCCTATACATAGACAATGGCTATAATGTCCATATATCTCAAAGGAGGGTACCATACCCATATACAATCACCATGAAAACATCATCTCTACCAACAACTGCAAGGTCGGAGGTCGAAGAGACAAACTAAGACCATTGCTTAACTCGGGGGGCAAAGCGGGATACACGCCCAATTAAGCAACAGACACCTTATAGCCAACCCCACAAGCAAGTAAGGAAACTTCAATGAAGTAGTAATAAAAAACAAGGAGACTGTTAGCCATAGCAAACTAGGGGAACAAAGCACATAGCAAAAACTACCCCAGGAAGAGGAGCAATAACACGTCAGCTACTATTAAACCTACCACGACGCATTATGCTAAGCCATCAACGCCAACCTACCCAGGAGTACGTTCCAAAATGCACAAAGATCAAAGGCTTAGTACGGGGGCAAATACACGTGCATGGATGATACTACTTGCTAAAGGAAGGACTATGGTGGATTAGCAAACATCACAAGCACCCTAAGGGGGAGATAAGCAAAATCATCCCGACACAACCCAAGGTAGTCGGGGGAGGGACCAAACACCTACAACAAGCTATGCATCAACCAGTGGCATGGAAGGACCAACCTTATATACGAGCTACCAAACGTAGACAATACAAGGAGTATCCCTCTACATACAACAATGTGTCCACTGCGGGGCACACATATATGAGCTACCAAGCGTAGTTAAAACGAGGAATATCCATCTACGTACAACAACATGTCCACTACGGAGGCACAAATACATGGGCTGCCAAACGTAGTCACTTCAAGGGTTAACCGCCCCGCGTCCGAAACACCAAACACACCCACTGTAAGGGGCAGCTATATATATACAATCTCATAAATGCAGGTTTCACAATTAGCGCAAGGGCTAACCCCCCAGCGTCCGAAGCATGCCCACTATGGGGGAAACCATATACATACAACTCTATATGCACATGCCACATAACATGAGTAACACAAGGGTCAAGCCCCCTCTTATGGAGGTGCAAGATATGCATACAGTGGAAGTAACCTTAATACTGAGCCACGAAGGCAAAATCACCGTACGGGGGGCCCCGAGACCAAATCACAAGAATATCTACAAGGGGAGAAGTCCTTAGCCTACACAAAGGGAGTAACGCTCCAACATATATGGACGGAACAACCTTCTACATATATCCATAAAAACTCTTTTATACGAAAGGGTAAGAGCAGGAATTTTAACCACTCTCACCTCCATCTATGAGTGAATTGCAGGGATACGGTTAAAGGACCATGCCTACACTCCGATAAACGGGGAGAAAAACGCCATGCCTATTGGAGGCTAAAGCTAGAAGATCATACTTGCATTCTCCCAAACGGAGCGCAACACCGCTTCCAAAGCATCCTATCGGCTCTAAGAGACCAAAAATGAAGGTTCCTCCAATAAGGACACGGTCCTAAGGCTAAGTGAAATGGGACTAAGGCCCATATTTCAAACTTATAATCATTTACATCATCCATATACATACTTGGACTAACACCCACGTTCATGTCGGCTAACGCTCACATGTTGTATGAACGTCCTTCCAACAGGGGATGACGTATAGCCTCTCTTATATAGAGTTGTTCCAAGAGCTTCTACAAGAAGCTACAATGAAATAGAGACTCAAATGAAGGGACATAGTCCTAAGGCTAAGTAAAACGAGACCAAGGCTCGTAACTCTTACCCTTATCCAATATATATACATAGCATAAATTTGCTTAAATCAACAATAGCTTTTGGTGTATCCAGCTTCCTTGAACAAGGGGCAAAGAAAATTACAACGATCCTTGAGCACTCAACGAAGGTCTGGACCGTCTTAAAGCTTCTTCAAATAGGGGGCAAGAAAAATTGCGACGTTCCTCGAGCACTCAAGGGAGGCCGAGACCGTCTTATAGCTCCTTAAATAGGGGCAAGGAAAATTACAACGTTCCTCAAGCACTCAACGAAGGTCGGGACCGTATTAAAGCTCCTTGAACAGGGGGCAAGGAAAATTACAATGTTCCTCGAGCACTGAATGAAGGCCGGGACCGTCTTAAAGCTCCTTTAAACATGGGGCAAGGAAAATTAAGACGTTCCTCGAGCACTCGATAAAGGCCGGGATCGTCAAGAAGGTACATTTCGCAACTCGCTTGGGCGATATTCCGCTAAAAATAGAGTCAAGAAAAATTGAAACCATTCCTTGACTCGGGGGCAAATGGTGGATATACGCCCAACCTATCACTAAGTGGACTCGAGAAATGGGCCATAACCGGATATAACTTGAAACTTAGAACACGGACACACGGGCCCATCACTTAGGCCCAAGAACGACACGGGTAGCGAAGCCCACCCAGAAGACCCCGAGGGAAAAATTCCCTCGGGAGGCGACCCGAGCAGGGCCATCCCGCTCAGGTTACCCGAGCGGGATCCCTCCCACTCGTGTTACCTGAGCGGGATCCCTCCCACTCGGTTCCCCGAGCGGGATCCCTCCAACTCGGGTGACCCGAGCGGAACCTTGGGGATACCCGTCCGGGTATCCCCCCTCCGTCCGGACTAGTGTCTCTGTCCGGACCCCCACCCCTGGGCGATATTTCACCCGGGGCTTTCCCTTAGAGGCCACACATCGACACTTAGCTATAATTAACTTACCTATGGTCGAACCGGGGTCAAATGCACCTTATTTACGGTCAAGGTCAACTTATACTACGAACCTGCCACAACCGGACCAGTGAACCACTGGAACCGGGGCGGTCCGATAGGAACTCTATAAATAGAGACCTCGTCTCCTCATTTGAAACTAATCTTGTTATCTCTCACTCAAGCTCTGCCTTCTCTCTACTTTATCTTTCTAAAATGCGTATACTCATTTAAACATCGGAGAGGGCACACTGAGCACCACCTCTCCTTGGTCTCGGTATCGCCCCTTTTGCAGGTATCCCACGGAGAAGGGATGTCGGAGGTCCGAAGCAAGAAGGCACTCAGGACACCGTATGCAAATAGTGGACTTACCGAGAGATCCCTCCCGGACGCCCATTTGCAAGTATACGAGAAGAAGAATCCCACGAGGCAGGAATACTAGAAGGAGAAGTCCGATAAGAAGAAGAGAACGGAAGGAGAAGCCCACGAAGGACACTCGTGTGTGAACAAATCCCACGAAGGTCACTCGTGTGCAAACAGTGTTGACGATAGTCTATGTCTGGACGCTTTGACGACTTCTGAGTTGTGGACTTGGAGACTTGGTGACTTGGCGACTGGTCGACTGGTCAACTTGGCGACTGGTCGACTTGGCGACTGGTCGACTTGGCGACTGGTCGACTTGGCGACTTCTGGGTTAACACCTTAACGCCTTGATGATATTTCAGGTTGATACCTTAACTACCCCCTGGAGGGTGCCACCAGTTCAACTCTTCTGGGAGGTTCCGACTTTAGTGGTCCCGACTTTATTGTCTGAGGGTCCCGACTTTAGTGTTCCCGACTTTATTGTCTGAGGATCCCGAATTTAGTGGTCCCGACTTTACTGTCTGAGGATCCCGAATTTAGTGGTCCCGACTTTACTGTCTGAGGATCCCGACTTTAGTGGTCCCGACTTTACTGTCTGGGAGCTTTGTCGAAAAATTGGTACGCTCTTAGTATGGTCGTATTTAATAAATCACGATCCAACAATGATGATTTTCTTGTGAAGTAGAATTGTGTATGCATGCATCAAGTTCATCGAAATATTTTTTTTTTCAAAAACAAAAAGGGCCTTGGGAAAGCCTAGATCGGTATGCTTATTTTTTAAATTCCCGTTCCGGTAATTTGCGATCAAAATCATTTTTAAAGACTGATATATTTGATCGAGGACGACGGTAATGTGAACTCTTTCACAACCCCCTTCCCTTGGTTTACTGGCGGCCGGTTGGTTTAGATGGCCGAGGAATCATTATTTGTCGTATTCCATCTTAATAGATATCGGATGTATGCAATTATTTCTCAAAATGTTATTGTCTCCCTGATTGTGCATGATTATCAATGTGTTAGTTTTCATGGCCGGGTCGGTACGCTTCTATGAACATCACAATCTGGATGGTATGAATTATGATGAATGGAAACGCATTGTTGTAGATATCCTTATTGCTGCGGACGTTGATGACCGAATCAATCCGAAAGCAAAAAAAGAAAAAAAGAAAAAAAAGGATCGAGACGGACGAATATGGAAAACCATACAACTACAACAGCAAGAAAAGGCTGAGGAAAGATCAGACAGCACGATAATTAATTTACTCGAAATTGTCAGTTGAAGTAGAGAAGAGTTTTATGGAGAGAAGCGCATTGCATATTTGGTGTGCCATAAGCCTTCGCTACGGTGGAGGAAAGGCCGCTGAAGCAAAAGACCTCATGGAAGAATACTACTGTATTCTATGCAATGACGACGGTGTTATAACCGTTCATGATCCCGCTGACGAAATAGACGTATGGACAAGGGCTCGGAAAGTAATGAAGATGTTTCCTCTCTCATGGTTTGCTAACGATAATGGACTCACACGTCAAATAAAATCAATTAAGACGATCGTGGATCTGTACGAGGCCGATCATGGAGAAGGAAACATCTCCAAAGAACCCGAGGCATCCGATGACAGATTCGATGGTCTTTGGAAATGCTTGGCTAACCCCAGCAATAAAAAGTCTAAACGATGATCCGGTGTGACAACCACCGTTGATACATGTGCCATAAAAGGTACTCCTCGATTTCCACACATACATAGAACCGTAAAATTTTTTATTTGATGCAAGACATCTGATGAATTCACTTGTGAATTCTTTTCAGGTGAAATGCTGAACGTGGTTGAGACTGATCTTACCTTCATTATAGCTTCAATCTATGATCTGAGACCTTATTATTGTTTGATGGATATACGCCCAATTTGAACCCGTTGACTTCCGAATTGTTCCATTTTTATCACCCCGTTAATGATTGTAAATCGAAACTTCAACCCGAACACTTCGCGAAAACACCAACGGACCGGACGAGGCCGAAGCGCTTGTCCGGCCGAGTTAGACTCACCTAGGTGAGGTCGGGTGGCCACACCCGACCTCCCCTAGGGGAGATCGGGTGGACCAACCCGACCTCCCCTAGGGGAGATCGGGTGGACCAACCCGATCTCCCCTAGGGGAGATAGGGTTGGCCAACCCTATCTCCCCTAGGAGGGGTTGGGTGGCCTCACCCAACCCCTACCCTTGGGGGTCGGATTTTCCTTCCCCCCAAGGGCCCCGGCACCATTCTTGGACTCCCATACTCGGTTTATTTCCGCCAACCCTTTCCGTATCCTAAGGTCTTAATTACGTGTTTAAAGGTTAATTAACTGTGTTTAAAGGTTAACAATGTCATTAAGCCACCTTAATGACACCGTTGCCTATAAATACAACACCTCCACTATTCATTCGATCATCTTGGCAAGTTGCATAATTTTGCTCTGACATCTCTCTAGCTTTATCTCTCTAAAACTGTACTGACTTAGGCATCGGAGAGGGTTCATCAGGCACCACCCCCCTCTGTGCCTGGTATTGCCCCTCTTGCAGGGTGGCAAGGAGAAGAGATCCAAGGAAGCAGAAGAGCATAGAGCAGAAGGACAAGCCCCAGGGGGTAAGAAGTACAAGTCTCAGGGGGTCAGAAGGAGAGAAGGAAAGGAGGTCAGAAGGAGAGAAGGAAAGGAGGTCAGAAGGAGAGAAGGAAAGGAGGTCAGAAGGAGAGAAGAGAAGGACATATATCAGAACGATTACCCCAAAGGAGCAGAAGGGCATGGATCAGAACGACTAGCCCTAGGAACACTGAACCCGACATTTCATTAGTGGGAGATAAATTCTAGATTGACGACCCGTTGACCTAGACTTCATAACCGAACACTTGGCGCCGTCCGTGGGCTTCGAACTGAAAGCCTGGCAATAACAAGAGCGATGACGAACAGCTTAGTATCTAGAGATCACCGCCCACCTGGGGGCAATAGGCGAATGAGACAGCCTATACCTCCAGCAAGGCAGCCTAACCCAGAAAAACTGCCTGCACACCCAGAGCCTCAGGTAGCCCCACAGGCACCCCAGCCTAACAAGCAGGGAGGAGGACCTTCACGCCCAGCTGGCTAGGAGGCTTCCACAGCTTCAACTCTATTGACTAGGAGCAACAGGGAGTGCCATCCCAATACACGGCACCTCCTGAGGGATACTACTATGAGGCGCAACCTCAAGGGTATCCATATGGAATACTGACCCAAAGGAATAACAACCGCGCCCACACAACATACACACAGGGAGCGCCTCGGACGAGCTACTAGCTTACAGAGAGACCCTAAGGAATAGACAGGAAAGGCAACACCGACAGGAAGGAGAAGAAGCTCATGAAGAGGAGCAAATCCCAACGGAAGAACGCCACTCGCACCCTCGAATAGGGCAGCGAGGAGAACAAAGGAGAGACAACCAAAGGCCACACCCAGAGGGAAGGCAGCAATCTGTGCCTCCAAGGCAGCAACAGACACAACAGGATGCCAGGGCATACACCCCTCTAGGGGCAGATAGACAGGCAAGACATCCAAGGAGGCATGAATTCAACCAAGTACCCCAACAGGGACATACACCGCACTAAGGGAGGACATACATGCCAGACCAACAAGGATATAGGAGTTCCAACATCTACCCTGGCAATGTACACATACAGTCCGTATCACCACAAACATGACCAAGGGACATACCAAGGAAAGCTCAAAGGGAGGGACATAGTCCCAACAACACAACAAGGCAACCACCTACCCATGATACAGCACGATAGGTCTAAACCCCTCATGCATTACAACCCTTGGCACACATCCCCCTAGGACAGGGGAGCAGTCGAAAAGACAAGAATTTGAACAGGGGACTCATAGAGTACCACACCATGTTAGTACATAGCTACTACAATGGGAAGTCTCATGGAGAGACATAGTGAAGTGAGATCACACATAGCATACATGAAGGATACACCTCCACCTAGTCCGCCTTGCAAGGATGCGACCTTATATTCCTCAAGTGGAAGGAATACACACAGACTACTGGAGGAAGACAGCTACATTACCAAGGAAGCAAGGGGTGGACTACTAGAAGAGTCCATAAAACGCCGCCGCCATCCAAGAGATACACAAGGAACAGATTTCTCAACCTCAAAAGGCACCTATAAGGTCAAGTTTCTGGGAAAGATCACAAGATGGAAGGCTCACTTACAAAAATAAGTTGAGCACTCCCAACATCCTATAGAGGAACTACCATGAAGGTCACAAAGGATTACCCCTACTATAACCTTCCACTAAGCATCCTAGGGCCAAGTCCGTCAAAGGATCCCATCGGGCATTGGTATGCAAGGAGGGCACCAGTCACAACATGCCCTCCCCACAAACGCCCATTAGCATGAGAGGTGGTAGCCGCGAACACACCCCTCCAAAAATGGAGGAAACCATATCACATGGGCAACGCCCACCATCAGAGACAAACACCTCCAGCGGATTTTTATGATTTCACCTAGTAAGCTCATCCCAGGTAATGGAATACACTTCCATAAAAAACGATCAAGGACACCAAGCCTAGCAAAGGAAGAATGGTGACACCATCATCAAGCTTTTAAAAAGGGATATGGAAAACATAGTATTTCCACACAATGATATATTAGTCATAAGAGAGGGAATCACCAACTTTGACATGAAGAGAACCATAGTGCATGAAGGGAGTCCGTCAGACATCTACCATGACCAACCATTGATGATACTAGAGAAGAGTCAGGCATACCTAATACCAAAGGACCCCCCCTACTAGTAAAGGTGGTCAGAACATCAACACACCCATTAGGGACACGGCACTGCAAATGAACCAGGAATAAGGATGGAACACATATCCTTACAAGTATCCTTACAAGTATCCTTGCATTTATCCTTGCAAAAATAAACTCCGTAGATAAAGAGGTTATCTAATAGATTACTATGTCTCTGTTCTCAAAATATGATCCTAACCCGGAGATCCTTGGACTCCGTGTTATATATGCAATGAATAACATGTTCATCAAAGATAGGTACACGAAGATTCAAGACAGCGCCATAAAGATTAGGCGCATACCTCTACCAAGCACAACACATTGGAGTGTTCGTAAACACTCCTTCGCCATCTCACAAGAAAGGAAGGCAACCAAGGATACAAGTCCTAATAGAATAAACATCGGTAGAAAATCCTGTCATTGAAGTCATGCACCAAGAGAGAAACTCTAAAGATGCAAGATTAGCAAAAGAGATAGTGCAACAACTAGAGTATGAAAAAGGAGATACATCTTCTATCAAGAGCCCTAGGGCAGGATAATAGTTCTACAAGATCAACCAAAGAAGAGCTCAAAAGCTTGGGGAGTAAGGTTTCAAGATCGACCTTCACACTAGATGCACGTCCCGATCAACCACCTTGTCTGCAAATGATAAGATATTTGACTCTGGCATCCCATCAAGAGGAGAACCCCGATAAAAGGGGCACTAGAAAATTATCCCGCCTTTAAGGCCATACGCCGAATACATGATGAATGAAGGTTATGACAAAACAAAAAAGGAGGGACTTGTCAGCTCAACACACCTCAAACACGTATACGTACGCAATACAAATGCAGCCTCTAATGAAGCTATCCAGCAAGGAATAGCCAATACGGGGACAAACCCATGGAAAATTATGGAACATCACCTGCAAACCTAGAGGAAGACATCCTTTTTAAGTTCAAGTCCTAATTCAAAGGAAGTCTATAATCAAGATTCAAGGTGGGAGGAGCATGACCAATGTGACACCCCCTAAAGGCATTGAAGAATACTCCAATGTGAAGTAAAAGGCAAACCACACTAAGTGCCACAACACTCCAAGAAGATTATCACAGCCCGGTCAGACCCCCCCATGCACGAGCAAAGAGCATGGATTAGATTGACTAGTCTGAAACACACCTACGAGATTCACAACTCAAGACACCATTCTATGAGAGAGCTTTTCAACCTAAAACACAAAGAAGGGGGGGAAAGAATTTACAAGCACCCCTAGGATACAAACACTGCCGCATCCTGGTTATCAAGAGAATGAAAATCACCCCCACCCACCCAAAGCAAAAGCTCTCCACCCAACCTCTAAAGATACATCCGACAAAGACATTATCCAAACCACGCCTATGACTGAAACAAGCAAGCACGAGAAAGAGTAAATCCTACAAGGGACACCCATCGCATTCAAACAAGCAGACAAGGGAGCCCCGAGCATAAGAGGTACCCAACCAAGAAAATGAACGAGGGGCCTTCAGCGGCCAAATATGAAAGGCGGTATGACCACCAAGCAACTTGGGGGGCACCAAACGAATAAGTTCTTGGTAGTCCACCTAAGTGTAAAAGAAGAGATTAGAGGCAGAAGATCACAAGAACATGCAATACCACTTCTCCTAGAAGAGGTCACATAAGAGGAAAACATCCTCAACCCCATGCACGAACTCGTCCTAAGTTGGCAACACACAAACATCGCCCTCGAAAGGTGATCTCCCACATTGAAGAAAAAGCGTGGTAGCAGGCAATATCATAGAAGGAAAAGTCAAGTAAAGACTCGAAAAGCATACCAAAAACGCACCATACATGAGAAGGGACACAAGATAAGGTAATATTATGAGCCCTCCGGGAGCCAATCCCGCGAACACATTCGACGCCCCCAAGAGCGTATCTTGAGAGTAGTTCTAAAACTACGAACCTTGTGCCCTCCGGGAGCCTATCCCGCGAACAGATTCAACGCCCCCAAGAGCGTATCTTGAGACTAGTTTTTATACTACGAACTTCGACGCCCCCAAGAGCGTATCTTGAGAGTAGTTTTTATACTACGAACTTCGACGCCCCCAAGAGCGTATCTTGAGAGTAGTTTTTATACTACGACCTTCGACGCCCCCAAGAGCGTATCTTGAGAGTAGTGTTCATACTACGACCTTCGACGCCCCCAAGAGCGTATCTTGAGAGTAGTTCCAAAAACTACGAACTTCGACGCCCCCATGAGCGTATCTTGAGAGTAGTGTTCATACTACGACCTTCGACGCCCCCAAGAGCGTATCTTGAGAGTAGTTTCTATACTACGACCTTCGACGCACCAAGAGCGTATCTTGAGAGTGGTTTCCAAAAACTACGAATTTCGACGCCCCCAGGAGCGTATCTTGAGGTAGATTTGCAACCTACCAGATTCGACGCCCCCAAGAGCGTATCTTGAGGTAGAAAAAACACTACCAGATTCGACGCCCCCAAGAGCGTATCTTGAGGTAGATTTCAAACTACCAGTTTCGACGCCAACCAGGTGCGTATCTTTGGTCTAACTTGTGCCCTCCGGGAGCCTATCCTGTGAAACGTTAAGTGCCCTCCGAGAGCCTGTCTCGTGAACAGTTTTTGACGCCAACCAGGAGCGTATCTTTGGTCTAACTTGTGCCCTCCGGGAGCCTATCCTGTGAAACGTTAAGTGCCCTCCGAGAGCCTGTCTCGTGAACAGTTTTCGATGCCAACCAGGAGCGTATCTTTGGTCTAACTTGTGCCCTCCGGGAGCCTATCCTGTGAAACGTTAAATGCCCTCCGAGAGCCTGTCTCGTGAACAGTTTTCGACGCCAACCAGGAGCGTATCTTTGGTCTAACTTGCGCCCTCCGGGAGCCTATCATGTGAAACGTTAAGTGCCCTCCGAGAGCCTGTCTCGTGAACAGATTCGACGCCCACCAAGAGCGTATCTTTGGTCCAACAGTACCATATATACCATTTAAAGGGTATCATAAGAGATCATCGCACCATACTGAGAAGGATTCCATGAGAAAACAATTGCAAAGTAGAGTTGTATAAAGAACACATAATGTTTTTTCTTGATGAGATAGCAGGTATGATGTGAAGAAAAGCACAAAAGAAAGATAAGGAAAGGAAAGCATATACAAAGGAGAAGTCCATGACCAAAGGATCATACACAGAAGCACAAGAGGTTATCATGAAAAGTAGCGAGTTATCCTACCATCCATAGCACAAGTCAAGAGAAGTATCTCAAAGGAACCCAACACCACCAAGGAGGATAGCAAAGACATGAAATCCAAAGTTCAAGACTCTCAAAATAAACTCGACCCATCAAGAAGAGAATTGCCTCACAAGCCGCACAAATCAACCTCTGACACACGTTATTGTCTTGCATGTCGCCCTCGCGTGACCTATGCTCGTATCAGACTTGAACATCGTCAAGCACAACTCATGAAGGAGACATCTAAAGAGCATAAAGGATACAACATCCGACAAGACGAGACATCGGGACCTAACCCAACAAACATAGCCTAAGCAAAAGGCAACTATAGCAATGAAGGCTCTCCAATGAGAAAGGAATACTAAAGCACAACTCTATACATCGTGATGTGGCTATCATGTCCACATACACTGAAGTGGCTATCATGTCCATATATCTTGAAGTGGCTATCATGTCCACATACCTTGAAGTGGCTATCATGTCCACATACCCTGAACTGGCTATCATGTCCACACACTACAGAAGGGCTATCACTCCGACACATCACGAAGTGGTTATCACGTCCACATACCCCGAAGTGATTATCATGGCAGCACATCATAAAACATTTGTCAAAGACATGCATTGTAAAGACACCATCCCGACCACGAACATCAAAAGGCTACGCCAAGCCTTAGGAGGAGGTTCAAGAAAAAGAGAGAAACAACACTCTTCATACGCTCATGAAAGGTAGGCACTTATATTTCAACCCACTGGGGGATACTAGGTAGGAGACGTCCTCATTATGAAGACAACCTCCATATCTCATGAAATCAACCATGAAGCAAAGAGTCACCACAAGCACTATTGAGGGCATATAACAAAACGATCCCCACAACGATCACAACTACGATACTAGTAGAGGCTAACTCAAGAACAGTCTCCACCGAACTCCCAAGTAAGAATTTGCTATCTTAATCAGAGCCATGGCAAGAGAAAGGAACCTCAACGAAAGGCGATGATCACACCCATCACCAAAAGAAAAATTTTCAACGCACGGGTTAATAACATAACCCATAGGAAAGCCAAAGACACCTTCGAAAGTCGTCAAATCTACATGAAGATGAAATGAACCTGAGTCTCGGTCCCTCGGCTGGGGGGCAGAGGATAGAGAAGAGACATCAAGACCTATGATCACCCCATCGCCAGCCACAGGTTGTTTCCTTTTGTCAAGCAAAGAGGGTGCCTCTTCAACCACTACCTCCTTATCATGGGAGGGAGTCAGCAAGGGGGCACTTGAAGGAGAGCCTCTCGCGGTTTCCTTCTCCTTGGCAGCCGAGGGCCCGACCTCAGAGTCAGGTTTCCGCGCCTTGGATTTAGATTGGCTTGAACTCTCACCCACCACAAGAACCATTCGGTAACCAGGGAAGAATGCTCTAACAACAAGAAGGAAGCAACATGAGAACAATCATAAATATATCACAAAGAAAAGAGAAGGGAAAAAGAACATACTGGAAGCATTAGCAGCCATCCCTGACTTAGAAAATTTCTTGGCCTGATAAGCAGAACTAGAGGGTTCTTCCCTCTCATCCGATTCAACGGTCTCCCTGTCTGAAGAAGAAAGCTTCCCAAAAGTGAGTCATCTATACGAGCAACCAACGCAAAGATCGACCCTTACTCATGGAGGGGCGAGATACGCCTACTACGGGGGCAACCTTAACACCAAGGGAAGAGGGTGAACTTTTAGTTTCCCCAAATGGAGCAACGCTCCACCACATCCGAAGGAAGGGTCAACCCTTAACACATGTCAATAGACCCCTTCGCTCGGGGCGGTAAGAAGAAAGCTTGTAAGCTTTTTCACCCTCACTTTTATGGGGAACAAATTGCAGGGTAAAGGTCAAGAGCTATACACACGCTCCAACGAATGAAAGAAAAATGTTACACATGCCGAAGGTCGAGGTTAATGGACAATGCCCACGCTAGTACGAGGGAGGCAGAATGTTGTGTCCCATTGAGTGGCAGAGTTCTCACCCTCAGGTAAATGAGAGGTCTATACTCTCACCTTTGCACTTATGCTCATATTCATGATTAACATCTACAGGTACATCAATGTCATCACTCATGCTTATACTCACAACCCGTCCATACATACATACATGTTCATGCTTGCACTCATATGCATGCCCACGTACACACTCCCATGTGTTCAAACATTTAGACATCCATGCACATGGCCGCCATATATTTATGCATACATTCATGACTACAATCGCAGCATGTCTATACTCACTCCCATCCTTATGTTCCTACTTGCATGTAGGCTAGTACACATCCTCATGTTCATGATATGTCCATGTTCACTCCTAGATAACATCCTATAGGCATATTTTCTAGTATCCCATACTTAGAAAAATTTCGGACCAAAATTGAAATTTTTCTCCACTTAGACAAATCCCGGCATGAAATTGAAACATGGACTTGTTTAGCTGTGTTCATGTCGCATCTCCACATGAGCATACATTTTCCGAGCACACACTCATGACGGTGTTAAATTTATTATTTCCACCTTGGACGGACACGTGCTTGGACACGTGCCCGTGCTATTCTGACATTTGCAATTCCTCCATCTCATAAGACAGGGGGCAGAGTCTGAGACACACATCCATGGGTAAGTAAGGACTCCGACAAAAGGTAAAATCCCGGCTTCAAATTGCGCGTGTCATACCATCCTAAAATAGAGTCAATCAAGGGTTAGGCCATTGGTTGACTCGGGGGCATGTGATGGATATACGCCCAATTTGAACCCGTTGACTTACGAATTGTTCCATTTTTATCACCCCGTTAATGATTGTAAATCGAAACTTCAACCCGAACACTTCGCGAAAACACCAACGGACCGGACGAGGCCGAAGCGCTTGTCCGGCCGAGTTAGACTCACCTAGTTGAGGTCGGGTGGCCACACCCGACCTCCCCTAGGGGAGATCGGGTCAGCCAACCCGATCTCCCCTAGGGGAGATAGGGTTGGCCAACCCTATCTCCCCTAGGAGGGGTTGGGTGGCCTCACCCAACCCCTACCCTTGGGGGTCGGATTTTCCTTCCCCCCAAGGGCCCCGGCACCATTCTTGGACTCCCATACTCGGTTTATTTCCGCCAACCCTTTCCGTATCCTAAGGTCTTAATTACGTGTTTAAAGGTTAATTAACTGTGTTTAAAGGTTAACAATGTCATTAAGCCACCTTAATGACACCGTTGCCTATAAATACAACACCTCCACTATTCATTCGATCATCTTGGCAAGTTGCATAATTTTGCTCTGACATCTCTCTAGCTTTATCTCTCTAAAACCGTACTGACTTAGGCATCGGAGAGGGTTCATCAGGCACCACCCCCCCTCTGTGCCTGGTATTGCCCCTCTTGCAGGGTGGCAAGGAGAAGAGATCCAAGGAAGCAGAAGAGAATAGAGCAGAAGGACAAGCCCCAGGGGGTAAGAAGTACAAGTCTCAGGGGGTCAGAAGGAGAGAAGGAAATGAGGTCAGAAGGAGAGAAGGAAAGGAGGTCAGAAGGAGAGAAGGAAAGGAGGTCAGAAGGAGAGAAGAGAAGGACATATATCAGAACGATTACCCCAAAGGAGCAGAAGGGCATGGATCAGAACGACTAGCCCTAGGAACACTGAACCCGACATTTCATTAGTGGGAGATAAATTCTAGATTGACGACCCGTTGACCTAGACTTCATAACCTAACATTGTTATTGATGGATTTTCTATTGTTCGTTTAATGTTTGAGTTTTGGTTGATTGAGATTCAGATTTATTGAATAAAGTAGTTTCCGTTCGATTCAAAATGTGATCTACTTGTCAAACTTAATCGACCCGGTTAAACGGGATCGATCCGAAACGATGATAAAACTGAAATATCCGCCAAGTACAATTGGTCGGATCAAACAATGTACACACTCTCCTTCATCTAATATCGTGAACATCAAAATACCGTTAATATCCATCGATTGCGCAGTTCTAAGTGCAAACCGATTTAACTCTTTCTTATTTGTTAGTACTCTATTATATGATAAATTCTGTAATGATGAACATGCGCGAAGCCGATTGGATTAAATTAAATTGAATTTTGGAAACGAAACGATTTATACAATGGGTTAAACCTGGAAAAGGCGTCATGCGCGCGTGTACCTCGATAGTCGGAACACATCGTTTCAGAGTACGAATTTAATGATGAAGTGTTTTAATGAATGAATGCTGAATTTTCATTTGCCTCCCTTTGGGAGTAACTCATTTAATACTTATACGACGTAAAGAGGTATGCTTCTCAAGCTACCACGAACTTGTAAAGTATCAACTGACGCATAAGGCGAAAGCCCATTGCACAGTTCAGAGATGGATAAAGTCTTTGAGATGAATTAGGAAAAGGATGATGTCGGTAAAATGACTCTCCCACTAAATTCCTTGAACGACAAGTCTGGCAAGGCATTCGTATTGATAACACACTTCAACAGGCATGGTTTGAAAACATAATGTTAGAGTTCAACAACCGACGTTCCCTATGGAATAAAAGGAAGTTTACTCACATCAATCTAGAACTATGTTCCAATAAAATCGGTCAAACACGACGCCATAATAACTAAAAGGAATGATGACGAAGTACAACTTATCATCATGCGACATTAATTTGCGCATTAAACAAGTATTCAAATCAAGAGTACGACACTACTCTTAGAGGATACATGTTTAAATTAGCTTGGGATAATGGTGTCGTGGTCAAACGTTAGTTGTTACATTCCTTGAGGACGAATTTCCAACGATTGGTGAAACCAAAACAGACGAAGTCTTGATCGAAATGGAGCAGGATAACAATGATAGTCAGGTCCCACTTACTTTGAGTTGGATATTTGAGGCAGCAACGCAAGTGAATGACATGGTAAATGAAAATGGAGACGTTTTCATAGTAAATCCAGTGGAGGAGACAATTGTGCCACACAAATCACTGTTGCTGCAAGTGCTAATCAAGTTGAACCTGATAATCATGTAGCCGGACCGCTGGATGAAAATCCAATAATACCACAACTACCCATTGTTCCCAGTGGGAGTGGATCAACCAACTTGGTTCCACATCCTAGTGATCAAGGAATTCATCTCGGAGGTAAAATCCCGAGACCGAGAGGTCGTCC
This sequence comes from Clarkia xantiana subsp. parviflora, assembly GCA_036873135.1. Lineage (NCBI taxonomy): Eukaryota > Viridiplantae > Streptophyta > Magnoliopsida > Myrtales > Onagraceae > Clarkia > Clarkia xantiana. The sequence continues at coordinate 44,765,083 of JAPTYO010000004.1, forward strand.
AAGATAAGTTTTAGGTCAAGGTTCTAGCACTACCCTTGTTCCCAGTGGGAGTGATGCTCTGATAAGAAGCATTATTCCGAGTGGGAGAAAAGTTCAGACCCAAGATGGAATTAACGAGCCTAGACGAAGTCAAAGGCATCGAACTTCTCCCAAAAAGTATCCCATCGAGAAGGGTGAAATTTTTACCCTAAATTATGTTGACGAACTGGTAACGGTTCAACAAGTGTTGATAGGACCTCAAGTGAAGGAATGAAGGAAAGCAATGGAGGAAGGGATCGCCTCAATGAAAGCCAATTCGGTATGGTCTTTAGTTGATTTACCTGCTAAACGCAGATCCATAGGGGCTAAGTGGGTTCTGAAACTGAAACTCACAGCTGATGGAAATGTCGAGCGATAACAAAGCCCGACTAGTTGCGAAAGGATACACCCAGCTCACAGAGTGGACTTTGATTAAATATACTCACCGACTGTGCGTTACACCACAGTTCGGGCCATCCTAGCCCTGGTCGCATGCCTCGATCTAGAGCTGCACCAAATGGGTGTTAAGACCATATTCCTCCACGGAAACCTAGAAGAAGAGATGTATATGGAGCAACCAGATGGTTTCATTACTTCTGGTAACAAACGAAAAAGTTTGTAAACTCCAAAGATCCATTTACGGTCTTAAACAATCGTCTCGACAATGGTACCGCAGATTCCACGATTGGAAACGGATTCGTTAACCTCCATGAGGATCCATGCGTGTATACAAAGACATCTGAGTCTAAGTACGTCATCTTAACCTTATACGTGGATGACATACTCATTGCTGTGAACGATGTGAGTTTCATGAATGAATCAAAGTCCTGGTTGGCATCTGTATTTGAGATGAAAGACATGGGAGAGGCTACGTACATCTTGGGCATTAAAATTGCTAGAGATCGTGCCGCCCGGAGATTGTGTCTATCTCAGGAAGCCTATATTAATAAACTGTTGAAAAGGTTCAGATTACAAGATACCAAACCTGTGGAGACGCCGGTAGTATTCGGATGCGCGTTTTCAAAATGTGACGGCCCGAAGAACCAGCAAGAGAGTGAAAAGATCAGGAGTGCAGAGTATTTAAGCATGGTCGGAAGTCTCATGTACGCCATGCTGTGCACTCGTCTGGATATCTGTTACGCTATGGGCCTTGTAGCAAAATTCCAATAAGACCCTAGCTATCAACATTTAAATGCTGTAAAACGGATCATACGTTATTTGAAAGGTACTGCCGACTACATACTGTGCTATGAGGGCTGTAAATTAGAATTGACCAGTTTCAGTGACGCCAACAATGGTGGCGATCCAGACTATCGTAAGTCCACCACAAGAGGAGTCTTTCTGCTTGCTAATGCCGCTATCTCATGGACGAGCAAGAAGCAATCTTGTGTCGCGTTGTCTATGATGGAATCAGAATTCGTTGCTCTCTCTAAAAAATGCGCAGGAAGCAATCTGGCTGAAAAGGCTTCTTACTGCGCTGCTTGATGACGATATCGGGAGTAAGCCTGTGAAGGTGTACTCTGACAGTCAAGCATCTATTGCAGCAGTTAAGAATCCAAAGTACCATAGTAGGACTAACCACATTGATGTGAAATATAATTATTCTAAATCCATGGTAGAAGACAATATAATCACTTTAGAATACTCGCCCACTGACGACATGGTAGCGCACCCATTAACTAAACCATTACGCAAAGAGACATGTGAAAAGCACGTTAAACTGCTTGGATTGCGTAGGATTTAAAAGTGGGCATGTATCTGTGATAACATTTTGATAATTAAAAGTTACATTTTTAATAAATGAGAGAATTGCAAATCGAGTTTATGATTCATAGACGTCATAATGTTTGATTACATCAGATTTTACGGTGTATAAACTGAGTCGTAGGAGGACACAATCCTCTGCCTAAATTATGTTGAATGTGGGCCTTGCCTCGTCACACGGGCACGGCCGTCTTGTAGGAGAGGGGGACCTCTACTGTAGCAAGACTGGCTAAGAACCAGGGGATAAACTTGGTTACGCAAAACGATAATTTGGTTTCGCAGTAACACGACATGATCTTCGTTTTGCACATCGCCGTGATGAACTCTGTTCGTCATAAACCACATTCTAGGCCAGATGAAAATTCTGCGATAGCATTGTTGACATATCCCACTCCTGAAAATGTTCGGGTATGCTATCGACGCGTGCTTCATACTACGTGTGCCATGTTCGACCACGTGGTCAGGCTCGGCTGTGCTAGGTAGAATTCTCGAGATTCGGATGGGCGCAAACTTCTTCACCTCGAATGTGTGATTGATCTCGGGATATGAAGAGGCACCCGAAGTATCCTCATGGACTCAGAACTCATATCTAAGGTCAGGCTCAATGTTCGCTTCCCGGCGTACGAGCGTAGTGCTGAAGAAAAAGGCCAAGTGACCACGTCTTTGGAAACCGGTTGGGTTTGACTAAGGTTATGAGTGATGGGGATGGTCAATTTCACCTGTAATTCACCGACTCTTGTATTCACTAGGTGGCCACCAGGCGGATATTAGTTGAAGGTTGTGAATACTTGTGCGGATGCCTTGGAGAAGTATTCATATGTGGAAACTAGGCAATTGGAGAAAACAGTTGACCTAGGATACATCGTGATACAATTTAATTTTTTTAATAGGTTGATTGGAAATAGGGACTCAACGTTCCGCGGGCGCTACAACACTCCTAACAGATGAGTAGCACGATGCCCGTCGTATCCGCTGGTCGCACGGCAAACCTTGTATGAATTATTCGGAATTAGGGGCAATATCGGAAGAATGAAATGTTAATGAGATTAGGACAACAGTACATTAACAGGCACCCTCCCATTCCTGCGAGTGGGAGCTGTTAGCATATGGTGGCAAGGCGCCGTAAATGGAAGCCCGTTAATATGTATATGTTACCTGAGACAATTGGGTAAATGTCACATTAGGGAAATTGGGCTAGACCTAAATGCCAATTTCTATGAGAGGCCCAAAATTGGGCCTCCCTTATACACTAGGCCGACCCAAATATAGTGAGTGGGCAAAGTGGACTTTTGTCCACTTTGCTCCTCCTATAAATAGGGAGTATTTGGGGTTTTATTATGTTGAATCCTAATTCCTCCTTTGTGGTAATTTAAGAGAAAACCTCATCCCTAAATACTCATATTTTTTCCGAACCACATATTCACCAAGAGTGTGCCAATTTGCTTTGAGCAAGCACTCCGAATATCTGTCCCTGCCAAGAAACAATCAGACGCTTTGCTGTGGAGACTGATGGATATACGCCCAATTTGAACCCGTTGACTTACGAATCGTATTATTTTTATCACCCCGTTAATGATTGTAAATCGAAACTTTGACCCGAACACCCCGCCGAAACACCAACGGTCCGGACGAGGCAAAAATACTCGTCCGGGCCACGCGTCGAACTCACCTAGGTGTGATCGGGTGGCCACACCCGATCTCCCCTAGGGGAGATCGGGTTGGCCAACCCAACCCCTACCCTTAGGGGTCGGATTTTCTCTCCGCCCCCAAGGGCCCTGGCACCGTTTCCCGACTCCCACACTTAGATTATTTCCGCCAACCTCCCCATGCTTTAAGGTTTTAATTACGTGATCAATGACTAATCAATTGTGTTTAAAGGTTAACGATGTCATTAAGTCACCTTAATGACACCGTTGCCTATAAATACAACCCTTCCACCATTCATTTGATCATCTGGATTACTTGCACATTTTTAGCTATGGCTTCTCTCTACATTTTATCTCTCTAGAAGTATTCTGACTTAAGCATCGGAGAGGGTTCATCAAGCACCACCCCCCCACTCCGTGCTTGATACTGCCCCTCTTGCAGGGTAGCAAGGAGCAGAGAGACAAGGAAGCGGAAGAGTAGGAAACGGTACGAAAGACCCCGAGGAGCACGTAACCCGACATCACATTAGTGGGAGATAAGCTCTAAGTTAGCGATCCGTTGACTCAGACCTTATAACCTAACACTTGGCGCCGTCTGCGTTTTTCGAACAAGAAGCCTGGCAATAACTAGAGCTATGGCGAATAGCCTACCATCCAGAGAGAATCGCCCACCTGGGGGCAATAGGCAAGGGAGACAACCTATGCCTCCAGCAAAGCCTAACCCAGAGAAAAGGCCTGCACATCCGGAACCTCAGGTAGCCCCAGAAGCACCCCAACCTGACAATTAGGTAGGACCCTCACGCCCAGCTAGAGCTGAGTCTTCCCCTGCCACGACCCCCATGGCTCAGAGACCACTGGGGCAAGGGGGCAACAGAGAGGGTCATCCTAGGGATACCAATACATAATACCTCCACATGGGTACCATTATAGAACACACCCTAAGAAGCATCCATATGGAATACCAACACAAGGCATGCCAGGAAACAACAACCAGGCTCATACCACCAATACAAGGTCTATGTATTAGCAAGGAGCCCAAGGAGTGACTCCAGATTTGATGAAGGAATTAGAAGAGTTGTTAACCTATAGAAAGGCATTAAGGAAGGGGTAAGAGAGGCAATATACGCAAGTGAAGCGACATCCGCAGGCAGAGAAGTGCCCACAGGAAGAACAACACACAAGCCCTCCAAAGGAGGCATCGTAAAAATCAAAGAATGAGGGAGAAACTGCCACCCCCAATGGGAAGGCAACAATTTGTGCCTCCAAGGCAATAACAAACACAGCAAAAGAGCTGGGACATACACCCCACTAAGGGAGGACATGCAAGTCAGACCACAAAGGATATAAGAGTTCCAACATCCACCTCAGCAAGGTACACATACAGTCCGTATCACCACGGACATGACTAAGAGACATTCCAAGGAAAGCTCAAAGGGAGGGACATCGCCCCGACAACACAACAAGGCAACCACCTACTCATGATACAGCACGATAGGTCCCAACCTCTTGTGTATGACAACCCTTAGTACACATCCCCCTAGGACAGGGGAGAAGTCGAAAAGACAAGGATTTGAACAGGGGACTCATAGAGTACCACACCATGTTAGTACATAGCTACTACAATGGGAAGTCTCATGGAGAGACGTAGTGGAGTGAGATCACACATAGCATACATGAATGATACACCTCCACCTAGTCCGCCTTGCAAGGATGCGAGCTTATATTCCTCAAGTGGAAGGAATACACAAAGACTAATGGAGGAAGACAGTTACATTACCAAGGAAGCAGGGGGTATCAACACCCCCACACCCATATCCTTCCCATATCCTCTTATTTAATTTAACTGCATAACAAGTCAACTCCCTAAAATGGGTAGATTTTGATACTTCATATCAACATGTTTTCCAAGAAAGACCATACCGGACGCCTTCGGGCTCCGTGGTATATATATACACAGGTGGACTACTAGAAGAGTCCATAAAACGCCGCCGCCAACCAAGAGATGCACAAGGAACATATTTCTCAATCTCAAAGGGCACCTATAAGGTCAAGATTCTGGGAAAGATCACAAGATGGAATGCTCACTTACAAAAATAAGTTGAGCACTCTCAACATCCTATAGAGGAACTACCATGAAGGTCACAAAGGATTACCCCTACTATAACCTTCCACTAAGCATCCTAGGGCCAAGTCCGTCGAAGGACCCCATCTGGCATCGATATGCAAGGGGGGCACCAGTCACAACATACCCTCCCCACAAATGCCCATTAGCATAAGAGGGGGTAGCCGCGAAACACATCCCTCCAAAAAATGGAGGAAACCATATCACATAGACAACGCCCACCTTCAAAGGTAAACGCCGCCAATGGATCTATATTATTTCACAAAATAGCCAGAAGTCGCGACTACACCTAGTAAGCTCATCGCAGGTAATGAAATACACTTTCATAAAAAAACTCTCAAGGGCACCAAGCCTAGCAAAGGAAGAATGGCGACACCATCATCAAGCTTTTAAAAAGGGATATGGAAAACATAGTACTTCCACACAATGATATATTAGTCATAGGAGAGGGAATCGCTAGCTTTGACATAAAGAGAACCATAATGCATGAAAGGAGTCCGTCAGACATCTCCCATGACCAACTATTGATGATACTAGGGAAGAGTCAGGCATACCTAATACCAAAGGACCCCCTACTAGTAAAGGTGGTCAGAACATCAACACACCCATTAGGGACACGACACTGCAAATGAACCAGGAACAAGGATGGAACACATATCCTTACAAGTATCCTTGCATTTATCCTTGCAAAAATAAACTCCCTAGATAAAGAGGTTATCTAATAGATGACTATGTCTCTGTTCTCAAAATATGATCCTAACCCGGAGATCCTTGGACTCCGTATTATATATGCAATGAATAACATGTTCATTAAAGATAGGTACTCGAAGATTCAAGACAGTGCCCTAAAGATTAGGTGCATACCTCTACCAAGTACGACACATTTGAGTGTTCATAAACACTCTTTCGCCATCTCACAAGAAAGGAAGGCAACCAAGGATACAAGTCCTAACAGAACAAACATCGGTAGAAAATCCTGTCTTTGAAGTCATGCACCAAGAGAGAAACTCTAAAGATGCAAGATTAGCAAAAGAGATAGTGCAACAACTAGAATATGAAAAAGGAGATACATCTCCTATCAAGAGCCTTAGGGCATGATAATAGTTCTACAAGATCAACCAAAGAAGAGCTCAAAAGCTTGGGGAGTAAGGTTTCAAGATCGACCCTCACACTAGACGCACATCCTGATCAAACACCTTGTCTGCAAATGATAAGACATTTGACTCTGGCAACCCATCAAGAGGAGAACCTCGATAAAGGGGGCACTAGAAAAATATCCCGCCTTTAAGGCCATACGCCGAACATATGATGAATGAAGGTTATTGTTGGATCACGGTTGGAACTCCGGTACGGTCTTGACGGAAATCCAAGGTCCTTCGCTCCACGTAATCCTGCAAGAGGGGAATAGACCGGGTGGTGACCCAGATTCCCTCTTCGATGCTTAAATGAGTATCGCAAATATCTCAATAAAACTGGCAAGCAAGAGTCTCCGTATCAAAAACGTATATGATCTGAGGTAACTTCCTCCTTTATATAGGAGAGGAGTTTACCCCAGTTACCTGGTGAACTGCTAGGGCAGTTAGCCTACGCTCCGCTTATCTCGGCCACGATCCCGCCTATCTCGGCCACGATCCCACCTATCTCGGCCATGATCCCGCCTATCTCGGCCACGATCCCGCCTAATTCGGCCACGTTCCGCGTATCTCGGCCTCAACCTCTGATAGCAAGTCCCGACCAATATCGGGGACTCCAGGGTTATCTTGTTATGTCACCGCTCGGGGCCCCTCGTCATCGTGACAGGGCCAGCATCCTCAGGGATTCATCATCGGGGCCTACTTGAAGGCATCTCATCGGGAGCGTCCAGCTCGCACATCGGGACCGACCTTATCGGGACCTCTCACCGTCGGGACTTCTCTTGTCGGGACCCTTCGCATTGGTCTTCTTGACCTCTTTTAGGGCCCAGTGGGCCTATTCACCGTTTACTCGTCGTTAAAGGGCCTAACGCCTATAGCGAAGCCCATCAATTATGACAAAATGAAAAAGGAGGGACTTATCAGCTCAACACACCTCAAACACGTATACATACGCAATACAAATGCAGCCTCTAATGAAGCTATCCAACAAGGAATAGCCAATACGGGGGCAAACCCATGGAAAATCATGGAGCATCACTTGCAAACCTAAAGGAAAACATCCTTTTTAGGTTCAAGTCCTAATTCAAAGGAAGTCTATGATCAAGATTCAAGGTGGGAGGAGCATGACCAATGTGACACTCCCTAAAGGCATTGAAGAATACTCCAATGTAAAGGAAAATGCAAAGCACACTAAGTACCACAACACTTCAAGAAGATTATCACAGCCCGGTCAGACCCCCCCATGCCCGAGAAAGGAGCATGGATCAGATTGACTAGTCTGAAACAAACCTTCGAGATTAACAACTCAAGACACTATTCTATGAGAAAGCTTTTCAACCTAAATACAATCCCTTCCAAGATACGTTACTCCTACTCTATCATCACCGCAAAAGTGTTTTTTCTAAAAAACACAAGGAAGGGGGGGAAAGAATTTACAAGCACCCCTAGGATACAAACACTGCCACATCCTAGTTATCAAGAGAATGAAAATCACCCCCACCCACCCAAAGCAAAAGCTCTCCACCCAACCTCTAAAGATACATCCGACAAAGGCATTATCCAAACCATGCCTATGACTAAAACAAGCAAGCATGAGAAAGAGTAAATCCTACAGGGGACACTCATTGCATTCAAACAAGCAGACAAGGGAGCCCCGAGCATAAGGGGTACCCAACCAAGAAAATGAACGAGGGGCCTTCAACGGCCAAATATGAAAGGCGGTATGACCACCAAACAACTTGGGGGGCACCAAACGAATAAGTGCTTGATAGTCCACCTAAGTGTAAAAGAAGAGATTAGAGGCAGAAGATCACAAGAACATGCAATACCACTTCTCCTATAATAAGTCATATAAGAGGGAAAACAACCTCAACTCCCTGTACGAACATGCCTTAAGTCGGCAACACACAAACACTCGACCCATCAAGGGAAGGAAAAGTAAAGAGATATATACAAAGATAGGATACTAAAGCAACCAACCAGATGCCATTGGGAAGTCCTCATGATACTGACCCTCTAAAGATGAACCACTGATGGAGCTCGAGGAAGAAGAAGAAGAGCCTGAACTAGCAATATCAACAGGGTTACCATCCTCCTGCAAAGGTGATCTCCCACACTTAAGAAAAGCGTGGTAACATGCAATATCATAGAAGGAAAAGTCAAGTAAAGACTCGAAAAGCGTATCAAAAACGCACCCTACATGAGAAGGGACACAAGGTAAGGTAATATTCTGAGCCCTCCGGGAGCCAATCCCGCGGACACATTCGACGCCCCCAAGAGCGTATCTTGAGAGTAGTTCTAAAACTACGAACCCTGTGCCCTCCGGGAGCCTATCCCGCGAACAGAATCGACGCCCCCAAGAGCGTATCTTGAGAGTAGTTTTCATACTACGACCTTCGACGCCCCCAAGAGCGTATCTTGAGAGTAGCTTCCAAAAACTACGACCTTCGACGCCCCCAAGAGCGTATCTTGAGGTAGATTTCAAACTACCAGATTCGACGCCCCCAAGAGCGTATCTTGAGGTAGATTTCAAACTATCAGATTCGACGACCCCAAGAGCGTATCTTGAGGTAGATTTCAAACTACCAGATTCGACGCCCCCAAGAGCGTATCTTGAGGTAGATTTCAAACTACCAGATTCGACGCCCCCAAGAGCGTATCTTGAGGTAGATTTCAAACTATCAGATTCGACGCCCCCATGAGCGTATCTTGAGGTAGATTTCAAGCTACCAGATTCGACGCCCACCAGGAGCATATCTTTGGTCTAACTACTGGTGCCCTCCGAGAGCGTATCTCGTGAACAGTTTCGACGCCCACCAAGAGCGTATCTTTGGTCTAACTACTGGTGCCCTCCGAGAGCCTGTCTCGTGAACATATTCGACGCCCACCAAGAGCGTATCTTTGGTCTAACAGTACCATATATACCATTTAAAGGGTATCAGAAGAGATCATTGCACCATACTAAGAAGGATTACATGAGAAAATAATTGCAAAGCAAAGTTGTATGAAGAACACATAATGTTTGTTCTTTATGAGATAGCAGGTATGATGTGAAGGAAAACACAAAAGAAAGATAAATAAAGGAAAGCATATACAAGGGAGAAGTCCATAACCAAAGGATCATATACAGAAGCACAAGAGGTTATCATGAAAAGTAACGAGTTATCCTACCATCCATATCACAAGTCAAGAGAAGTATCTCAAAGGAACCCAACACCACCAAGAAGGATAGCAAAGACATGAAATCCAAAGTTCAAGGCTCTCAAAATAAACTCGACCCATCAAGAAGAGGAATTGCCTTACAAGTCGCACAAAGCAACCTCCGACAAACGTTATTGTCTTGCATGTCGCCCTCGCGTGACCTATGCTCGTATCAGACTTGAACATCGTCAAGCACAACTCATGAAGGAGACATCTAAAAAGCATGAAGGATACAACATCCGGCAAGACGAGACATCAGGACCTAACCCAACAAACATAGCCTAAACAAAAGGCAACTATAGCAATGAAGGCTCTCCAATGAGAAAGGAATACTAAAGCACAACTCCATACATCGTGATGTGGCTATCATGTCCACATAACACGAGGTGGCTATCATGTCCACATACCCTGAAGTGGTTATCATGTCCACATACCCTGAAGTGGCTATCATGTCCACATACCCTGAAGTGGCTATCATGTCCACATACCTTGAAGTGGTTATCATGTCCACATACCCTGAAGTGGCTATCATGTCCACATACCTTGAAGTGCTATCATGTCCACACACTGCGAAGTGGCTATCGTGTCCACACACAAAGAGGTGGTTATCATATCCACACAAAACAAAAAGACCATCAAGTCCACCACAAACCTAAAGAGCCAACACCTAACCTCAAAAGGAGATTCAAGAAAAAGGGAAAAACAACACCCTTCATACGCTCATCAAAGGTATGCACTTATATTTCAACCCCCTGGATGATACTAGGTAGGAGACGTCCTCATTATGAAGACAACCTCCATATCTCATGAAATCAACCATAAAGCAAAGAATCACGACAAACACTATTGGGGGCATATAACAAAACGATCCCCACAACGATCACAACTACGATACTAGTAGAGGCTAACTCAAGAGCAGTCTTCACCAAACTCCCAAGCAAGAATTTGCTATCTTAATCAGAGCCATGGCAAGAGAAAGGAACCTCAATGAAAGGCGATGATCACACCCATCACCAAAAGAAAAATCTTCAACGCAAGGGTTAATAACATAACCCATAGGAAAGCCAAAGACACCGTCAAAAGTCGTCATATCTACATGAAGATGAAATAAACCTGAGACTCGGCCCCTCGGCTAGGGGGTAGAGGATAGAGAAGAGACATCAAGACCTATGATCACCCCATCGCCATCCACAGGTTGTTTCCCTTTGTCAAGCAAAGAGGGCGCCTCTTCAACCACTACCTCCTTATCATGAGAGGGAGTCAGCAAGGGGGCACTTGAAGGAGAGCCTCTCGCGGTTTCCTTCTCCTTGGCAGCCGAGGGTCCGACCTCAGAGTCAGGTTTCCGCGCCTTGGATTTAGATTGACTTGAACTCTCGCCCACCGCAAGAACCCATTCGGTAACTAGGGGCGAACGCTCTAACAACAAGAAGGAAGCAACATGAGAACAATCATAAGTATGTCACAAAGAAAAGAGAATGGAAAAAGAAGATGCCGGAAGCCTCTGCAGCTTTCCCTAACTTAGAAGATTTCTTGGCTTGATGAGCAGAACTAGAGGGTTCTTCCCTCTCATTCGATTCAACGGTACGTTCGAAACGCTCCGCCTACACCTTATACGTTTCTCCATGAAACCAACCTACAAGGGGTCATACGAGTCCCCGCCTCATACGAGTCCACCTCGGACACCCAAGACACATGACAGTCAGATTTGGTCTGACTGCCTTGGAAAACAATCTTCAAGGTCTCCCTGTCCGAAGAAGAAAGCTTCCCAAAAGTGAGTCATCTATACGAGCGACCGACGCAAAGATCGACCCTTACTCATGGAGGGGCGAGATACGCCTACTACGGGGGCAACCTTAACATCAATCAAGTTACGGAAACAAAACCACAGCCCAAGAGACCTATCCAAGGGAACAAATCCCAGAGCGTCACAAAGAGGGTGAACTTTTAGCTTCCCCAAATAGAGCAACGCTCCGACACATCCGAAGGAAGGGTCAACCCTTAACACATGTCAATAAATCCCTTCGCTCGGGGCGGGTAAGAAGAAAGCTCGTAAGCATTTTCACCCTCACTTTTATGGGGAACAAATTGCAGGGTAAGGTATGAATAGAGAGGATCTTGGATGAATATCAAATGTATTAACAACCAAAATCAGTTTGTACAATTTTTAGATCAAGGTATATATAGGAGAAGAGAGCATCTAACTAACTAACTAACTTAGAGTGTAAGTAAGCTAGACTAGTATGCATAAATGTGTCAAGTATGGAATGTATGGAATATACATTCCTATATGCTCCCATCCTTTTCTTCTCTTGTCTTTTCATGAAAAACATCCTTGATACCATAGAGCCTAAGCAAGGCAATGTGTTGCTTCTTGATTAGAGACTTTGTCAATAAATCTGCCAGCTGATTTCTAGAAGCAACATGTGTTGGTGCAACTTGCCCTGATTGAATGTGGTGCCTAGTAAAATGGCAATCTAATTCAATATGCTTGGTACTCTCATGAAACATTGGGTTTTTGGCTATCTTCATTGTAGACTCACTATCAGTGAATATAGGAATGGGCAAAGTGACATGCACTCCAAGCTCCTTTAGAAGTCTAGTAACCCAAAGAGCTTCTTGAATGGCTGCCCTCAAACATCTGTATTCTGCCTCTGCACTTGAAAGGGAAACCGTGTCTTGTTTCTTCACTTTCCACCCTACCATAGCTCCACCAAGTTTTACACAATATGCACTAATAGACTTCCTACTAAATGGACAAGCTGCCCAATCTGAATCACAGTAGAGACTCAAGTCAAGTGCAATGTTGGTTGGATAGAAAAGTCCTTGGCCAGGAGTACCATTTATGTACTTGATCACCCTTATAGCTGCATCATGATGGGATTTCTTAGGTTTTTCAACAAATTGACTTAGCCTTTGAACTGCAAAGCTAATATCTGGCCTAGTCATTGTCAAATACAATAACTTGCCTACAAATCTTCTATAAGCAGACACATCTTTAAGAGGCAAATCATATGAGGAGGTGTTAGTTTCTTCAATCATATGCGCAAGTTGTTAGTTTGAGATTGAACTCCATGGGAGTTTCACAAGGTCTAGCAGCCCCCAAACCAGCCTCCTCAATAAGCTCAAGGGCATACTTCCTTTGGTTGATGACCAAACCTTCTTTGGACCTTGCAATTTCCAATCCTAAGAAATACCTCAAGTTGCCCAAATCCTTGAGCTTAAAATGAGATTTCAAAATGGACTTCAAGTGATCAATCATAGAAGCACTTGAGCTTGTGATGAGCAAATCATCTACATAAATGAGAAGATACACCCTGTCTTCACCATTTGCCTTGGTGAACAAGGAATGATCCGAGGCACTTTGAGAATAACCATTTTCCAATAGGGTGTTGGTGAGCTTGATGTTCCATTGTCTAGATGCTTGCTTTAACCCATAGAGTGATTTCAAAAGTTTGCATACACGTTTAGAGGCACCATGAGTGATCATAGGAGAATCAAAGCCTTGAGGAATGTCCATATAAACTTCTTCATGCAAGTCACCTTGAAGAATAGCATTGTTGACATCCATGTGAAAGAGTCCCCAAGAATGAGAGGCTGCCATAGCCAAAACAATTCTCACAGTTGTCATCTTCACCACAGGAGAAAAGGTCTCATTGAAATCAGTCCCTTCTATTTGGGTAAAGCCTTTGGCAACAAGCCTAGCTTTATATCTTTCAATAGATCCATCAGAGTTGTACTTCACCCTAAACACCCATTTGCACCCAATAGAAGACTTCCCATGAGGCAGCTCCATAATCTTCCATGTATTGTTATCTTGTAAGGCCTTGATCTCCTCCTTCATAGCAATCACCTAATTTGAGTCTTTGATTGCTTGCTTATATGTAGAAGGCTCCTTGATCTTGTCAATGGAGGCCAAGAAGCAATTGAAGGTAGGATTAAGATGATCATAGGTAATGAATTTCTCCATACCAAAAGCAACATCTGAAGAAGAGTCCTTTCTTAACTGAGCAATCCTTACACTCCTTCTTAAGATGGGTACATGTGGAGTATCAACCAAAGGGATCAAAGGAACATCCTCTACTATGGGGAGCTGAGGAAGAGCATCCTCAACTATGGGGGGCTGAGGTGAAACCATTGGTGAACTAGAAGAAGACTCCTCAACTAATAACTTGGACCCCAAGCAAGTAGGCAATAGAGATCTCAATTCTGCCTTAGACATGCCAAAAGGAAAGATATGCTCATGAAAAATAACATCCCTTGAAACTTGAAATGCTGAATTGGAAATCTTCATCACAAGATAACCTTTTTTAGAAGTAGAGTATCCCATGAAGATGCAAGGCTCAGCTCTTGAACTAAACCTGTCAGAGTTGTTCAAGTTTGTGGCAAAACATAGGCAACCCATGATCCTCAAATGATTAATGGAAGGTGGCTTGCCATAAAGAATCTCCATAGGAGATTTGAACTCCAAAGAAGATGAAGGTAACCTATTCATCAAATAACAAGCAGTGAGAACACAATAGCCCCAATACTTGATAGGCATACAAGCTTGAAACCTCAATGCCCTTGCCATATTCAAAATTTGTCTATGCTTGCGCTCCACTCTACCATTCTGCTGAGGAGTGTATGTGCAACTAGTTTGATGTTGAATTCCCAAAAGAAGGAAATGATTCTTGCAAATAGAATTGATGAACTCAGATCCATTATCACTCCAAGCAATCTTCACCATAGCTCCAAACTGATTCTGAACCATCAATAAGAAGCTTTGAATATGAATGAAGGTATCACTCTTGTTCTTCATTAGAAAGACCCAAGTTGCCCTGGAAAAGTCATCCACAATGGTGAGGAAGTATTGATAACCTTTGATTGTAGGAACTTTGTATGGACCCCAAAGATCCAAATGTATCAAGGCAAAAGGAATAGAGGCATGAGAATGACTAATAGGGAAAGATAATCTTGATTGCTTGGCCAAAGGGCAAATGGTACAATGTTTGACACATTTATTGGAAGAGTCATTTAAACATAATACTTCATTCAAATGACCTAAATGAGTGTATGATATGTGTCCTAAACGCCTATGCCAAAGCCAAGAAGCTTCCTCTTTATTTGCCTTTGAAGTAGTATGAGCTGCCATCACCTTGCTTGAGCATGAAGGTAGTGAATTCCTGAGTATGTAAAGACCTTTGGATCTCTCACCAATCACCATTGGCTTCCCAACATGGCCCTGAATCAACATATTTGCACAAGTAAATATAACTTTGCAATTCAACTGAGTAGAAATCTTAGACACTGAGATCAAGTTGAAGTTGAAATCAGGCACATAAAGGATGTCATCCAAGGTAAAACCAGAGGAAAATGAGCATCTCCCAATATGAGTGACCTTGCACTTATTGCCATTTGGTAAGTAAACAAATTGATGAGGGGAATCAGCCTTCCTTATATTGTGCAACCAGCTTAAATGGTGAGTGATATGGTTAGTAACACCTGAGTCTACAATCCAAATCATGGATGAACTAGATGTAGAGGATATACCTGCCATGTTCACACAAATAGGCTCATCCTCTTGAAATGAAAGGGGATCAAAGTCATCTTGAATAGCAATGTGCTGAACCCTTCCATCCAAGCCAGTGTGAAGAATTATTTGCTCCTTAGTTCCATGAAAGATTCTTTTGTCCCCTGCAGCCACATGTTTCACCAAAGCAGAGGAAGGATTCTCATCATCCAAGCTCATATTGGCTGCATTCCAAGGTCTTTTGAAGGCTGTGGAGGGTGCAAGGTGTGGATGCTTTTTCCAACAAGTATCTAACTTGTGTCCCTTCTTACCACAAAATGAGCAAAACCAAGTTGACTTATCAACTTTGCCTCCCTTTCCATTGGAAACACCTGAATAGGATCCTTGGATAGCTCCATTAGAAGAGGAGTCATTGCCATTGTAATTCCTTGGGAAAGAAGCAACATTGTTAAAGTCATTGCTTCCTGAGTTATATCCTCCACCACCTCTTGTATTGATGAAGTTACTTTGAGAATATAAGGCTGTGGCCTCCCCTAAATCCCCTATAGAACCAGAGATAGCACGTTGGTTTTCCTCTTGTAGTAATACAGAAAAAGCCACACTCAATGAAGGCAATGGTTGCCTCATTAGGAGACTACTTCTAACATGAGCAAATGATTCATTCAAGCCTAAGAGAAAAGCAATCAGTTTCTATTTCTCCTTATGCTAATTGATCAATTTGCTATCAGCTGAAAATTCAAGCCTTAGGTCATCAATGGAACCCAAAGCATCCCAAAGCTGTTTCATCCTCCCAAAGTATCCAGTGATAGACTGAGCACCTTGTGAACATTGATAAATCTCCCTTGTAAGCTGAAAGATTTGTGTTCCATTTATCTTCTCAAACATTTCTTTGAGATCAAGCCAAATAGACAAAGCAGTGGTGTTGTAAACCAACCCATTCACCAACTCCTTAGCAACTGTGTTCCTTAACCAAGCTTTAACCAAAGTATTGGCTCTGTCCCATCTCACATGTTGAGCCACAGGCACATTCAAACGTGAGCATGTACCATCTATAAATCCAATCTTGTTCTTTACAAGCAGTCCCTCCTTGATTGCTGTGCTCCATGCATGATAATTGCTTGATCCTTGAAGCTGAAAAGGAATCAGTAGCAATCCAGTGGTGTCCGAGGGATGCAAGGATAGTGGATCTTCAATCGAGTAAGTAGCCATGTTCCAATGACCAAATTTCCAGAAACTCAACTGAATTTGACGTAAAGAACAACAAACTTCAACAATCTATCAACCACAACAGCAGAAACCCAACGGAATTCCCAGAAGTTGATGAATCTTCAACAACAAGCAATACTAACAAGAACACCAGGTATGCGCAACAGAAACAAGATCACGCAATGATCCAGAATGAATCTAGGCATCAATCCTATCCAGAAACAGTCGCAAATGGATCAAGATCACGAAATCAATGATCGTAATCAAGAAAGTCAGCTAATCAATCACCTAATCAGTCGAAGCTTGAAGACGAAGCAAACGCCGAAGAACTTTGCTTGAAAAGCAAGAACTGATCAATCTAGGCTGATATGATCCAAATGCAGATTCAATTGAGCTGAAACACAACTCAATTGATGATGTAGAAGACTTACAAAGAGTCGGAATCCAACGTATTGATGATTGAAGCCACGAAATCAAGTTGAAAACCTGGAAATGAAGCTCAAAGTTCACCGGAAATGGATGTTGCTTGACTAGCAATAAAAAGCCGTTTGCTCTGATACCATATGAATAGAGAGGATCTTGGATGAATATCAAATGTATTAACAACCAAAATCAGTTTGTACAATTGGTAGATCAAGGTATATATAGGAGAAGAGAGCATCTAACTAACTAACTAACTTAGAGTGTAAGTAAGCTAGACTAGTATGCATAAATGTGTCAAGTATGGAATGTATGGAATATACATTCCTATATAAGGGTCAAGAGCTATACACACACTCCAACGAATGAAGGAAAAATGTTACACATGTCGAAGGTCGAGGTTAAAAGGCAATGCTCGTGCTAGTACGAGGGAGGCGGAATGTTGTGTCCCATTGAGTGGCAGAGTTCCCACCCTCAAGTAAAGAAGAGGTCTATGCTCTCACCCTTGCACTTATGCTCACCAATGCCATCACTCATGCTTATACTCACAACCTATCCATACACACATACATGTTTACGCTTGCACTCACATGCATGCCCACGTGCACACTCCCGTGTGTTCAAACATTTAGACGTCCATGCACATAGCCGCCATATATCCATGCATACATTCATGACTACAACCGCAGCATGTCTACACCCACTTCCATACTTGTGTTCCTACTTGCATGTATGCTAGTACACACTTTCATGTTCATGATACATCCATGTTCACTCAAGGTAACATCCTATAGGCATATTTTCTAGTATCCCATACTTAGAAAAAATTTGGACCAAATTCAGAATTTTTCGCCACATAGGCCCACCCCATCATGAAATTGAAGTATAAACTCGCGCAACCGTGTTCATTTTGCATCCCCATGCATGCGTATATTTTCCGAGTATGAGCTCGGGACAATATTGAATTTATTATTTCCATCTCAGACGGACACGTGCTTGGACGCGTGTCCGCGCTATACTGACGTTTGCAATTCCTCTATCTTAGAAGACAGGGGGTAGAGCCAGAGACAGACACCCTTGGGTAGGTAAGGAATCCGACAAAAGGTAGAATCCCGGTTTCAAATTGCGCGTGTCATACCATCCTAAAATAGAGTCAATCAAGGGTCAGGCCATTGGTTGACTCGGGGGCATGTGATGGATATACGCTCAATTTGAACCCGTTGACTTACGAATCGTATTATTTTTATCACCCCGTTAATGATTGTAAATCGAAACTTTGACCCGAACACCCCGCCGAAACACCAACGGTCCGGACGAGGCAAAAATACTCGTCCGGGCCACGTGTCGAACTCTCCTAGGTGAGATCGGGTTGCCCAACCCATCTCCCCTAGGGAGGGGTTGGGTGGCCACACCCAACCCCTACCCTTAGGGGTCGGATTTTCTCTCCGCCCCCAAGGGCCCTAGCACCGTTTCCCGACTCCCACACTTAGATTATTTCCGCCAACCTCCCCATGCTTTAAGGTTTTAATTATGTGATCAAGGACTAATTAATTGTGTTTAAAGGTTAACGATGTCATTAAGTCACCTTAATGACACCGTTGCCTAAAAATACAACCCTTCCACCATTCATTTGATCATCTGGATTACTTGCACATTTTTAGCTCTGGCTTCTCTCTACATTTTATCTCTCTAGAAGTATTCTGACTTAAGCATCGGAGTGGGTTCATCAAGCACCCCCCCCCCTCCGTGCTTGATACTACCCCTCTTGCAGGGTAGCAAGGAGCAGAGAGACAAGGAAGTGAAATAGTAGGAAACGGTACGAAAGACCCCGAGGAGCACGTAACCCGACATCACATTAGTGGGAGATAAGCTCTAAGTTAGCGATCCATTGACTCAGACTTTATAACCTAACAGAGACTATACCGCGTAGGGCTTCCTTAACAAGAACCTCTACGGGTTCTTTCCGGTGGATCGAGAACTCTCTCAGCAAGACCTTGGGACTACGGAAAGCGATTAATGTATGTGCACATCTTCCGCTGTGTAATCGTGATTACTAGCATGTACCGTATTTAAGTTTCTGTAGCATTTAGCCCCGTATCCAACATATTCGTCATGTTAATTCACGCCGATTTAATTATATATGATAATCGTTAATATTATTAGTTTTTATCGTCGTTCATATGTGATGGATATATGCCCAATTTGAACCCGTTGACTTCCGATTCTTTTTATTTTGATCACCCCGTTAATGATCATAAATCGAAACTTCGACCCAAACACCCCGCCGAAACGCCAACGGTCTGGACGAGGCAAAAATACTCGTCCGGGCCGCGCGACGAACTCACCTAGGTGAGGTCGGGTGGCCATACCCGACCTCCCCTAGGGGAGATCGGGTCGGCCAACCCGATCTCCCCTAGGGGAGATAGGGTTGGCCTACCCATCTCCCCTGGGGAGGGGTTGGGTGGCCACACCCAACCCCTACCCTTGGGGGTCGGATTTTCTCCCCGCCCCCAAGGGCCCTGGCACCGTTTCCCGACTCCCGCACTTAGGTTATTTACGCCAACCTCTCCATGCTTTAAGGTTTTAATCATGTGATCGAGGACTAATTAATTGTGTTTAAAGGTTCGATGTCATTAAGCCACCTTAATTACACCGTTGCCTATAAATCAACCCTTCCACCATTCGTTTAATAATCTTGGCTAAGTGTACAATTTAGCTCTGACTTATCTCTAGCTTTATCTCTCTAAAAGCGACGTTCTGACTTAAGCATCGGAGAGGGTTCATCAAGCACCACCCCCCCCCCCCCCCCCTCCGTGCTTGATATTGCCCCTGTTGCAGGATAGCGTGGAGAAGAGAAGGAGGAGGACAGAAGGACAAGCATCAGAGCGACTAGCCCCGAGAGTTCTAAACCCGTCAGTCCACCAGTGAGGAATAAGCCTTAGACCAACAACCCGTTGACCGAAGGCTTAGAACCTAACACTTGGCGGCGTCCGTGGGCTTCGAACATAAAGCCTAACAATCACGAGAGCGATGACGAATAGCTTAGCGTCTAGGCATAATCGCCCACCTGGGGGCAATAGGCAAAAGAGACAGCCTATACCTCCAGCAAGGCAGCCTAACCCAGAGAAACGGCCTGTACACCCAGAGCCTGAGGTAGCCCCACAGGCACCCCAGCCTAACTATCAGGAAGGAGGACCTTCACGCCCAGCTGAGGCTGAGTCTTCCACAGCCTCAACTCCATTGGCTAGGAGGCCACAGAGACAGGGGGGACAACAAGGAGAGTCATCTCAATACACGGCACCTCCTCAGGGGTACTACTATGAGGCACAACCTCAAGGGTATCCATATGGAATGCCAGCTCAAAGGAACGACAATCGCGCACACACAACCAACACAAGACCCGTATACTCGCAAGGAGCACAAACAGTGACTCCGGGGTTGATGAGCCCATTGGATGAACTGCTAGCCTATAGAGAGACTCTGAGGAACAGGCAGGGAAGGCAACTCTAGCAGGAAGAAGAAGAAGTTCATGAGGAAGAACAAGTCCCAGAAGAAGAACACCACTCGTACCCTCCAACAGGGCAGCAATAAGAACAAATGAGAGATAACCAAAGGCCACCCCCAGAGGGAAGGCAGCAGTTTGTGCCTCCAAGGCAGCAACAGACACAGCAAGATACCAGGGCATACACCCCGCTGGGGGCAAATAGACAGGCAAGACCTCCAAGGAGGCAGGAATTCCACCAAGTACCACAACAGGGATATCAAGGATACGCCTATAGTCCGTACCAGCACGGACAAGGGATCCCAGTAAGCCCAGTTTATAATTATGGAGGATATTAGAGAGACTATACTACAACGCCGGTGATGATTACCCCGGAGGAGATAGAAGCCATGATAGTAAGGAAGATGAGTGAGTCTAAGAGGAACGGATTGCACTGCCTGAGTGACAACACAAACCACCCCTTCACGAGAGAGTTGGAAATGAACAAAGTGCCAGACTCCTTGCATACAATACAGATAGCAAAATACAATGGCAAGGGAGACCCTTTAGAGCACATCCAGCAACATGAAGCCTCTCTATTCGGGAGAACAACTGATGACCGCTACAAGGCACTCTTATTTCCAAACACCCTATCAGGAGTGGCGTCACATGGTTTTTCAGCCTACCCACTGAGAGCATCCACTCATGGGCACGGCTAAAGGCGAAGTTTCTTCAGAGATACCTAGAAGAAAGGAAGCTGCTCAAAGGTACAGGCTCCCTAGATGATGTGAAGCAAGAGAATGATGAATCTTTGGCTAATTACTACACAAGGTTCAACCAGAACATAGCAGACTTACAAGGCGACATCACCGAGGGTGAAATAATAAGAGCCTTCATAAGAAACCTTGGCCGCTTCGGGTCCACATTGGCAGAGAAGATGGCCAAAAAACCTGCAAGCACCTTAGAGGAGTTGGCAGGGCGAGTGAAAACTCACATAGACCTAGAGAGTCACAGAGTGAGTAAGAAAGCCAAGATTCAGGCAGCAAAGGAGGACAATACGAAGCAGAATAAGGGAAAACCACCTCAGGCACCTCAACCCATACGGCAACAAGAATGGCGTCCACCTCAGCAAAGAAATCAGATGGGTGAGCCATTGAAGGCTAGGGAAATAAATGTTATCAAGTTCATACCATTGAACACCACCCCAGTAGTGGTCCAGAG
Source organism: Clarkia xantiana subsp. parviflora (assembly GCA_036873135.1). Taxonomy (NCBI): domain Eukaryota; kingdom Viridiplantae; phylum Streptophyta; class Magnoliopsida; order Myrtales; family Onagraceae; genus Clarkia; species Clarkia xantiana. Next base: position 44,786,804 of record JAPTYO010000004.1, read on the forward strand.
AGAGATGAGAAATCAGAAATTATGGTCACCCCCCGGAAGATGGAGAGCCCCAATGGTAGGGACACACAAGGATAGATGGTGTGATAATCATGAGGAATATGGGCATGATACGAACGAATGCTTTAGCTTGAAGCTAAGTATCAACAATATCATCCAAAGAGGAGAGCTAAAGTGGTTTGTTGATCACGGTGGCAATAGCACACAACTAGGGTCATCATACAAGGATAAGGGCAAAGACAAGGCAGATTATAATCCCCCATCTAACAAGAGGGGGACTATAAGCATGATACATGGATGAGTGTCATCGGGTGGCCCAACAGCCAATGCAAGGGAGGTTTATGCATCCAAGAGTGTCATCGGGTGGCCCACCAGATTTGACGCCCCCAAGAGCGTATCTTGAGGTAGATTTCAAACTACCAGATTCGACGCCCACCAGGAGCGTATCTTTGGTCTAACTTGCGCCCTCCGGGAGCCTATCCTGTGAAACGTTAAGCGCCCTCCGAGAGCCTGTCTCGTGAACAGATTCGACGCCCACCAAGAGCGTATCTTTGGTCTAACAGTACCATACATACCATTTAAAGGGTATCAGAAGAGATCATTGCACCATACTAAGAAGGATCCCATGAAAAAATAATTACAAAGCAAAGTTGTATGAAGAACACATAATGTTTTTTCTTGATGAGATAGCAGGTATGATGTGAAGGAAAGCACAAGGAAAAGAAGAGTCCATGATCAAAGGAATATATACAGAAGCATATGAAGTACCCATCAAAAGGCAGGTGTTCCACACACCATGCATACCACAACCAAAGGCAGGTGTTCCACACACAGCCAACATAACCATGCAAAGAAGGAAAGCAACAAAACATCCTAAGTATAGCAATCCCAAAATGAACTCGACCCATCAAGGGGAGAGACACTCAACCCATTAAAGGGGAGGAAAGGTAAAGTCATATGTACAAGGATAAAGAGATATCAACATATCAACCAGAACCTGCTGTAGAGTCTTCACGGTCCTGACCCTCTGTTGAAGAACCACTAACAGAGCTCGAAGAAGAAGAGGAAGAGCCTGAACTATCGACATCCACAGGTATAGCATCCACCTGTGCAGGGGCAGGCTCATCAGCAACGGCAGCTTGACCCCTAAGAACGGCCATATAGCCAGCAGCATATGACCCAAAGTCACCCAGATCATTGACGGGAAACTGGGGATCAATACGGAAGATGTGATCGACAAGGTACTCCCCGAACTGGTTCATCTCCTGGTTCAACCGAACGCTGTAATCAGCAATAAAGGCAGGGGAAGCTTTGTACTCAGCTACTGCAACAACTCTCTCCTCCGCCCGGCACCTCGCCTCAAGCTTCGTCAACTCCTCAGCATGGAGTGACAATGCAACATCAGCCTCACGGCGTAAACTACCCACGGTAGTCTCAAGTAGAGCTACCTGGTCCATAAGCTCTTGCATCTGCAAGTCAGACAGGCGAGCCTTCTCAGTGGAAGTGGCAAGCTCCGCCTTCAAGGACACCTGGTTATCCTCAAGGGCCTTCTTCTCATCTGACAGCTCAAGCGCAAGAGACGACATATTCACCATGTCGGACATACCCTGAAAAATCAACAAGGGGTAATTGACTTAGCAAGCAATCACATGAAAGAAGAAAAGGAAGAGAAACACCACTTACAGGAAGATAGCGGGATAGCACCCCCTGGATGAAGCGCCTGGTCTCCTTAGGGGACTTAGGCTGAGGAACACGATCACCAGAAGCGATGGCACCGCGAAGTACCCGAATGCCAACCTCCGGGGTGCGCAAGGAGGAACCGCTGTCAAAGTGGGACTCCTTCAATCCAGCAAAGGGAGTCCACTCAGCTCCCACGATATCCTCGTCAGTAAGGCGCGTAAAATCCTTTCGACTCAAAGCCGGAGGCCCACCTATGCAAAGAAAGCAAAGTAAAGAAAAATACAAGCATAGAAGCATCAATGACATAGAGATAAAAAGAACCTGAAGACCGTGCCCTCGGCTGGGGGGCAGGAGATGGAGAATCAGTGACCACCCCACCATCGCCAGCAGGCCGCTTCCCTTTATCAGCCCGGGAAGGCGCCTCTTCGACCACTATCTCTTTGTCGCGAGACAGGGTCGGGGGACGAACACCAGGGGGAGGAGGATCTGCAGCCTTCTTCTTCTTGACAGCCGAGGCCCCGACCTCAGAGTCGGACCTCCGTGACATGGACTTAGAAGGTCCAGAGCCCTTGCCCACAGAGACAACTCTCTCGGTCACCAAGGGAGAATGCCCTAACAACACAAGGAAAACAACATGAGAAAAAACACAAATATACCATAAGAGAAGGAAGAAAGAAATATACCAGAGGCCCCAGCAGTCTTGCCAGGCATAGGGGACTTCTTCGGAGTAGAGCTGGAGGGAGCCCTCCTCTTGCTCAAATCAACCGGCGCTGCCTGCACGTTATACGTTTTCCCGTGAAACCAACCTACAAGGGAAAGACAGAAAATAAATGTAGATGAGAAGACTAAGTAGCATACCGAATCCCCGGAGAGAGGAGTCAAACTAATCCCCGCCTCATAGAGGTCTGTCTCGGTCACCAAAGACACATGGCAGTAAGACTGGGTCTTGTGGCTCTCATAGATAGTCTTCATAGTCTCTAAGTCCACAGAAGAGAACTCCCCAAAGGCAGGCCAGCCGTCTGATCGGTCCTCATTCAGAATCGGCCAGGTAACGTATCGATCCGTGATAAAGAAGTAGTGTTCGGCCCAATGGCTCGCCGAATTATCGCTCCGAACCACGAAACGAAGAGAAGTATTCCACTCAACCCCGCTCATCCCGAAATCAGCAAATCGGGAATCTTTGAGGGAAGGATAGCGAGTCACGAAACTCGCGAAGCCTACCTTCTTCTAATACTGAAATCGGAAGAAGCACCGGAACAAGACCAAGGAGTACTTCCAGGAGTACCACTGACATAGCACCCGGAAACCCACCCAGACGCGAATAGCACTCGGGGCAAGGTTCACAGGGGAGATCCTAAAGAATCTACTCAATTCTACAAGCTTATCGCAATAAGGCAGGCGTAACCCAAACCGAATCTGGGAAGGATAGACAACAACCTTTCCCCTGGGAGGCTCTGTCACTGTCTGGCGAGTGTTTCCCAAAGAAGGGTGATGGATATACGCCCAATTTGAACCCGTTGACTTCCGAACCGTTGTATTTTTATCATCCCATTAACGATTGCAAATCGAAACTTCAACCCGAACACTTCGCGAACACATCAACGGCTCGGACGAGGCCGGAGCGCTCGTCCGGCCGAGGCAAACTCACCTAGGTGAGGTTGGGTGGCCACACCCGACCTCCCCTAGGAGAGATCGGGTCAGCCAACCCGATCTCTCCTAGGAGGGAAGGGGTTGGCCAACCCCATCCTCCCTAGGAGGGGTTGGGTGCCCTCACCCAACCCCTACCCTTGGGGGTCGGATTTCTTCTCCCCCAAGGGCCCCGGCGCCATTTTCGGACTCCCACACTCGGTTCACTCCGCCTACCTTCTCCGTATCCTAAGGTCTTAATTATGCGCTTAAAGGTTAATTAACTGTGTTTTAGGGCTAACGATGTCATTAAGCCACCTTAATGACACAGTTGCCTATAAATACCCCACCTTCACAATTCATTTGGACATCTTGGCAATTTGGATTATTTTGCTCTGACATCTCTCTAGTTTATCTCTCTAAAAACGATACTGACTTAGGCATCGGAGAGGGTTCACCAGGCACCACCCCCCCCTCTCTGTGTCTGGTACTGCCCCTTCTGCAGGAAGGAAGGACGCAAGACAAGGCAGAGCAACCCGAAGATATCAGATCATCTACATCTCCAGTGAGGAACGGGATTTGAGCCGATCATCCTTTGACCCAGATCTCGGAACCTAACACTTGGCGCCGTCTGCGGGCTTCGGACAGAAAGCCTGGCTATTACACGAGCTATGACGAACAACAGGGTGTCTAGGCACCACCGCCCACCTGGGGGCAACGGGCGAAGGAGAGAGCCTATACCCCCAGGAAGGCAGCCTAACCCTGGGAAGCAGCCAATGCAACCAGAACCACATGAAGTACCACAGCCTCCTCAACAGAACAACCAGGAGGGAGGACCCTCACGCCCAGCTGAGGCTGAGTCCTCCACAGCCTCCACACCTCGGGCAAGAAGGCCACAGAGAGAAAGAGAACAACAGGGAGTGCCGTCCCAGCACACGGCACCCCCTGAGGGGTATTATTATGAGGCGCAACCCCAAGGGTACCCGTATGGGATGCCGGCCCAAAGAGATGGCAACCACGCCCACACAACATATGCAAGGCCGGCATACACCCAGGGGACACACACTGAAGCTCTTGAAGAGGAACAGATCCCAACAGAAGGGCACCACTCGCACCCTCGAGCAGGGCAGCGAGAGGAGCAAAGAAGATACTACCAGGAGCCACCCCCAGAGGAAAGGCAACAATTCGTGCCTCCTAGGCAACAGCAGAACGCAAGGGCTTACACCCCACTGGGGGAGGACAGAAAAGCAAGACCTCCAAGGAGGCAAGAATTCTATGAAGCAGCCCAGCAGGGACACCAAGGATACACCTACAGTCCGTATCAATACGGACAAGGGATCTCAGCGAGTCCTATCTACAACCATGGAGGCTATCAGAGGAATTACACTCCAACACCGATATTGATCACTCCGGAGGAAATAGAAGCAATGATAACCCGGAAAATGAATGAGTCAAAGAAAACAAGCTTGCATTGTCTAAGTGACAAGACGAACCACCCTTTCACAAGAGAACTGGAGATGAACAGGGTGCCAGACTCCCTGCACACAGTGCAAATTGCAAAGTACAATGGGAAGGGAGACCCCCTAGAGCATATCCAACAGCATGAGGCCTCCCTATTTGGGAGGACCACTGATGAAAGATACAAGGCACTCCTGTTCCCAAACACCCTATCAGGGGTGGCCTCACACTGGTTCTTCAGCCTACCCTCTGAAAGCATCCACTCATGGGAGCAGCTAAAGGCGAAGTTCCTACAGAGATATCTAGGGGAGAGGAAACTCCTAAAAGGCACAGGCTCCATCGATGATGTGAAACAAGAATATGATGAATCTCTGGCCAGTTACTACACTAGGTTCAATCAAAATATCGCAGACATCCAAGGCGACATAACTGAGGGTGAGATAATACGAGCCTTCATCAGAAACCTAGGCCGCTTCGGGTCCACACTGGCAGAAAAGATGGCCAAGAAGCCAGCAAGCACCTTAGAGGAGCTTGCAGGAAGAGTCAAAACTCATATAGACCTGGAGAGGCACAGGGCAAGTAAGAAAGCCAAGATTCAAGCAGCCAAGGAAGACAATGCAAAGCCGAACAAAGGCAAACCACCCCAGGCACCTCAGCACACAAGGCAGCAGGAATGGCGTCCGCCCCAGCAAAGAAACCAAATGGGCGAACCACTAAAGCCCAGAGAAATAAATGTCATCAAGTTCGTCCCATTGAACGCCACTCCAGCTACTGTCCTCAAAGAGATGCGTAACCAGAAGCTGTGGTCACCCCCTGCAAGGTGGAGAGCCCCAATGGTGGGGAATCACAAGGATAGATGGTGCGACAACCATGAAGCTTACGGGCACGACACGAACGAATGCTTCAGCCTAAAGCTAAGCATCAACAATGCCATCCAAAGGGGAGACCTAAAGCAGTTCGTAGATCATGGGGGCAACAGCATGCAGCTAGGGCCATCACACAGAGACAAGGGCAAAGGCAAAGTTGACTACAATCCTCCACCCAACAAGAGAGGAACCATAAACATGATACACGGGGGAGTAGCCTCAGGTGGCCCAACTGCTAATGCAAGGGAGGTCTACGCATCAAAGCTGGGTTCAGTGCCGAGGTGGAGGAAAAGGCCAAGAGAAGGAGAAGAAATCAAGATCGAATTCTCAGAGAAGGACAAGAGCCACATCGTCTTCCCACATGACGATGCTCTAGTTATCACAATATACATTGATAATTTTGATGTAAAGAGAATTTTGGTGGATGGGGGCAGCTCAGCTGACCTCCTAAGCTTGAGAGTCCTAGAAGAGATAGGGAAAACCAAGGTAGACATCAAACCAGTCAACTTCCCTCTAGTTGGCTTCTCAGGGGCAACAAGCTACCCCTTGGGAATGATAACCCTGCCGGTGACCATGGGCCAAGGATGGACACAGCTGAAGGTGAATGTTAATTTCCTGGTGGTTGAAAGCCTGGGAGCCTACAATGGGATCCTAGGAAGGACAACCATAAACCCATATGAAATCGTGCCATCCACTGTACACCAGAAGCTGAAGTACATTACTGAGAATGGAGTCGGAGAAGTCCTGGGTGATCAGCGCACCGCAAGGCAGTGCTACGTCAACTCTATGAGACGTGGATCACACGGGACAGACACAGTGGCTGTGGTCATGGTTGGAGCCAACCAAGATAGAAAGAAGAGGAGAAGGAGGCAAAGGCAGGGAAAGATGACGAATGGAGTGGTACTCCGTTTGAGTAGGCAGTTTTTTCAAACAATGCCTAAGAGGAGACACAGGAGCAAGGCTGTGAAGGTGACAGCCATACCTTGGCAGCCAGATACCAAAGAGGGGAAAAGAACAAGTGACTCCATCTCAAGAGGCTTCCGTCACATCGATGATATCAAGCAAATGCCGCGGGAGTCAATATCAAGCTATTTCCAGAGATTCTCCAATTATGGTGCCAACATGGACATCACAAGAGGAGAAACCGTCAGAGCATTTATTAGAAACATGCATCCAAACTCATTCGAGGCCTATGGAGGGCTCTATGAGATGGTCATGACGAGCACGATGAGGGAGCTCAAGGAAAGGCTAGACAAAGCATTTGCAAGGGAAATGGAGCAGCTTGATGAAGTCCTGGAGAAGGGAAGAAAGACTGACACACTGGGAGGAGGTGTAAACTTCACATTCACACCCCTTACAGTGAGCATAGAAGAAATTTTCCACAAGCACCTCAAGCAGGAACTACCCACATGCAGGGAGGAGGGCAAAGCCTTCCTAGGAAGGGATGCACAGGGATGGTGTGAGTACCATGGGACCTGGGGGCATCAAACCAGCAACTGCATGGTGCTGAAGATAGAAGTGGAAGAAATGATTCACAATGGAGGCCTGAAGGAGTACGTGGCAACAGACAAAGTGACCACCCCATATCCTTAGTTTAATATCTAGCACTTTACATGTTCAAGCTTTCCAAGTTTTTAAAACAACTTTTGAGAAGGAGAACTCACGAAGTTACTCCAACTCTACAACTATCTTTGATTTCCTCCAAAGGGTGTCTTGACACACCCAAGGCACCCCATCTGTACAAAAACCATGAATGCTCTTAAGGGAGTACGTTTTCCTTCAAAGGTATGTTCCAATGAATGTGATATAATCATGAAGTTATCCTTACACAGATATGACATCAAGTCAACAACAGGTTCGACGCCCCCAAGAGCGTATCTTGAGAGTAGTTCTTATACTACGACACTCGACGCCCCCAAGAGCGTATCTTGAGAGTAGTTCTTATACTACGACACTCGACGCCCCCAAGAGCGTATCTTGAGAGTAGTTCTCATACTACGACACTCGACGCCCCCAAGAGCGTATCTTGAGAGTAGTGTTCATACTACGACCCTCGACGCCCCCAAGAGCGCATCTTGAGAGTGGTTTCCAAAAACCACGAACTTCGACGCCACCAAGAGCGTATCTTGAGAGTAGTGTTCATACTACGAATTTCGACGCCCCCAAGAGCGTATCTTGAGAGTAGTTATTACACTACGACCTTCGACGCACCAAGAGCGTATCTTGAGAGTGGTTTCCAAAAACTACGAATTTCGACGCCCCCAGGAGCGTATCTTGAGGTAGATTTGCAACCTACCAGATTCGACGCGACCAAGAGCGTATCTTGAGGTAGAAAAAACACTACCAGATTCGACGCCCCCAAGAGCGTATCTTGAGGTAGATTTCAAACTACCAGCTTCGACGCCCACCAGGAGCGTATCTTTGGTCTAACCTGAGCCCTCCGGGAGCCTATCCTGTGAAACGTTAAGCGCCCTCCGAGAGCCTGTCTCGTGAACAGTTTTCGACGCCAACCAAGAGCGTATCTTTGGTCTAATCTGCGCCCTTCGGGAGCCTATCCTGCGAAACGTTAAGTGCCCTCCGAGAGCCTGTCTCGTGAACAGTTTTCGACGCCAACCAAGAGCGTATCTTTGGTCTAATCTGCGCCCTCCGGGAGCCTATCCTGCGAAACGTTAAGTGCCCTCCGAGAGCCTGTCTCGTGATCAGATTCGACGCCCACCAAGAGCGTATCTTTGGTCTAACAGTACCAAGTATACCATTTAAAGGGTATCAGAAGAGATCATGACACCATGCTCAGAAGGATCCAATGAGAAAGTAATCTCAAGGTAAAGTCATATGGAGAACACATAATGTTTTTTCTTGATGAAATAGCAGGTATGACATGAAGGAAAACATGAAAGAAGGATAAGTAAAGGAAACACATCAAGAGAAGAGTCCATAACCAAAGGGATATATACAAAAGCATGAGAAGCACTAATGAAAAGGCAAGTGAACCACGTAGTCAACAACACAATGCGGCAAAGGAAAGTAACAACAAACACCACCACAATCTCAAAAGACACTCAACCCATTAAAGGGGAGAAGGAGTGTAGTTATATATACAAAGATAGCATGATGTAAACACATCAATCAGACCCTTCGGGAGAGTCACCTTCACCCCCTGAAGCTGAACCACCGGCAGAGATGGATGATGAGGAGGAGTCTGAGGTACCAATCTCCACTGGTGTAGCATCCACCTGGGCAGGGGCAGGCTCGTCTGCAACAGCAGCCTGACCCCTCAGAACAGCCATGTAGCCAGTGGCATATGGCCCGAAGTCACCAAGGTCACCAACTGGGAACTGAGGATCAATGCGGAAAATGTGATCAACCAGATACTCACCAAACTGGTTCATCTCCTGAGTGAGACGCGCGCTATAATCGGCAGTGAAGGCAGAGGAAGCCTTATACTCAGACACTGCGACGGTCCTCTCCTCTGCCCGACACTTAGCCTCCAACTTCCGCAACTCCTCAGAATGGAGCGACGCTGCAACCTCAGCCTCCCGGCGTAAACTGCCCACAGTAGTCTTAAGCAAGGACACTTGGTCCCGGAGCTCCTGCATCCTCAAATCAGATAAACGCGCCTTCTCAGCAGCAGTGGCGACCTCCGCCTTGAGAGAGACCTGGTTGTCCTCAAGGGTCTTCTTCTCGTCAGATAACTCGAGCACGAGTGATGACATGTTCACCACGTCAGACACACCCTAACAATTAAAACAAGGGGTGAGTAACCGAAAGACAACCAATATGAAAGTATAATGAAGAAAGCAAGGAACAACTCACAGGCGCATAACGAGAGAGTACACCCTGAACAAAGCGCCGAGTCTCCCCAGGAGACTTGGGCTGAGCAACACGATCGCCAGGGGGGATGGCACCGCGGAGTACGCGGACGCCAACCTCAGGAGTCCGCAAAGAGGAGGTGCTATCGAGGTGGAACTCCTTCAAACCAGCGAAAGGAGTCCACTCAGACCCAATAACATCTTCGTCAGTAAGACGTGCGAAATCCTTCCGACTTAAAGTCGGAGGCCCACCTACACAAGCGAAGCAAGTCAAAGGAAAATATAAACATAGAAGGATCAGCAACAAGGTAGAGATCATACCTGAGGACCGTGCCCTCGGCTGGGGGGCAGGGGAACCACCACCAGCAGGTCGCTTCCCTTTGTCAGCCAGGGAAGGCACCTCTTCGACCACCATCTCCTTATCACGAGATAGGGTCGGAGGACGAGCAGTAGGCGAAGCAGGATCCGCAGCTTTCTTTCTCTTAGCAGCCGAGGCCCCGGCCTCAGAATCAGATCTCCGCGGCTTGGACTTGGAAGGTCCAGAATCTCTGCCAACGGAGACGACCCTCTCGGTCACCAAGGGGGAGCGCCCTAGCAATGTAAGAAAAACAAGATAAGGAAAACACAAGTTATACCATAAAGAAGCAAATAGGAGAAAGCATACCAGAGGCCCCAGCCTTCTTCCCAGGCAGGGGGGATTTCTTCAGAGTGGAACTAGAAGGAGCCTTCCTCTTGCTCAGATCAACAGGGGCTCCCTGCACGTTATAGGTTTTTCCATGAAACCAACCTACAAAGGAAGAGCAGAAGGTAAATAAAGATGGAAAGACCAAGTGACATACCGAACCCCCGGAGTCAGGAGTCAAACTGATCCCGGCCTCGTAAAGATCCGTCTCAGTCACTAAAGACACGGGGCAGTATGACCGAGTCCTGTTGCTCTCGTGAATGATCTTCATAGTCTCTAAATCAACTGAAGAGAACTCTCCGAAAGCAGGCCAACCATCGGACCGATCCTCATTCAAGACCGACCAAGTGACGTATCGATCCGTAATGAAGAAGTAATGCTTAGCCCAGTGACTGGCCGAATTGTCACTCCGGGCCACGAAGCGGAGAGAGGTATCCCACTCGATCCCACTCAACCCGAAATCAGCAAATCGGGGATCCTTGAAGGTCGGATGGCGAGTTACGAAACTCGCAAACCCCACCTTCGTCTGGTACTGGAACCGGTAGAAGCATCGGAACAGAACGTGGGAGTACTTCCAGGAGTACCAATGGCACAATACCCGGAAGCCCACCCAGACACGGAGGGCACTGGGGGCAAGGTTCACAGGAGAAATCCTGAAGAACCTGCTCAACTCTATGAGGTCATCACAGTAAGGCAACCTCAACCCAAATCGGATCTGGGAGGGGTACACGGCGACCTTCCCTATAGGAGGCTCCGTCACCGTCTCGCGAGTATTCCCCAAGGAGGGGAGAAAAGGATACAGAGGCTCATCTAGGGGACAGATATCTCCTAGGGTAACGTGCTCATTGTAATCGGACCTAGTGAGATGGTTCTCCGACAGGGTAGCGAGACCTAAGGCAAAGGTAGCAGGAAATCCCAAAGTTCGAATCAAATTTCGACTAACACCCCAATGAAGGTCACGGTACTAAGCTAGCAACAGGAAAGGAAGTAATGCGACCGAAAAGGAAGAGAAAAGGGACTCACTCATCCTTCGGAGGATGCGACGCCTCTGTAGAGTCTGTGTGCGCGGACACCACCAGGAATACAGTACCTGCCACGACACGACAAATGTCAGGACAAGAAAAATTTCCGAAGAACCGGAAATACTCAGACACCCGACCAACGACAACAACCAAAGATCCAAAGACACCCAGCAAAGATAGTCAACATGAGCCAAGGACACCACGACAACCAAATCGAATAATTTTATCCGAGCCTAAAGTCGGGTTTTGGGCAAAATTACCGTTACGCCCTTCAACGAAGATTAACACACCAACGGCGATACGACATCAAATTCAAAACCGGGATAGTCCAATCGGACAAGAAACTATATCCGGACGACCGGCAAAAAAATTTTCGAATCCACAACGGCTACCCACGGCAATCCCACATTCAATCAAACATCGGCAATCAAGCATCGGCAATCAAATATCAACGATTCGAAAATCAACATTTCACACGGTAACGGAAAGGAAAAGAGTGAACCTTCGGAAAACCCGACCCGATGTGATAAACGGGTTCGGATTTTAAATTTTGGAGCTGGCCGGAATCACCCCCCTCGCCGGAGCTTTGATTTTTCCGCCGCCGGAGCTTCGATTTCCCCGCCGCCGGAGTCGAGCCACGTCCGTCCCCGCCCGTCCCACTGCCGTGGCCGCCCGTCGAAGTGCTAGACTCCCTCGCCGTCGTGAATGGCGGCCTCTGTCGCCTCCGCCGTACCCAGCACCACCGGCAGCCGCTGTCCGCCTGAAGCCGAGCCTTCGTCTCCGGCTGGGCTGTTCCTCGTCGCCGTCCCGATCAAGCTGCTGGCCGGAATTTCGTATCTCTCGCCGGAATTCTGGCCGGCCCTTACCTTGGGGGTGCTCTCAATTTTTTCTTGCTCTCCAAGGGTGAGTGAAGAGGGAAGATGGTGGCTATGGTGACTCCCTAAGGTATTTTTCTAACTCTCCTCTATATTGAAAAGATGATAGGGTTTTTTAAAGGGTTTTAATCACCACCCTCCATCTATCTTTAAATGAGATCTAAGGGCCAAGGAAAAACCATCATTTTTATCCCTTTCAACTATGGCTAAGTATATCTCCATACTTAGAAAAACTATCAAGTTAGGTTTATTCATGAACATTTCGTACTTAGGAAAAAAATTTGGCCAAAATTAAATTTTTCCTCACTTAGATAGAATCCCGGCACGAATTTGAAGCATAAGTCACTTAGTTGCATTCGTATTACATCCTTGTGAGAGTATGCATTTTTTGAGTACATGTCTATAGCAAAGGTAGATTTATTACTCCCACCACAGACGGACGCGTGCTTAGGCACACGTCCGCGCTACTCTAACGTTTACAACTCTTCTATCTCATAAGGCAGGGGGCAGGGTCGGAGACACGCATCCATGGGTAAGCAAACACTCAGATGAAAGGTAAAACCCCGGTTTCAAATTGCGCGTATCATACCATCCTGAAATAGAGTCAATCAAGGGTTAAGCCATTGGTTGACTCGGGGGCATGTGATGGATATACGCCCAATTTGAACCCGTTGACTTCCGAACCGTTGTATTTTTATCATCCCATTAACGATTGCAAATCGAAACTTCAACCCGAACACTTCGCGAACACATCAACGGCTCGGACGAGGCCGGAGCGCTCGTCCGGCCGAGGCAAACTCACCTAGGTGAGGTTGGGTGGCCACACCCGACCTCCCCTAGGAGAGATCGGGTCAGCCAACCCGATCTCTCCTAGGGGAGATCGGGTGGACCAACCCGATCTCTCCTAGGAGAGATCAGGTCGGCCAACCCCGATCTCTCCTAGGAGAGATCGGGTCGGCCAACCCGATCTCTCCTAGGAGGGATGGGGTTGGGTGCCCTCACCCAACCCCTACCCTTGGGGGTCGGATTTCTTCTCCCCCAAGGGCCCCGGCGCCATTTTCGGACTCCCACACTCGGTTCACTCCGCCTACCTTCTCCGTATCCTAAGGTCTTAATTATGCGCTTAAAGGTTAATTAACTGTGTTTTAGGGCTAACGATGTCATTAAGCCACCTTAATGACACCGTTGCCTATAAATACCCCACCTTCACAATTCATTTGGACATCTTGGCAATTTGGATTATTTTGCTCTGACATCTCTCTAGTTTATCTCTCTAAAAACGATACTGACTTAGGCATCGGAGTGGGTTCACTAGGCACCCCCCCCCTCTCTGTGTCTGGTACTGCCCCTTCTGCAGGAAGGAAGGACGCAAGACAAGGCAGAGCAACCCGAAGATATCAGATCATCTACATCTCCAGTGAGGAACGGGATTTGAGCCGATCATCCTTTGACCCAGATCTCAGAACCTAACAAAGGGAGGAAGGGGTACAAAGGCTCGTCTAAAGGAAAAATTTCGCCTAAGGTGACATGCTCATTATAGTCGGACCTAGTCAAATAGTTCTCCGACAAAGTAGCGAGACCTAAATCAAAGGCAGTGAGAAATTCCAAGCTCGAATCAGGCTCCGACCAATACCCTGGCTCAGTATCCGACTCAGAATCCGACTCCGAACTAATGCCAGGAAAGAAAATCACGCGACGAATAGAGGGAAAGAAAAACTTACTCATCCTTCTAAGGATATAGCGCCTCTGCCAAGTTTGTGTACGGGGGCACCACCACGAGTACAATACCTGTCATAGCATGACAGGTGTTAGGATAAGAAGATCTCCGAAAAATCCGGACATACCCCGGCACCCAACAAGCAACAACCAAAAATTCAAAGGCACCCAATGAAGGTAATGAACACATGCTAAGGACACTACAACGACGAAATCGGGCAATTTGGCTCGGATCAAAAACTGATTTTTGAGCAAAATTACGGTTATGCCCCTCAATGAAAACCAACATACAAATGGCATTACAACGTTAAATCCAAGCGGGAGAAATTCAAACGGCCAAAAATACTCCCCAAATCGGCGGCTATCTACGGCAATCACATATTCAATCAAAAGTCGACAAATCAAATATCGGCAATTCAAGTATCGGCATTTTGTACGGTAACGGAAGGAAAAAGATTTGACCTTTGGGAAACCCGACCCGATTTGATAAACGGGTCAGGAATTCAAATTTTGGGGTCCCCGGAATCCAGACCCCGCCGTCGCCGGAGGCCGCCTCACGCCGCGCCGGAGCCGTCCCACCTCACCGTCGCCCGTCCTCGCTGGACCAGACGCCGCCTCCGCTAGCAGTGACCTCACCGTCGCCCCGCAGCTCCCCCGCGACCTCGCCAGGCTCCGCCGTGGACCAGGACCTGCTCTGCCGCCGCCTCAGGTCACGTCGCCGTCCTTTGCTGGTCTCCACCGTCGCACCGCTGGCCGGAATTCCACCCCTTAGCCGGAATTCTTGGCCGGCCCTTACCTTGGTGTGCAAAAATTCCTCCCTTGGCCTCCAAGTGTGAGGAAAAAAGGAAAAGATGACAATGGTGGCTAAGTGATGATGGATATACGCCCAATTTGAACCCGTTGACTTCCGAATCGTTTTATTTTGATCACCCCGTTAATGATTGTAAATCGAAAATTCGACCCAAACACCCGGCGGAAACGCCAATGGTCCGGACGAGGCCAAAATACTCGTCCGGACCGAGGCAGACTCACCTAGGTGAGGTCGGGTGGCCACACCCGACCTCCCCTAGGGGAGATCGGGTCGGGCCAACCCTATCTCCCCTACCCTTGGGGGTCGGATTTTCTTCCCCCCCAAGGGCCCCGGCACCGCTTCCCGACTCCGATACTCGGTTTATTTCCGCCAACTTTCTCCATGCTTTAAGGTCTTAACTACGTGATTAAGGGCTAATTAATTGTGTTTAAAGGTTAACGATATCATTAAGCCACCTTAATGACACCGTTGCCTATAAATACAACCATTCCACCATTCATTTCATCATCTTGGCTAAGTGTGTAATTTAGCTCTGACATCTCTCTAGCTTTATCTCTCTAAAAGTATCGTACTGACTTAGGCATCGGAGAGGGTACATCAAGCACCACCCCCCTCCTCCGTGCTTGATATTTCCCCTCTTGCAGGGCACGTGGAGAAGAGAAGGCGAAGGACAGAAGGACACGGATCACAACGACAGGACTTAGGAGCACCGAACCCGCAGTTTCACCAGTGAGGAATAAGGTTTAGGTCGACCGCCCGTTGACCTGAAACTTAGAACCTAACACTTGGCGCCGTCCGTAGGTTTCGAATAGAAAGCCTAATTACCACCGGCCAGATGGCAAGCGTATATGTCATTCATGGAGGCTATGGAGCTGGAGGAGAGTCAGCAAATGCCAGAGAAGCGTATATGTCACAGTTAAACGATCGTAAACCAAAAGAAGAACAAGTAGAAAGAAAGAAAGAAAGAAGACGTAATACAATTTTCAAGAAGAGACATGGAGCATGTGTTACCAGACAACAAGGATGCCCTAGTCATAACAATGAAGATCACTGATATGGACATTGGAAGAATCCTGGTAGACAGTGGAAGCTCACCTAACATCATTAGCAAGAAAGTCTACAACATACTGGGAGTAAGGCCAAGTAGCATAAAACAGGTTCACTCCCCCTTGGTGGGATTTTCAGGAGAGCCAACATACCCACTGGGGACAGTCACACTACCCGTGACATTGGGGGTAGGCCAGAGGCAGTTAAAGATCGATGTCCCTTTCTTCATCACAGAAGAAATGGAGGAATACAATGGAGTCCTAGGTACCACTACAATCAACAAATGGGGTATGGTGCCATCAACACTATATCAGAAAATGAAATTCCCCACAAGTCAAGGAATAGGAGAAGTAAAGGGTAACCAGAAGGTTGCAAGGAAATGTGCAAGGATCGCACTAAGCAAGAAGAAAACAACAAAGGAGGTCCTACTAATAGATGAGGACCCAAGAGAGGATCATGGGAGACCCGCCCCCATGGAGGAATTAAAAGAAATACTCATGGAAGAGCCCGATAGGAAGGCAAAAATCGGGACCGCCTTATCTCAGGAAGAGGAAAAGCACTTAGTAGCTTTACTAAGGGAATACAAAGATCTGTTCGCCTGGTCACCAAGCGATATGCCAGGAATATCAGAAGAAGTAATTTCACACAAGCTCAATATAGACGCGGCAACGCGACCAATAACACAAAAGGTAAGGCCAATGGGAGGAAGCAAAAAGATAGCTATCCAGGAAGAAGTGGAAAGGCTATTGAAAGCAAATTTCATCAAGGGGATTAGATTCCAAACATGGGTGGCAAACCCAGTACTGGTTAAGAAGGCGGGAGGAAGTTGGAGAATGTGCATCGATTATCGCGACCTAAACAAAGCATGTCCTAAGGACTCATATCCACTCCCAAGAATAGATCAGTTAGTGGATGCAACATCAGGTCACCAACTAATGAGCTTCATGGATGCATACTCAGGATATAACCAGATAAAAATGGCCCCTGAAGACGCCCCTCACACAGCATTCTACGCTGACAGCGAGATATACCATTACACGGTGATGCCCTTCAGACTCATAAATGCTGGAGCGACATACCAAAGAATGGTCAACAAAATCTCCGGGGACATGATAGGAAAGACAATGGAGGCATACGTGGATGACATGATCGTCAAATCCAAAAAGAAGAAAGACCATGTGGAAAACCTTCGCTCAACGTTTGAGAGAATGAGGCAATACCAAGTCCGCCTAAACCCGAAAAAATGTGCATTTGGGGTACAATCAGGGAAGTTTTTAGGCTTCATGGTAAGTCAGCGAGGCATAGAGGTGAACCCCGAGAAACTACAAGCAATTGAAGAAATGCAGTCACCTACGAAGCACAAAGAGGTTCAACGACTGAATGGGAGGTTGGCAGCTCTTAACAGATTCCTGTCCAAAATAGAAGACAAAGCATTACCCTTCTTTGAGGACACCAAGATGTGAAGAAGCCTTCCAACAACTCAAACAACATCTAAAGACACTACCACCCCTGGCAAGCCTACACCAGGGGAGCCCCTCTACCTCTACATCTCCGTGAGCAACGTGACAGTAAGCTCGGTGCTAATAAAAGAAGAA
Source organism: Clarkia xantiana subsp. parviflora (assembly GCA_036873135.1). Classification (NCBI taxonomy): domain Eukaryota; kingdom Viridiplantae; phylum Streptophyta; class Magnoliopsida; order Myrtales; family Onagraceae; genus Clarkia; species Clarkia xantiana. The sequence goes on from JAPTYO010000004.1 coordinate 44,803,988, forward strand.
AACGCTGCACAATTGCCGGTATACTTCGTAAGTAAAACATTGGCAAAGTATGAGATCAACTACTTGCCAATAGAAAAGTACCTCTATGCACTGATTATATCAGCAAGGAAGTTGAGACCATATTTTCATGAGCATGAGGTAACAGTCCTCACAGACCAACCATTGAAACACCTCCTCCAAAGACCAGACACATCGGGATGACTGACCAAATGGGCAATTGAGCTAAGTGAGTTTCGTATTCACTTTGCCCCTAGAACAGCTATAAAAGGGCAGGCTCTAGCAGATTTTATTGCCGAATTCACCGGAATTAATCCAGATGAAGACTTGGGAGAAATCAAAACTACAAGCGAGGCGAGTAGTAGTCAGGAGAAACAACCAGAAGAGTTATGGGAGATGCATACCGATGGGTCATCCAACGGGGGAGGTTCAGGTTCAGGCCTCCTACTATACCCACCAAATAGAGATACACCTCTGCGCTATGCCATGGCACTTACCTTTAAGGCAACGAACAATGAGGCTGAATACGAAGCACTGATAACAGGCTTGAGAATAGCCAAAGGAGTAGGGGCAAAGCACCTAAGAGTTAAGTGTGATTCTCAACTAGTTGTCAATCAAGTGAAAGGAACCTACACTGCAAAGTCTGAAAACATGCAGAAGTACTTACAGCAAGCCAGGGACCTTATAAAGAGCTTCCAAAGCTTCGACGTTGAGTCAGTCCCAAGAGAACAAAACCAAGAGGCGGACGCCTTAAGCAAACTAGCCCTAGGGGCAGAAACAGGCAAAGAGGTTCACTTTGTAGAGCAAAGAATGCAATCAGTGATAGAACAAATGGAAGCTATAGTAATAGATGAAGGAGAAGCCTGGATGACCCCAATGCGTCAGTACATCATGGAAGGAAAACTCCCAAAGGATAAGGTAGAGGCAGTCAAGATCGAAAGGATGGCTAGAAATTATGCAGTAATGGATAATGAACTCTACAAAAAAAGGGTACTCCACACCCTTCCTCAAATGCATAACATACCCAGAAACAGAGAGAGTACTTGCAGAGCTCCATGAAGGAGATGCGGGGTGCCATGAGGGAGCACGATCAATAATCTGAAAGGTCTACAACCTAGGATACTATTGGCCATCAATGAGCAAAGAAGCAGCAGACTTGGTACAAAAATGTGATCACTGCCAAAGGTACTCCAGAAATATAACAGCCCCAGCAGCAAAGCTAAGTTCCATCTCGGGAGCCTGGCCATTCGCACAGTGGGGGATTGATATGATAGGCCCCCTACCAAGAACAAAAGGGCAGAAAACTTGCATAATAGTAGCAATAGACTACTTCTCCAAGTGGATAGAAGCAAAGGCAATGGGAAAGACAACAGACGAGCAAATCGTTAACTTCATTCAATCTCACATTGTCTCGAGATACGGAGTCCCAAAAGCAATAATAAGTGATAATGGCCCACAATTCTAGAGCAAGAAACTGCAATGGTATTGCGAAAGGCTGAACATAGAGCACCGCTTCGCATCAGTAAAACACCCTCAGACAAACGGGCAAGTAGAGTCGGTAAATAAAATAGTGTTAGACGATTTAAAGAAACGACTCCATGCTACCAAGGGAAGTTGGGTAGATGAGTTGGAAAATGTTCTATGGGCAGTACGGACAACACCAAAGATAGCCACAGGAGAAACACCATTTGGCCTAGTATACGGAATCGAAGCGGTGGCACCAGCAGAAATGGCTGTATCATCACTAAGAACCACGTACTTTGAAGAACATGAGAACAACAAAGCAAGGCTCTTAGACTTAGACCTTGTGGATGATAAAAGATGGAACTCAGAAGAAGCACAGGCACGAATGCGCCTTGTATCCGCAAGATATTACAACCGCCAAGTCAAGGAGAGGCAATTCCACATAGGAGAACTAGTGCTCAGAAAGAACGAGTTCTCACACTTAGACCAAGTCAGAAAATTATCTCCAAAGTGGGAAGGGCCGTATAAGATAGCATCAGTTCCATACGCAAATGCTTACCGCCTAGAGGATGGGGATGGGTATATCTCCACAAACACCTTCAGTGGGGAACACCTAAAGAAGTACTACGTCTAAGAAGACAGCACAAGCAAAAGACCATATACTTGAAGTTATTTCAAGTCATTACATATAATTGTTTAAGTTTTCTAAAAACAACTTTTGAGAAGGAGAACTCAAGAAGTTACTCCAACTCTACAACTATCTTTGATTTCCTCCAAAGGGTGTCTTGATCCACCCAAGGCATCCCAAGTGTACATAGAGCATGAATGCTCCTAATGAAGTAGAAGTTACCCAAAAGTATCTTTCAAAGAAGGTGGTGATATAATCATTACGTCATCCTTACACAGATATGACATCCAAGTCAACAACGACCTTCGACGCCCCCAAGAGCATATCTTGAGAGTAGTTTTCATACTACGACCTTCGACGCCCCCAAGAGCGTATCTTGAGAGTAGTTTTCATACTACGACCTTCGAAGCCCCCAAGAGCGTATCTTGAAAGTAGTTTTTACTACGACCTTCGACGCCCCCAAGAGCGTATCTTGAGAGTAGTTTTCATACTACGAGCTTCGACGCCCCCAAGAGCGCATCTTGAGAGTGGTTTCCAAAAACTACGAACCTCGACGCCCCCAAGAGCGTATCTTGAGAATGGTTTCTAAAAATTACGACCTTCGACGCCCCCAAGAGCGTATCTTGAGGTAGATTTCAAACTACTAGATTCGACGCCCCCAAGAGCGTATCTTGAGGTAGACTTCAAACTACCAGATTCGACGCCCACCAGGAGCGTATCTTTGGTCTAACTTGTGCCCTCCGGGAGCCTATCCTGTGAAACGTTAAGTGCCCTCCGAGAGCCAGTCTCGTGAACAGTTTTCGACGCCCACCAGGAGCATATCTTTGGTCTAACTACTGGTGCCCTCCGAGAGCCTGTCTCGTGAACATATTTGACGCCCACCAAGAGCCTATCTTTGGTCTAGCAGTACCGTATATACCATTTAAAGGGTATCAGAAGAGATCGTCGCACCATACTAAGAAGGATCCCATGAGAAAATAATTACAAAGCAAAGATTGTATGAAGAACACATAATGTTTTTCTTGATAAAATAACAGGTATGATGATGAAGGAAAGCACAAGAGAAACACAAAGAAAAGGAAGCACCAGAAAGGGAAGGGTCCATAACCAAAGAACTACACATAAAGGCACAAGAAGTTATCATGAAAAGGGGAGATAGACACCCTGCCATGCATGCCATAAGTAAAGACAGGAGTGTCAAACAAAGATGGCAAAACTAGGAAATGTGGAGTTTCAAACTCTAAAGACAAGTGCAACCCACCATCAGGAAGAGTAGTAAGAAGACACCACAAGAAGGAACCCTTGATAAACTTAATGAAGAAAGATGAATACAAGTTCAAGATTACCTCATAGACACTTCAGCCAAGCAACATTAATGAGAAGCAAAGTAACAACACAACCGATAAAGACAAGCATAAAAAGTTAGAAGGCAAAAAGGAGAAGTACGACCCAAATTAAGAAGAACCTCAAGCCACAAACTCGCGAAACCACCACAAGAGATAGGTGTACTACTTCCTCATTTTGGCAATATGCCTAACAACGAAGTCAGACAAATCACCAAGCTGAGAAAAAGGAAAGTCAGGAGCAATCATGTACATACGCTCAAGAATCGCCTTTAAAGAAATACGCTTAGCCACAGAGCAGCGAACATCGATAGCAGCCTGATAAGAGGAGGAGGCCTTATACTCAGCGATAGCACACCCTTTCTCCTCCACACGAAACATCTCCTCAAGAGACACCAATTCAGCAGCCCGAAGTACCTCATCGCGATAAGACTTCTGTCTTAAAGCTTCAATCTCTTCTTTAAGAAGGGCAATACGACTCTCCAAGTCCCGGCACTGCAAATCCGTGATACGAATACGCTCCAAGCAACTAACAAGCTCAGAACTAAGGGAGACACAAGTGTCCTCGTGCAACTTCTTCTCCTCAGCAAGATCAATAACAAGGGTGGACAAACTAAAAAGGTCGGCAATACCCTGCGACAAAAAAAACAAAGGATGAGACAGATAGAGCATGAAAGAGAAATGTCCTAAAGGATATCACGGTTAAGAAAAGTTACAGAAGCATAGCGAGCCAACACATCATGAGCCAATTCATAAATGGCCTCCGACCCTTTAGAAGGGGGCACACGATCTGCAGGAGGAATAGCGGATTGCAGAACACGAACTCCAACCTCAGGAGTTTGTAAAGAAGATTGATTGTCAAAACGAGCCCCACGCCCATAATAAGGCGCCGACTCAGACCCAACAATTCCATCAACAGGAGGACGAGACAACTCCTTTCGACTCAAAAGCGGCAGACGAAGTCTACCTACAACAAGATACAGAGTAAACACCAATATACACTAAGGAAACTCAGACATTCCAGGACTTACCAAACAAGGGAGAAGGGAAAGATGGCTCCCGGACCCTCGATTGGGGGGCATCAATATAGAAAGAAGATGGTAGCCTAACATCACCACCGCCCTTACCTCCAATTGGAGGACACCTCCTCACACCACAAAAAACCGATCTTTTCACAATCGAAGGTCCAGTCCCGGAGCTAACTACTCCCACCCGTACTGGCCTCTTACTCCTCATCAAACACCGGGGAGATCTGCTGATCGAAAACACGCAAGCTTAGCCCAAGAAAAACGAAAAAGGGACAGTAGAGACAAGATGAAACTCAAACAACGAATACAAAGTCAAAAGGTAAGAATAGAAAGATGATATGGGAAGACCCCACAGGCCAATGAACAGAGGCAGGGGGCAAGGGGAGATAGTTATAACCCCCAGCATAGAGAGACCCCACTGGCCAATAAGCAGAGGCAGGGGGGCAAGGGGAGATAGTTATAACCCCCAGCATAGAGAGACCCCACTGGCCAATAAGCAGAGGTAGGGGGGCAAGGGGAGATAGTTATAACCCCCAGCATAGAGAGACCCCACTGGCCAATAAGCAGAGGCAGGGGGGCAAGGGGAGATAGTTATAACCCCAGTACAGAAGACCCCACGCGCTAGTAAGCAGAAACACGGGGGCAAGAGGATGAGCCAAACAGGACTATATCACCATGAAGACCCACAAATCAAAAAACGAGACAGGTAAAGAAACAATCAAGGGGGAGGCGGAACTACGTCTCCCAAAAGCAACGCTTGCACAAAGGAAAAGGCACGTACCTCAATGCGACACACGTCCCAAGAAGTGAATCCAACTAAGGATCCTACCGCCTAAAAGAAAAAGAGAAAAGGACAACGAGAATGAGGTAATCACTTACCCCTTTTTTTAGTAAAAGGGAATAGGGTTCTTTCCAAAGCCGCCAAATCGACACCGTTGATTTCTGGAAAGGAAAAATTTAAGGGTCAGATTTAGAAACTGATACCCCCAGCTCCCATTAACCACGGTTAAACTCACACCCACCATAGTTAACACCATATAGGTATATTTTTAAGTATCCCATACTTAGAAAAATTTTAGACCAAAATTAAAAATTTTCTCCACATAGGCTTACCCCTGCATGAAATTGAAGCATGGACTCGTTTAGCTGTATTCATGTTGCATCCCCACATGAGCGTATATTTTCCGAGTATACGCCATGTCTGTGTTAGATTTATTATTTCCATCTCAGACGGACACGTGCTTGGACACGTGTCCGTGCTATTCTGACATTTGCAATTTCTCTATTTTATAAGACAGGGGGCAGAGTCAGAGTCACACATCCATGGGTAAGTAAGGATTCCGACAAAAGGTAAAATTCCGGTTTCAAATTGCGCGTGTCATACCATCCTAAAATAGAGTCAATCAAGGGTCAGGTCATTGGTTGACTCGGGGGCATGTGATGGATATACGCCCAATTTGAACCCGTTGACTTCTGAATCGTTTTATTTTGATCACCCCGTTAATGATTGTAAATCAAAACTTCGACCCAAACACCCCTCGGAAACGCCAACGGTCCGGACGAGGCCAAAATACTTGTCCGGACCGAGGCAGACTCACCTAGGTGAGGTCGGGTGGGCCATCCCTATCTCCCCTACCCTTGGGGGTCGGATTTTCTTCCCCCCCAAGGGCCCCGGCACCGCTTCCCGACTCCGATACTCAGTTTATTTCCGCCAACTTTCTCCATGCTTTAAGGTCTTAACTACGTGATTACGGGCTAATTAATTGTGTTTAAAGGTTAAAGATGTCATTAAGCCACCTTAATGACACCGTTGCCTATAAATACAACCATTCCACCATTCATTTCATCATCTTGGCTAAGTGTGTAATTTAGCTCTGACATCTCTCTAGCTTTATCTCTCTAAAAGTATCGTACTGACTTAGGCATCGGAGAGGGTACATCAAGCACCAACCCCCCCCCCTCCGTGCTTGATATTGCCCCTCTTGCAGGGCACGTGGAGAAGAGAAGGCGAAGGACAGAAGGACACGGATCAGAACGACAGGACTTAGGAGCACCGAACCCGCAGTTTCACCAGTGAGGAATAAGGTTTAGGTCGACCGCCCGTTGACCTGAAACTTAGAACCTAACAAGTGAGGTAATTTATTTACTCCTCTTTATATTTGAAAAGGTGTAGGGTTTTTTAAAGTGACATAATCACAACCCTCCATTTAAAATTAGAAGAGATCTAAGGGTTAAAGGGAAAACTATCATCTTTACCTCCCTTAGACTATGGTTAGGCATAATTCCACCCAAGTTAATATCCTATAGGCATGTTATTTAATATCCTATACTTAGAAAAATTTTGGGACCAAAATCGAAATTTTTCCCCACATATGCGTATATTTTCTGAGTATAATCTCGTGACGGTATTGGATTTATTATTTCCATCTCAGACGGACACGTGCTTGGACACGTGTCCGTGCTATTCTGACGTTTGCAATTCCTCTATCTTATAAGACAGGGGGCAGAGTCAGAGACACGCACCCATGGGCAAGTAAAGATTCCGACAAAAGGTAAAATCCCGGCTTCAAATTGCGCGTGTCATACCATCCTAAAATAAAGTCAATCAAGGGTCGGGCCATTGGTTGACTCGGGGGCATGTGATGGATATACGCCCAATTTGAACCCGTTGACTTCCGAATCGTTTTATTTTGATCACCCCGTTAATGATCATAAATCGAAACTTCGACCCAAACACCCCGCCGAAACGCCAACGGTCTGGACGAGGCGAAAATACTCGTCCGGGCCGCGCGACGAACTCACCTAGGTGAGGTCGGGTGGCCATACCCGACCTCCCCTAGGGGAGATAGGGTCGGCCAACCCGATCTCCCTTAGGAGAGATAGGGTCGGCCAACCCATCTCCCCTAGGGAGGGGTTGGGTGGCCACACCCAACCCCTACCCTTGGGGGTCATATTTTCTCCTCGCCCCCAAGGGCCCTGGCACTGTTTCCCGACTCCCGCACTTAGGTTATTTCCGGCAACCTCTCCATGCTTTAAGGTTTTAATCATGTGATCAAGGACTAATTAATTGTGTTTAAAGGTTAACGATGTCATTAAGTCACCTTAATGATTCCGTTGCCTATAAATACAACCCTTCCACCATTTGTTTAATAATCTTGGCTAAGTGTACAATTTAGCTCTGACTTCTCTCTAGCTTTATCTCTCTAAAAGCGACGTTCTGACTTAAGCATCAGAGAGGGTTCATCAAGCACCACCCCCCCCCCCTCCGTGCTTGATATTGCCCTTGTTGCAGGGTAGCGTGGAGAAGAGAAGGAGGAGGACAGAAGGACAAGCATTAGAGCGACTAGCCCCGAGAGTTCTAAACCCGTCAGTCCACCAGTGAGGAATAAGCCTTAGACCAACAACCCGTTGACCGAAGGCTTAGAACCTAACAATATGTATAATTAATTTATAATTTATTAATGAGGAGGTTGGCAAATTGAGTACCGAAATGGCGTAGTTAAAAATTATATTTTTAATTCGTAATAGAACCCCCGATTCGAATTTCTAATCGTAGATCGATTTTATACCTAGGTGTTTAACTCGTTATTCGCTTAGGTAATTTAGGATTCTAGTTGGCTGAATTAACTAGTGGCGAATGTTTTCAAAATCTACGTTTTCAAAACGTAATCGCCTTATGTCAGATTGTAGGTCTGACAGTCACTTACGTTTGTCAATGTGATCATTTGGTTCAAACATGTACTTTTTATAAGCATATGGTGATGGGCGCCTTAAATGGAAGCCTATTAATGTATATGTTACCTAATACAATTGGGTAAATGTCATGTTAGGACATTGGTCCAGAACCAAATCCCAATTGACATGAGAGGCCCGAAATTGGGCCTCACTTATACAACATCGGGCCGACCGAACTATGTAGGGGCAAAGTGGACTTTTGTCCAATTTGCTCCTCCTATATATATGGGGTGTTAGGGGTTTAATTAGGGTTAATCATAATTCCTCCCTAGTGGTGATTTGAGAGAAAACCCTCCCCCCAAAACCACATAGTTTAGGCCGAACCTACTACCTCACAAATGGTGTGCCAATTTTCCTTCGAGCAAACACTCCGGAGATCCGTCCCTGTCAAGAATCGATCAGAGGCTTTGCTGTGGAGAATGTACCGCATAGGGCTTCCTTAACAAGAACCTCTACGGGTGCCGACCGGAGGAACGTGAACTCCCTGTTGTAGGATCTTGGGACTACGGACTACGTCTGAGGTATGTGTGAATCTCGCTGCGTAATATCGATTACTAGCATGTACCATGTTTATAGTATCTGTAGTGATTACTCCTCGTAATCTAACAGTGGTATAAGAGCCCGTGTTAGGAGTTCATGATTTTGATAAATTGGTGTTCTTGAAAGTTTTAAGATTTTGGCCGAAAATTTTAAGATAAGAAAATTTAAAATTGTCAAATTTTTGAGACGCTAATGGTCCGAAATTTTCTTGATCTTCTTAGGAAAATTTGATGTTCATTATTTTCAAGAAAAACATGATTTTTTTTTATCAAAATCTAACATTGGATTGTAGATCTTATTAAAATTTGATCTTGAAATTTGATAACTTGTTTCCAATTCATGTTTGTGCCGAAAAACCTAGTGAAATTACAAGGTAAAATTTTTAAATTTCTTAGGCTCCAAGTTATTAATTTTGGCCGAAACTACTACGTATATTGTTTACCATATTTTAATTTTTATTCGAGGTAACAATATATCTATAATTGGTAACATAAGGATAGATTCACATTAATATATAGAAATATGTTTAATTATCAATATATCTAGATAATTAATAGGGTTAAAGATATTATTGATAGATTTAGTTACCTAAAAGACTAAGAAAATATATTATCAGTATTTGTTACCCTATTCAAGATATTGACAATAAATAAAATATATATGTGTATATTAAGTGCCAAAATTTTACATGTATATATATTGCAGATTGATTTAGTCTTAAAGATAGAATCTTGGCAATAAATATATATATATATATATTTAATGTATGGCCGAAATATATATTAGCAATATTGAAAATTATTTTTTATAATTAATATTTCTTGGTGGCTAAGTTAAGTTTTTAGTGGACATTAAAACCCTACCTAGCCCACAAAAATATTTCGGCCCAAACCCTAGGGTAAATAGGCCGGTCCAATTTGCAAAATCGGTCTGAGTTAAAACCGAACCGGGTTTTCTTAATCGGTTCGATCTAGTCGGGTCGGGTCGGACCGGGGTAACTAAGTGGATCTAACCGAACCGGTTTTGAGTGTTGAAACGAACCGAACCATATTTTATTTGACCAGTTCGGACCGAACCATATTTTTTAAAATAAAACCGGACCGATCTGAACCAGATTTTACTGAACTGGACCCGAACCAAATTTTTCTGAACCGAACCAAACCAGACCGGAATTGACTGAACCGAACCGAATTCAAGTCAATTAAAATAGGGTGGTCAAGTTTTAAAATCCAAATGTTTTGAACCTTAAATGGCCTACACAATGCTCAAAATGTTTATTATTATTTACATAACGATTAAACCTTAATGCCTTGTTTCGATTATGGGGATGGATCTCGGAGATACATGTTTTTGGGACTGGATTAATTAGTGGGCTGAATTGCAATAGTTTATTATTCGATATATATTTACACATGATTAGAACCGTCGTCTTGACTGAGTCAAACTAGCTTGATAATGCACGTTGGGGGGGAAGCACTAGTTAAATATATGGTATGCGCACTAGGATAGACATGCTGTGATGGTTGAAGTTGCCTAGGAATAATGTCTAGAATGATGCGTAATTGAATATAAGCATGAATTGCATATCAGCCCCTAATGTTTAAAATATTTTAAAATCGAAAACCAGTCGCCAAATGTGTATGATTGATGTGGAAGTTTCGTGTTTGACACGTATGCTAGAATGTTGAGGATGTAGCCGCATATAATAATTTACTTGGAAGTAGAATTATGTATGCAAGCATGAGTTCCTTGGAACATTAGAAGCATGAAGGGTAAGTATGAGTGTGGTTTGTGTGATGAATGTTACTTGCGTATGATGATTTACATGGATGGTAGAATTATATATGCATGAGTAAATTCATCGGAATATTTTTCAAAATAAAAAGGGCCTTGGAAAATCCAAGATTGGGTATGCTTGTTTTAAAATTCCGGTTCCAGTAATTTGCAATTAAAACCGTTTTAAAAGACTGATCTATTGGATTGAAGATGACATTAATGTGAACTCTTTCACAGCCATCTTCCATTGGTTTACTGGTGGTCGGTTGGTTTAGATGACTGAGGAATCGTTACTTGTCGCATTCCATCTTAATAGATATCTGATGTATACAATACTTTCTCGAAATGTTATTGCCTCCCTGATTTTTGCATAATCATCGATGTGTTAGTATGAATTGGTTGAATTAGTGCGATTCTATATTCCTTGCAATCTTGATGGTGTGAATCATGATGTATAAAAGGAGTATGTGTTGAACTCTCTAGTACGATTCCGAAAAGTGGAGAGGAAAACTACTGATGAATTTATTAGTCTGTATGATTTTGACAATGAGAGACGAATGTAATAATTTGTTTCACCAAGCATGGGAGTAGGTTCTTTGATGATCTGAACGCATATGTGGTGATACATTCAACCTTGGTAAAAAGGAGTTGAAGAAGAATTCAATTGCAACCAGGCAATGTTGCAGCTTGGTATCCCTTTGCATCCGCCTCGGTGGAAGCAAGGATGCAAAAGCTAAACGTTTCGGTTGAACTTGATGGTCTTCTCTCTTTCCATGGATGCTGGTGTAAAACCTGCTCAAGACCTTCGCAATGAAAGGTCAACATGGAAAGGATGTATATGGTTGTCTGATGTTGACGGTACTCAATAACCTTGAGCCTAATCAAGTACAGTAACAACAGCAGTAAAAAGGGAAACCTTCTCTGCTCACCATACTGGGTTCGAAAGAAGTCAACCATGATCCGCATATCATAGAGAGAACTGGATCATAAAGGTCTTATACGATAATCTGGTGGGTTAAACCATGTTGATAAAGTGAGTCTCAAGTACGCCTCGTAGGTCATGTGTATGAAGCTGTAAAATATTATATACAAACACATATCATTTGATGTGATTCACTCGTGAATTTACTCATATGTGATGTTCAACATGGCTTAAAGTTCTCGACTATCTATGTGACAATTATGGATCAAATTCGCGAACTTCAGATCAAGAACCCCACCATTGTCATTTATCGTTCGTCTGAGTTACTAAAATTTGGGTTATTTCGAGATTAATATTTATTGAATAAATTAGTTTCCGTTCGATTCGAAATGTGATCTACTTGTAAAAATCAATCGACCCGGTTAAATGGGATCGATTCGAAATGAAATTTCGGCCAGGTAAAAGTGGTCGAATAAAACGAAACGATTCACGTACTCTGTTATCTTAGTCGGGACAACTGAACTGAACATACACATCGATTGCGTAGCTAGATCGAAAGATTTAGTATTTTTAATTGTTAGTACTTCATTGAATGAAATAATAAGTAATGATAATCATGTGCGAAACCGATTGGATTAAATTGAATTAAATTCAGAAATTAAACGACTTAGCCATGAGTGAAAACTTCGGTAAATAGCGTCACGCGCGTGTGGACCTCGAAAGATGGAACACATCGTTTCAATATACTAGTTTAATGATGAAGTGTTTTTAATGATTAAGTGCTGAATTTTCGTTTGCGTCCCTTCGGAAACAACTTATTGATAACATTTACATCGGTAAGAAGTATGCTTCACAAGCTACCACAACCTTGTAAAAGTATCAATTGACGCATAAAGTGAAAACCTAAAATGCTCAATTCGGAGATGGGATGAAATCTCTGAGATAAATTTTCAAACGAAGAAGGATGAAGTCGGTTAAACGATTTTCCTTCAAGACGCCTTGAACGATAAGTCAGGCTAGGCATTCAAATCAAATGACACACTTCAAGAAGCATAGTTCGTAAACATAATGATAGAGTTAATCTATCAGTACGTTCCCGATGGGATGAAGGGAGATGATTCACATATATGTAAAACTGTGTTCCAATGAAATCGGTAAGACTGTCGCCATAAAAGCTAAAGAATGATAATGAGTTAAATCATATCATAATGCGACATTATTATGCGCATTAAACATGTATTTGAACTGAGAGTACGTTAAATGCTCTTAGAAAATACCTATTTAAAGCTTTGAAAATGGTTCCGCGGACGAACATGATACACTTGAGGACGAATTTCCGAATGCATAATTAGTTCCAAACAAATGTAGTCTTGATCGAATCGAAGCAGGATTACACTGACAATTAGGTCCCACTTACTTCGAGTGGGATATTTGAACCGGCAACACAAGTGAATGACATGGTAAATGATAATGGAAACACTTTTATAGTAAATCCAGTGGGACGACTAAACCTACCACAAGAAATCACTGTTGCCGCAGAGACGAATCAAGTTGAACCTGATAGTCATGTTGCTAAGCCACTTGATGAAAATCCAATAATGCCACAACTACCTATACTACCCATTGTTCCCAGTGGGAGTGATCCGACTAACTTGGTTCCAGGTCCTAGTGATCAAGAAATTCATCTCGAAAGTAAAACCCCGAGACCGAGAGGTCGTCCGAGGAAAGTTGAAAGTCAAGGTTCAAACACTGCTCTTGTTCCCAGTGGGAGTGATGCTCCAATAAGAAGCATTATTCCGAGTGGGAGAAACATTCAGACTCAAGATGGGATTAACAAGCCTAGACGAAAGTCAAAGGCATCAAACTTCTCCCAAGAAGTATCCCATCGAGAAGTGTGGAAACCTCACTCTAACAATTGTTGACAAGCATTAAAAAGGCCTCAAGTGGAGAAATGGAGGAAAACAATAAAAGAGAGAAAGATCGCCTAAATGAAAGCCATTATAGTTTATAGTTGATTTACCTACTAACTATAAGGGCACAAGGATACGGTGAGTCCCGAAAGAAGGCTCACCACTGATGGAACAGGTCGGGCGATACAAAGCCCGACTAATTGCAAAAGGATATACCCAACTTTACGGAGTGGACTTTGACGAAATGAACTCATCGACTGTGCGTAAAACCACGGTTAGGGCCATTTATGGTCCTGGTAACAAGTCTCGATCTCGAGCTGCACCAAATGGATGTTAAGACCGCATTCATCCACGCAAAAGAGATCTATATGGAGCAACCAGAGGGTTTTACTACTCCTGGTAACGAACGTAAAGTTTGCAAACTCCAGAGGTCCATTTACGGTCTTAAACAGCCGTCTCGACAATGGTACTGCAGATTCCATGAGGAAATCGTAGGAAACGAATTCGTGAATCTACACGAAGATCCGTGCGTGTATTATAAGACCTCCAGGTCTAAGTCATAGATGTCATTTGTATTCGAGATGAAAGACATGAGAGAGGCCACATACATCTTAGGCATTAAAATTCCTAGAGATCGCGCTACCCGGAAATTATGTCTATCTCAAGAAGCTTATATCAACAAATTGTTGAAAAGGTTCAGATTACAAGATGCCAAACCCTTGGATACGCCGGTGATGTTTGGGTGCGCACTGTCGAACCGTGACGGCCTCAAGAACCTGGAAGAGCGAGAACAGATAAAGGGTGCTACGCCATGCAATGCACCCATCCGGAGATCTGTTATGCCGTGGGCCTAGTAGCACGATTCCAATCAGATCCTGGCTATCAACATTTAAAGGCTGTAAAACGAATTATTCGTTATCTGAAAGTTACTGCCGACTACGCACTGAGCTTTGAGGGCAGAATGTTAGAATTGACCGGTTACAGTGACGCCGACTATGGTGGCGATCCGGATGATCTTAAGTCCACCACTGGAGAAGTTTTTCTCCTTTCTTGTGCCGTTATTTCATGGACAAGCAAGAAGCAAACCTGTATCGCGCTGTCTACAATGTAATCAGAATTTTGTTGCTCTCTCAAAAACGCACAGGAAGCGGTCTGGCTGAAAAGGCTTCTTACTGCACTGCCTGGTGACCGAGACGTGAGTAAACCTATCGTGGTACACTCTTACAATCAGGCAGCTATTGATGCAGTTAAGAATCCAAAGTACCATAGTAGGACTAAACTCATTTATGTGTAATATTTTAATGCTAAATCTATGGTAGAAGACAATACAATCACTTTGGAATAATTGTCCACTAATAACATGGTTGCGGACCCATTAATTAAACCACTACGCAGGGAGATATTCGAAAAGCATGTAAAACTGCTTGGATTACGTAGGGTTTAAAAGTGGCATGTATCTGTGATAACATTTTGATAATTGAAAGTTACATTTTTTAATAAACGAGAGAATTGCAATCGAGTTTGTGATCCATCGACGTCATAATGTTTAAATACATCAGATTTACGGTCTATAAACTAAGTCGTAGGAGGACGCAATCCTCTGCCAAACTAGGTCGAATGTGGGCCTTACCTAGTCACACAGGTACGGTCGTCTTGCGATTGATGGAGGCTACTAAGCAAGGCTGGCTAAGAATCAGCGGGATAAACCTGATTACGCAAGATGATTATCTAGTTTCGAAGTAACTCGACATGATCTTCGTTTTGCAAATCGTTGTGATGAACTCCGTTGCAAATCATTAAACCACATTCTGGGCCAAATGAGAATCTGCGATAGCATGATTGACATATCCCATTCCTGTCAACTTAAAATTTCAGGTATGCTATCGACGCGTGCTTCATACTGCACGTTCCATGTTCAACTACGGGGTCATAGCTCGGTTGTGCTAGGTAAGAATCCTAGTGATTCTAACGGGCGCAAACTTCTTCACCTCGAGCTTTTGATTGATCCCGGGAGCCTTAAGAAGAGGCACCCAAAGTATCCTCATGGACTCGGAACTCATATCTAAGGTCAAGCTCAATGTTCGCTTCCCGTCGTACGAGCGTAGTGCTGAACAAAAAGGCCTAGTGACCATGTCTTTGGAAACCGGTTGGGTTTGACTAAGGATATGAGCGATGGGGATGGTCAAGTTCACCTGTAATTCACCGACTCTTGTATTCACTAGGTGGCCACCAACCGGATATTAGTTGAAGGTTGTGAATACTTGTACGGATGCCTTGGAAAAGTGTTCATATGTGGAAACTAGGCAAATGGAGAATTATCAGTTGACCTAGGAAACAACGCGACACTGTGATGATTTATGACAGGTATATTGAAGAAAAGGGAATCAGCGTTCCGCGGGCGCTACAACACTCCTAACAGATGAGTAGCACGATGCCCGTTGTGTTCGCCGGTCGCACGGAAAACCTCGTATGAACTTCGGAAGCAAGGGCGAGATTGAAGGAGTGAAATATTGATGCAGATTTGGACGAGTGGGAGTTGTAAGCATATGGTAATGGGCGCCGTAAATGGAAGCCCATTATATGTATATGTTACCTAAGACAACTGGGTAAATGTCATGTTAGGACATTGGGCCAGACCTGATGGATATACGCCCAATTTGAACCCGTTGACTTCCGAATCGTTTTATTTTTATCACCCCGTTAATTATTGTAAATCGAAATTTCCACGCGAACACTTCGCGAAAACACCAACGGTCCGGACGAGGCCGAAGCGCTCGTCCGGCCAAGTTAGACTCACCTAGGTGAGGTCGGGTGGCCACACCCGACCTCCCCTAGGGGAGATCGGGTCAGCCAACCCGATCTCCCCTAGGGGAGATCGGGTCGGCCAACCCGATCTCCCCTAGGAGGGGTTGGGTGGCCTCACCCAACCCCTACCCTTGGGGGTCGGATTTTCCTTCCCCCCAAGGGCCCCGGCACCATTCTCAGACTCCCATACTCGGTTTATTTCGCCAACCTTCTCCGTATCCTAAGGTCTTAATTATGTGTTTAAAGGTTAATTAACTGTGTTTAAAGGTTAACGATGTCATTAAGCCAACTTAATGACACCGTTGCCTATAAATACCACACCTCCACTATTCATTTGATCATCTTGGCAAGTTGGATAATTTTTCTCTGACATCTCTCTAGCTTTATCTCTCTAAAACCGTACTGACTTAGGCATCAGAGAGGGTTCACCAGACACCACCCCCCCTGTGCCTGGTATTGCCCTTCTTGCAGGGCGAGAGGAGAAGAGAAACTAAGGACGGATGGACACAAGCTAGGACAACGCAACCCGAGAGCACCAAACCCGCAACATCTCCAGTGAGGGACAAGACTTAGGTCGACCGCCCGTTGACCCGAGACTTTGGAACCTAACACTTGGCGCCGTCAGTGGGCTTCGGACAGGAAGCCTGGCAATAACAAGAGCAATGACGAACAGCAGGGTGTCTAGGCACCACCGCCCACCCGGGGGCAATAGGCGAAGGAGAGAGCCTATACCCCTAGGAAGGCAGCCTAACCCAGGGAAACTGCCAGTGCAACAAGAACCTCAAGGAACCCCACAGCCTCCCCAACACAACAACCAGGAGGGAGGACCCTCACGCCCAGCTGGGGCTGAGTCCTCCACAGCCTCAACCCCTTTGGCAAGGAGGCCACAAAGAGAGAGGGAGCAACAGGGAGTGCCATCCCAACACACAGCACCTCCTGAAGGATATTACTACGAGGCGCAACCCCAAGGATACCCGTATGGGATGCCGGCCCAAGGAAATAACAACCGCGCCCACACAACATACACAAGGCCGGCATACACCCAGGGGACAAATACAGAAGCTCATGAAGAGGAACAGATTCCAACGGAAGAGCACCACTCGCACCCTCGAGCAGGGCAGCGAGAGGAGCATAGAGGAAATTACCAGGAGCCACCCCCAGAGGGAAGGCGACAATTCGTGCCTCCTAGGCAACAGCAGAACGCCAGGGCTTACACCCCACTGGGGGAGGACAGACAAGCAAGACCTCCAAGGAGGCAAGAATTCTATGAAGCACCCCAGCAGGGACACCAAGGATACACCTACAGTCCGTATCAATACGGACAAGGGATCCCGGCAAGCCCTATCTATAACTACGGAGGCTATCAGAGAAATTACACTCCGACACCGATATTGATCACTCCGGAAGAAATAGAGGCAATGATAACAAGGAAAATGAACGAGTCAAAGAAACACGGCTTGCATTGTCTAAGTGACAAAACGAACCACCCTTTCACGAGGGAATTGGAGATGAGCAAGGTGCCGGACTCCCTGCATACAGTCCAGATTGCAAAATACAATGGCAAGGGAGACCCTTTGGAGCATATTCAACAGCATGAAGCCTCCCTATTTGGGAGAACTACTGATGAAAGATACAAGGCACTCCTATTTCCAAACACCCTATCAGGGGTGGCCTCACACTGGTTCTTCAGCCTACCCTCTGAGAGCATCCACTCATGGGAGCAGCTAAAGGCGAAGTTCCTTCAGAGATATCTAGGAGAAAGGAAGCTCCACAAAGGAACAGGCTCCATCGATGACGTGAAGCAAGAAAATGATGAATCCTTGGCCAGTTACTACACTAGGTTTAACCAAAACATAGCAGACATCCAGGGCGACATCACTGAGGGTGAGATAATACGAGCCTTCATCAGAAACCTAGGCCGCTTCGGGTCAACGCTGGCAGAAAAGATGGCCAAGAAACCAGCGAGCACCTTAGAGGAGCTTGCAGGAAGAGTAAAAACTCATATAGACCTGGAGAGGCACAGGGCAAGTAAGAAAGCCAAGATCCAAGCAGCTAAGGAAGACAATGCAAAGCCGAACAGAGGAAAGCCACCTCAGGCACCTCAACACACAAGGCAGCAGGAATGGCGTCCGCCCCAGCAAAGAAATCAAATGGGCGAACCACTGAAAGCTAGGGAAATCAACGTCATCAAGTTCATCCCATTGAACGCCACTCCAGCTACTGTCCTCAGAGAGATGCGGAATCAGAAACTCTGGTCACCCCCTGCAAGGTGGAGAGCCCCAATGGTGGGGACACACAAGGATAGATGGTGTGATAACCATGAAGCATACGGGCATGACACGAACAAATGCTTCAGCCTAAAGCTAAGCATCAACAATGTCATCCAAAGGGGAGAACTAAAGCAGTTCGTGGATCATGGGGGCAACAGCATACAGTTAGGGCCATCATACAGGGACAAAGGCAAGAGCAAGGTAGACTACAATCCTCCACCCAACAAGAGAGGAACCATAAACATGATACACGGAGGAGTGGCATCAGGTGGCCCAACTGCTAATGCAAGGGAGGTTTACGCATCAAAACTGAGTTCAGTGCCAAGGTGGAGGAAAAGGCCACGAGAAGGAGAGGAGATGAAGATTGAATTCTCGGAGAAGGACAAGAGCCACATTGTCTTCCCACATGACGATGCATTAGTCATCACGATAGACATTGATAATTTCGATGTAAAGAGAGTACTGGTAGATGGGGGCAGCTCAGCAGACCTCCTAAGCCTAAGGGTCCTAGAGGAGATAGGGAAAACAAAGGCAGACATCAAACCAGTCAACTTCCCTCTGGTTGGCTTCTCAGGAGCAACAAGTTACCCCCTGGGAATGATAACACTGCCAGTGACCATGGGCCAAGGAGGGACACAGCTGAAGGTGAACATTAACTTCTTGGTGGTTGAAAGCTTGGGAGCCTACAATGGGATCCTAGGAAGAACAACCATAAACCCATATGAAATCGTCCCATCCACCGTACACCAGAAACTGAAGTACATCACTGAGAATGGAGTGGGAGAAGTCCTGGGTGACCAACGCACTGCAAGGCAGTGCTACGTCAACTCCATGAGACGGGGATCACTCAGGACAGACACAGTGGCAATGGTCATGGTAGGAACCGACCAAGACAACAAGAAGGTGATGAGGAAACAAAGGCAAAGAAAAATGAAGAACGGAGTTGCACTCCGCCTGAGCAGACAGTTTTTTCAAACAATGCCTAAGAAGAGACATATGAGCAAGGCTGTGAAGGTGACAGTCATACCTTGGCAGCTAGAAACCATAGAAGGGAAAAGAACAAGGGACTCCATCATAAGAGGCTTCCGTCACATCGATGATATCAAGAAAATGCCGCGGGAGCCAATATCAAGCTACTTCCAGAGATTCTCCAGTTATGGTGCCAATATGGACATCACAAGAGGAGAAGCCGTCAAAGCATTCATTCGAAACATGCATCCAAACTCATTTGAGGCTTATGGAGGGCTTTATGAGATGATCATGACGAGCACGATGAGAAAGCTCAAGGAAAAGCTGGACAAGGCGTTTGAAAAGGAGATGGAGCAACTGGATGAAGTCCCGGAGAAAGAAAGAGAGACTGATACACTGGAAGGAGGTGTAAACTTCACATTCACACCCCTTACAGTGAGCATAGAAGAAATATTTCAGAAGTACCTCAAGGAGGAGCTACCCACATGCAGAGAGGAGGGCAAGGCCTTCCTAGGAAGAGATGCACAAGGATGGTGTGAGTACCATGGGACCTGGGGGCATCAAACCAACAACTGCATGGTGCTGAAGATAGAAGTGGAGGAAATGATTCACAATGGAGGCCTAAAGGAGTACGTGGCAACAGACAAATTGACCACCCCATATCCTTAGTTTCATATTTAGCACTTTGCATGTTCAAGCTTTCTAAGTTTTTCAAAAACAACTTTTGAGAAGGAGAACTCACGAAGTTACTCCAACTCCACAACTATCTTTGATTCCCTCCAAAGGGTGTCTTGACCCACCCAAGGCACCCCATCTGTACAAAAAACATGAATGCTCTTAAGGGAGTAGGATTTCCTTCAAAGGTATTTTCCAATGAATGTGGTGTTATAATCATGAAGTTATCCTTACACAGATATGACTTCAAGTCAACAACGAATTTTCGACGCCCCCAAGAGCGTATCTTGAGAGTAGTTTCAATACTACGACCTTCGACGCCCCCAAGAGCGTATCTTGAGAGTAGTGTTCATACTACGACCTTCGACGCCCCCAAGAGCGTATCTTGAGAGTAGTGTTCACACTACGACCTTCGACGCCCCCAAGAGCGTATCTTGAGAGTAATTTTTATACTACGTCCTTCGACGCACCAAGAGCATATCTTGAGAGTAGTTTCCAAAAACTACGAATTTCGACGCCCCCAGGAGCGTATCTTGAGAGTAGTGTTCATACTACAACATTCGACGCCCCCAAGAGCGTATCTTGAGAATAGTTTCTATACTACGACCTTCGACGCACCAAGAGCGTATCTTGAGAGTGGTTTCCAAAAACTACGAATTTCAACGCCCCCAGGAGCGTATCTTGAGGTAGATTTGCAACCTACCAGATTCGACGCCCCCAAGAGCGTATCTTGAGGTAGAAAAAACACTACCAGATTCGACGCCCCCAAGAGCGTATCTTGAGGTAGATTTCAAACTACCAGCTTTGACGCCAACCAGGAGCGTATCTTTGATCTAACTTGTGCCCTCCGGGAGCCCATCCTGTGAAACGTTAAGTGCCCTCCGAGAGCCAGTCTCGTGAACAGATTTCGACGCCAACCAGGAGCGTATCTTTGTTCTAACTTGTGCTCTCCGGGAGCCTATCCTGTGAAACGTTAAGAGCCCTCCGAGAGCCTGTCTCTTGAACAGACTCGACGCCCACCAAGAGCGTATCTTTGGTCTAACAATACCATACATACCGTTCAAAGGGTATCAGAAGAGAGCATTACACCATACTAAGAAGGATTCCATGAGAAAGTAATTTCAAAGTAAAGTGATATGAAGAACACATAATGTTTTTTCTTGATGAAATAGCAGGTATGGCATGAAGGAAAACACGAAAGAAAGATAAGTAAAGGAAACACACCAAGAGAAAAGTCCATAATCAAAGGAGTACATACAAAAGCATACGAAGTACCAATGTAAAGCCAAGTGAACCACATAGTCAACAGCACAATACGACAATGGAAAGCAACACAAAACCCCACAACAATCCCAAAAGATACTCAACCCATCAAAGGGGAGAAAGAGTATGGTTATATATAAAAAGATAGCAAGATGTAGATACATCAATCAGAGCCTTCGGGAGAGTCACCCTGACCCCACTGAGGCTGAACCACCGGCAGAGATGGAGGAAGAGGAGGAGTCTGAAGTATCGATATCCACAGGCGTAGCATCCACCTGTGTAGGGGCAGGCTCGTCTGCAACAGCAGCCTGACCC
Organism: Clarkia xantiana subsp. parviflora; assembly: GCA_036873135.1. Taxonomy (NCBI): domain Eukaryota; kingdom Viridiplantae; phylum Streptophyta; class Magnoliopsida; order Myrtales; family Onagraceae; genus Clarkia; species Clarkia xantiana. Next base: position 44,825,628 of record JAPTYO010000004.1, read on the forward strand.
CTAAGGACAGCCATGTAGCCAGTAGCGTATGGCCCAAAATCACCAAGATCGCCAACTGGAAACTGAGGATCAATGCGGAAAATATGATCAACCAGATACTCACCAAACTGGTTCATCTCCTGAGTGAGCCGCACGCTATAGTCAGCAGTGAAGGCAGAAGAAGCCTTGTATTCAGACACTGCGACAGTCCTCTCCTCCGCCCGGCACCTAGCCTCCAACTTCCGCAACTCCTCAGAATGGAGTGAAGATGCAACCTCAGCCTCCCGGCGTAAGCTACCTACGGTAGTCTCAAGTAAGGACACTTGGTCCCTGAGCTCCTACATCTTCAGATCAGATAAGCGCGCCTTCTCAGCAGCAGTGGCGAGCTCCGCCTTCAGGGAGACCTGGCTGTCCTCAAGGGTCTTCTTCTCGTCAGATAGCTCGAGCACGAGGGATGACATGTTCACCATGTCAGACATACCCTGATAATTTAAACAAGGGATGAGTAACCGAAAAACCAACCACATAAAAGTATAAAGAAGAAAGCAAGGAACAACTCACAGGTGCATAACGAGAGAGTACACCCTGAACGAAGCGCCGAGTCTTCCCAGGAGACTTAGGCTGAGCAGCACGATCGCCAGGAGGGATGGCACCGCGAAGTACACGGATGCCAACCTCAGGAGTCCGCAAAGAGGAGCCGCTATCAAGGTGGAACTCCTTCAAACCAGCGAAGGGAGTCCACTCAGACCCAACGACATCCTCGTCAGTAAGACGTGCGAAGTCCTTCCGACTCAAAGCCGGAGGCCCACCTATACAAACGAAGCAAGTCAAAGGAAAATATAAACATAGAAGCATCAGTGATAAGGTAGAGATCGAACCTGATGACCGTGCCCTCGGCTGGGGGGCAGGGGAACCATCACCAACAGGTCGCTTCCCTTTATCAGCTCGGGAAGGCACCTCTTTGACCACCATCTCTTTATCGCGAGACAGGGTCGGGGGACAAACAACATGCGAAGGAGGATCCGCAACCTTCTTCCTCTTGACAGCCGAGGCCCCGGCCTCAGAGTCAGATCTCCGCGACTTGGACTTAGAAGGTCCTGAGTCCTTGCCTACGGAGACAACCCTCTCGGTCACCAAGGGAGAGCGCCCTAGCAATGTAAGAAAAACAAGATAAGGAAAACACAAGTATACCATAAAGAAGCAAACAGGAAGAAGTATACCAGAGGCCCCAGCATTCTTCCCAAGCATGGGGGACTTCTTCAGGGTAGAGCTAGAAGGAGCCTTCCTCTTGCTCAGATCGACCGGTGCTCCCTGCCCGTTATAGGTTTTTCCGTGAAACCAACCTACAAAGGAAAAGCAGAAAGTAAATAAAGATGAGAAGACTAAGTAACATACCGAACCCCCGGAGTCAGGAGTCAAACTGATCCCTGCCTCATAAAGATCCGTCTCAGTCACTAAGGACACGGGGCAGTATGATCGGGTCCTGTTGCTCTCATGAATGATCTTCATAGTCTCTAAATCAACAGGTGAAAACTCCCCGAAGGCAGGCCAACCATCCGACCGATCCTCATTCAAGACCGACCAAGTGACATATCGATCCGTGATGAAGAAATAATGCTTGGCCCAGTGACTTGCCGAGTTGTCACTCCGGGCCACGAAGCGAAGAGAGGTATCCCACTCGACCCCACTCAACCCGAAATCAGCAAATCGGGAATCCTTGAAGGACGGATGGCGAGTTACAAAACTCGCAAAGCCTACTTTCCTCTGATATTGGAACCGGTAGAAGCATCGGAACAGAACCAGCGAATACTTCCAGGAGTACCAGTGGCACAACACCCGGAAGCCCACCCAGACGCGGAGGGCACTAGGAGCAAGGTTCACAGGAGAAATCCTAAAGAACCTACTCAACTCTACGAGATCATCGCAGTAAGGCAGCCTCAACCCAAATCGAATCTGGGAGGGTAAACGACGACCTTCCCCCTAGGGGGCTCTGTCACCGTCTCGCGGGTATTCCCCAAGGAAGGGAGGAAAGGATATAGAGGCTCATCTAAGGGACAGATATCTCCTAAGGTAACGTGCTCATTGTAATCAGACCTAGTTAGGTGATTCTCCGACAGAGCAGCGAGACCTAAGTCAAAGGTAGCAGGAAATCCCAAAGTCCGAATCAAGTTTTGACTAACACCCCAGCTCAGATCGCAACACTAAGCTAATGATAGGAAGGAAGTAATGCGACGAAAAGAAGAGAAAAGGAACTCACTCATCCTTCGGAGGATGTAACGCCTCTGTAGAGTCTGTGTGCGGGGACACCACTAGGAATACAGTACCTGCCACGGCATGACAAATGTCAAAACAAGAAAATTTCCGAAAAACCAGGAGTACCCCGACACTCGACCAACAACAACAACCAAAGATCCGAAGACACCCAACAAAGATAACAAACATGAGCCAAGGACACCACGATGACCAAATCGAACAACTTCGTCCGGACCTAAAGTCGGTTTTCGGGCAAAATTACCATTACGCCCTCCAACGGAAATCAACACACAAATGGCGACTCGACATCAAATTCAAAACGGGGATAGTTTAATCGGACAAGAAACTATCTCCGGACGACCGGCCAAACTTTTTCCCCAAATCCACAACTATCTACGGCCATCCACGGCAATCCCACATTCAATCAAGTATCGGCAATCAAGTATCGGCAATTCAAAAATCAACTTTTCACGCGGTAATGAAAAGGAAAAGAGTGGACCTTAGGAAAACCCGACCCGATGTGATAAACGGGTCCGGAATTCGAACTTCGACGTTGGCCGGAATCAGCCCCTCGCCGGAGCCCCAATTTTGTCGTCGCCGGAGTTGATTTCAGTCGCCCCACCATCGCCGGAGAACGCCTCACGCCGCGCCGGAGCCGTCCCACCTCGCCGTCGCTCGCCCTCGCTGGACCAGACGTCGTCCCCGCCAGCAACGACCTCGCCGTCGTCCCGCTGCTCCTCCGCGCCGCCGCTAGCCGGGCTGTCGTCCCAGTCAGCCGCCGCCTTCGCCCGATGCCGGTGACTCCTCTCCGCCCGTGCTGGTCGGGATTTCTGGTCTACCACCAGAATTTCGGCCGGCCTCCTCCTTGGGTGTGCTCCAAATTCTTTCTTGCTCTCCAAGTGTGAGAAAAGAGGGAAAAGGATGGCTATGGTGGCTAACTAAGGTATTTTATTAACTCTCCTATATATTTGAAAGATGGTAGGGTTTTTTAAAGTGGTCTAATCACCACCCTCCATTTAATTTTGAGTGAGATCTAAGGGTTAAAGAAAAACCATCACCTTTACCCCCCTTAGACTATGATTAAGTATATCTCCACTCAAGTTAACATCCCATAGGTTTATTCTTGAGCATCCCATACTTAGAAAAAATTTTAGGCCAAAATTAAAATTTTCTCCACTTAGGCAAAATCCCGGCATGAAATTGAAGCATGAGTCACTTAGGTGTATTCGTATTGCATTCCTATGCGAGCATGTATTTTTCGAGTATACGCCCGTAGCAAAGATTGATTTATTACTCCCACCTCAGACGGACGCGTGCTTAGACACGTGCCCGCGCTGCTCTGACGTTTACAATTCCTCTATCTCATAAGGCAGGGGGCAGAGTCAGAGGCACACATCCATGGGTAAGTAAGCATTCCGACGAAAGGTAAAACCCCGGCTTCAAATTGCGCGTGCCATACCATCCTAAAATAGAGTCAATCAAGAGTTAGGCCATTGGTTGACTCGGGGGCATGTGATGGATATACGCCCAATTTGAACCCGTTGACTTCCGAATCGTTTTATTTTTATCACCCCGTTAATGATTGTAAATCAAAATTTCAACCCGAACACTTCGCGAAAACACCAACGGTCCGGACGAGGCCGAAGCGCTCGTCCGGCCAAGTTAGAATCACCTAGGTGAGGTCGGGTGGCCACACCCGACCTCCCCTAGGGGAGATCGGGTCAGCCAACCCGATCTCCCCTAGGGGAGATCGGGTCGGCCAACCCGATCTCCCCTAGGAGGGGTTGGGTGGCCTCACCCAACCCCTATCCTTGGGGGTCGGATTTTCCTTCCCCCCAAGGGCCCCGGCACCATTCTCGGACTCCCATACTCGGTTTATTTCGCCAACCTTCTCCGTATCCTAAGGTCTTAATTATGTGTTTAAAGGTTAATTAACTGTGTTTAAAGGTTAACGATGTCATTAAGCCACCTTAATGACACCGTTGCCTATAAATACCACACCTCCACTATTCATTTGATCATCTTGGCAAGTTGGATAATTTTTCTCTGACATCTCTCTAGCTTTATCTCTCTAAAACCGTACTGACTTAGGCATCAGAGAGGGTTCACCAGACACCACCCCCCCCCCTCTGTGCCTGGTATTGCCCTTCTTGCAGGGCGAGAGGAGAAGAGAAACTAAGGACGGAAGGACACAAGCTAGGACAACGCAACCCGAGAGCACCAAACCCGCAACATCTCCAGTGAGGGACAAGGCTTAGGTCGACCGCCCGTTGACCCGAGACTTTGGAACCTAACAAGACCCAAATACCAATTGACATGAGAGGCCCAAAATTGGTCCTCCCTTATACAACTTGGGGCCGGCCGAACTATATAGGGGCAAAGAGGAATTTGGTCCACTTTGCTCCTCCTATATATATGGGGTGTTAGGGGTTTTATTAGGGTTAGTCATAATTCCTCTCTAGTGGTGATTTGAGAGAAAACCCTCCCCACATAACCACATAGTTTCGGCCGAACCTACTACCTCACCAAGGGTGTGCCAATTTTCCTTCGAGCAAACACTCCGGAAATCCATCCTTGTCAAGAATCGATCAGAGGCTTTGCTGTGGAGAATATACCGCGTAGGGCTTCCTTAACAAGAACCTCTACGGGTGCCGACCGGAGGACCGTGAACTCCCTACTGCAGGATCTTGGGACTACGGACTACGTTAGAGGTATGTGCGAATCTTCCGCTGCATAATATCGATTACTAGCATGTACCGTGTTTATAGTATTCGTAGTGATTACTCCCCGTAATCTAAAACTTTTTAGTCACTTGTGTTTGTCAATGTGATCCTTTGATTATATTTAGATCAAATTTTCAATATACTATTTATATATATTCTTTCTTCATCATGTTCTTTGCATTTTTCATCATCTTCATCGTGTTTTTTTAATCAAAATTATAAAAAAAAAATCGTAAAAATTTGAAATTTCAAAAATAAAATACTGGATTCCAACCCTAGCCCTGACTACTACCAACATCAAGTGAGGCTGAGTTAACCTCATTCGTGTCTTGCAGTAAGTGGACTCATTGTAAGAAACTGTGTTTGCATTTAGAGTAAATGGGTCGCCGTAATTGGAGCAATTGAGGTATGATACATAGGGGATTTCAGGTCAGGCTGAAATCTCCATGATCTATACGCGGTTTATGTGGGCCGGCCCAATTGAGCATGGTGCGGCAGAACCTAGCAAACACCCGCCAAGGGTTTTTGCTCGCCTCCTCTTATAAATAGGATGTGTAAGGATTTCTTGGGGTTGTTCATTCTCTCCAATTTAGTGGTTACAAAGAAATCCCCTCTCATTAGAAACATGGAGGTTCAGCCGAACCACATACTGTTGGATTACGGGGTTGATTACTACGGAAAATATAATTAAGGAACATGCTTGTAATCAAAATTACGCAGCGAAAGATGTGTAAGCATATGGTGATGGGCGCCATAAATGGAAGCCCATTATATGTATATGTTACCTAAGACAATTGAGTAAATGTCACATTAGAACATTGGGCCAAACTCAAATCCCAATTGACATAAGAGACCAAAAATATGGGCCTCCCTTATGCATAGGCCGACCGAACATATTAGTGGGGGTAAAGTGGACTTTTGTCCACTTTACTCCACCTATAAATAAGAGGTGTTAGGGGTTTTATTAGGTTAATCTTTAATCCCTCCTTACCTTGGAGTGTTTTAGAGAGAAAAACCCTCATCCCCATAACACCATTCGGCCGAACCACTACCACCACCAAAGGGTGTGCTAATTTGCCTTCGAGAAAACACTCCAGAGATTCGTCCCTGCCAAGAATCGATCAGAGGCTTTTTTGTGGATAATATACCGCGTAGGGCTTCCTTAACAAGAACCTCTACGTGTGCCGACCGGAGGACCGTGAACTCCCTGCTGCAGGATCTTGTGACTACGGATTACGTTTGAGGTATGTGCGAATCTTCCGATGTGTGATATCGATTACTATCATGTACCATGTTTATAGTATCCGTAGTGATTACTCCCCGTATTCTACCAGTGGTATCAGAGCATGTGTTAGGAGTTCATGATTTTGATTAATTGGTGTTCTTGAAAGTTTTAAAATTTGGACCGAAAATTTTAAGAGAAGAAAATTTAAAATTTTCGAACTTTTAAGTTGTTAGTGGTTAGAAATTTTCGTGATGTTCTTAGGAAAATTTGTTGTTCATGATGTTCAAGAAAAATGTGTGTGTGTCTTTTTTTTCAAAATCGAACATTGGATTGTAGATCTTATTAAAATTTGATATTGAAATTTGACAACTTGTTTCCAATTTCTTGTTTGTGTCGAAAATCCTAAGTAAATCACAAGGTAATATTTTTAATTTCTTAGGCTCAAAATTATTAATTTCAGCCGAAACTACTAGGTATATTGTTTTTCATATTTTAATTTTTTATTCTAGGTAACAATATATCTATAATTGAAAACATAAGGATAGATTCACATTAATATATAAAAATATATATAACTATCAATATATCTAGATAATTAATAGCGTTAAAGATATTATTGATAGATTTCGTTACCTAAAAGATTAAAAAAATATATTGTCAGTATATTTTTTACCCTATTAAAGATATTGACAATAAATAAAATATATATATATATATATATATTTATATATTAGAGGTGAATTTTACATATATATATATTGTTGATTGATTATGTCTTATAGATAGAATCTTGGCAATAAATATATATATGTTTATTATTGTGCCGAAATATATATATTAGCAATATTGGAAATTATTTTACATAGTTAATATTTCTTGGTGGCTAAGTTAAGTTTTTAGTGGACATTAAAACCCTACTTAGCCCACAAGAGTATTTCGGCCCAAACCCTAGGGTAAATGGGCCTGTCAAATTTGCTAAACCGGTATGGGTTAAAACCGAATCGGGTTTTCTTAATCAATTCGACCTAATCGTGTCGGGTCGGAACAGGGTAACTAGGTGGATCTAACGGAACCGGTTTTGAGTGTTGAACCGAACCGAAACCTATTTTTATTGGACCGGTTCGGACCGAACCAGATTTTGAAAACAAATCCGACCGAACCGAACCGGATTTTACTAAACCAGACCGAAATTGATGGAACCGAAACGAATTTCAAAACTGAATTCAAGTTAATTAAATAAAATAGTTAGGTCAAGTTTTAAAATCCAAATGTTTTAAACCTTAATTGGCCTACACAGTGCTCAAAGGTTTATTATTATTCACATAACGAGTTAACCTTAATGCCTTGTTTAGATTATGGAAATGAATCAGAGATACATGTTTTTGGGACTAGATTAATTAGTGGGCTGAATTGCAATTGTTTATTATTCGATATATATATTTATGCATGATTAAAACTGTCGTCTTGACTGAGACAAGCTAGCTGGATAATGCATGTCGGGGGCAGAGCCCTGGTTAAATATGTATGCGCACTAGGATAGACATGCTGTGATGGGTGAAATTGCCTAGGAATCATATCTAGAATGATGCGGAATTGAATATAAGCATGAATTGAAAATCAGCCCCTAATGTTCAAAATATTTTTAAAATCGAAAACCAGTAGCCAAATGTGTATGATTGATGTGGAAGTTTCATGTTTTGACACGTATGCTAGAATGTTGAGGATGTAGCCTCATTTAATAATTTACTTGGAAATAGAATTATGTATGCAAGCATGAGTTCCTCGGAACATTAGACGCATGACGCGTAAGCATGAGTGTGGTTTGTGTGATGAATGTTACTTGCGTATGATGATTTACATGGATAGTATATATATGCTTGAGTAAGTTCATCGAAATATTTTTCCAATATAAAAAGGGCCTTGGGAAATCCAAGATCGGGTATGCTTGTTTTAAAATTCCCGTTCCGATAATTGGCGATTAAAACCGTTTTAAAATACTGATCTATTGGATTGAAGACGACAGTAATGTGAACTCTTTCACAGCCATCTTCCATTGCTTTACTGGTGGTCGGTTGGTTTAGATGACTGAGGAATCGTTACTTGTCGTGTTCCATCTTAATAGATATTTGATGTATGCAATTCTTTCTCAAAATGTTATTGTCTCCCTGATTTCGCATAATCATCAACATGTTTAGTAATTAATTTCAGCATAGATGGCATCATCTTATGCTAATGAGCTTTTGATTAAGACAAACTACAACTCGTGGAGCAAACGCGTCAATGCACTGTTGGAGGATCATAGCCTTGTAGGTCACTTTCAAAAGTCCATGAGTTGCCCAGATGCTGGTCTAACCAAAGACCTAGCATTTTCCCATTCCCAATGGGAGCAAGATGACAAGAAAGCAAAGGAGATATTGTTGTCCAAAATGTCTCAAAACTTCCATGATGAGTATAAGGATGCTCCGATTACAAAGGACATCTGGGATGCTCTCTTCCTGAAATATGGAAATGGCATGGCAGCAATCCTGCACCCACTTATAACAACTATGGAAGAAAGCTTAAACAACTACAGCAAAAGTGTACTTGAAAAGTATACGATCTCCTTGCCATGTTGAAACCACTAGAAGAAGAAGGTCAGGTGGGTGAATGGATAAATTTCAAGCCATCGTCGGGGTTCTCCCGAAGTCTTGGAGAGCAGCCAAGGCTTTACTGACGGCCGGTGGTTTTGCGCTAGATCTTGCATCTGTCCTGAAATTCATCGAGATGGAAAAAACTCGGCTGAAATCAATATCGGGACGAGCTGGGCAAGGAAAGAGAAAGAGGACAAACAAATGAAAGAGACAACAGGCTGTCGACGGTAAAATGTTGACAACACCTAAACCAGGCAATCTCCGAGTTAAATCAGAGATAGTCCGCGGGAACTCCAGTCCACGCCGAATAGGCGAAGGTACATGATCCAGCAAATTGCATCCTTAAAAGGTATGCGGCGTTGGTTACGTTTTGGAAGCTCTAGTTTCCTCCACTGTCATGTTAAGTGACTCAAATCCTTCTTGGATTCTTGACTCAGGTGCGACAGACCACATAGCCAACGACAAAGGACTGTTCACCAAGTTTAGACGATTGCCAAAGGATTCTAAGAGGATATACATTGGCGACAACTCACAAGTTGAAGTCATAGGAGTAGGGAATTGCAAGTTGTCTATGAACAATGGCAGGACCATACTACTTGAAAATGTTTTTTTTGGTCCACGAATCCGTAGAAATGTTGCTTCTGTTTCTGCTCTTATGAATAATAATTACATTTTATCATTTGAGAAGAACCTTGTTCGCATAATAAAGGCAATGTCCTCTTTGGGCATGTTTATTCCTCTTATGGTCTCTTTATCATGGATTTGAATGTAATTATAGATTCGAATAGAATGTATGCATTATCCTCCAGGGAAGCAGAAACTGACGCAGCCGGATGGCATGCGAGGCTCGAACATATAAGCTACGATAGTGTCTATTCAATAGCCCGAAGAGAGCTTCAGCCTGGTACCTGTAATGTGGTTAAACACACTTGCCATGATTGTCTAGCTGGAAAGTCCACCCGCAAACCATTCGGAGAAGCTCAACGAGCCGAGTATCCATTGCAACTGAATCACTCCGACATCTGTGGACCAATGAGTGTAACCGTTAGGAGTGGAAAATGATACTTCGTAACTTTCATTGACGACTTTACCCGTTATGGGTTTACTCATTTGATTACTTGTAAATCTGAGGCAATAGATTGCTTTAGAAACTTTCTAAACCTCGTACGGAATCTGCAGGAGCGAAAAGTGAAAACCCTACGCATTGATAGAGGTGGAGAATATCTCTATAGTAAGTTGTGCAAAGAAAGAGGGATAGCCCGTCAAACGACAATCCCCAACAAACCACAGCAAAACGGTGTGGCAGAAGGTCGTAATCGAACACTCCTAGACATGGTCAGAACCATGATGTCGCATGCACAATTACAAATCTCCTATTGGAGTGATGCGTTAATCGCTGCCACTCATGTAGTAAAACTTGTCCCGACAAACGCGGTAGACACAAAGCCATATGATTTGTGGCATGGTATAGAGTTAGATCTCACCAGATTGCGACCTTGGGGTTGCGCAGCCAATACACATACAACTGACAGCTGTTTCGGCAAGTTGAGACGCAGAGGACTAAATAGTATCTTTATCAGGTATTCAGAGAACTCTAAGGGTTACGTATTCGTGTCAGCTCAAGAAAATGGTGGCTTGGTCAAACATGAATCCAGAGACGTTACTTTTCTTGAGGACGAATTTCCGACGCTTGGTGAAATTCAAACAGATGAAGTATTGATCGAACTGGAGCAGGACAACAATGATGATCAGGTCCCACTTACTTCGAGTGGGAGATTTGAACCGGTAACTCAAGTAAATGACATGGTAAATGATAATGGAAACATTTTCATAGTAAATCCAGTGGGAGGAATAAACCCTACAACACAAATCACTGTTGCAGAAGGGACATATCAAGTTGAACCTGATAATCATGTAGCCGGACCGCTGGATGAAAATCTAATAATACCACAACCACCACTACTACTACCCATTATTCCCAATGGGAGTGGATAAACCAACTTGGTTCAATGTACTAGTGATCAAGGAATTAATCTCGGCGATAGAATCCCGAGACCAAGAAGTCGTCCAAGGAAGGTTGTAGGTGAAGGTCCAGGCACTGCTCTTATTCCCAGTGGGAGTGATGCTCCGATAAGAAGCATTATTCCGAGTGGGAGATTCGTTCAGAGTCAAGATGGGATCAACGAGCCTAGACGTAGTCAAAGGCATCAAATTTCTCCTAAGAAACATCCCATCGAGAGGGGTGAAATACTCAATCTAACATCTGTTGACGAACTGGTAACAGTTCAACAAGCGTTGGAAGGACCTCAAGCGAAGGAATGGAGGAAGGCAATGGAGGAAGAGATCGCCTCAATGAAAGCCAATTCGGTATGGTCTTTGGTTGATTTACCTGCTAAACGCAGGGTCATAGGAGCGAAGTGGGTTCTCAAATTGAAACTCACTGGTGATGGAAAGGTCGAGCGATACAAAGCCCGATTGGTTGCGAAAGGATATACCCAACTTCACGGAGTGGACTTTGACGAAACATACTCACCAACTGTGCTTTATACCACGGTCCGGGCCATACTGGCCTTGGTCGCATATCTCGATATCGAGTTGCACCAGATGGATGTGAAGACCGTATTCCTCCACGGAAACCTGGAGGAAGAGATCTATATAGATCAACCGGAGGGTTTTATTACTCCTGGTAACAAACGTAAAGTTTGCAAACTCCAGAGGTCCATTTACGGTCTTAAAAAGTTGTCTTGGCAATGGTACCGCAGATTCCACGAGGAAATCGTAGGAAACGGATTCGTGAATCTTCATGAGGATCCGTGCGTGTATTATAAGACATCCGGGTCTAAGTATGTCATCTTAACCTTATACGTGGATGACATACTCATTACCGCGAACGACGTGAGTTTTACGAACAAGTCAAAGTCCTGGTTGGCATCTGTATTGGAGATGAAAGACATGGGAGAGGCCACATACATCTTAGGCATTAAAATTGCTAGAGATCGCGCTACCCGGAAATTATGTCTATCTCAAGAAGCTTATATCAACAAACTGTTGAAAAGGTTCATATTACAAGATGCCAAACCCGTGGATACGCTAGTGGTGTTTGGGTGCCATTGTCGAAACGTGACGGCCCCAAGAACCTGGAAAAGTGAGAACAGATGAAGGGTGCTGAGTATTTAAGCATGGTCGGTAGTCCCATGTACGCCATGCAATGCACCCGTCCAGACATCTGTTACGTCGTGGGCGTAGTAGCACGATTTCAATCAGATCCTGGCTATCAACATGTAAATGCTGTAAAACGAATTATTCGTTATCTGAAAGATACTGTCGACTACGCCTTGTGCTATGAGGACAGGACGTTAGAATTGACCGGTTACAGTGACGCCGACCATGGTGGCGATCCGGATGATCCTCAGTCTACCACAGGAGGAGTCTTTCTCTTTGCTTATGCCGCCATTTCATGGACGAGCAAGAAGTAAACATGTGTCACGCTGTCTACAATGGAATCAGAATTCGTAGCTCTCTCCAAAGCCACACATGAAGCGGTCTGGCTGAAAAGGCTTCTTACTGCACTGCTTAGTGACAAAGACGTGAGTAAACTCGTCGTGGTACACTCTGACAGTCAGGCAGCTATTGCGGCAGTTAAGAATCCGAAGTACCATAGTAGGACTAAACACATTGGTGTGAAATATTTTTATGCTAAATCTATGTTAGAAGAAAACACAATCACTTTGGAATACTTGTCCACTGACAACATGGTTGCGGACCCATTAACTAAACCACTACGCAGGGAGATATTCGAAAAGCATGTAAAACTGCTAGGATTGCGTAGGGTTTAATAGTGGCATGTATCTGTGATAACATTTGATAATTGAAAGTTACATTTTTAATAAATGTGAGAATTGCAATCGAGTTTATGATCCATCAAAGTCATAATGTTTGAATACATCAGATTTACGGTCTATAAACTAAGTTGTAGGAGGACGCAATCCTATCCCAAACTATGTCGAATGTGGGCCTTACCTAGTCACACAGGTACGGTCGTCTTGCGTTGGAAGGAGCCCTATACCAAGAAAGGCTGGCTAAGAATCAGGGGAATAAATCTAATTACGCAAGACGATTATCTAGTTTTGAAGTAACTCGACACGATCTTCATTTTGCAAATTGCCGTTATGAACTCCGTTCGTGATTAAATCACATTCTGGGCCACATGAAAATCTGCGATAGCATGATTGACATATCCCATTCCTGTCAACTTAAAAGTTCAGGTATGCTAATGACGCGTGCTTCATACTACGCGTGCCATGTTCGACAGCGGGGTCACAACTCGGTTGTGCTAGAAAAGAATCCTCGTGATTTTAATGGGTGCAAACTTCTTCACCTCGAGCATGTGATTGATCCCGGGAGACTTATGAAGAGGCACCCGAAGTATCCTTACGGACTCAGATCTCATATCTAAGGTCAGGCTCAATGTTCGCTTCCCGGCGTACGAGCGTAGTGCTAAACAAAAAGGCCCATGACCACGTCTTTGGAAACCGGTTGGGTTTGAGTAAGGATATGAGTGATGGGGATGGTCAAGCTCACCTATAATTCACCGACTCTTGTATTCACTAGGTGACCACCAACTGAATATTAGTTGAAGGTTGTGAATTTTTGTACGGATGCCTTGGAGAAGTGCTCCTATGCGGAGACTAGGCAAATGGAGAATGAAAAGTTGACCTAGGATACAGCGCGATACTATATTGTTTATAACACGTTGATTAAATAAAGGGAATCAACGTTCCGTAGGGGCTACAACACTCCTAACAGATGAGTAGCAGGATGCCCGTCGTGTTCGCCGTTCACACGGGAAAACTCGTATGAACTATTCGTTAACAATGGCGAGATCAAAGGAGTGAAATGTTGATGTTGATTTGGACGACAATACATTAATAGGCACCCTCCCATTCTGGCGAGTTGGAGCTGTAAGCATATGATGATGGGCGCCGTAAATGGAAGCCCATTATATGTATATGTTACCTAAGACAATTGGGTAAATGTCACATTAGGACATTGGGCCAAACCAATTCCCAATTTACATGAGAGGCCCAAAATATGGGCCTCCCTTATGCATAGGCCGGCCGAACTTATTAGTGGGGGTAAATTGGAATTTTGTCCACTTTACTCCCCCTATAAATAAGAGGTGTTAGGGGTTTTATTAGGTTAATCCTTAATCCTTCCTTTGAGTGTTTTAGAGAGAAAAACCCTCCTCCCCATAACACCATTCGGCCGAACCACTACCATCACCAAGGGTGTGCCAATTTTCCTTCGAACAAACACTTCGGAGATCCGTCCCTGCCAAGAATCGATCGGAGGCTTTGCTGTGGAGAATATACCGCGTAGGGATTCCTTAACAAGAACCTCTACGGGTGCGGACCGGAGGACCGTGAACTCCCTGCTGCAGGATCTTGGACTACGGATTACGTCTGAGGTATGTGCGAATCTTACGCTGCGTAATATCGATTACTAGCATGTACCATGTTTATAGTATCCGTAGTGATTATTCCCCTTATTCTAACAAGATATGCACATACCTTTAACCTTATCCGTAGTCCCAAGGATCTTGCTGAGGGAGTTCACGATCCACCGGACGGAACCCGTAGAGATTCTTGTTAAAGAAGTCCTACGTGGTATTAGCTCCACAACAAAGCCTCTGATTGATTCATGGTAGGGACGGATCTCCAGAGTTTTTGCTCTAAGAAAATTGGCACACCCTTGGTGGTGGTCTCAAGTTTCGCGGAAGTATGTCAAAGGGGGGAAGGGTTTTTCTCTCAAATCACCACTTAGGAAGAATTGTGAATTACCCCAAATAAAACCCTAAAACCTCTTATTTATTGGAGGAGCAAAGTGGACAAAGTCAACTTTGCACCTCACATATTTCGGCCGACCACTTATGTTAGGGAGCCCCAATTTTAGGGCCTCTCATGTCAATTGGGAATTGGTTCAAGCCCAATTTCCCTAATGTGACATTAACCCAATTTCTTAGGTAACCTATACATATTAATGGGCTACCAATTACGACGCCCAGTCACCATATGCTAAAAGCTCCCACTCTCCGGAATGGGAGGGTGCCTGTTAATGTATTGTCGTCCAAATTGCATCAACATTCCACTCTTCTTATCCTGCCCCTGCTTCCGAATAGTTCGTACGAGGTTTGCCGTGTGACCGGCTAATACGACGCGCATTGTGCTACTCATCTGTTAAGAGTGTTGTAGCGCCCGCGGAACGTTGATTCCCTTTTCTCCAATAGACCAGTTATAAACAACATTTATATTGTATCGCGTTGTATCCTAGGCCAACTGTTAATTATCCTTTTGCCTAGTTTCCACATTGGAATACTTCTCCAGGGCATCCGTACAAGTATTCACAACCTTCAACTAATATCCGGTTGGTGGCCACCTAGTGAATACGAGAGTCGGTGAATTACAGGTGAACTTGACCATCCCCATCACTCATACCCTTAGTAAAACCCAACCGGTTTCCAAAGACGTGGTCACTTGTACTTTTTCTTCAGCACTACGCTTGTACGCTAGGAAGCAGACATTGAGCCTGACCTTAGATATGAGTTTTGAGTTCATAAGGATACTCCGGGTGCCTCTTCATAAGGCTCCCGGGATCAATCACACGTTCAAGGTGAAGAAGTTTGCGCGTGTCCGAATCGCGAAGATTCTATCTAGCACAACCGAGCATGACCCCGTGGTCGAACGTGGCACACATAGTATGAAGCACGCGTTAATAGCATACCCGAACAATGTCAGGCGTGGGATATGTCAATGATGCTATCGCAGACTTTCATCTGGCCTAGAATGTGGTTAAATGACGAACAGAGTTCATTATCGGCGAAGTGCAAAAAGAAGATCATGTCGAGTTCTCCGAAACCAAATGATTGTTTTGCATAACCAAATTTCCCAACCGTTTCTTGGCTAGTCTTGATTTGGAAGAGGCCCCCCTCACCTACAAGACGACCTTGCCTGTGTGACTAGGCAAGGCCCAAATTCAACATAATTTTAAGCAGAGGATTCCGTCCTCCTACGACTCAGTTTATAGACCGTACCATCCGATGTAATTAATCATTATGACGTTGATGAATCATAAACTGAAACTCAAATTGCGATTCTCTCAAAAATTTAACTTTCAATTTATCAAAATGTTATCACAGACACACGCCCACTTCTAAGCCCTACGCAATCCAACCAGTTTAATGTGCTTTTCAAATGTCTCTCTGCGTAATGGTTTAGTTAATTAGTCCGCCACCATGTCATCAATGGGCGAGTATTCTAAAGTGATTATATTATCTTCTACCATAGATTTAACATAATTATATGTCACGTCAATGTGGTTAATCCTACTATGGTACTTTGGATACTTTACTGCCGCAATGGCTGCTTGAATGTCAGAGAACACTTTCACAGTTTTACTCTCGACATCGCCACCAAGCAGCGCAGTAAGAAGCCTTTTCAGCCAGACCGCATCCTGTGCATTTTTGGAGAGAGCAACGAATTTTGATTCCATCGTAAACAGTGCGACATAGGATTACTTCTTGCTCGTCCATGAAATGGAGGCATCAGCAAGGAGAAACACTCCTCCTGTGGTGGATTTACGATCATCCGGATCGCCACCATGGTCGGCGTCACTGAATCCGGTCAATTCTAACCTCCTGCCCTCATAGGACAGTACATAGTCGGAAGTACCTTTAAGATATCGTATAATCCGCTTTACAGATTTTAAATGTTGATAGCCAGGGTCTGATTGGAATCTTGCTACTAGGCTCACAACGTAACAGATGCCTGGACGAGTGCAAAGCATGGCGTACATGAGACTTCCGACCATGCTTAAATACTCGGCATTCCTCATCTGTTCACGCTCTTGCTGCTTCTTCGGGCCGTCACGCTTTGACAATGCGCACCCGAATACTACCGGCGTCTCCATGGGTTTGTCATCTTGTAATTTAAACCTTCTCAACAGTTTGTTGATATAGGCTTCCTGAGATAGACACAATCTCCGGGCGGCACGATCTCTAGCAATTTTATTGCCCAAGATGTACGTAGCCTCTCCCATGTCCTTCATCTCAAATACAGCTACCAACCAGGACTTTGATTCGTGCATGAAACTCACATCGCTCGCAGCAATGAGTACGTCATCCACGTATAAAGTTAAGATGACGTACTTAGACCCGGAGGTCTTTGTATACACGCAAGGATTCTCGTGGAGATTCACGAATCCGTTTCCAACGATTTCCTCGTGGAACCTATGGTACCATTGCCGAGACGATTGTTTAAGACCGTAAATAGACCTTTGGAGTTTACAAACTTTAAGTTCGTTACCAAGAGTAATGAAACACTCCGGTTGCTCCATATAGATCTCTTCCTTCAGGTTTCCGTGGAGGAATGCAGTCTTAATATTCTGTGGTGTACCGCATAGTCGGTGAGTATGTTTCATCAAAGTCCACTCCGTGAATCTAGGTGTATCCTTTCGCAACTAGTCGAGCTTTGCATCGCTCGACATTTCCATCAACAGTGAGTTTCAGTTTCAGAACCCACTTAGCCCCTATGGCCCTTCGGTTAGCAGGTAAATAATCTAAAGGCCATACTGAATTGGCTTTCATTGAGACGGTCTCTTCCTCCATTGCTTTCCTCCATTCCTTTGCTTGAGTTCCATTCAACGCTTGTTGAACCATTACCAGTTCATCAACAGAAGTTAGGGTGAATATCTCACCCCTCTTGATGGGAAACTACTTGGGAGATGTTCGATGCCTTTGACTGCGTCTAGGCTCGTTAATCCATCTTGAGTCTGAACATTGCTCCCACTCGGAATAATGCTTTCTATCGGAGCATCACTCCCACTGGGAACAAGGGCAGTGCTGGAACCTTGACCTACAACTTTCCTTAGACGACCTCTCGGCCTTGGAACCAAGTTGGTTAACCCACTCCCACTGGGAACAATGGGTAGTTGTGGTATTATTGGATTTTTATCCAGCAGTTCGGCAACGTGATTATCAGGTTCAACTTGATTCGTACATGCAGCAACAGTGATATATGTTGTAGGATTAACTCCTCCCACTGGATTTACTATGAATATGTCCCCATATTCATTCACCATTTCATTCACTTGTGTTGCTGCCTCAAATCTCGCACTCGAAGTAAGTGGGACCTGACTATCATCGTTATCCTGCTCCAATTCGATCAAGAATTCGTCTGTTTTGATTTCACAAAGCGTTGAAAATTCATCCTCAAGTCATGTAACATCTCATGTTCGACCACGACACCATTATCATAAGCCAAATTAAACATGTATCCTCTAAGAGTAGTCATCACACTATTGTTTCAAATACTTGATTAATGCGCAAGTTAATGTCGCGTGATGATAAGATTTAACTCGTTATCATTCCTTTTAGCTTTTATGGCGTCGTGTTTTAACCGATATAGTTGATGAAGTGCTTTGTCAATATGAATGTGTTTGCCAAACTTCTCGTTCAAGGAATTTAGTGGGAGAGTCGTTTTACCGACATCATCTTTTCATTGGCTAATTCATCTCAAAGACTTATCCATCTTTGAACTGTGCATTGAGCTTTTTGCCTTATGAGTCAGTTTATACTTTACGAGTTCGTGGTAGCTTGTGAAGCATACCGCTCATCATCGTGCAAGTATTGAATAAATTATTCACAAAAGGAGGCAAATGAAAAGTCAGCATTCATTCATTCAAACACTTCATCATTAAATTCGTACTTTGAAAACGATGTGTTCCATCTTTTGAGGTACACGCGCTCGTGGCGCTCATTCCAGGTTCCATTCCATGGAATAAATCGTTCCGTTTCCAAAATCCAATTTAACTTAATCCAATCGGTGTCAAACATGTTCATCATTACGGAATTTATCATATAATGGAGTACTAACAAATAAGAAATACTAAATATTTCGATCTAGCTATGCAATCGATGGGTTTATTCAGTTTAGAGTTCCCGACTGAGATGACGGAGTATGTGTGTCATTTCGTTTCATTCAGCCTCTTTTACTTGGCCGGAAAATTTGGTTCTAACCCGTAGGTTTGTATTTTTCTTTTCGGATTGTTACCTTTTGCGGGACTGTTAAATTGATAAGAAAATTGTTCTTTGAATCGAGCAATTACTTTATTCAATAACTCTGAATCTCGAAATAACAAAAAATTTAGTAACTCAAACGAACAACGAACGATAAATGACAATGGTATGGTTCTTGATCTGAAGGCCGCTTGTCGCACACATAGTCGACAACTTTGAGTCTTGTTGGACATTACACCTGAGTAAATTCATAAGTGAATCACATCAAATGATTTGTGTCTGTATATTTTCCAGCTTTATACTCATGACATACGAGGCGTACTTGGGACGCACTTTTTCAACAGGGTTTAATACACCGGATTATCGTGTAGGATCTATTGTGTCCAGTTCTCTTCATGATATGCGGATCATGGTCGGCTTCTTTCGAACCACTATGGTGAGCAGAGAAGGTTGTCCCTTTACTGTTGTGGTTACTATACTTGACTAGACTCATTTAAGTGAGTCATGTCAACATCAGACAACCATATACATCTTTTCCATGTTAACCTTTCATCGTGAATGTTTCTAGCGGCTTTTACACCAGCATCCATGGAAAGAGAGAAGACCATCAATTTCAACCAAAAACATTTCTAGTTTTAGCATCATTGCTTCCACCGAGGCGGACGCAAAGGGATACCAAGCCGTAACATTGGTTGCAATTAAAGTCTTCTTCAACCCCTTTATCCAGAGTTGAATGTATCACCACATACGCATTCAGATCATCAAAGAACCTACTCCCATTCTTGGGAAAACAAATTATCACATTCATCTCTCATTGTCAAAATTATACAGACAACAATATTCATCTGTAGTTGTCCTCTCTGCTTTTCGGAATCGTAGCAGATATTTCAACACATACTTCTTTTATTCATCATAATCCATACCATCAAGAATTTGAGGAATATCGAATCGCACTCATTGAACCAATTTATACGAACACGTTGATAATCATGCATAATCAAGGAGATAATAACATTTTGAGAAAGAATTACATACATCGGATATCTATTAAGATGGAATACGAAAAATAATGATTCCCCAGCCATCTAAACCAACCGACCTCCGGTAAACCGAGGGAAGGGGGTTCGTGCAAGAGTTCACACTACCGTTGTCTTCAATCTAAATAGATCAGTCTCTTTAAAAACGGTTTTATTCACAAGCATACTTGATCTTGGCTTTCCCAAGGCCCTTTTGTATTTAAAAATGTTCCGATGAACTTACGCATGCATATATAATTCTACTACACAAGTAAATCATCATAGCAAGCCAAATTCATCATTCAAACCACACATCATGCACACGCGTCATGCGTCTAATGTTCCAAGGAATTCATGCTAGCATTCATATAATTCTACTTTCTAAGTAAATTATAACATGCTGCTCCATCCTCAACATTCAAGCATACGGGTCATACATGAAACTTCCACATCGTACATGCATATTTGGCGACTGGTTTTTAATTTTAAAACATTTTAAAATATTAGGGCTGACTTGAAATTCTTGTTTACAATTATTCATGCGCGTTTCTAGACATGAACCCTAGGCAATCACAACCATCACAATATATCTGTCCAATTGCGCAAACCGTATATTTAACTTGGGCTCCGCCCCCAACATCCAGCTAGCTTGACATAGTCAAGGCAACAGTTCTAATAAATATATGCGATAAAAGTAAACAATTTCAATTCAACACTCTAATTAATCCAGTCTCGAAATCATGCATTTCCGAGATCCATCCTCATAATCGAAACAAGGAATTAAGGTTTAATAAAAAATGTGAAAGTTATAAACCTTCGAGCACTGTGTAGACTAATTAAAGTTAAAAAACAGTTGGATATTAAAACATGACCATCCCATTTATTAATTGACTTGAATTCGATTTTGAAAATCGGTTCGTTTCAGTCAATTTTGAATTAATCTGGTTCGGTTCGGTCCGGGTTTTAAATAAAATATGGTTAGGTCCGAGCTGGTTCAATTAAATAGGATTTTTTTCGGTTCAACACCAAAACCGGTTCGGTTAGGTTCACTTAATTACCCCGGTTCGACCCAACCCGGCTAGGTCGAACCAATTAAGAAAATCCGGTTTGGTTTTATCCTATCCGGTTTAGCAAATTGGACCTGCCCAATAATCACATAGTGTTGGGCCGAAATAATCTTGTGGGCTAAATAGACTTTTAAAGTCCACTAACAACTTAACTTAGCCTCCAAGAATTATTAACTATACAAAATAATTTCCAATATTGCAAATGTATATATATATATTTCGACACACACAGTAAACATATATAAATTTATTGCCAAGATTCTATCTATAAGACAAAATAAATCAACAATATATATATATATATTTATATATATATGTAAATCTCGGCACACCTATATATATATATATTATTTATTGTCAATATCTTTAATAGGGAAACAAATATACTGACAATATATTTTCTTAATCTTTTAGGTAACTAAATCTATCAATAATATCTTAATCCCTATATATTAGCTAGATATATTGAAAGTTATATATTTAATGTGAACCTATCCATATATTTCCAATTATAGATATATTGTTACCTTTAATAAAAATTAAAATATGGCAAGCAAGAACCCTAGTAATTTCGGCCAAAATACACATTACTTGGGGCCTAAGAAATTAAAAATTCTACCTTGTTAATTTACCTAGGGTTCATCCGAAACACATAATCGGAAATAAGTGGTCAAATTTCAAGATCAAATTTTAATAAGATCTACAATCCAATGTTTGATTTTGATAAGAGTCACATTTTTCTTGAAGATCATGAACATCAAATTTTACTAAGAACATCATGAAAATTTTGGCCCTTACAATTATAGAAATCAGAAATTTTAAATTTTTCAATTAAAATTTCTGCTATCACTCTTATAAATCAAGAACATCAATTTATCAAAATCAAGAACTTCTAACACATGCTCTGATACCACTGTTGGATTATGGGGTTGATTACTACGGAAATATAAATAAGGTACATTCTTGTAATCAGAATTACGCAGGATGTGCACATACCTTAAACCTTATCCGTAGTCCCAAGGATCTTGCTGAGGGAGTTCACGATCCACCGGACGGAACCCGTAGAGGTTCTTGTTAAATAAACCCTACGTGGTATTAGCTCCACAGCAAAGCCTCTGATCGATTCTTGGAAGGGACAGATCTCCGGAGTGTTTTGATCTAATAAAATTGGTACGCCCTTGGTGGTGGTCTTAGGTTCGGCCGAAGTATGTCAAAGGTGGGAAGAGTTTTTCTCTCAAATCACCACTTAAGAAGAATTGTGAATTATCCCAAATAAAACCCAAACACCCCTTATTTATAGGAGGAGCAAAGTGGACAAAAGTCCACTTTGCACCTCACATATTTCGGCCAGCCACTTATGTTAGGGAGGCCCAATTTTGGGCCTTTCATGTCAATTGGGATTTGGGTCAAGCCTAATTTCGCTAATGTGACATTAACCCAATTTCTTATGTTACCTATACATATTAATGGGCTACCAATTACGGCGCCCAGTCACCATATGCTAACACATAGACCAAGAGTAGGTGTCGAATTACTTCAAGTAATATACCCCGAAGATCCATCCAACAACCAGATTGAAAGAGGCTTTGTTTTGAAGACCATTGCCTTCAGATTGCCTCCTTAACAAGAGTCAATCGAAGAACATTGTCCGACATTCCGTGAACTCTCCTTAACAAGTCACCGACGGCGGCAGTACATGGGACGGCCAGGGTTGGTCGTTGCGAGGTCAAATAGTGACATTAATTGCC
This sequence comes from Clarkia xantiana subsp. parviflora, assembly GCA_036873135.1. NCBI lineage: Eukaryota > Viridiplantae > Streptophyta > Magnoliopsida > Myrtales > Onagraceae > Clarkia > Clarkia xantiana. The sequence continues at coordinate 44,848,341 of JAPTYO010000004.1, forward strand.
GATATATTCTATGCATATTTTTAGGGATATTGGTATATTTATAGATAATTAGTTACTTTAAAAGATTGAGAATATATATTTACTGATAGATTTTATCTTTAATGGAGAATCAAATCAGTTATAGATATATATTGCGCATTATTATCTGTAGAGTAATATCTATTATAATTAATATTACTTGACGAGTAAGTTAAGTTTTTGGCGGATATAAAATCCTACTTAACCACCAAGTAATTAGGGTTCCGGACCGAGTCGGTTTGGGCCGGAACCTAATGTGCAACCGGGTCGAGTCGGCAGACCCGGATAACCAAAGTGGGATCCGAGCCGGTTCGGTTTGGGTCCTACCGGATCCAACTGTTGGAATTAGGTGACGATAACTACGTAAACAAAAAAAGCATGGTACATGCTCTGTAACATATTACGCAGCGGAAAGAAGCCACATACTAATATTGCTTTATGTAGCCTAGGAGCGTCACAGGGAGTTCAAGGTCTGCCGGACGGGTCCTGTAGGAACTCTTGCGAAGGAGTAATCTACAGGAAATAGTCTCCACAACAAAGTCTTTTTTCAATCTGGTCGCTGGGATGGATCTCCAGGATAATTGCTTGAATCAATTCGACAACTCATAGGTCTAGAGGGTGGTTCGGTCGAACCTCACTAGTAAATAGGGAGAGATTTCTTTTGTCTCAACTTAAAGTGAGGAAGTGATTAACCATAAAGAAATCACTAACACTCTCTATTTATAAGAGGTGGTGGTTTAAAACCCACCTAGGGAAAATCCTTAGTTCGACGGGCCTAGCATAATTGGGGAGGCACAATTTTGGGCCTCTCATGTCGATTGGGATTTAGGCCTAGCCCAAAATCCCTAATGTGTTATTACCCAAGTATGCTTAGGATGTTGGGCTTATATTAAAGGGCTCCTATTACGGCGACTCATTCACAAAATGCCAACAGCTCCCACTCGCCGGAATGAGAGGGTGCTTGTAAATATGTTGTCGACCAACACATCCACATTTATTCTTCGATCCAGTCCAGTACCCGAATTGTTTATACGAGGTTTGTTGTGCGACCGGCAGACACAATACATCATGCTACTTATCGGTTAAGAGTGTTGTAGTGTCCGCGGAACGTTGATTCCCAACCCGTTTCATCTCTTGCCGCGATGTATCCGTGGTCAACTGCTATTCTCCAATTGCCTAGTTTCCCCATAGGAACACCTCTCCAAGGCATCCGTACAAGTATTCACAACCTTAAACTAATATCTGGTTGGTGGCCACCTAGTGAATACAAGAGTCGGAGAATTACAGGTGTACATGACCATCCCTATTGCTCATATCCTTAGTCAAGCTCAATCGGTTTCCAGTACGTGGCCACATGGTTTTTTTGTTCAGCACTGTACTCGTACGCCTGGAGGCGAACATTGAGCCCAACCTTGGATATGAGTTCTTAGTGGTAAGGATACTTGGGGTGCTCATTTAGTAAGCACCCGAGATCAGTCACACACTCAAGGTGAAGAAGTTTGCGCTCATCAGAAACTCAGAATATTCTACCTAGCTCAACAGAGCCTGACACCGTAATCGAACATGGCACGCGCAGTATGAAGTGCGCGTCAATAGCATAACCTGAGCTTACATATTGTCAGGAATGGGAAATGTCATATGATATCGTAGATTCTCATCTAGCCCAGAATGTGATAATTTACGAACATATTGTAAGCATATGGTGATGGGTGCCGTAAATGGAAGCCCATTATATGTATATGTTACCGAAGTTAATTGGGTAAATGTCACATTAGGAAATTGGGCCAGACCGAAATCTCAATTGACATGAGAGGCCCAAAATTGGGCCTCCCTATACATGATTGGCGGACCAAATTTTAGGAGGGGATAAAGTGGACTTTTGTCCACTTTACCCCTCCTATATATATGGGGAGTTAGAGGTTTTATTAGGGTTAATCACAATTCTCTTTAAGTGGTGTTCTGAGAGAAAACCCTTTCCACAAAGAACTCCAAATTTGGCCGAACCATCCACTTCACCAAGGGTGTGCCAATTTGCCTTCGAGCAAACACTCTAGAGATCTGTCCCTTACCAAGAATCGATCAGTGGGTTTGCTGTGAAGAATATACCACGTAGGGCTTCCTTCACAAGAACCCCTACGGGTGCCGTTCGGAGGAATCGTGAACTCCCTCCTGCAAATATCCTGGGTCTACGGACAACTGTAAAGGTATGTGCGAATCTTCCGCTGCGTAATTTCGATTACTAGCATGTAACATGATTTAGTTTCCGTAGTGATTACTCCCCGTAATCTAACAGCGGTATCAGAGCCTTTGTTAGGAGTTCATGATTTTGATAAATTGGAATTTAAATTAGGACCGAAAATTTTAAATGAAAAGGAATTAAAATTTCGAATTTTTAAGTTATACATGGTCCGAAATTTTCATGATGTTCTTAGGAAATTTGATGCTCATGATCTTCAAGAAAAAGACTATATTTATCAAAATCAATCATTGGATTGTATATCTTATTAAAATTTGATCTTAAAATTTGACAACTTGTTCCCAAATTAGTGTTTTTGGCTGAAACCCTATGTAAATTACAAGATATTATTTTTTTTTTTTAATTTCTTATTCGGCCGAAATGTTTAATAATATTGTTTACCATATTTTAATTTTTATTCTAGGTAACAATATATCTATATTTAGGAACATTATGATAGATTCACATTAATATTTAGAAATATATATAACTATCAATATATCTAAATAGGGTTAATTAGCAAATTGCTAGCCAAACTTTACATTAATGTGCAATTTGCTAGCTAGACTTTTTTTCGTAGCAAATTGCTAGCTGAACTTTCTATATTGTGCAAAAAGCTAGTTCCGTCAATTTTTCCGTTAGTTTTGGATGGAAAATACTTTCAAATATTAAAAACACCCTAAAGTTTTAATATGATAATATAAAGACATGATGTTTTATATAAAATCAAAATAATAAATAATAAATGTTAAAAAATATATTAAAGAAAAAACGCACCTTAAAAATGCAAAAAACTAATTTATTAAAATATTTTAAAAAATTCTATAAAAACATACAATTTTATAAATAATTAATTTTAATTTTTTGAACTTTGTGATTACATATTTAACTTATATATATATATATATATTGTATAATATATATAATTATAAATTTTATTCGAGATTTATATTTGCTTTTATATAAAATTTGAGGTTATTTTAAAATAATAGTAGAACTCTAGGGTATTTTTAGTAATTTTAGAAAGTATATTCCGTCCATAATTAAAGGAAAAATTGACGGAGCTAGCAAATTGCACATTAGCAAAAGTTCAGCTAGCGATTTGCTACAAAAATAAGTTCGGCTAGCAAATTGCACTTTCACAGAAAGTTCAGCTAGCAATTTGGTAATTAACCCTAATAAAATATTTAAATAGGTTAAAGATATTATTGATAGTTTTTAGTTACCTAAAAGATTGAGAAAATATATTAATAATATATGTTCCTTTATTTAAGATATTGACAATTAATAATGTATATATTTATATAAAGGTGCCGATTTTTACATATATATATATATTGTTGATTGATTTAATCTTAAAGAAATAATATTAACAATAAATATATATATGTTTATATAAGGTCCGAAATTATATATATATATATATATATATATATTATTAATATTAGAAATTATTTTATATAGTTAATGTTACTTGGTGGCTATGTTAAATATTTAAGACTTTAAAAAACCCTACTTGGGCCACAAGTAAACATTTCGGCCCAACCTTTAAAATTTTAATTATTGGGCCGATCCAATATGTCAAACTGGGACGAATTAAAACCGAACCGTATTTTCTCAATCGGTTCGACCTAATCGGGTCGGGTCAGACCGAGGTAACTAAATGGATCTAACCGAACCGGTTTTCTGTGTTGAACCGAACCCTATTTTTTATTGAAACCGATTCGGACCGAACCAGATTTCAAAATTAAAATCGGACCGAACCGAACCGGATTTTACGGACCGGACCCAAACGGTTTTTTTTGGACCGAATCGAACCGGACCAAACCGAACTGAAATTGACTGAACCGAACCGTATTTTTAAAACCAAGTTCAAGTCAATTAAAATAGGGATGTAAAGTTTTATAATCCAAATATTTTTGAACCTCAATAGGCCTACACAGTGCTCAAGGGTTGATAACCTTTATGCCTTGTTTCGATTATGAGGATGGATCTCAGAGATACATATTTTTGGGACTGGTATAATTAGTGGGCTGAATTGCAATTGTTTATTATTCAATATATATTTATGCATGATTAGAAATTTTGTCTTGACTGAGTCAAGCTAGATAGATATTGCAATTGTTTATTATTCAATATATATATTAATACATGATTAGAAATGTTGTCTTGACTTAGTCAAGCTAGCTGGATATTGCATGTTGTGGGCGGAGCCCTGATTAAATATATGGAATGCGCACTAGGATAGACATGCTGTGATGGTTGGAAATGCCTAGGATTCATGTCTAGAATGTTGCGTGATTGAATATAAGCATGCAATGCAACTCAGTCCCTAATTTTTAAAATTATTTTAAAATCGAAAACCAGTCGCCAAATGTGTATGATAGATTTGAATGTTACATGTTTGACACGTATGCTAGAATTTTGAGGATGTAGTTGCATTTGATAATTTAGTTGGAAGTAAAATTATGTATGCAAGCATGAGTTCCTCGGAACATTAGACACATGACGCGTAAGCATGAATGTGGTTTATGTGATGAATGTTACTGTCATATGATAATTTACATGGGTAGTAGAATTATGTATGCATGCATAAATTCATCGGAATATTTTTCAAAAATAAAAGGGCCTTGGAAAAGCCAAGATTGGGTATGCTTATTTTAAAATTCCCGTTCCGGTAATTTGCGATTAAAAACTGTTTTAAAAGACTGATCTATTGGATGGAGGACGACGATAATGTGAACTCTTTCACGGCCATATCTTCCATTGGTTTACTGGAGGTCGGTTGGTTTAGAAGACTGAGGAATCATTATTTTTCGGATTCCATCTTAATAGATATTTTATGTATGAAATTCTTTCTCAAAATGTTATCGTCTCCCTGATTTTTGAATAATCATCGACGTGTTAGTATGAATTGGTTGAATTAGAGAGATTCGATATTCCTCGCAATCTCGATGGTGTGGATCATGATGAATAAATAGAGTACGTGTTGAACTCTCTACTACGATTTCGAAAAGTGGAGAGGACAACTGCAGATGAATAGGTAGTCTGTATGATTTTGACAATGAGAAACGAATGTAATAATTTTTTTCACCAAGAATAGGAGTAGGTTCTTTGATGACCTCAACGCGTGTGTGGTGATACATTCAACCTTGGTAAAATGGGGTTGAAGAAGACTTCAATTGCAACCAAGCAATGTTGCAGCTTAGTATCCCTTTGCATCCGCCTCGGTGGAAGCAAGGATGCAAAAGCTAAACGTTTCGGTTAAACGTGATGGTATTCTCTCTTTTCATGGATGTTGGCGTAAAACCCGCATCTGATCTTCAGAGTGAAAGGTCAACATGGAAAAGATGTATATGGTCTTCTTATATTGACAGGGCTCAATGATCTTGAGCCTAATCAAGTAGAGTAACCACATCAGTAAAAGGGAAACTTTCTCTGCTCACCATACTGGGTTCGAAAGAAGTCAACCATGATTCGCATATTATAGAGAAAACTGGACCATAAAGGTCTTATACGATAATCCAGTGGGTTAAACCATATTGATAAAGTGCGTCTAAAGTACGCCTCGTTGGTCATGTGTATGAAGTGTAAGCATATGGTAATGGGCGTCGTAATTGGTAGCCCATAATATGTATAGTTTACCAAATGAACTTGGGTAAATGTCACATTAGGGTAATTGGGCTAGACCCAAATCCCAATTGACATGGGAGGCCCAAAATTGGGCCTCCCCAAATACATAGGCAGGCCGAAATATGTAAGGAGGGTAAACTTTACTTTTATCCACTTTACTCCTCCTATAAATAAGAGGTGTTAGGGAATTTTTAGGGTTAGATCACAATTCCCTCATTAGAGTGTTTTAGAGAGAAAAACTCTCCCCCTATAACACCCTAGTTCGACTGAACCATATCCCTCACCAATGGTGTGCCAAATTGCCTTCGAGCAAACTCTCCAGAGATCTGTCCCCGTGTCAAGAACCGATCAGAGGCTTTGCTCTGGAGCTTACACCACGTAGGGTTTCTCGAACAAGAACCCGTACGGGTCCTAACCGGAGGATCGTGAATTCCCTCCTGAGAAGATCTTGGGTCTACGGATCACCTTAAAGGTATGTGCGAAACTTCCGCTGCGTAATTCCAATTACTAGCATATACCTTGTTTAAGTATCCGTAGTTATTACTCCCTGTAATCTAACTGTGGTATCAGTGTTGGATTACGGGGACGTAATACTACGAAATGCTAAATGTGTACTAGCAAGAAATCTAATCTACGCAGCGGAGTTAGTACACATACCTTTTAGCTTTCCTGCCCAAGAACGATGTGGAGGGTGTTCTGATCCTCCGGTTGGAACCACGTGCAAGTTCTTCGTTAGAAGAAGTCCCACGCGATGTAGCTCCACAACAAGACCTCTGATCGATTCTTCAACGAAGATTGAACCTCAGACCAGATGTGATAGTGCCGAAAGTTAACTAAGGGAAACAAGTGTTCTCAATGAAGATCCTTGTTATTATGAATGAGTGAATAAACCCTTCGCAGACACCCCTATATATAGTATTGGTGGAGTTGCCAAAAGGCAACTCCAACCAATGTGGTATAGGGTGGCCGGCCGAATTGCATGTATAAGGGGGAGGCCCAATTTTGGGCCTCCCTTGTCAATTACTAATTGGATTTGGCCCAATTAGCCCAGATTGACAATTACCTAATTAACTTAGGTAATTCCCTTAATTAACGGGCTCCTAATACGGCGCCACGTCACCATATGCTAACAGCTCCCACTCGCCGGAATGGGAGGGTGCTCGTTAATATATACGGTTACGAAATAGTATCAACATCTCAGTCTTCAGTCTTCGTCTCCGTCTCCGAATAGTTCATACGAGGCTTGCCGTGTGACCGGCGGATACGACGGGCATCGTGCTACTCATCTGTTAGGAGTATTGTAGCGCCCGCAGAACGTTGATTCCCTTTCATGAACCAAACCTGTTTGAAATAAAACTATGTACCGCACTGTATCCTTGGTCAACTGTTAATTCTCCAATTGCCTAGTTTTCCACAAAGGAATACTTCTCCAGTGCATCCGTACAAGTGTTCACAACCTTCAACTAATATCCGGTTGGCGGCCACCTAGTGAACACGAGAGTCAGTGAATTAAAGGTGAACTTGACCAATCCCATCGCTTATACCCTTAGTCTGACTCAGCCGGTTTCCAAGACGTCGTCACTTGGCCGTTTTCTTTGGAACTACGCTCGTACGCCGGGAAGCGAGCATTGAGCCAGACCTTAGGTATAAGTTCTGATTCCATGAGGATACTTTGGATGCCTCTTCATAAGACATCCGGGATCAATCACACGCTCAAGGTGAAGAAGTATGCGCCCTTTGAATCACAAGGATTCTACCTAGCACAACCGAGCATGACCCCGTGGTCGTATATGGCACGCGCAGTATGAAGCACGCGTCGATAGCACACCTGGTAAAGCCAGGGATGGGATATGTCAATAATGCTATCGCAGAATCTCTCATCTGGCCTTGAATGTGATATAGTGATGGACAAAGTCCAACTCGGCGATTTACAAAACGAAGATTAAGTCATGTTGTTAAGCGTGACAATGTTATCGTTTTGCTTAATCAGGTTTACCCCCTGATTCTTAGCCAATCTTGTTATGGTAGAGGTCCCTCTCTCCTTATAAGATGACCGTGCCTGTGTGACGAGGCAAGGTTCACATTCGACATAATTTTGGTGGAAGAATTTTACTTCTTCCTACGACTTAGTTTATAGACCGTAAAATCCGATGTTGTTAATCATTATGACGTCGATAAATCATAAACTCAAATTGCAATTCTTTTATTCAATTGAAACATAATTTCAAATGTCAAAATGTTATCACATTTACAAGCCACACAGTTTAAGCCCTACGTACCCCAAGTAGTTTTACGTGCTTTTCAAAAATTTCCCTACGTAACGGCTTAGTTATGTTGATAACTAGGATCTGATTGGAATCTTGCTACTAGGCCCACAGCGTAACAGATGTCTGGCCGAGTACATAGTATGGCGTACATTAGACCCCCTATCATGCTCGGATACTCTGCATTTATAAACGTTTATAATTTTTGGATGATGGGAGAGAAAGAGGATAGCAAAGCTTTCAATATAATAAACATAATGGAAACCTTGCTTGATGACTACAATATGGGAGACTCCTTTATATAGGAAGCCTCAAGGACTAGAATGCAAACCCTACGAACATTAGGGACTAAAATGTAAATACTAGGACTAACACATACTTAACATAATTCAATATTAAGTCCCCATTCTTCTTCTTCTTCTTCTTCTTCTTCTAAACCAATAAAACGATCCAACTTCAAAACAGAGCTACCAAGCTCCAATATTCTTCATAAAATGATTGAGTAGATCCTGTCAATTCTACTCAATCCTACTTCATCAAAACCAAGATCAAGTCCAACAAAACCTACAATCTTGAATCAAATCCCAAATTTTCAAGGTCCATCGTGCTCACAGAGGTGGAAAAAGTCCACTTGTAGCAATGCATCATGCTCTCAGAGGTGGATCAAAAGTCCACTTGTAGCAACGATAGCCAAAGACGATGCTTCAATGCTCCAATCATCAAATCAGGATGCAGACATCAAAAATCAGATGTCAACAGCAGCAAACAATGGCAAACTGAAGTAATCCAATCCTTAATGAACCATCAAAAAACGAAGCTACGAAGCTCCATGCTCCAATCAACAACAAACCAGCTGAAATCCAGCAATCCAAGACCCAAAACAAGCTTCAAATGCCACAAAATGCTCAAATAATTCACCTAGGCATTTCATCGAACACCTTCTGTGCAAACCAGACTTTGCAACAAAATAAGCTGAAAATCACAGCTTTATCAACAGAAACATAGCAGCAGCATTTCATCAATTGCAGCAGCAAACTCAATCCAATTAACAAGAACAGCAAGCCAAATCGCAGTATAACAAAACCGGCAGCAATTTTCATACTCGGCAACAATGTCAACAATGCAAGAAGAAACACAGCAGTCATGTCAACATACAGCAATGCCAGTCAACAACAACAGGGCAGATCAATCAATACCTCAAATCGAATTGATTCTGTTGAATCAATGTTCCAATAGTGTCGCAATGATCTGTAAATGACCGCATGAAGCTCAATTCGTGAATACATGGCCTCGATTCAGTGAATCGAATTCCAAACGATGAAGAACTCAAGCACTCTGTTCTTCGTTCTTCGTCATGGAAGCTCGTCTTTAACTCAGTTGGAGGTGGTACTGGATCGGGACTCGGCTCCCTTCTTCTGGAACGACTCTCAGTCGACTAAAGGTAATATCGGGATTCGCCCTCAATCCCATGGAGACGGCGTCGGGCTCTCAGCGGAAACCAGGTCGACCCCACGAGCAACGAGCTCCTGAGCTCAGGTTCTTATTAGCCATGGCGACAGCCATGGAAACAGCAAGCTCTACGAGGATAGCAATGGACGAATTAAGTGAAGATGAGAGGAAGGCGCTCCAAGGAAGCAAATTCGCACCTCTGCCTTCTTTACCTGCTCCTTTTCAACCTCGATTGGCTCACTGGTAGAACCATAAAGACCAACAAAGCAGCCGCTTTGGCTAAATTCCTCGAGCGCAAGCTCCAAGATCCACAAGGCTTGGCTTCCTTAAATCCAGACCTCATTGAACGCGCCGTCAAGAATGCCAAGCACCCTATCACTTCGGGCGGCACATCAAGCTCTCCTCGCCATCCATAACGCCAGGAGGAGGATAAGTGGGTTCCCGTGACAAATCTCGGCCGCCTCGTCTCCGATGGAAAGATCAATCACGTCCGGAGTTGCGGCGGCGCATAATAGGAGGAGACGGCGGTATCGGAATTGATGAACATCTATAGAAAGAAAAAAAATTATGGGCTGAGGATTGAATTAAAAATGAAAAAAAAAATCAAATCCACTGATCGGTGGCTCTGATACCATATAAACATTTATAATTGTTGGATGGCGGGAGAGAAAGAGGATAGCAAAGCTTTCAATATAATAAACATAATGGAAACCTTGCTTGATGATTACAATATGGGAGGCTCCTTTATATAGGAAGCCTCAAGGACTAGAATGCAAACCCTACGAACATTAGGGATTAAAATGTAAATACTAGAACTAACACATACTTAACATAATTCAATATTAAGTCCCCATTCTTATTTATCTTAATAGCATTCTTCATCTGTTCACGCTCCTGCTGGTTTTTCGGGCCATCACGCTTCGATAGGGCGCACCCGAACACAACCGGCGTATCCACGGGTTTAGCATCCAGCATTCTGAATCTTTTCAACAGTTTGTTGATATATGATTCCTGAGATAGACATAATCTCCGGGCGGCACGATCTCGGGCAATTTTGATGCCTAAGATGTACGTGGCCTCTCCCATCTCTTTCATCTCGAATGCTGATGCTAACCAGGACTTTGATTTATTTATGAAACTCATATCGTTCGCAGCAATGAGTATATCATCCACGTATAGTGTTATGATGACATACTTAGACCCGGAGGTTTTAGTGTATACGCATGGATCCTCGTGAAGATTCATGAATCCGTATCCGACGATTTCCTCGTGGAATCTGCGATACCATTGCCGAGACGATTGTTTAAGACCGTATATAAATCTTTGGAATTTGCAAACTTTGCGTTCTTTGCCAGGAGTAATGAAACTCTCCGGCTGCTCCATATAGATCTCTTTCTCCAGTTTTACTTGGAGAGGTTTGGTCTTAATGTCCATTTGATGCATACTCGAGTTCGAGACTTGCAGTCATGGGCAAGGACGGCCCTGACTATGGTGTAACGCATAGTCGGTGAGTCCGTCTTTATCAAAGTTCACTCCGTGAATGGTTATATCCTTTCGCAATTATTCGAGTTTTGCACCACTCGAAATTTCCACCAGAAGTGAATTCTAAGATTTCACTTTCTAGTTCTGTGGTTAACAGATAAATCAACTAAAGACTAAAACTGAATTAGTTCTTATTTAGGCAATTTCATCCTCCATTCCCTCGTTTTGAGGTCCTTCCTTTCCTTGCTAAACCGTCACTGGTTCAAGAACAAACATCAAGATGTTTGACACATCTCGTTAGATGGGATACTTCTCGAAAGAAGTTCGTTGCCTTTGACTATGTCTAGGCACGTTAATCCCATGTTTTAGTCTGATCGTTACTCCCACTCGGAATAATGCTTCTTATTGGGGCATTACTCCCACTGGGAACAATGGTGGTGGTTAAACTTAATTGGAATATTTTCTCGGTCTCAGGATTCTACCTCCGAGATGTATTCCTCGATCACTAGGATCTGGAACCAAGTTGGTTATTCCACTCCCACTAGGAAAAATGGGTAGTTGAAATAGTTCATTATCATGATTATCAGGTCCGACTTGATTCGCATTTTGAAATTTAGTGATGATTATGTGTGAGGGGGAGTGAGCCCTCTCACAGGATTTATTATGAAGACGTTTCCATCATCATTTACCAAATCAATCACTTATGCTATATCAATTCTCCCACTCGAAGTAAGTGGGACCTGAGAATCTCCATCAACCATCTGTTAACTCAATCAGTACTAGCTTGTTTCGTTCTGCAAAGCGTTGGAAATTCATCCTCAAACCTTTATAATGTGTCATGTTTATCCACGAAACCATTGTTCCAAGCTAATTTTAAAACTCGTATTCTTCGCGAGTAGTGCGTACTCTTAATGAATACTCGTTTTAATGCGCAAATTAATGCGTCTTTGTGATAAGGTTTTACCCGAATCATTAGCTTTTATGGTAACGTGTTAACCGATTTTGTCAGAACATAGTGTTTTACATTAATGTGAGTTAAATTAATCTCATCTCGCAGCAACAATTAATGTGTAACTCTAACAGTATGTAATTCTAAGCTATGTTTATTGAAGTGTTTTAATGAATGCCTTTTAGCCAAACTCTTCGTTCAAGGCTAAGGGTGGGAGAGTCGTTTTACCGACTACTTCTTTTCGTTTATTTAACTCATCCATAGATTTATCTATCTTATGGACCATGCATTTAAGTTGTCGCTTTTAATGCCATGGTTGATATTCTAATTAGATTGTAGTAGCTGGAAAGCTTACATAAAATCTAAGTAGTTATCAATGAGCTATATCTGAAGGATTACAAACGAAAATTCCACATTCATAAAAAAATACTTGATTATTAAATTCGTATTCTAAAATGATGTGTCCCGTCTTTCGAGGTGACATGCGCCACGCGCATACCCGGTTAAAAACCGTGGTTTTGAGAATCGTTTTAGTCTCCAAATTTAAAAGTAAAATCGGTTTTAAACATGCACATTATTTGGGATACAAACTATAATGGAGTACTTTAACAAATAAGGATGCTTCAGCAATGTGTTGAATAGCGTGAATAGGATAAAAACGAACAATGATAACTTCAATACTCAATTCAAGTATTAGTAAATACTCGGAAAATAACGTGTTCCAAGAACCTTATTTAAGAGTATTTTCAAACAGAAATAAAAGTAGAAGTTTTAGCAAATCTAAAGATAAAGAATCTCTCATTCCATCTTTATTCTTCTGGGGCATCCTCGATCAGGTCGTTGCTTCTGTTTCTCGGTTCTGTAATTCAAAAGAAAATGAATTACTCTCGAGTGATTAGAAGCAAAAGAGAATGAATGATTTTCATCATCTTTTTCTCTTTACGTACCTTAGGAGGATTAGTGCAAGCATTAGCCAGGTGTCCTTTCACGCCACACCTGAAACACGTTCGAGTTTCCTCTTTACGTGTCTGCTTTGCTTCCTTTTTCTTCCCACCAGATTGTTTGCGTTTAAACTTCTTTTGGGATTTGTTCGCCACAAACTTCTCAGTTTTGTTCTGAGAGTTTTTTCCCTTTCTCTTGCGCTTCCCTTTTTGTTCGGTTGGAGCGGAGGATGCAATATGCATTTCAGATCTAGACTTTTCAGCCTTGAGTCTATCTTCCTCCAGCTCAAGATGAACTTGTACCTTCTCGAAAGTATCGAGTTGGGTAGCATGGGTAAGGCTCATTTTCATGATATTCCAAGAGTCGGGTAAAGAGTGGATCATGTAGTTGATTTGTTGTTCCTCGGACAGGTTTTCACCTGCTTCCTTGAGCTCAGCGATCAAGTTACACATATGCATAATATATATGATCTTTTATCGTATGCTTGGGATTCATCTTATAGGTGTCAAGAGCGATGGTTAACGCTCTCTTTTAGGCAATGGTGTAGACACCAAATGTTGCCTTAAGACCATCCCATAGGTCCTTGGCAGTCCCCAAATGGTCAAACCTATAGAGAATCTCGTCTTCCAGCATAGAGAGCTAGGTGGAACGAACATCATGATCATTGACATCCCATTCATCATAGAACGTCTTTTGCTCATCTGTGAGGTCTCCCACAGGCCTAGTTCGTTTTGTGGTCAAATGCTCCAGACCACTTATTTCAGAGATTATCATCTTAACACGTTTATTCCATATTTATAATTACCGTTATTCAATCTTATTCCCTTATTCAACTGGGAAATGACATTGCTAGTTGCAGCCATCTATATTAACACATTGACAATCATGCAAAGTTTAGGAAGAGAACAACATTTTGACAGAATTGCAAACATCGGATTATCTATTATGATGGAATACGACGAATAGTGATTCTTCAGTCACTAAACCAAACCAACCTTCAGTAAACCGAGGAAGGGGGTGTCGTGAAAGAATTCACACTATTGTCATTTTCAATCTAATAGATCAGTCTTTTGAAAACGGTTATTCTATTGCAAATTACCGGAACGGGAATTTTCAAATAAGCGTACCCGATCTTGGCTTTCCCAAGGCCCTTATAATTTTGTAAAATTATCCGATAATTTACGCATGCATATTTATAATTCTACTACTTTTAGCAAATCATCATACCATGCCATAAATATCGAACACAACATGCTTACGCGTCATGCGTCTAATGTTCCTAGCATATATAATTCTACGTAAAGTAAATTATCACATGCGTTCTATCATGCAACATCCTAGCATACGCGTCAAAACATGCAACATCCGCACACATCATGCATAATTGGTGACTGGAATTTTCGGTTTTATAAAACGCTTTGAAAATATTAGGGGCTGTTTTGCAATTCATGCTTACAATCAATCATGCGAATTTCTAGACATGGATTCTAGGCACTTTCAATCAACATAGCATGTCTATCCTATTGCGCAAACCATATATTTAAATCCCAGAGCTCAATGCTCGCAATATAATATCCAGCTAGCTTGACTAAGTCAAGACGACAGTTCTAATTATATCAAAATATATGATGCAGAAAGTAAACAATTGCAAATCAGCCCACTAATTTAATCCAGTCCCAAAAACATGCAAGTCCGAGATCCATCCCCATAATCGAAACCAGCCATTAGGGTTTTGATTGAAACCGTGTATTAAAACACAAACCCTAAGAGCACTGTTTAGGCTAATTTTAAAGTTCGAAAACATTTTGGATTTAAAATTTGACATCCTATTTTATTGAACAATTAAAAATTTCCGAAAATTTTAGAGAGGTTCGGTCCAAATTTTAAAATCCGGTTCAACTCGGTCTGTTCTTAAAAAATTCTGGTTTGGTCCGAAACGGCTCAATAAAATAAGATAGTGGTTCGGTTTATCACTCAAAAACGGTTAGGTTAGGTTCAATTTAGTTACTATGGTCCGACCCGACCCGATTAAGAAAACCTGGATAGGTTTATCCCGATCCGGTTTAGCAATTGGACCGGCTAGGGGTGGCAATTCGTGCTATCGTGCGTGCTATCGTGCGCATCAGTGATCGTGTCGTGTTAACCTTACTGAACACGAACACGCACGATAAGCTTATCGTGCCACAATTTACAAACACGAACATGGCACGGATATTTTCGTGCGTGTTCGTGTCGTGCTATCGTGTTGTGAATGATATTAGGATGTATATATATATACGATATTTTTGAGCAAAAATCAAAATGATGAACATCATATTTAAAAAAATCATGAATTAATATGTCACTATTCATAAGTTAGTATTATATAGTTTAAAAACACTAAATATTAAACCACTAATTGGAGGTAATATATAAGATTTACTCAAAAAATACTTAAAATTGAGTCTTACTAGCACAACTTTATCGTGCTATCGTGCGTGTCGTGTTAGGATACTCAAACACGAACACAACACGGAAGTTATATCGTGTTAATCTTGTTCGTGCTATCGTATTATCGTTCTGTCATATGCTAGCACGAACACGGTTTTTTTCGTGCGTGTTCGTGTCGTGCTATCGTGCCGTGTCACAATTTGCCAGCCCTAGGACCGGCCCATGAACCCTAGGGTTCGGCTGAAATAATTCTATAGGCTAAGTAGGATTTTAAAAAATCCACCATAAAACTTAACTTAGCCATCAAGAATTATTAATTATATAAAATAATTTCCAATAATGCTTATATATATATATATATATATATATATATATATATATAAATTCGGCATATGTATATATATTTATATAAATATTGTCAAGATTCTATCTCTGAGATGTAAATCAATCAACAATATAAATATATATTAATATACAATTTAGGCCGAATTATATATATATATATATTGTCAAGATTCTATCTTTAAGATATAAATCAATCAACAATATAAATATATATATTAATATATTTTCAGCCGAATTATATATATATAATTTCAAATATATCTTTTAGGGATTAAAATATGTAGACAATATATCTTCTTAATTGTTTAATAGTAACTAAATCTATCAATATATATATTAACCCTATTTTAATCCATATATATTGATAGTTAATATCTTTTACAATATTATATTAGAACCTATCATTATTTCCAACTTCTAGATATAGTTACCTATTAATAAAATTTAAAAATGGCAACCTATATCTATTATAGATTGTGCCGAATTTTTAATTGCTTGGTGGCCAAGAAAATTAAATATTTTACCTAAAATACCCCTATGAATTTTCGGCACTAACAAGAAAACTGGAAAAGTTGTCAAATTTTAAGATCAAACTCTAAATTTATCATGAATCCAAAACATGTTCTTGATAAAACTCATGGTGTTCTTGAAGATCATGAACATCAAACTTAAATTGATCATGAAAAATTCGGTTTTGGTCTAGAAAAACATGTAAATTTGAAAATTTTAAGTTTTTAAAGATCAAACACATGAAATCTACTTAAAAATTTCAGATTCTTCATGGTGTTCATGAACATAAAAAAATTCAATTTTTATGAACATCAAGAACATCAGTTTATCAAAATTTTAAGAACTCCTAACAAATGCTCTGGTACCACTGTTGGATTACTGGGACGTAATACTACAGAATGCTAAACGTGTACTAGCAAGAAATCTAATCTACGCAGCGGAATTAGTACATATACCTTTTAGCTTTCCTGCCCAAGAACGATGTGGAGGGAGTTCTGATCCTCCGGTCGGAACTACGTGCAAGTTCTTCGTTAGAAGAAGTCCCACGCGATGTAGCTCCACAACAAGACCTCTGATCGATTCTTCAACGGAGATGGAACCTCAGACCAGATGTGATGGTGCTGAAATTTAACTAAGGGGAACAAGTGTTCTCAATGGAGATCCTTGTTATTATGAATGAGTGAATAAACTCTTAGCAGACACTCCTATATATAGTATTGGTGGAGTTTCCAAAAGGCAACTCCAACCAATGTGGTATAGGGTGGCCGGTCGAATTGCATGTATAAGGGGGAGGCCCTATTTTGGGCCTCCCTTGTCAATTACTAATTGGATTTGGCCCAATTAGCCCAGATTGACAATTACCTAATTAACTTAGGTAATTCCCTTAATTAACGGGCTCCTATTACGGTGTCACGTCACAATATGCTAACAATCAGAGCCTTTGTTAGGAGTTCATAATTTTGATAAATTGGTGTTCTTGAAAATTTAAATTAAAAATCGAAAAATTTTAAATTAAAATTTCAAATTTTTTTATTTGTATGGTTGTTGGTAAAACCGAAATTTTAATGATGTTCTTGGTAAAATTGACGTTCATGATTTTCAAGAAAAGTGTAATATTTATCAAAATCAAACATTGGATTGTAGATTATATTAAAATTTGATCTTGAAATTTGACAAATTGTTCCCAATTTGATGTTCTTGGGCGAAACCCTAGTGATTTACAAGGTAAAATTTTTAATTTTCTTGGTCTCCAAGTAAGGAAATTTCAGCCACTATTAAAATAATATTGTTTACCATATTTTAATTTTTAATTAAGGTAACAATATATCTATAATTTGGAACATAAGGATAGATTCACATAAATATATTGAAATATATATCACTATCAATATATCTAAATATTTAATAGGCTTAAGGATATTATTGATAGATATTATTGATAGATATTATTGCCTAAAAGATGGATAAAATATATTGTCGGTATATTTGTTACCCTATTTAAGATATTAACAATAAATAAATATATATATATTATATATTGTGCCTATATATATATATATTATTTATTGCTTTAATCTTATAGATAGAATCTTAACAATAAATATATATATGTTTTAATATGGTCCGAAATTTATATATATATATATATATATATATATATTCAATTAATATTGGAAATTATTTTTTAAATAATTAATGCTGCTTGGTGCTAAGTTAGATATTTTTGGACTTTAAAACCCTACTTGGGCCACAAGTAAAATTTTGGCCCAACCTTTTTGAAATTTTTAATTATTGGGCCGGTCAAATATATTAAACCGGGACGGATTTAAATCGAACCGGATTTTCTCAATCGGTTCGACCTAATCGGGTCGGGTTGAACCGGGGTAATTAAGTGGATCTAACCAAACCGGTTTTGTGTGTTGAACCGAACCAAACCCTATTTTATTAGACCGGTTCGGACTGAACCAGAATTTAAAATTAAAACCTGACCGAACCGGATTTTAGACCAAACCGAACCGAATTATCAGACCGAACCGGTCCAAACCAGACTGATATTGACTGAACCGAAATGACTTTCAAAACCGAATTCAAGTCAATTAAATAAAATAGGGTGGTTAAGTTTTAAAATCCAAATGTTTTTGAACATCTAAATGGACTACACAGTGATCGTAGGGTTGCTAAGCTTTCATCCTTGTTTTGATTATGGGGATGGATCTCGGAGATACATATTTTTGGGACTGGATTAATTGGAAGGCTGAATTGCAATTGTTTATTATTCAATATATATTAATGCATGATTAGAAATGTTGTCTTGACTTAGTCAAGCTAGCTGGATATTGCATGTTGTGGGCGGAGCCCTAGTTAAATATATGGAATGCGCACTAGGATAGACATGCTGTGATGGTTGGAAATGCCTTGGATTAATGTCTAGAATGTTGTGTAATTGAATATAAGCATGAATTGCAAATCAGCCCCCAATGTTTAAAATTATTTTAAAACTGAAAACTAGTCACCAAATATGTATGATTGTTGTGGAATTTTCATGTTTGACACGTATGCTAGAATGTTGAGGATGTAGTTGCATTTGATAATTTACATGGAAGTAGATTTAAATATGCAAGCATGAGTTCCTCGAAACATTTGACGCACGAGGCGTAAGCGTGAGTGTGATTTGTTTGATGAATGTTACTTGCGTATGATAATTTACATTGCTAGTAGAATTATATATGCATGAGTGAATTCATCGGAATATTTTCCAAAACAAAAAAGGCCTTTGGAAAGCCAAGATTGGGTATGCTTGTTTTAAAATTCCCGTTCCGGTAATTTGCGATTTAAACCGTTTTAAAAGACTGATCTATTGGATTGAAAACGGCGGCAATGTGAACTCTTTCACAGCCATCTTCCATTGGTTTACTGGTGGTCGTTCGGTTTTAGATGACTGAGGAATCATTATTTGTCGGATTCAATCTTAATAGATATCTGATGTATGCAATTCTTTCTCAAAATGTCATTGTCTCCCTGATTTTGTATATAATCAACGTGTTTAGTAACGAATCACAGCATAGATGGGATCATCTTGTGCTAATGAGCTTTTGATTGAGACTAACTACGACTCGTGGAGTAAGCGCGTCAATGCACTGTTGGAGGATAATGACCTTGTAGATCACATTCAGAGATGCCGGTCTTACCAAAGACCTGGCATATGCCCATTTTCAATGGGAGCAAAATGACAAGAAAGCAAAGGAGATATTGCTTGCTGAGATATCTCAGGAATTCCATGATGAATATAAGGATGCTCCAATTACAAAGGACATCTGGGATGCCCTGTTCCTGAAATATGGAAACAGCATGGCAGCGATCCGGCACCTACTTATACCTATTATGGAAGAAAGCTTAAATAGCTACAACAAAAGTGTACTTGAAAAAGTAAATAATTTCCTTGGCGTGCTAAAACCACTGGAGGAAGAAGGTCGGGTGGGTGAATTGGATAAAATTCAAGCTATCATCGGAATCTTCCCGAAGTCTTGAAGAGCAGCCAAGGCTTTATTGACCGCCAGTAGTTCTGTGTTGGATCTTGCATCGGTACTAAAATTCATCGAGATGGAACAAGCTCGACCGAAACAATACCGGTACCAGCTTGGCAAGGAAAGAGAAAGATGATGAACAACAGAAAGAAACAACTGGCAGTCGACGGTAAAATGTTGACAAAGCCTAAACTAGACAATCTCTGATTGAAATCAGAGATAGTCCGCGGGAATTCCAGTCCACGCCGAATAGGCGAAGGTACAGGGTCCAGCAAAACGCATCCTGAAAAGGTATGCAAAGTTGGTTGTGCAATGGAAACTTTAGTTTCTTCAACTGTCATGTTAACTGACTCAAATCCTTCCTGGATTCTTGACTCAGGTGCGACGGACCACATAGCCAACGACAAATGACTATTTGCCAAATGATTCTAAGAGGATATACATTGGCGACAACTCACAAGTTGAAGTCATTGGAGTAGGGAACTGCAAATTGTCTATGAACAATGGCAGGACCATGCTACTTGAGAATGTCCTTTTGCTCCTAGAATCCGTAGAAATGTTGTTTATGTTTCCGCTCTTATTGATGGATACGCCCAATTTGAAACCGTTGACTTCCGAATCGTTTTATTTTGATCACCCCGTCAATGATTGTAAATCGAAACTTCGACCCAAACACCCCGCGGAAACGCCAACGGTCTGGACGAGGCAAAAATACTCGTCCGGACCGAGGCAAACTCACCTAGGGAGGGGTTGGGTGGCCACACCCAACCCCTACCCTTGGGGGTCGGATTTTCTCCCCCCCAAGGGCCCCGGCACCGCTGCCCGACTCCGATACTCAGTTTATTTCCGCCGACCTCTCCGTGCCTTAAGGTTTTAATTACGAGATTAAAAGCTAATTAATTGTGTTTATAGGTTAACGATGTCATTAAGCCACCTTAATGACACTGTTGCCTATAAATACAACCTTTCCACCATTCATTTGATCATCTTGGCTAAGTGTGCAATTTAGCTCTGACATATCTCTAGCTTTATCTCTCTAAAAGTATCATACTGACTTAGGCATCGGAGAGGGTACATCAAGCACCACCCCCCCCCCCCTCTGTGCTTGATATTGCCCCTCTTGTAGGGCACGCGGAGAAGAGAAGGCGAAGGACAGAAGGACGCGGATCCGAACGACAGGACTTAGGAACACCAAACCCGTAGTTTAACCAGTGAGGAATAAGGTTTAGGTCGACCACCCGTTGACTTGAAACTTAGAACCTAACACTTGGCGCCGTCTGTGGGCTTCGAACAGAAAGCCTGGCAATAACGAGAGCGATGACGAACAGCTTAGCATCTAGGCATCACCGCCCACCTGGGGGCAATAGGTGAGGGAGAAAGCCTATACCTCCAGCAAGGCAGCCTAACCCAGAGAAACAACCTGTACACCCAGAGCCTCAGATAACCCCACAGGCACCCCAGCCTAACAACTAGGAAGGAGGACCCTCACGCCCAGCTGGGGCTGAATCTTCCACAGCCTCAACTCCATTGGCAAGGAGGCCATAAAGAGAGGGGGAGCAACAGGGAGTGCCATCCCAATACACGGCACCTCCTCAGGGATACTACTATGAGGCACAACCTCAAGGATATCCATATGGGATGCCGGCTCAAAGGAACGACAATCGCGCCCACACAACCAACACAAGGCCAGCATACACACAAGGAGCACATACAGTGACTCCGGGGTTGATGAGCGCATTGGATGAGCTACTAGCCTACAGAGAGACTCTGAGGAACAGGCAGGGAAGGCAACACCAGCATGAAGAAGAAGAGGTTCACGAGCAAGAACAAGTCCCAGAAGAAGAACACCACTCGCACCTTCGAACAGGGCAGCGAGAAGAACAAAGGAGGGATAACCAAGAGCCACCCCCAGAGGGAAGGCAGCAGTTTGTGCCTCCAAGGCAGCAACACACACAGCAGGATGCCAGGGCATACACCCCGCTGGGGGCAGACAAACATGCAAGACCTCCAAGGAGGCAGGAATTCCACCAAGTACCCCAGCAGGGATATCAGGGACACGCCTACAGTCCGTATCAGTACAGACAAGGAATCCCAGCAAGCCCAGTTTACAACTATGGAGGATATCAGAGAGACTATACTCCATCGCCGGTGATGATTACCCCGGAGGAGATAGAAGCCATGATAGTGAGAAAGATGAATGAGTCAAAAAGAAATGGACTGCATTGCCTGAATGACAACACGAACCACCCCTTCACGAGGGAGTTGGAAATGAGCAAAGTGTCAGACTCCTTGCATACAATACAGATAGCAAAGTACAATGGCAAGGGAGACCCTTTGGAGCACATTCAACAGCATGAAGCCTCTCTATTCGGGAGAACTACTGATGACCGATACAAGGCACTCCTATTTCCAAACACCCTATCAGGGGTGGCGTCACATTGGTTCTTTAGCCTACCTACCGAGAGCATCCACTCATGGGCGCAGCTAAAGGTGAAATTTCTTCAGAGATATCTAGGAGAAAGGAAGCTACTTAAAGGAACAGGCTCCCTAGATGATGTGAAGCAAGAAAATGATGAATCCTTGGCTGATTACTACACTAGGTTCAACCAGAACATAGCATACATACAGGGCGATATCACCTAGGGTGAAATAATAAGAGCCTTTATAAGAAACCTAGGCCGCTTCGGGTCCACACTGGCAGAGAAGATGGCCAAGAAACCGGCAAGCACCTTAGAGGAGCTAGCAGGGAGAGTAAAAACTCATATAGACCTGGAGAGGCACAGGGTGAGTAAGAAAGCAAAGATTCAAGCAGCTAAGGAGGACAACACAAAGCAGAATAAGGGAAAGCCACCTCAGGCACCTCAACCCACAAGGCAACAGGAATGGCGTCCGCCTCAGCAAAGAAATCAGATGGGTGAGCCACTGAAGGCTGGGAAATAAATGTCATCAAGTTCATACAATTGAACACCACCCCAGCAGTGGTCCAAAGAGAGATGAGAAATCAGAAACTATGGTCGCCCCCCGGAAGATGGAGAGCGCCAATGGTAGGGACACACAAGGATAGATGGTGTGATAACCATGAGGCATACGGACATGATACGAACGAATGCTTTAGCTTGAAGCTAAGCATCAACAATATCATCCAGAGGGGGGAGCTAAAACAGTTTGTTGATCACGGTGGCAACAGCATACAGCTAGGGCCATCATACAAGGATAAAGGCAAAGCTAAGGTAGATTATAATCCCCCACCTAACAAGAGGGGGACTATAAACATGATACATGGAGGAGTGGCATCAGGTGGCCCAACATCTAATGCAAGGGAAGTTTATGCATCCAAGCTGGGCTCAGTACCAAAGTGGAGAAAGAGGCCACGAGAAGGAGAAGAAATAAAGATTGAATTTTCGGAGAAAGATAAGAGCCATATTGTCTTCCCGCATGATGATGCCTTAGTCATCACGATGGACATCGATAACTTCGATGTAAAAAAAATACTGGTAGATGGGGGCAGCTCTGCAGACCTCCTAAGCCTAAGGGTCCTGGAAGAGATAGGAAAAACAAAGGCAGACATCAAACCAGTCAATTTCCCTTTGGTCGGTTTCTCAGGGGCAACAAGCTATCCCCTGGGAATGATAACCCTGCCAGTGACCATGGGCCAAGGATGGACACAGCTAAGAGTGAACGTCAACTTCATGGTGGTTGAAAGCCTAGGAGCCTACAACGGAATCTTAGGAAGAACAACTATGAATCCATATGAAATTGTGCCTTCTACCGTGCATCAGAAGCTGAAGTACATCACTGAAAACGGAATTGGAGAAGTATTGGGTGATCAACGCACTGCAAGGCAGTGCTACGTCAACTCCATGAGACGTGGATCACACAAGTCAGACACAGTGGCCATGGTCATGACGGGGGGCCATCCAAGACAAAGAAAAGGTGATGAAAAGGCCAAGGCAGGGAAAGATGAAAAAGAGAATTGCACTTCGCCTGAGTAGGCAGTTCTTTCAAGAACTAGCTAAGAAGAAGCAAAGAGGTAAGGCTATAAGGGTAACAAGCATACCCTGGCAGCCAGAGAGTGCCGAAGGAAAGAGAACAAGGGAATCCATTGAAAGGGGTTTCCGATACATAGATGACATCAAGCAAATGCCAAGGGAGTCCATATCAAGTTACTTTGAAAGATTCTTCAGCTATGGTGCAAGCATGGACATCACAAGAAGAGAGGCCGTAAGGGCCTTCCTTAGAAACATGCATCCAACCTCATTTGAAGCATATGGAGGGCTCTATGAGGTGGTCATGACAAGCACAATGAGGGAGCTCAAAGAGAAGCTGGACAAGGCGTTCGCAAAAGAGATAAGGCAACCGGAAGAAGTCCTTGAAAAAGAAAGAGAGACTGACACACTAGAAGGAGGTGTAAATTTCAAATTCACACCCCTTACAGTGAAGATAGAAGAAATTTTTCAGAAGTACCTCAAGGAAGAGCTACCCACATGCAAAGAGGAGGGCAAGGCCTTCCTAGGAAGAGATGCACAGGGTTGGTGTGAGTACCATGGGACCTGGGGGCATCAAACCAATGATTGCATGGTGTTGAAGATAGAAGTGGAGGAGATGATTTACAAAGGAGGCCTAAGGGAGTACGTGGCAACAGACAAACTCACCGCCCCATATCCTTAGTTTCATATTCAGCATTTAGCATGTTCAAGCATTTTAAGTTTTCCAAAAACAACTTTTGAGAAGGAGAACTCAAGAAGTTACTCCGACTCTACAACTATCTTTGATTTCCTCCAAATGGTATCTTGATCCACCCAAGACACCCCAAATGTACATAAAGCTTGAATGCTCCTAATGAAGTAGAAGTTACCCAAAAGTATTTTTCAAAGAAGGTGGTGATACAATCATTATGTTATCCTTACACAGATATGACTTCCAAGTCAGCAACACCCTCAACGCCCCCAAGAGCGTATCTTGAGAGTAGTTTTCATACTACGAATTTCGACGCCCCCAAGAGCGTATCTTGAGAGTAGTTTTCATACTACGACCTTCGACGCCCCCAAGAGCGTATCTTGAGAGTAGTTTTCATACTACGACCTTCGACGCCCCCAAGAGCGTATCTTGAGAGTGGTTTCCAAAAACTACGAACTTCGACGCCCCCAAGAGCGTATCTTGAGAGTGGTTTCAAAAAACTACGAATTTCGACGCCCCCAAGAGCGTATCTTGAGAGTGGTTTCTAAAAACTACGACATTTGACGCCCCCAAGAACGTATCTTGAGGTAGATTTCAAACTACCAGATTCGACGCCCCCAAGAGCGTATCTTGAGGTAGATTTCAAACTACCAGATTCGACGCCCCCAAGAGCGTATCTTGAGGTAGATTTCAAACTACCAGATTCGACGCCCACCAGGAGCGTATCTTTGGTCTAACTTGTGCCCTCCGGGAGCCTATCCTGTGAAACGTTAAGTACCCTCCGAGAGCCTGTCTCGTGAACAGATTCGACGCCCACCAAGAGCGTACTCTTTGGTCTAACATTATCATACATACAATTTAAAGGGTATCAGAAGAGATCATTGCACCATAATAAGAAGGATCCCATGAGAAAATAATGGCAAAGTAAAGTTGTATAAAGAACACATAATATTTTTCCTTGATGAGATGGCAGGAATGATGTGAAGGAAAAAAGAAGGATAAGTAAAGGAAAACACAACAAAAGGAAGAGTCCATTATCAAAGGAATACATACAGAAGCATACGAAGTACCCATCAAAAGGCAAGTGTTCCACACACTGCCAACAACACAATACGAAGAAGGAAAGCAACACAAAATCCTACAGCAATCCCAAAAGATACTCAACCCATCAAAGGGGGAGTAAAAGTATGGTCGTATATACAAAGATAGAAAGATGTCAATACATCAACCAGAGCCCTCTGGAGAGTCCCCCTAACCCCCTGAGGTCGAACCACCAGCAGAGATAGAGGAAGAGGAGGAAGAGTCCGAAGTGTCAATATCCACAGGTGTAGCATCCACCATGCAGGGGCAGGCTCGTCAGCAACAGCAGCCTGACCCCTAAGGACAGCCATGTAACCAGTAGCGTATGGTCCAAAGTCACCCAGATCGCCGACCGGAAACTGGGGATCAATACGAAAAATATGGTCAACAAGATACTCGCCAAACTGGTTCATCTCCTGAGTCAGCCGCACACTGTAATCAGCTGTAAAGGCAGAGGAAGCCTTGTACTCAGACACTGCAACAGCTCTCTCCTCTGCCCGGCACCTTGCCTCAAGTTTCCTCAACTCCTCTGAATGGAGTGAAGATGCGACCTCAGCCTCACGGCGTAAGCTACCTACGGTAGTCTCAAGTAAAGACACTTGGTCCCTGAGCTCCTGCATCTTCAGGTCAGACAGGCAAGCCTTCTCAGTGGCAGTGGCAAGCTCCGCCTTCAGGATACCTGGCTATCCTCAAGAGCCTTCTTCTCATCGGATAGCTCAAGCACAAGGGACGACATGTTCACCATGTCAGACATACCCTGAAAATTTAACAAGGGATGAGTAACGGGAAAACCAACCACATGAAAGTAAAAAGGGGAAGAGAGACACCACTCACAGGTACATAACGGGATAATACACCCTTAACGAAACGCCGGGTCTCCCTAGGAGACTTAGGCTGGGCAGCACGATCACCAAGAGGGATAGCACCGCGAAGCACACGGATGCCAACCTCCGGGGTGCGCAAGGAAGATCCGCTATCAAAGTGGAACTCCTTCAACCCAGCAAAAGGAGTCCACTCAGACCCAACGATATCCTCGTCAGTAAGGCGCGTAAAATCCTTCCGACTCAAAGCCGGAGGCCCACCTATACAAACAAAGCAACATAAACAAAAATACAAACATAGAAGCATCAGTGACATGGAGAAGATCGAACCTGACGACCGTGCCCTCGGCTGGGGGGCAGGGGATGGAGAACCAGTGACCACTCCACCATCACCAACAGGCCGCTTCCCTTTATCAGCTCGGGAAGGCGCCTCTTCGACCACTATCTCTTTGTCGCGAGACAGGGTCGGGGGACGAACACCAGGGGGAGGAGGATCTGCAGCCTTCTTCTTCTTGACAGCCGAGGCCCCGGCCTCAGAGTCGGACCTCCGTGACTTGGACTTAGAAGATCCAGAGCCCTTGCCCACAGAGACAACTCTCTCGGTCACCAAAGGAGAGTTCCCTAACAATACAAGGAAAACAGTGTAAGAAAAAACACAAGTATACCATAAGAGGAAAAGAGAAAGAAGCATACCAGAGGCCCCAGCAGTCTTCCCAAGCATAGGGGACTTCTTTGGAGTAGAGCTGGAGGGAGCCCTCCTCTTGCTCAGATCGACCGGAGCTGCCTGCACGTTATACGTTTTCCCGTGAAACCAACCTACAAGGGAAGAGCAGAAAGTAAATGTAGAGGAGAAGACTAAGTAACATACCGAACCCCCGGAGTCAGGAGTCAAACTAATCCCTGCCTCATAAAGATCTGTCTCGGTCACCAAGGACACGGGGCAGTATGACTGGGTCATGTGGCTCTCATAGATGGTCTTCATAGTCTCTAAGTCCACAGAAGAGAACTCCCCAAAGGAAGGCCAGCCGTCTGACCGATCCTCATTCAAAACCGGCCAGGTAACATATCGATCCGTGATAAAGAAATAATATTTGGCCCAGTGGCTCGCCGAGTTATCGCTCCGGGCCACGAAACGATGAGAAGTATCCCACTCAACCCCGCTCAACCCGAAATCAGCAAATCGGGAATCTTTGAGGGACGGATGGCGAGTTACAAAACTCGCGAAGCCTACCTTCCTCTGATACTGGAATCGATAGAAGCACCGGAACAAGACCAATGAATACTTCCAGGAGTACCAGTGGCATAACACCCGGAAGCCCACCCAGACGCGGATAGCACTAGGAGCAAGGTTCACAGGGGAGATCCTAAAGAATCTACTCAATTCTACAAGATCATCACAGTAAGGCAGCCGCAATCCAAACCGAATCTGGGAAGGATAAACAACAACCTTCCCCCTGGGGGCTCTGTCACTGTCTGGCGGGTATTTCCCAAAGAAGGAAGGAAGGGATATAAAGGCTCATCTAAGGGACAAATGTCACCTAAGGTAACATGCTCGTTATAGTCAGACCTAGTCAGGTAGTTCTCCGACAAAGCATCGAGACCTAAATTTTCCAAGCTTGAATCAGGCTCCGACTAACACCCCGGCTCAGTATACGGCTCAGAATTCGACACCAAACTAATGGCAGGAAAGAAAGCAATGCGACGAATAGAAAGAAAGAGAAACTTACTCATCCTTCGAAGGATGTAACGCCTTTACAAAGTTTGCGTACGGGGACACCACCACGAATACAGTACCTGCCACGGCATGACAGATGTCAAGACAAGAAGATTTCCGGAAAGACCGGGCATACCCCGGCATCCGACAAACAACAACCAAAATTCGAAGGCATCCAACAAAGGTAACAAACACGCGCCAAGGACACCCCAACGATAAAATCGGACAATTTTGCTCGAACCAAAAATCAGTTCCCGGGTAAAATTACAATTACGCCCCTCAACGGGAATCAACACACAAATGGCACCCCAACGACAAATTCAAACGGGAATAGTTTAAACGGACAAAAAACTATCTCCGGATGACCGGCCAAATTTTTTTTCCAAATCGGCGGTTATCTACGGCAATCACATATTCAATCAAGCATCGACAATCGAATATCGGCAATTCAAGTATCGACATTTTATACGGTAACGAAAAGGAAAAGATTGGACCTTTGGAAAACCCGACCCGATTTGATAAACGGGTCCGGAAGTCGAGCTTTGATGTTGACCGGAACCGGCCCCTCGCCGGAGATTTGATTTCGACGTCGCCGGAGCCGAGCTACGCCTGGTCCCGCCTGCCCCGCCGCCGTGGCCGTCCACCGGAATCGCAGGAGTCCTCGCCGTCGCAAACTGCAGTCTCCGCCTCAGCCGCCCTCCACGCCGCCGCAAGCCTGCCTCGGTCCCGATCAGTAGCTGGGTCGTCGTCCCGATCAGCAGCTGTCACGTCGCCGCCCCGTGCCGGTGGTCTCCCCTTTCCCGAGCTGCTGGCCGGAATTCCACCTCCTCCACCGGAATTTCTGGCCGGCCCCCTCCCTTGGTGTGCAAGAATTCCTCCCTTGGTCTCCAAGTGTGAGGAAAAAGGAAAAGGATGACAATGGTGGCTAAGTGAGGTAATTTCTTTACTCCTCTATATATTTGAAAAGGTGTAGGGTTTTTTAAAGTGACATAATCACAACCCTCTATTTAAAATTAGAAGATATCTAAGGGTTAGAGGAAAACTATCATCTTTACCTCCCTTAGACTATGGTTAGATATATTTCCACTCAAGTTAACACCCCATGGGTATATTTTTAAGTATCCCATACTTAGAAAAATTTTAGACCAAAATTAAAATTTTTCTCCACTTAGACTTATCCCGGCATGAAATTGAAGCATAGACTCGTTTAGCTGTATTCATATCGCATCCCCACGCGAGCGTATATTTTCCAAGTATACACCCAGGGCGGGGATAGATTTATTATTTCCATCTCAGACAGACACGTGCTTGGACACGTGTCCGTGCTATTCTAACATTTGCAATTCCTCTATCTTATAAGACAGGGGGCAGAGTCAGAAACACACATCCATGGGTAAGTAAGGATTCCGACAAAAGGTAAAATTCCGGCTTCAAATTGCGCGTGTCATACCATCCTAAAATAGAGTCAATCAAGGGTCAGGCCATTGGTTGACTCGGGGGCATGTGATGGATATACGCCCAATTTGAACCCGTTGACTTCCGAATCTTTTTATTTTGATCACCCCGTCAATGATTGTAAATCGAAACTTCGACCCAATCACCCCGCGGAAACGCCAACGGTCTGGACGAGGCCAAAATACTCGTCCGGACCGAGGCAAACTCACCTAGGTGAGGTCGGGTGGCCACACCCGACCTCCCCTAGGGGAGATAGGGTTGGCCAACCCTATCTCCCCTAGGGAGGGGTTGGGTGGCCACACCCAACCCCTACCCTTGGGGGTCGGATTTTCTCCCCCCCAAGGGCCCCGGCACCGCTGCCCGACTCCGATACTCAGTTTATTTCCGCCGACCTCTCCGTGCCTTAAGGTTTTAATTACGAGATTAAGAGCTAATTAATTGTGTTTAAAGGTTAACGATGTCATTAAGCCACCTTAATGACACCGTTGCCTATAAATACAACCTTTCCACCATTCAGTGAGGAATAAGGTTTAGGTCGACCACCCGTTGACTTGAAACTTAGAACCTAACACTTATGAATAATAATTACATTTTATCATTTGAGAAGAAATTTGTTCGTATCAATAAAGGCGATGTCTTCTTTGGGCATGCCTATTCCTCTTATGGTCTCTTTATCATGGATTTGAATGGAAGTGTCGATTCGAATATAATGTATGCATTATCCTCCAGGGAAGCAGAGACTGACGCAGCCGGATGGCATGCGAGGTTGGGACATATAAGCTACGATAGGGTCCATTCATTGGCTCGAAGAGAGCTTTTGCCTGGTACCAGCAATGTGATTAAACACACTTGCCATGATTGTCTGGCTGGAAAGTCCTCCCGTAAACCATTTGGAGAAGCTCAACGAGCCAAGTATCCATTGCAGTTGATTCACTCCGACGTCTGTGGACCAATGAGTGTAACCGCTACGAATGGGAAACGATACTTCATAACTTTCATTGACGACTACACGTGTTATGGGTTTACTCATTTGATTACTCGTAAATCCGACGCAATAGATTGCTTTAGAAACTTTCTAAACCTCGTAGAGAATCAACAGGAGCGAAAGGTGAAAACCTTACGCACTGATAGAGGTGGAGAATATCTCTCTAATGATTTTGAAAAGTTGTGCAAAGAAAGAGGTTTAGCCCGTTGTAAACACTCGATTTTGACCCGGACGTAGCGTCATTACATGTGACGTGTCATTTTCAGATATGTGACGTTACGAAGTGTTCAAAATGCTCATGTGCATATTAGCGTAAATAAATAAATATATATTTTTAAAATATCTCAGATATATTTGAAATATCTCGGATATATTCGAAATATATAAAAAAAAATTATATGTAATAGTTATTTATCTGTAAGATAATTATCTATAGGTATTATTGTAAGCATATGATGATGGGCGCCGTAATTGGTAGTCCATAATATGTATAGTTTACCTAATGAACTTGGGTAAATGTCACATTAGGGTAATTGGGCCAGACCCAAATCCCAATTAACATGGGAAGCCCAAAATTGGGCCTACCCAAATACATAGGCCGGCCGAATTTATGGTTGGGGTAAAGTGGACTTTTGTCCACTTTACTCCTATAAATAAGAGGTGTTAGGGAAATTTTAGGGTTAATCATAATTCCCTCACAAGAGAGTTTTAGAGAGAAAAACCCTCCTCCCACACCACACTAGTTCGGCCGAACCCTTACCTCACTGAAGGCGTGCCAAATTGCTTTCGAGCAAACTCTCCCGAGATCTGTCCCCGTGCTAGGAATTGATCAGAGGCTTTGCTGTAGAGTTGCACTACGTAGGGCTTCTCTAACAAGAATCTCGACGCGTCCCGTCCGGAGGATAACGAACTCCCTCGAGCAAGGATCTTGGACTACAGTTACTTTTGAGGTATGTGTAAACTTTCGCTGCGTAATTAATATTACTAGCACATACCATGTTTATGTTTCCGTAGTGATTACTCCCTCTAATCTAACAATGGTATCAGAGCCTGTGTTAGGAGTTCATGATTTTGATAAATTGGTGTTTTAAAATTTCCGGACTGAATTTTTTAAAGGGAATTTAAAAATTTTGAATTTTTAAGTTCAAGGGTGGTCCGAAATTTTCATGTTCTTGGTTAAATTGATGTTCATGATCTTCAAGAAAAGGGTGATATTTATTAAAATCAAACTTTGGATTGTAGATCTTATTAAAATTTGATCTTAAAAATTTGACAACTTTTTTCTAATTTGTGTTAGTGCCGAATTTTTTAGTCAAATTACAAGGTAAAATTTTTAATTTTCTTGAACAAAAGGGGTAAATTCCGGCACACACATCTTGTTTACCATATTTTAATTTTTAATTAAGGTAACAATATATCTATAATTAGGAACACTAGGATAGATTCACATTAAAATATATAGAAATATATCACTATCAATATATCTGAATATTTAAATAGGGTTAAAGATATTATTGATAGATTTAGTTACCTAAAAGATTGAGAAAATATATTGTCAGTTATTTGTTTCCCTATTAAAGATATTGACGATAAATAAAATATATTATATATGTGTAAGCCGATTTTTACATATATATATATATTGTTGATTGATTTAATCTTAGAGATGGAATCTTAGCAATAAATATATATATGTTTTATATATAGGGCCGAAATATATATATATATATATATATATTAATATTGAAATTATTTTATATAATTAATGTTACTTGGTGGTCAAGTTAAATAAATTTAGACTTTAAAACCTACTTGGGCCACAAGTAAACATTTCCCCAACCTTTAAAATTTTAATTATTGGGCCGGTCCAATATATTAAACTGAGACGAAATAAAACCGAACCAGATTTTCTCAATCGGTTCGACCTATTTTGGGGTCGGGTCGGACCGGGGTAATTAAGTGGATCTAACCTAACCGGTTTTGAGTGTTGAACCGAACCGAACCCTATTTTATTGGACCGGTTTGGACCGAACCAGATTTTAAAATTAAAACCGAACCGAACCAAACCGGATTTTGTCGTACCGAACCTGATTTTCCAAACCGGACCGAACCGGATTTTCTGAACCAAACCGAACCAGACCAAAATGGACTGAAAATTGACTAAACCGATCAATGTTTTCTAAACCGAATTCAAGTCAATTAAAATAGGGAGGTCAAGTTTTAAAATCCAAATGTTTTTTAACCTCGAAATGGACTACACAGTGCTCATAGGGTTACTAACCTTTATGCCTTGTTTCGATTATGGGGATGGATCTCGGAGATACATGTTTTTGGAGTGGATTAATTAGAGGGCTGAACTGCAATTGTTTATTATTCAATATATATTTATGCATGATTAGAATTGTTGTCTTAACTAAGTCAAGCTAGCTGGATGTTGCATGTTGTGGGCGGAGCCCTGGTTAAATATATGAAATGCGCACTAGGATAGACATGCTGTGATGGTTGGAAATGCCTAGGATTCATGTCTAGAAGTTTGCATAATTGAATGTAAGCATGAATTGAAAATCAGACCCTAATGTTTAAAATTATTTTAAAACCGAAAACCAGTCGCCAAATATGTATGATTGATGTGAATGTTACATGTTTGACACGTCTAGAATGTTGAGGATGATGTTACATTTGATAATTTACTTGTAAGTAGAATTATGAATGCAAGCATGAGTTCCTCGGAACATTAGACGCATGACACGTAAGCATTTGTGTGTGGTATGATGAATGTTACTAGCATATGATAATTTACATGGGTAGTAGAATTATGTATGCATGAGTGAATTCATCAGAATGATCTTCCAAAACAAAAAGAGCCTTGGAAAAGCCAAGATCGGGTATGCTTATTTTAAAATTCCCGTTCCGGTAATTTGCGATTAAAACCGTTTTATGAGACTGGTCTATTAGGTAGAAGGCGTAGTTGTGTGAACTTTTTTCACAACCATCTTCCATTGGTTTACTGATGGTCGGTTGGTTTAGATGACTGAGGAATCATTATCTATCGGATTCCATCTTAATAGATATCTGATGTATGAAATTCTTTCTCAAAATGTTATTGTCTCCCTGATTGTCATAATTATCATCGTGTTTAGTAACGAATTACAGCATAGATGACAACATCTTGTGCTAATGAGCTTTTGACTGAGACAAACTATGACTCGTGGAGCAAGCGTGTCAGTGCACTGTTGGAGGACAAAGACCTGTTAGGTCACATTCAGAAATCCATGAGCTACCCAGAAGCTGGTCTAACCAAGATCTAGCATACGCCCATTTTAAATGGAAGCAAGATGACAAAAGAGCAAATGAGATTCTTCTGTCTGAGATGCCTCAGGAATTCCATGATGAGTATGAGAATGTTCCGATTGCAAATGACATTTGGGATGCCCTCTTCCTGAGATACAGAAACGGCATGGCAGCAATCCTGCACCCACTCATACCTGCCTTGGAAGAAAGCTTCAATAGCTACAGCAAGAGTCTACTGGAAAATGTATATGATCTCTTTAGCACTTTGAAACCACTGGAGGAAGAAGGTCAGGTGGGTGAATGGGATAAAATTCAGGCCATCATCGGGGCCCTCCCAAAGTCTTGGAGAGCAGCCAAGGCTTTATTGACTGCCAATGGTTCTATGTTGGATCTTACATCGGTGCTGAAATTCATCAAGATGGAAAAAGCTCGAATGAAACCAACACCGGGACAAGCTGGACAAGGAAAGAGGAAGAGGATGAACAAAGGAATGAAACAACAGGCTGTCGACGGTAAAATGTTGACAAAGCCTAAACATGGCAATCTCCGCCTAAAATCGGAGATAGTCCGCGGGAACTCTAGTTCACGCCGAATAGGCAAAGGTACAGGGTCCAGCAAATCGCATTCTGAAAAGGTATACGACGTTGGTTATGTAACGGAAGCTCTTGTTTCCTCAACTGTCATGTTAACTGACTCAAATCAATCTTGGATTCTTGACTCAGGTGCGACGGACCACATAGCCAATGACTCAGTTCTACACAGTAAACACACAGGGAAACACACCAGTAACAATAAATTACTTTTTCATCGGGATCCGTGCAATTTTCATCATCTAGTGCCAGAATTATTATTTTTTTTATTATTATTATTTTTTCTTTTGCAGCCCCTTCGCCGATGACTGCTGGACCACCGGACACCTCAGCCCGCCGGTGGCCCCACCGGTGGCCGTGTCGTCGACCGTCCTGCTCGGCCAGCCCAGTTCCGGTCATCCGCCCAGCTCCACCGCCGGCTTTGTCTCTCTCTCTCTCTCTCTCTCTCTCTCTCTCTCTCTCTCTCTCTCTCTCTCTCTCTCTCTCTCTCTCTCTCTCTCTCTCTCTCTCTCTCTCTCTCTCTCTCTCTCTCTCTCTCTCTCTCTCTCTCTCTCTCTCTTCTGTATTTTCCCGCTGAGACCACTTCCAATCAGCCCCGACCAGACCAGTGACCGCCCTGCGCTCCACCCTGCTCGCTTCGCCACACCACCGACGACCTCCGCGACCTCTCGCTGGTTCCCATCGGTCTTCCCTCGCCAGTAGTCTGCTCGGCTCTCCGTCCACCACGCGGTCCAAGCATTTTGACGTGTTTTTCGAAAATATCCCTACGTAAAGGTTTTTTTCAATGGGTCTGCCATCATACTCTAAGAGGACAAGTATTCAATTGTGATCGGCTTGCCTTCTACCTTACTTTTCGCATAGTTGTATTTAACATCATTGTGTTTTGTCCTACTATGCTACTTAGGATTCTTAATTGCCCCTATGCTGCTTGAATATCAAAGTAAATGCGCAAAGGCTTACTCCCGTCCTCGACGTCAAGCAGGGCAGTCAAGAGTCGCTTTAGCCAAACAACTTTCTGTGCATTCTTAGATAGAGCTACGAATTCGATTCTATCATAGAAAGCACGACACCGGATTGCTTCTTGCTCATCCATGAAACGACGACATTAACAAGGATTAATACTCCTCCTGAGGTCGACTTACGATCATTCGGATCGCCACCATGGTCGGCGTCACTGTACCCAGTCTATTCAAGCTAACTTCACTCATAGCATAGTCCGTAGTCAGCTGTACCTTTCAGAATTCGAATAATTCGTTTCACGGCTCGTTAATTTTAATAACCAGGGACTGATTGGAAACATTCTACTAAGCCCACAGCGTAACATATTTCTGGACGTGTGCATTGCATGGCGTACATCAGACTGCCTACCATACTAAGCTACTCTTCACTTTTCACCTGTTCACACTCATCCTGGTCTTTTAGACCCTCACGCTTTGACATCGCACTCCTAAACACAATTGGCGTATCCACGGGTTAAGCATCCTAGAGATTGAACATTCTCAACAAGTTATTGATATAGGTTTCTTGAGAAAGACATAGTTTACGAGCAGCCCGATCCCTAGAAATCTTAATGCCCAGGATATACGTGGCTTCTCCCATGTCTTTCATCTTAAATACAGATGCTAACCACGACTTTGATTCATTCAAATAACTCACATCGTTCGCAGCAATGAGTATGTCATCAACGTATAACGTCAAGATAACATACTTCGACTCAGAAGTCTTTGTGTAAGTGCAAACTTTACGTTCGTTTCAAGGGGATATAAAACCCTCAGGTTGCTCCATGTAGATCTCTTCTTCCACCCATGAAGGAAGGCGGTCTTAACATCTATTTGGTGCAGCTTGAGATCGAGGCTTGCATCTAGAGCCAAGATAGCCCAGACCGTGGTGTAACGCACAGTCGGTGAGTATGTCTCATCAAAGTCCACTCCGTGGAGTTGGGTATATCCATTCGTAACCAGTCAAGCTTTGTACCGCTCAAAGTTCCCATCAACAGGGAGTTTTAATTTCAGAACCCACTTCGCCCCAATTGTTCTGCAGTTAACTGGCAAATCAACTAACGACCACACCGAATTGGCTTTCATAGAGGCGATCTCTTCCTCCGTTGCTTTCGTCCATTCCTTTGCTTGAGGTACTTCCAAATCTTGT
Source organism: Clarkia xantiana subsp. parviflora (assembly GCA_036873135.1). Classification (NCBI taxonomy): domain Eukaryota; kingdom Viridiplantae; phylum Streptophyta; class Magnoliopsida; order Myrtales; family Onagraceae; genus Clarkia; species Clarkia xantiana. Next base: position 44,884,884 of record JAPTYO010000004.1, read on the forward strand.
TTAACCATTACCTTTTCATCAATCGAAGTTAGAGTGAATAACTCACCCTTCTTGATAGGATACTTATTAGGAGAAGCTCTTTGCATTAGAGTACGTCTAGGCTCATTATTCCCATCTAGAACTACACTTCTAGAAGGATGCTCCCACTAGGAACTCCCACTGTGAATCAGGACGTTACTTGAAGCTCCACCTACAACTTTTCTTGGGCGACCTCTTGGTCTCGGGATTAAACCTCTGAGATGAATTCCACGGTCACTTGGACCAGGAACCAAGTTGGTTGTCCCACTCCCAATGTTACCAGTAGGTAGTTGAGGCATTATAGGTTTCTCATCCAACGTTTCAGTGACATGATGATCAGGTTCTACTTGATTCTTACCTGCAGAAATTGTGATCTGTGTGGTTGAATTGACTCCTCCCACTAGATTTATTATGAAAATGTCTCCATTCTCATTTATCATGTCGTTCACTTGTTGTTGCTGCCTCAAATCTCCCACTCGGAGTAAGATGGACCTGACTATCATCATCTTGTTCAAGTTCTATTAATACTTCATTTTTTTTTATGTTACGAAGCTTAGGAAATCCATCCTCAAGAAACGTAACGTCTCTGGACTCATATTCAACCAGGCCACCATTATCCTGAGCCGCCACAAACACGTATCTCTTAGAGTGTTCGGTGTATCTTATGAAGATACTTTTCAGACCTCTAGGTCCCAACTTGCCAAATCGGTGGTCGGTTTGATGCGTGTATGCTGCACAACCCCAATGTCGCAGCCTATAAGATCCATATAGTTATTAGTCCACAGCTCATATGGTGTCGTTTCCACCGATTTTGAAGGAACAAGGTTTACTACATGAGTGGCAATCAACAACAAATCATCCCAAAAAGAGATCGGAAGTTGAGTTTGCGACACCATGGTTCTAACCATGTCGAAGAAGTGTATGATTAAGATGATCCACCATACTGTTTCTAAAATGGCGTATTAGGGATCATCTTTTAACGGACAATACTACTTTCATTGCGTACTCAGTTCAGAGATTTTTTCCACCTCTGATCGTGCATTAGGTTCTCACATTTTGCTCAAATTTATTCTCTATGAGAAATTACATGAGTAAATATGAAATGGATATATTTGCAAATGAAAGTTTATTTCAAGATTCAAATCAAACACTTATTATTAAATTTTTACTTAGAATCGATGTGTCTGATCTATCGAAGGACATAGGCACTACGCGCGTGACACAAAGGTGTTACCCATGGTGTAATCGTTTCATATCTAAAATTTATTTTTTTTTTAATTTAATCGGTTTAGCACATGTTCGTCGTTACAATTTAATTATTTCATGGAGTACTATTAAATAATGGAAGATTAATCGATGGGATTATAATTATCATGGATCATATTAAACGTTTCGTTTATTCGACCATTTGTCATGGCCGAAATTTTGGTTATTAATCTGTATATTCGGATTTTGTTAGGATCGATCTCGTTGATCGGGTCGATAAATTGATAAGTAAATTGTACTTCGAATCGAATTGTATTCAATCTCAAAAACAATTAATTTATTCAATAATTATGAAACTTAAATGACCAAAATTTAACAATCAAAAGAACGATTAAAAGAACAATAACAAGTTTCCAATCATAAAGCAACATCAAAGAGAGAATATGATAGTCTTGAACTTCTAGCCATGTCGAATCACCACACTTGAAAAAATTCACAAGTGAATCACATTAGATGATATGTGTTCTATAAAACGTTTTACGCCTTTATATGGCAAATACGGCGTAGCTGAGACATTATTTTATCAATGGTGCCTTGACCCACCGGATATTCGTTTGTGACCTCTGGGGTCTGGTTCAATCCAAGGTATTCAAATACCATGGTAGACTACCCTCGATGTTCCTTGGTGATTTATGAAGTTGTTCTCTGTTCTACTCTGGTTATGTGGTGTACTCAATTGATTCAATCAAGTAAATGAGTCCTTCATCGCCAGCAAACCAGGAGAGAGGATTAGTCTACAATATTATGAATATTCTCTACCATATAGACCTTTCATCTGGAAGGTCTTGAGTGGCTATTACACCAGCATCCATGGACAGAAGAGCATCATACTCAACGAAGACATTTCTGGTTTCAACGAACCTACCTCCATCGAAGCGTAGGCGAAGGGAACACCAAAGTTGTCATTGTTGGAATTAGGAGACGATTACTACAGAAACAAAAACCACATGATACATGTTATGTAACAAATTACGCAACGGAAAGAAGGCACATACCAATAATGCTTTTCTTAGTCCCATGAACGTGACATGATTTCACTATCTGCCAGACGGGTCTTGTAGGAACTCATGTGAAGAAGCAATCTACGAGGAATTGTCTCCACAACAAAGGCTCTTTCAATCTGATCTATGGGATGGATCTTTGGGGTAAATTGATCACTCAATTTCGGCACCTCCTTGTGGTGTGTTGGTTTCAGACGAACCTCTTAGAAATGGGAGATGGATATTTATTGTCTCAACTTAAAGTGAAAAAGTGAATAACCCTAAATAAATCCCTAACACTCTCTATTTATAGGAGGTGGTGGGTTAAAACCCACATAGGGAATAATCCCTAGTTCGGCCATCCATGTGTTAAAGGGGATGCCCAATTTTGGGCCTCTAATGTCTATTGGGATTTAGGCCTAGCCCAAAATCCCTAATGTGACATTACCCAATTACACTTAGGATGTTGGGATTATATTAAATGGATCATAATACGGCGGCCCATTCACTTAATGCCAACAGCTCCCACTCGCCGGAATGAGAGGGTGCCTGTTAATATGTTGTCGACCAACACATCAATATTTATTCTTCAATCCAGTCAAGTTCCCTAATTGTTCATACGAGGTTTTTCGTGCGACCGACAGACACAACATACATAGTGCTACTCATCGGTTAAGAGTGTTGTAGCGTCCGCGGAATGTTGATTCCCAACCTGTTATCAACCTGTTACTTCTCTGTGTCGCGTTGTATCCCTGGTCAACTGTTATTCTCCAATTTCCTAGTTTCCCCGTAGGAACAGTTCTCTAAAGCAACCGTACAAGTATTCACAACCTTCAACTATTATCCGGTTGGTGGCCACATAGTGAATACAAGAGTCGGAGAATTACAGGTGTACATGACCATCCACATTTCCCAAACCTTTAGTCAAATTCAACCGGTTTCTATTACGTGGTCACTGGGACTTTTTGTTCGGGCACTGCGTTTGTACACCTGGAGGCGAACATTGAGGCCCAACCTTGGATATGATTTCTGAGTGGTAAGTATACTTCAGGTGCTCCTTCAGTAAGCACCGGGGATCAGTCACACGCTCAAGGTGCAGAAGTTTGCGCCCATCAGTATCTCAGAAGATTCCACCTAGCACAATCGAGTCTGACCCCGTGGTCGAACGTGGCACGCGCACTATGAAGTGCACGTCGATATCATAACATGAACTTACATATTTTCAGGAATGGGAAATGTCATATGCTATCGTAGATTTCCATCTAGCCCAGAATGTGGTTATTTACGAACAGAGTTCATCACGGCGATCCGGAAAACGATGATCATGTCGTGTAACCCCGAAACCAAATGATCATTTTTTCTTAACATGGTTTATCTTTCGAAACACCATGTTTCTTAGCTGGTCTTAACATGGCTGAGGTTTCCCTTCCATCAAGACGACCATGTCCGTGTGGCGAGGCAAGATCCACATTTGACATATTTTTTTTGGAGGTTTTACACTCATACGACTAGATAATAGACAGTACATATGATGTAATTTAGTCATAATGACGTCGTGAGATTATAAAATCAAATTGCAATTATTTCCTTCAAATATTAATTCAAATTTTAAAATTATTACTGACACATTACAAGCTTCTTAAATCCTACGCAGTCCAAGCATTTTGACGTGCTTTTCGAAAACATCCATGCGTAAAGGTTTTGTCAATGAGTCTGCCACCATACTCTCAGAGGAAAAGTAATCAAATGTGATCAGCTTGTCTTCTACCATATTTTTCGCATAGTTGTATTTAACATCAATGTTTTACGTACTACTATGGTACTTAGGATTCTTAATTTCCTCTATCGCTGCATGACTGTCCGAGTAAATGCGCAAAGGCTTACTCCCGTCCTCGACGTCAAGCAGGGCAGTCAAACGTCGCTTTAGCCAGAAAGCTTCCTGTGCATTATTAGAGAGAGCTACAAATTCGGATTCCATCGTAGACAGCGCGACACATGATTGCTTCTTACTCATCCATGAAATGGCGGCATAATCAAGGAGAAATACTCCTCCTTTGGTGGAATTACGATCATCCGGATCGCCACCATGGTCGGCATCACTATACCCAGTAAATTCAAGCTCATTACCATCATAGCACAGTCTGTAGTCAGTCGTACCTTTCAAATATCGAATAAAGTTTCACGGCTCATAAATTTTGATAACCAGGGTCTTATTGGAAACGTGCTACTAAGCCCTCATCGTAGCAGAAATTTGGACGAGTGCATTGCATGACATACATCAGACTGCTTACCATACTGAGGTACTCTGCACTTTTCATCTGTGTTAGCATATGGTGACTGGGCGCCGTAAGTGGTAGCCCATTAATATGTATACGTTACCTAAGAAATTGGGTAAATGTCATATTAGGGAAATTGGGCTTGACCCAAATCCCAATTGACATGAGAGGCCCAAAATATTGGGCCTCCCTTATACATGGTCGGCCGAAACTTAAGTATAGGGGAAAAGTGGACTTTTGTCCACTTTGCTCCTCCTATAAATAAAGGGTGTTAGGGTTTTATTTGGGGTAATTCACAATTCCTCCTTTTAAGTCTGCTTCCACTTGGGTAGCTTCGGGCTTCTTTTCCTCAAACGGGCTCTAGATGTGTTGTACAGGGACGGGTACGCCGCGATCCTTGAAACACTATCCTCGAACTTAGTCTTCAACTTCCTGGCTTTGATCTCTCGTAATCTGGATCCTGCACAAAGGGCAGTAACCAGCGTGGGAGAGGGGGGAATGCTGGTTGGGCCCTCTCCGACGCTCAAGTCAAAATCTTCTAGAGAGAGAAAGCCTTTTAGAGAGAAGTCAGAGCATTCAATTTCCAAAATGAGGGAGTTGTTCCAAATGGGAGACCTAGGCCCCTATTTATAGGGAACCTAGGGATCATGCCCAGTTTTAAACGGCTTGATGTCGGTATGAAGGAAAACGTATACTGTCATCAAGGTGGACTATGCGTGCACCAACTTCTCGCACTTGGCAAAATAATCGGGATGAGTGCGCGGAGAACATCGGTAATTCGGACCTACCCGGATTGTCTAGCAATCCGAACAGGGTCCGGATTGCCTTAGGGAAATCCGGAAGTCCTCCGGTCCGGGTATTGCCCGTATTCCGGACCGTTTTAGACTAGGGTGTCCGCGGAAGAGTTCTTTTACGGGTTTTAGAGTATTTTGCGAGGCCCGAAATGTAAATACGAACCCGAATTGGACAGATATCTAACACTTGCCCCCGAGTCAAGTAGCAGTTCAAAACCCATACTTGACTCTTTTTAAGATAAGATATTCGTCCAATTTAGGTTCGGTACTGACCTCAAGAGTGGCCTGTTTATCAATTCAAGTGTTGGGATCGTAAATTTGACTAACTTCAATTTTCCACCGTACGTACGTAATCTGTTTATATGGTTAGCGTAACGGACAATTTACGTATAACAACATGCAATTATATTTGCAATATCATGTAATGAATGAAATAAAGATTTATACAACGTGATAATATCATGGTACATGATGTAAGCATATAACACGTTGTCAACATGTAGATGACGACATAGTAAACGGACGACGTAATCATGCAATAAGAAAAATACTTAGAATAATATGAAATTGGAGAACATGCTTGTCAACATGAAGCACTATGTAAACATAGTAAATGATGCAAGCATGTGGTATGATGTAAGCATGGAAAACGATGCAAACATTCAATTCATACTTAGATCATAAAAATAATCACATATCAAACATGAGTTAGTATCATGTACATATACAAATAATAACATGCGTAATGATCTATGAAGCGCGTCATGCAACACTAGGGAGCATGTATGTAAAATAAGCATAGGATAGATGTAAGTATGCTTATACATGATACTAAGGACTTGCGTGAAAATAGATATTAGTTTAGTCCTTAGCTCATGGTGTAGACACTATTAATGAGAATTAGGAGAGTGAATACTCATTATCTTACATCCTTTATAGATAAATTCCCAAGAAGCTCTCCCTTCTTGATGAAGAGGGAATTCATGGAGGTGTGAATTTGGAGTAGTCACATCATATTTGACATCGATCAAGATCGAATCCGGGCAGGGGGGGACCGAGGCGGCGCGTGAGGAAGGGAGGACGGCGCGTGAGGTTGCCGCGGCGGCGCGTGAGTTTTCGGGTGAGGGCGAGTAGCAATTCAAACTTGTTTCGTGTCGGTGAGTCCAATTTCGTACATGGCTGGACCTTTCGTGACTTTGTTTGGCCTTGATTTAGTCTTGAAATCACCATGTACCTAGTTATCTTACCATGCATACAAGGTGTTTGATAAAATGTATTAGAATACTTAGTCCCAAATCGGCCAAAATTTTTCTAAGTGCTGAAAATTTTAGAAAAGTGTAAACGAATTGTTATACTTCCCTTATGCATAGTGTTCATCGCCGACATGTTGTTCCATGTGTTAGCCCTTGTTTTAGTATGCTCGATATTGATGATCGGTATTTATACTTACATGGCCGTCAATAGTCGTATGTTGGTAATGATAGCTTAGGCAATGTACGTTGAGCATCATGTATAGACTGTCAGTCATTGTCTGCAAACATGCTAAAACACTTAGAAAATATTTTAACAATATCTAATGCTTGTTACCATAGATGTCGTCGTATGAGCTTTGTCGATTAGCGTCATAGGAATTGCTTAGGAGGTATTGTGTAGAAGTTGATAATAGCTACTTGATGCACGCAATTCATCCTTGTCGACATGTATGTAGGTACATGGAAACACTTAGAAAATATTCTTCACTTGTCGACATGCATCCTTGTCGACATGTATGTAGGTACATGGAAACACTTAGAAAATATTCTTCACTTGTCGACATGCATCCTTGTCGACATGTATGTACGTACATGGAAACACTTAGAAAATATTCTTCACTTGTCGACATGCATCCTTGTCGACATGTATGTAGGTACATGGAAATACTTAGAAAATATTCTTCACTTGTCGACATGCATCCTTGTCGACATATATGTACGTACATGGAAATACTTAGAAAATATTCTTCACTTGTCGACATGCATCATTGTCGACATGTATGTACGTACATGGAAATACTTAGAAAATATTATTCACTTGTCGACATGCATCCTTGTCGACATGTATGTACGTGCTTGTATGTGCGCACTTGCCCCCACACTTAGAATTTTTTCTCTATCCCTGGCTATGTACGCTGTATCCATATGCTTGATGTAAACGCAGGTTGTATGCCAACACCTTGTTGTATGCTAACACTTGGTAATATGCTGACACATAGTAGCATGCTGTCCGCTTGCAATATGCTGACTGTCATCTTGAGCAAAACACTTAGAAAATATTTCGCCCTTGTAATCATGTATCCATGTCGACATGCGTGTACATAAATAGTGCTCGCACACTGATTGATTTCTTGTTTTTAATTTTCAGGATTCCAAGTTACACAGTCTCCTTTTCAGAGTTAGTCTTCTTGCCGCGGTTACTATGAGTAAGTCTTCTATCCCCGTTCCGCGAGTGACATTATGTTCAGATGTTGGTGATGAGTTACATATTGATGATCCTTGTAACCTTGCTTATATCATCCTTGTAGACTGGTTTATTGGTAAGAAATCTTCATTACATGCGGAGTCTATTCGCAACACTCCTCCATCCGAGACGTCCGCTTCATCACTTGTTCTTACTGCCCCCGTGACTTCTGGATATGGTCGCGGAAAAGGGCTCATGGGTAATATGTTTTTCCTTGTAACTTTTCCTTATCTTTTACTTCTTTGACTCATTATTTGTTTTGTTTTTGATTATCCAGTACGTTCCCCTGCTCTTGATGTTTCTGTGGATGATTATCAACTTCCTATCAAGCGATCCGAGGTGGTGTCGCATGTCTCGAGGGATCCTAGGCGTGTAAGAACGAATGCTGCCCCTCCACCTTCCACTTTTGATGAAGGAGGGGAGGTTACTGGATGCACAACGGTATCTTCTGCCCCCCAGTCGAGAGATCGACTCGCCGAGGATCGCTCCTCATCTGTTGGTATGAGATGTACTTCGCATTTCTTGTTATACTCTGATTTTCAACACTTGGTTTTTATTCTTTTTCTTTTCCTTGCAGTGATCCTCGCTTTGAAGCGTGATCATCTTCTTCGTCCCTTGGAAGGTGATATATCTGGAGATGCTTGGAAACCTCTTGGTAGGGGTGGTCTTCGCTTCCCTAAGGAGGTAAAACTTAATATGCCGGAGGTTGGTGTTCGTGTGCTGCACAGGAGTGTGCCTCCAGGCGATCGACGTGCTTGTCTGAGGACTGATGAAGAAGCCGAAGAGTGTGTTGAACATGCTTTGGCTAATTTTGCTCCTGTAAGTTAACAAGTTATGTTTCCTGATAACTTTCGTGCCGTACGCCTTTGTTGTGTAATGTTTATGGCCTTGTGTTCTTGTATTATTTTCAGGCTGTGTCTCAGATGGTAACATGTCGTTATATGTTGTGGAGCTTGTTAATGCTAGAAGAGCTGCTGTCAACAGATGCAACACCGTTAGTCTTGAACTTGCCCGTTCTAAGGAGAAGGTGTGTTCACTCGGCTTGAAGATATCTGACTCCGAGACCAAGTATCAGGTGCAGGAGACTCAAATTTCTGATCTTGAAGCTGAGATGATTGCGCTTGAGAAACAGATTTCTGATGACATCCCATCTCGAGAGGCTGCCTTGATTGCCGCACGTGAGGAACATTATGCGCTTGGAATTGAAGCGGGTTTTTCCCAGTATTTGAGAACTCCCGCTTTTAGTCTTGTAGCTAAGAAGATAACTGATACCATGATGGGAAAGCGTGTCGGGGATTACTTTCGTCGTGTTAACGCGCTTGCCCCCAACTTTCCTTTTGACAAGCTTGGGCCTTGTTCTAACTATGTCGTTAACTATCTTAAGGCATTGCACACTTTGGGGCTTGATGTATCTGCCTATGATATGATTTGAAGATGGAGGGGTTGTTGATGTCAGTGTTGCTTCTCCTAAGCTTATGGATGTTGTTCCACAGCTTACTGGGAATAGTGGAACTTCTCATGTATCTTTGAGTTGATGTTTGAAGTTGGTGCTGATTTCCTGGACATGTTATCTTAGTCCCTTGGAAATGATAATATGTTTGCTTGTATGGTACTTCGTCCTTGGTACTCGTCCTTTGGACCTGTTTTTAATAATAATAAACATGTGATAACTTGTTAGTAATATTCCATACCTTGCGTTATGTTCAGTGTCCGTGTGTATTGGTCTTGCATGATAGGATTGAACTCTTTGTTGTGATGGATAGAACATACGATGTTGCGACTTGAGCATTGCAGGGTGTTATGTACACTTGGTACTTGTAGCATTGCGGGTAGTAATGTACTTGGCACTTGGCCTTTGACATGTAGCAGTGTCGTCTTGGCGTAGCAAGACTTAAGTTTATACCGTCTCTTAGTTCCACTCTAAGGCGACGTTGTTGCAAGATATTTCTTGCTTATTTTTCTGTTTTTTCGTTAAATGCTAAAGAGCAAGATAACGTTATACAAGACTCGACTTGTAAGTTTGATGAGTTTTGTACAAGGTTTGCTTTAAAAAGCGTATAACATGAAGCTATCCTTTCTCAGGCCTAAATCTTCATGGTGTATGTACCCTTAAGAGAGTATGCATACTTTTAGTGTGTGGGGTTATCGTCTAATAAGAGAATTTCCGCCACGATGGGGTGATCAGTCCCATAATGCATTTGCCGCATCCTGTTTTTATTCAGGGAATGGCTATGAACACGAGGATTTGCCCGGAGGATTTCACAACATGCCATTTTTTAGAAGTAAACATGGGGTTTGCCCTTTTGAAAAGGATGTCGCAACATGTTACTTTTGATAGATGTGAACATGGTTTTATCCTTACAAGGAGGATATTGCATCATGTCACTTTTGGAGCATTGCATGATGTTGCTTTTGAGTGAATATTACTTTGAATTTGTTGAAGATGAACTTGTTGATGTCGCCTATTAAAAGTTGCATGGCGTGATGATTTGTTGATATGAGTAGTATGCACGTTGTTTGCTACTTGATGTTAATTCAGAGTATAGTGCATAATGTGGGAAGGTACCTACGTGAGTAAATTGACTTTATTAAATGATTGATGTGATTTCATGATTGTAAACAAACTTGGAGTTAATAAATCTCCCCCCTTTTTTAATATAAAAGTTTAAGACAAAAGAGCTTGATACAATAGCTCCTTTGTAATATAATATTCTTCCTTCATCCATGGAATTTCTTCAAGTGCCCCCCATTGAATGTGTTTGGAAGGATGTTGCCTTCAGTATCTTGGAGGTGGTATGCGCTAACATAGGGGACTGAGACAATCTTGTATGGGCCTTCCCACTTTGGAGACAACTTTTTGATTTGATCTAAGTGTGAGAATTCATTCCTTCTCCACACCATCTCGCCCACATAGAATTGTCTTTCTTTCACTTTCCTGTTGTAGTGTCTTGTAGTTATTAAGCGCATACGTGCTTGGGTTAGCTCCGAGTTTCGCCTTCTTTCGTCTGCCAAGTCCAGGTCTAAACGCATTTCCGCTTCGTTGGTTTTAGGATTGAAATGAGTTGTGCGGTATGATGAGACAGCGATTTCGATTAGAGCTACGGCATCTGTTCCGTATACTAGGCTGAATGGTGTTTCGCCTGTTGACTCCTTTGGGATTGTGCGCACAGCCCATAGGACACTACTAAGCTCTTCTGCCCATCCTCCCTTCAAAGCGTGAACTCTTTTCTTAAGACCATCCAGGACGATCTTGTTTGCTGATTCGACTTGTCCATTGGTTTGGGCATGACGCACTGATGCAAAACGGTGATCTATGTTGAGTCTTTCACAGAACGACTGAAGTCTTGAACTCCTGAATTGTGGCCCATTGTCACTGATGAGTACTCTTGGTATGCCATAACGTGCAATGATGTGGTTTCGTATGAAATCCATTATTTGCGCGTCTGTCGTACGTGCTAACGCCTTAGCTTCAATCCACTTGGAGAAGTAGTCGATGGCTACTACAATGTACTTTGTTTGCCCCTTGGATTGTGGAAGTGGACCCACCAAGTCAATTCCCCATTGTGCAAAAGGCCAGGAACTTGCAATTGGACACAATTCCGTTGCGGGAGCCGTTATGTTCCTTGAAATAGTTTACAGGATTCGCATTCCGTAACCATGTTTGTTGCTTGGCTTCTCATTGTTGGCCAATAGTATCCTAGACCTAGCGCTTTTCGGATTAAGGATCTTGCCCCCTCGTGACAAGCTGCTTGGCCTTCGTGCAAGTCCTTCAACACTGTCATACCTTCTGGGAAAGTTAAGCACTTTAGGTATGGTGTTGAGAATCCTTTCTTGTATAGCTGGCCTTCGATCAATGTATAGTTGACAGCGATTCTTCTGATTTTTTGCGCTTTAAGTCTTTCTTCCGGCAAGACGTTATCTGTGAGGTATGCCAGAATTGGAGTCATCTAGGTAGGCTCTGTGTTGATATTTAATACTTCTAGTTTGTCGATTACGGACATGATCCTGTTTTCGATGAAGTGTGTTTCTTGGCCTTGTTCCCTTCCCTGCGCGAACTTGCTTAACACATCTGCCTCTTGATTTTCTTCCCTTGGAATGGACGTTATGTTGAAAGTTTGAAAGCTTGTGATGAGCTCCTTTGCTTGTTCCAAGTATTTCTGCATGTTCTCTGACTTGGCTACATACTCGCCTTTGACTTGATTGACAACTAGTTGTGAGTCGCACTTGACTCTTAAGTGTTTGATTCCGAGGCCTTTTGCGATCCTCAAGCCTGTTATCAAGGCTTCATATTCTGCCTCGTTATTCGTTGCTCTGAATGTTAGGCTTAGAGCATATTTCAACGATTCTGACCCATCAGGTGGAATTATGAGGAAACCAGCTCCTGATCCTCCAACATTTGAGGAACCATCAGTGTACATTTGCCATACTTCAGTGTGCTCTTCACTTTGTTGTGCCCCGTCTTGAATGTTAGTTTCCGGGGTTATCCCTGTGAATTCCGCAATAAAGTCTGCCAATGCTTGTCCCATGATTGTTGTTCGTGGAGCAAAGTGAATGTGGAACTCACTTAGCTCGATTGACCACTTTGTTAATTTTCCCGACATGTTTGGCTTTGACAGGATGTGCTTCAAGGGTTGGTCCGTCAGGACTGTTATCTCGTGTGCATGGAAGTATGGTCTCAATTTCCTTGCCGCCACTATGAGAGCATATAGATACTTTTCGATTGGCATATAATTCACTTCGTATTTTGCCAGGATCTTGCTCACGTAGTATACTGGGAGCTGTGTAGTCCCTTTTTGCTTGACGAGTACCGAGCTGACTGTAGTATTGCTTATGGATATGTACAGGTAGAGCGGCTCGCCTTAGATTGGTTTTGCTAACGCTGGGAGCGTTCGCAGGTGCTGCTTCAATTGTTGGAATGCTTCTTCACATACTGGTGTCCACTCGAACTTCTTGTTTGCACGAAGCACTTGGAAGAATGGAAGGGCTTTGTCTCCTATTCTTGCGAGGAACCTGTTAAGAGCTGCTAAACGTCCATTCAATTGTTGGACTTCTTTGTGCTTCTTGGGAGACTCCATTTCTTCAATCGCCTTTACTTTTTCCGGGTTTGCTTCGATTCCTCTTTCGCTGACCATGAAGCCAAGAACTTTTCCTGATTACACGCCAAAGGCACACTTTGTTGGATTTAATCTAACTTGGAATTCTCGCATTCTTTTGAACACCCGGCGGAGGTTATCAGCATAGCTACGCCTTTTTGTCGACTTCACGACCATGTCATCCATGTATGCTTCCATGATCCTCCCGGTCATATCTCCGAAGATTGTGTTGACCATACGCTGGTATGTTGCTCCAGCATTAATTAGTCCGAATGGCATGACCTTGTAATTGTAGATCTCGCTGTCTGCGTAGAACGCAGTGTGAGGTGCGTCTTGTTTCGCCATTGGAATTTGGTTGTATCTTGAATACGCATCAATTATTGACATTAGTTCGTGTCCTGCGGTGGCGTCTACTAGCTGGTCGATCCTTGGCAGCGGATATGAATCCTTTGGACATGCGTTGTTGAGGTCTCTGTAGTCGATACACATTCTCATCTTGCCGTTAGGTTTGGGTACCAAAACTGGATTCACAACCCATATTTGGTATTGCGACTCTTCGATGAAGCCCGCGTTCAGCAACTTGCCCACTTCTTCTCGTATTGCGAGCTTTTTGTCTCCATCCAGTGGTCGTAGTTTTTGTGTTATAGGCCTGGATCCTGGTTTGATGTTGAGCTTGTGAGAGATTATATTTGGGCTTATTCCTGGCATATCGCTTGGTGACCATGCGAACAGTTCCTTATACTTTATTAGAAGTGCCTTGATTTCTATGACTTCATCTTCTGACAGTGATGCTCCCACTCGTACCATCCTTTCTGGCTCATCGATCTTGATTTCTTGCAATGCTTCAACAGGAGCAGGACGTGCATGATCCGTCCTTGGGTCTTCATCAATGATGGGAACCGTGTTATTGTCCGTCTTGACATTACACTGGAGTGCAACCTTGTAACAATCTTTTGATAGCTGCTGGTCTCCCTTTACTTCACCAATTCCCGCTTTTGTTGGAAATTTGATCTTCTGGTGTGATGTTGACGCTATCATGCCCCACTTGTTCATGTTTGTGTATCCCATGATTCCATTATATACGTCAAGCTTTTCTACGATCACGAATGGTACATCTATTTGGAGCTGTTGCTCTCCCTCTCCCATGATGACTAGCAAAGTTATGAATCCTAGCGGGTAACTTGTATCTCCCATGAATCCCACCAAGGGTGAATCCATTCTTTTGACGTGCCTCCTTCTCCCCAGGGCTAAAATGATAGCCTTTGTAATGATATTGGGTGAACTTCCACCATCTACCATAATGCGCTTAACGTCCATGCCATCGATTGTCATAGTTATAACCAACGCGTCGGTGTGCGGGTGCACAATGTGGTCCTTGTCATTTGATGAAAAGCTAATGACGTCTTTTGTGCAATCATCCTCTTTGTCGGCATCTATCATGACAGTATCCTTCAAGTCAGCATCCTGGCATATACGCTTTGTGCGGGTAGCGTATATTTCTCGTTCATACGACGTTTCTCCTCTGGCTCCAAAGCCTCCATGGAACACGTGCACATTTGCCATCTTCTCCGTAAAGGATGCTTTGTATGCATTTTGGGCTTCACAGCCATACTGTGTGGAAGGCACGTTTGTGAATGGTACGGTTGAAGTGGTAGATCCTGTATCTGGAACGTGAGATCACCCAGGTTGGCTTCTTGTCGGCTTCGGCTTTTTTGCACCCGCCTTCTTTGGTCGTCTTCCTGTCATGGCTTGCGGTACGGCACAACTTGTTGTTCGAATCACTCAGACGGCGCCAAATGTTAAGTCTGCTTCCACTTGGGTAGCTTCGGGCTTCTTTTCCTCAAACGGGCTCTGGATGTGTAGAACAGGGACGGGTACACCACGATCCTTGAAACACGATCCTTGAACTTAGTCTTCAACTTCTTGGATTTGATGTCTCGTAATCCGAATCCTGCACAAGGGGCAGTAACCAGCGTGGGAGAGGGGGGAATGTTGGTTGGGCCCTCTCCGACGCTCAAGTCAAAATCTTCTAGAGAGAGAAAGCCTTTTAGAGAGAAGTCAGAGCATTCAATGTCCAAAATGAGGGAGTTGTTCCAAATGGGAGACCTAGGCCCCTATTTATAGGGAACCTAGGGATCATGCCCAGTTTTGAACGGCTTGATGTCGGTATGGAGGAAAACGTATACCGTCATCAAGGTGGACTATGCGTGCACCTCGCACTTGGCAAAATAATCGGGATGAGCGCGCGGAGAACATCGGTAATTCGGACCTACCCGGATTGTCTAGCAATCCGGACCGGGTCCGGATTGCCTTAGGGAAATCCGGAAGTCCTCCGGTCCATTTACTGCGCGTATTCCGGATCGTTTTAGACTTGGGTGTCCGCGGAAGAGTTCTTTTACGGGTTTTAGAGTATTTTGCGATGCCCGAAATGTAAATACGAACCTGAATTGGACAGATATCTAACACCTCCTAAGTGATGATTTGAGAGAAAACCCCCCCCCCTCCCCTAGAACAAGTTTCGGCCAAACCATATTGCACCACCAAGGGTGTACCAGTTTGCTTAGAGAAAATCACTCCGAAGATCCATCCCTGCCAAGATCGATCAGAGGCTTTGCTGTGAAGACTATACCGCGTAGGACTTCCTCAAAAATAACTTCTACGGGTTCCGTCCGGTGGGTCGTGAACTCCCTCAACAGGATCCTTGGGGACTACGGAAAGGGTTTAAGGTATGTGCACATCTTCCGCCGCGTAATTCTCATTACTGGCATGTACATGCGTTTAAGTTTTCGTAGTAATCTGCCGCGTAATCCAACAGTAGTATCAGAGCCTGTGTTACAAGTTCGTGATTTTGATAAATTGAAGTTCTTGAGAATTTGAAATTTCTGGCCGAAATTTTAAAATTATGACTTTTGAAATTTTTGAAATTTTTAATGAGTGTGCCGAAATTTTTCATGATGTTCTTAGTAAAATTTGACGTTCATGATCTTCAAGAAAAAGGGGACTTTTATAAAAATCAAACATTGGATTGTAGATCTTATTAAAATTTGATCTTGAAATTTGACCACTTGTTTCCAATTTAGTGTTTTCGGCAGAACCTTATAGGAATTACAAGGTGATTTTTTTTCATTTCATAGGCCCCAAGTAATGTTTATTACGGCCAAAACTATATAGGGTTATTGTTTAACATATTTTAATTTTATTTAAAGATAACAATATATCTATAATTGGAAACATAAGGATAGGTTCACATTAAATATATGTAAATATATATAACTATCAATATATCTGACTAATTTATAGGGATTGAGATATTATTTATAGATTTAGTTAACTAAAATTTTAAGAAAATATATTGTTAGTATATTTTTTTCCCTATTAAAGGTATTGACAATAAATAAATATATATATATAGATGCGCCGAAATTTATATATATATATAAGTGTGTGTGTGTGTGTGTATTGTTGATTGATTTACTTTTTATACATAGATTCTTGACAGTAAATATATATATATATATATATATATATATATATATATATATATATATATATATATATATATATATATATATATATATATATAGATATGTGCCGATTTTTATATATATATGCAATATTGGAAATTATTTTATATAGTTAATAATTATTGGAGGCTAAGTTAAGTTTTTAGTGGACTTTAAAACCCTACTTAGCCCACAAGATTATTTTGGCCCAACCCTATGTGTTTAATGGGCCGGTCCAATTTGCTAAATTGGATAGGAATAAAACCAAACCGGATTTTCGTAATTGGTTCGACCTAGCCGGGTTGGGTCGAACCGGGGTAACTAAGTGAACCTAACCGAACCAGTTTTGTTTGTTGAACCGAACCCTATTTTATTGGACCGGTTCGGGCCGAACCAGATTTTGAAAATTAAACCGGACCGAACCGAACCAGATTTACTAGACCGAACCGAACCAAACCGAAATTGACTGAACCGATCCGGATTTCTCAAAATCGAATTCAAGTCAATTATTAAAATAGGATGGTCATGTTTTAAAACTCAATGTTTTAGAACTTTAATTCGTCTACACAGTTCTCGAAGTTTTAAAACTTTCAAGTTTTTTATTAAACCTTAATGCCTAGTTTCGATTATGAGGATGGATCTTGGAAATGCATGATTTAGGGACTAGATTAATTAGAGGGCTGAATTGCAATTTTTTACTTTTCATCACATATATTTATTAGAACTGTTGTCTTGACGACGTCAAGTTAGCTAGATGTTGGGGGGCGGAGCCCTGGTTAAATATATGGTTTGCGCATTAGGACAGACATGCTGTGATGATTGTGATTTCCTAGGATTCATGTCTAGAAACAAGCATGATTAATTTTAAGCATGAATTGCAAGTCAGCCCTGTTAGGTTCCGAGTCTAGGGTCAACGGGCGGTCGACCTAAGTCTCATTCCTCACTGGAGATATTGTGGATTTGGTGCTCTCGGGTTGTGCTGTCCTAGCTTGTGTCCTTCCGTCCTTAGCTTCTCTTCTCTTCTCGCCCTGCAAGAGGGGCAATACCAGGCACAGAGGGGGGGTGGTGCCTGATGAACCCTCTCGGATGCCTAAGTCAGTACGGTTTTAGAGAGATAAAGCTAGAGAGATGTCAGAGCAAAATTATGCAACTTGCCAAGATCCCCCAATGAATAGTGGAAGGGTTGTATTTATAGGCAACAGTGTCATTAAGGTGGCTTAATGACATCGTTAACCTTTAAACACAATTAATTAACCTTTAAACACGTAATTAAGACCTTAGGGTACAGAGAAGGTTGGCGGAAATAAACCGAGTATGGGAGTCTAAAAACAGTGTCGGGGCCCTTGGGGGGAAGGAAAATCCGACCCCCAAGGGTAGGGGTTGGGTGTGGCCACCCAACCCCTCCTAGGGGAGATCGGGTTGGCCCACCCGATCTCCCCTAGGGGAGGTCGGGTTTGGCCACCCGACCTCACCTAGGTGAGTCTAACTTGGCCCAGACGAGTATTCTGGCCTCGTCCGGACCGTTGGTGTTTTCGCGGGGTGTTCGGGTTGAAGTTTCGATTTGCAATCATTAACGGGGTGAACAAAATGAAACGATTCGGAAGTAAACGGGTTCAAATTGGGCGTATATCCATCACATGCCCCCGAGTCAACCAATGGCCTGACCCTTGATTGACTCTATTTTAGGATGGTATGACACGCGCAATTTGAAGCCGGGATTTTACCTTTTGTCGGAATGCTTACTTACCCATGGATGTGTGTCTCTGACTCTGCCCCCTGCCTTATAAGATAGAGGAATTGCAAACGTCAGAGTAGCACGGACACGTGTCCAAGCACGCGTCCGTCTGAGGTGGAAATAATAAATCTATCCTTGCCATGGGCGTATACTTGAACAATACATACACACATGGGGATGCATTATGAATACAGCTAAACGGATTCATACTTCAATTTCATGCCGGGATTTGTCTAAGTGGAGAAAAATTTAATTTTGGTCTAAAATTTTTCTAAGTATGGGATGCTTAAAAATAAACCCATAGGATGTTACCTTGAGTGAACATGGATGTATCATGAACATGGAAGTGTGTACCTATATAAGGGAAGGTGTGTCGTGGACATGAGGGTCCTGGACTTGCGAGGTGCCATGCATCCGACGCGTCGTTGATGAACATCTTACAGCAGAAGTATGTTCTCAATGTATATGCCGAGGGACATGACCCTTGTTGATATAGTATTGCCCCCAAGATCATTGAGGTGAATGCCCCCAGAGGGGGAGTATATGTAGTGACATGGCCAAGTAGGGGAATTTGCCCCTTAGTCGCGAGGTGTTAGGCCTCCTGGTATGTTGTCGATGAACATCTCATGATAAACATGTGTTGGGTAGCGCAAACGTGTGTAGTGCCATATAGGCTGTATAAAGCGTTGGGACGAGGCCCGTACTGACATAGAGTTGCCCCCGTATAGGGGATGTTCGCTATGTAGTAGTTGTGAACTTGTAAGTTCGTAGGTGTGGAGTTGCCCCCCTGTCGGGACGTTCGCACCGTAGTCGTTTCGGGCACGAGGTGGCGACTATTGTACCGACTGCTACTTGGGTTTTCCAAAGTAGGGTGCATTCCACAGCTGCTACTTGGTTTTTCCCAAGGTAGGGTGCACTCCGCGACAGCTACTTGAAGTTTCCGAGGTAGGGAGAAGGCCAGAGGTCGGACGAGGCAACATACCCTTCCATGGCGTCGGTCAGAGGTCGGCGAGGCGACGTGCCTATCCATGTTGTTGCCACAACCTGGCGTTTTCAAGGTAGTCTGCCTCCTGCACCGCTACTTGGTTTTCCCCAAGGTCGAGCGTGGCTTGCGACCCGTATTTGGTTTTTCCCAAGGTAGAGTGTCTTCTTGGTACGTCTCCTGAACCTGTATATAGTCCATTACCTGTGAACACAATAATCGTTGGACAATATGCGGACATGATAGCCGCCTAGAGGGGGTGGACATGATAGCCACTCCAAGATGTGCGGACATGATAGCCGCTTATCACTGAGTGGACATGATAGCCACTCCGAGAGGTGCGGACATGATAGTTGCCCCTAGATACGCGGACATGATAACCGCTCCGAGATGTGCGGTCATGATAGCCGCTCCGAGATGCGCGGACATGATAGCCGCTCCGAGATACGCGGACATGATAGCCGCTCCGAGATACGTAGACATGATAGTCTGCTGCTATTACACCTAGTTTCTGGATGAGAGGTGTTACTCTTCCTCTTAGACTGTCGACATATGCGTGTTTGGTAGGAGGTGTAGGAGGTGTACGCGCTTGGCGTGACTCTCTCGAATCTTGTAAGGTGGTGATCTTAGAATAACAGTGGTACGCCATGACTTGTCATAGCGTTTCCCACAGACGGCACCAAGTGTTAGGTTTCAAGTCTAGGGTCAACGGGCGGTCGACCTAAGTCTCGTTCCTCACTGGAGATATTGTGGATTTGGTGCTCTCGGGTTGTGCTGTCCTAGCTTGTGTCCTTCCGTCCTTAGCTTCTCTTCTCTTCTCGCCCTGCAAGAGGGGCAATACCAGGCACAGAGGGGGGGGGGGGGTGGTGCCTGATGAACCCTCTCCGATGCCTAAGTCAGTACGGTTTTAGAGAGATAAAGCTAGAGAGATGTCAGAGCAAAATTATGAAACTTGCCAAGATCCCCCAATGAATAGTGGAAGGGTTGTATTTATAGGCAACGGTGTCATTAAGGTGGCTTAATGACATCGTTAACCTTTAAACACAATTAATTAACCTTTAAACACGTAATTAAGACCTTAGGGTACGGAGAAGGTTGGCGGAAATAAACCGAGTATGGGAGTCTAAAAACAGTGTCGGGGCCCTTGGGGGGAAGGAAAATCCGTCCCCCAAGGGTAGGGGTTGGGTGTGGCCACCCAACCCCTCCTAGGGGAGATCGGGTTGGCCCACCCGATCTCCCCTAGGGGAGGTCGGGTTTGGCCACCCGACCTCACCTAGGTGAGTCTAACTTGGCCCGGACGAGTATTCTGGTCTCGTCCGGACCGTTGGTGTTTTCGCGGGGTGTTCGGGTTGAAGTTTCGATTTGCAATCATTAACGGGGTGAACAAAATGAAACGATTCGGAAGTCAACGGGTTCAAATTGGGCGTATATCCATCAAGCCCCTTATATTTTAAATGTTTTAAAAACAAAACCTAGTCGCCAAATATGCATGCTTGATGTGGAAGTGTTCATGTATGACACGTGTGCCTGAATGTTGAGGATGTAGCTGCATGGATAGTTTACTTGGAAGGTAGAATTATATATGCTAGCATGAGTTCCTCGGAACATTAAACGCATGACGCGTATGCATGATGTGTGGTTTGGTTGATGAATTTTGGGCTAGCTATGATAATTTACTTGTGAAGTAGAATTATATAGGCATGCGTAAGTTCATCGGAACATTTAAAATACAAAAGGGCCTTGGGAAAGCCAAGATCGGGTATGCTTATTTCAAAGTTCCCGTTCCGGTAATTTGCAAATAAAACCGTTTTTAAGAGACTGCTCTATTGGATTGAAGACGACGGTAATGTGAACTCTTTCACGAACCCCCTTCCCTTGATTTACTGGTGGTTGGCTGGTTTGGATGACTGAAGAATCATTATTTGTCGTATTCCATCTTAATAGATATCTGATGTATGCAATTCTTTCTCAAAATGTTATTGTCTCCCTGATTATGCATGATATCAATCTGTTAGTTTTCATGGCTTTGTCAGTACACTTTTATGAACATCGCAATCTGGATGGTATGAATTATGATGAATGGAAAGATAGTGTTGAGGAACTCCTTATGGCTGCGGATGTTGATGATCGAATCAATCCAAAAGCAAAAAGGATCGAAACGGACGGATGTGGAATTCCATACCCCTACAACAGCAAGAAAAGGGTGAGGATTGATCGAACAGCACGAGAATTAATTTACTCGAAACTGTCAGATGAAGCAGATGAGGAGTTTATTGTGAGCAATGCAATGCGTCTTTGATGTGTCATTCGTCTCCACTAAGGGGGAGGAAAGGCCGCTGAAGCAAAAGACCTTATGGCAGAATACTATCGTGCAACACGCGGGTAAAACCACCTATTTTCTTTAAATAAAGGGTTAAAGCTAACTTTTAAACAACATGTTTGACCGAATGTAGCTTATTGTAAAATAGTTTTTTTTGTATAGTTTTGTTACCAAACGTTTGAAAAAAATTGATTTTTGGTACATCTGTTATTTGGTCGTTAGTTTTGGCCGTTAAATGGCATGTGCACGTCACATGACCCACCCTTACTTTTATTTTGTTTAATTTAGTTCTAAAATTTCAAAATCAAGCCCAATTGACCTAGCCAGACGTAGCATAGGGCTAGGTCAGACCTTAGGTCGGGATCGGCTGGGTCCGGCGACCCCAAATTGAGCAAAATCAAATGTTTAGGGTCGGTTAAGACTCACATGACTTGCGTATGCCATTTAAACAACCAAAACTAACAGCCAACTAACGACGGATGTGCCAAAAGCCACATTTTTTTTCAAACGTTTAGTAACAAATGTAAAAAAAAAAAACTGTTTTTTTTTTTTTTTTACTAAAAGCCACATTTCGTATGAAATACATGTAAGCTTTAACCCTTAAATAAATTTGTAGGTAGAATTAGGTCAACTGGGCCGAAAATAATCAACCCGACTGACTGGGCTTGAGCTTGAGATGGGTTTCGGCGTTCTAAGGGTTTATTTATCAGGTCCGTGAATTCAGTTTCTCCGGCGCCGATCAACTTTTGCAGGACTTTAACGGCGGAGGACTATATTGAAGAGTTTGCTTGCTGCTGCCACTGCTAGTAGGACTTGATCCTGGTACTTGATACTCCCAGCCTGACACCATCCTTTTCTTCTCCAAGTGAAACCATGTCTGCAAGGGGCGACGGCCGCCGTGTGCGGAGGAAGTTCATTGGAGCTGGCTGCAACAAGATAGTGAACAATCTGTCGTGGGGTGCGTGCGATCTGCTCGCCTTTGGCGCTCAAAATGGCGTGGCGATCTTCTGTCCTCACAGGGCGCAGATTCTGACAACGCTTCCTGGTCACAAGACAGTTGTGAACTGCACACACTGGCTGCCAAGCAACAAATTCGCATTCAGAGGTACCATTTCGCAACTGAAGCTTCTATTGAGTATTGGACTCCAGTTCGTCATTTGTCAGTATTATACTGAATATCCCATTTATGATATATATTCCAAGATGTAATGTAACTTGTTTGCAGCAAAAAACTTCGACCGGCATTATCTGTTATCTGGAGATTCTGATGGTGTCATCATGCTGTGGGAATTATCTCTGCTGGATCAAAAGGTACTTCCCGTTCTGGTTTAAGTAAGTATTGCTACCATAGGATGCATCATTAGTTGTTTGGAAAAACTTTGATTGAAAATGAAGTTTTTCGGAAATGTAAGGACTAAGAATCACGCGGTTTAAAAGGCTGTTCCCTACTCCAATACATAAACAAGAATCTTAGGAAGTTTTGGAAATGCTCTTCTCTGGTATGTGGAAGCTGTAACTTTTTTTTTGTTTTGATCTATGGGCTACTAATATTCCCGAAGCTAACAGTTTAATTGTTGGGGCTTGATTTGTTTGCATTTTTTAAATTAGTTTATAAATATGATGCTCAGTGCTATCTCTCGTTAGCTGTAATGAGCTCTTAACTGATATCTTCTGAGATGCTTCATTACCGGTTTATTTGCAGTGGAAGCATGTGTTACAAGTACCAGAGTCTCACAAGAAGGGTGTTACGTGTATAACCGCAGTCATGGTTTCTGAGAACAACTTTTTGTTTGCGACATCTTCATCTGATCGTACGGTGCATGTATATGAAGTACTTGTGCCAAAATCAAGCATAGGTATGTTGTTCCTATCTTTTGTGAATTAACCTAGCAGTCGCTGCCTTTTTTTGGTTTTTGTTTTTTGGTCAAACACTGCCATTTAATGTCTACTAGATTCCCTTTATTTTTATTGCTGCATATTAGTCTTGTGTATGTGCTTGATTTAGCCATAGTAGATTTCAACAGGTAATTCTTTAATTTATGGGTGAGCTTCTGAAAACATTGATTTGATTACCCCATTGCTTTTGTTAATTTTCAATCAGGCCCTCTTTTCCTTCCATCATAATTTTTTTAGTGAAAAGATCCAACTTGTTGTTTCATTTGGATGCATATACATAACAAGAATCACACCTGTATCTATTCATGAGCAAGTCTCCTCTACTGATTGTTCAGTCGTTGGGTTCTGAGTGATTTCCGTCTAAACAAAATGTACTTGGACATGCCACTTTTTATTTCTCCCCTGACTTCCTGAGTCTGGCTTTTCCTGTCACAAATTTTGTATAATTACTTAATTAGAACTGATCCTGTTTGAAGCTCCTCCTATACATGCTTGAAGTGTAGGAAATACCCATAATTGGCTTTCCTGGTAGCATTATATATCTTTCAGATTCTTCTGTCAAAGTTATGCATTTCTAGTGATTGATTGCTGTTGTCGCCTGCTTAAAATATTTAGTATTTTATTATAACTGTATTAGTATTACTACTTTGCCAAATGCTAATGACAAACATCGGCTGGTTGTTTTAGGTGAATGTACTGTTTCTTCAGTTGATTCCATATCTGTTGGTTCTAAGACTATGGTAGCGATCTCATTAGCTGAGTTGCCTGGAAATTCCAGTCAGTTGGTCTTGGCAATGGGAGGTTTAGACAACATAATTCATTTATATTGTGGTGATAGGACTGGAAAGGTACCCAACTTCACATTTTACGTTTTATGCACAATGTATATTCATAAACCTTTTCTTCGGTGCTAATTTGTTTTTTTGCCCTTTATGTTTATTATCTTCCAGTTCATCCATGCCTGTGATTTGAAAGGGCATACAAATTGGATACGAAGTTTGGATTTCTCTCTGTCATTGTCCACTGATGATGAATCAAAGAGTATTTTCCTTGTAAGCTCATCTCAGGATAGGGGAATTCGCATATGGAAGATAGCTCAGAAGGACTCATTGGCAAATCAAGATAGCAGAGTTAGTGAGCAAGAAATTGATTTGGCGTCTTATATTAAGGGTCCCTTATTTGTCGCCGGCTCATGCTCATATCAGGTTTCCCTTGAGTCTCTTCTGATTGGACATGAAGACTGGGTCTATTCTGTTGAGTGGCAGCCACCCTCTATCTCATCTTCAAATGAAGATTCTTATTTTCAACCCATGAGTATCTTATCAGCATCCATGGACAAGACAATGATGATCTGGAAACCAGAAAGAACTACTGGTCTATGGATGAATGTGGTCACTGTTGGTGAATTAAGTCACTGTGCATTGGGATTCTATGGTGGCCATTGGAGCCCAACTGGAAGATCGATTATAGCATATGGATATGGTGGATCTTTTCATCTCTGGAAAAATGTGGGTGCTGACAGTGATAATTGGCAGCCACAAAGAGTGCCATCAGGGCACTTTGCAGCTGTGACAGATATTGCATGGGCAAGATCTGGAAAATACATTCTTTCAGTTAGTCATGACCAGGTCAGATTGCCTATAGCTAAATCAGAACTGAAGGCTCATGTGTGAATTTTCTTGGGCTTATTTTTTGGTTGCTTTTACTATTTTGTTTGTTTTAAGAAAAAGGAGGAACCTTGTGAGTCATGTATTTCTATTTTCATTTCAGTCCTAACACACATGTCATACAATTAATAAATGCAGACAGCTCGGGTCTTTGCACCATGGAAAACAGAAGGTACTCTTATTGATGAAGATCCCTGGCATGAAATTGCCCGTCCTCAAGTCCACGGTCATGACATAAACTGTGTAACCATCATCAAAGGAAAGGGAAACAATCGATTTGTCAGTGGAGCTGAGGAGAAAGTTTCCAGAGTCTTTGAAGCTCCTCTGTCATTCCTAAGGACACTTGATCATGCTACATCAGAGATCTCTGCCATTGCTGAAGATGGTCAGACTGATGTGCAGTTTTTGGGTGCCAATATGTCTGCCCTTGGATTGTCCCAGAAACCTATATACCTTCAATGTGAGACTCCTTTCTCTTTGTTTTTCTCTTCCAATTAGGAAAAAAATATGTTCGTTGCCGATATCAACAAAAGTGCCAATTTCGAAGTTGTCTTGATATACATTAACATTCCTTTAGTTGTGGTGAGAAACTGTTTGAGACTCTGCTGCCTTTTGTACAAACATGATACATAAATTTGCCTACAACCTTTAGATTATATTTATCATGACCGGTTGATGTTCCATATTTACCAAGATTGGGCTATACTCTTGTGCAGCCACTCATAGTCACGAGTCAGCAAACAGAAATGGTGGTGATGGTATAGACACCCTTGAAACCATTCCTGATGCAAACCCTGCGATACTAACAGAAGCTCCTATAGAAGAGCAACTAGCATGGCACACACTATGGCCTGAATCTCACAAACTCTATGGTCATGGCAACGAGCTCTTTTCCTTGTGCTCCGACTATGAGGGCAAGCTCGTTGCATCGTCATGCAAGGTATATCTACGATTAATCCATTAACGCACTGACATAAAACTCGAAATTCTGCTTTATTTGAAGATTTCCCATTTACTTTTGCATCACATAGTTTGCATATCAAGAAAATCCTCTTGTTCACTCCATAATGGTTTGACCCTGCAGTTGCTTAGTGTTGCTGGTTCACCAACTCTTGGTAAACGTCTGAAACTGTTTTAAAAATTTCATGATGTAGGGCCAATCAGCTGCAGTGTCAGAGATATGGTTATGGCAGGTGGGTTCATGGAAGGCAGTAGGTCGCCTACATTCACATACTCTAACAGTGACACAAATGGAGTTCTCTCATGATAACTCAATGCTGTTAGCTGTTTCAAGAGACCGACAGTTGTCCGTTTTCTCGATTAAAACAACAGGTATCTTTCCTTCATGCCATCTCTTGGAGGATTCATATTATTACAGTGGTTAAGAACCTATAAAATGTCTGAAGTTTGTTCCATTTGAGATTTTGGTGTCTGAAACTTAAAATGTTGAAATTAACAGTCCCAAGTTTCATTTTTGTTGAAATTCTGTGTCTTCGTGCGTCTTTTCCTCTCCCTTCAAACATTTCCATCGACTCATTCATCCACTCATAATTCATCACTCTTGACTTTTTATAAAATCGCCAAATCTCTCCCAAAACTTGAATATCCGAAAGCAAATGTTTCCAGCAGAGTGGTGTGGAGTGTTTTTTAGCGACAATAGAGCGAGATGTATTTGCGTGGATATGGCCGCCTTCTTAGGTGACGGTCCCGGCAAGGTGACGAGTAGGGAGCGTGCATAAGAGCTCCTATTTGACAGTCGGTTTCGTCGGAATTGACTTCTCTAAAGTAATCACACCGAGACAATTAACAAAAATGAAACTTGGGATTGTCAATTTCAACATTTTAAACTTCAGACACTAAACTCTCACATGGAGCAAACTTCAGACATTTTATAGGTTCTTAACCCTTATTACAGCTACTGCAAAAAGGTACTCGGACAAGATTTCTGTTTGTTGCCAGTAACATTTTATTTTAAAGCCTACCCCTTGTTAGAAATTAAGTCAAGTTGGTTAATTGATAAGAAGAAATCAAACTGTCGGAGAAACGAGACGGTTTTACTGACACATGCTGTTAAAACTCAGCTGCAGGTGAAATTGATTACCAATTGATAGCAAGGCAGGAAGGACACAAGAGAATAATATGGTCCTGTTCATGGAACCCATTTGGGCATGAATTTGCAACGGGTTCCCGAGATAAGACGGTAAAGATCTGGGGTGTTGAGAAGGAATGTTCAGTTAAGCTAATATCGACCCTTGCACAGTTTGAAAGCAGTGTGACTGCCCTATCTTGGCTGGGTGTTGATGAGGAAAGGAACACAGGGATGTTAGGTGTGGGAATGGAGAGTGGAGTGATTGAGGTGTGGAATATTAGTATCACCCAAGGTTGTGAGGTGAGTGTGGGTCTTCATGTTCGAATTGATGCGTTAATGTGCCATGTTTCAACTGTCAACCGTTTGGCGTGGAGGGAGGTCGTGAAGAGACCTGATTGCAGGTGTGTTGAGCTAGCTTCTTGCGGAGCTGACCATTCTGTTAGGATCTTTGAGGTTGATGTTGATTCTTTTTAGGTTACACACCCACTGTTTGAATTTCTAAATTAGTTGTTAGTTGGTCAAATCAAACAGCGCCTCTATCTAATATAGTGCGTTGTGTGCGCAGCGAGAAAAGGAAGTAGCTGCCCAACATGTCATTTTATACGTACTATACTAGTTGTTGACGTTGCATGTTTCTAATTGTATTCTTTCTACAAATTTTATCTTCTTTTACTAGTACAAACACAAATACATGTAAAGTTTTTTTTTTTTTTTTTGGGTAACAGAAGCACATCTTATAGAAATCAAGGCCAAAGAAGCACACAAACAGAGTCGAGTTACAGCGACCCAACAGAAAGACATTAAATTCCCCAATCAAACAACCAGACCTACGGGGAAATCCGGATAAAACCAGCACCCAAAGAGGTTCAACAAAATAGACCTACGAGCTAGGTCATGTGCTGAGCAAATTACAGTTCTAGAAACTTTACACATAGATAAGCTACCGAAGCAAGAAAATAGAATAGTCCGACAAAACACCATGTAAAACTGCAGGAGCGTTTGATGAGTCATTCGACAATGAAACCAAAGTAGACGAGTCTGTAAGCAGTAAGATCGAATGCTGAGCAAACGATCGAGCCATAAGGAGACCAGTCCTAGCTGCCAAAGTCTCAGCCAACAATGGATCTTGCCCAGACAGACGAGCAGTAGCCACCTCCCTAAGACACCCACTGTAAAAAGCGAGAAGCAGACCTAGGATTACCCCCCCTCTCATTCAAATACCAAATCTCATTAAAATCACCAACAAGCATCCAGGGGCAGCCAGTACCCATACTGAGATTACCTAGAGCTAACTAGAAGGCAAATCTATCTGCTAAAATTGATGGTGCATAAACAAAGGTAAAAATCCAAGGAAACTCTACAGGGTATTGTCTAATAGAACAGTGAATGAATGTTGAGTTTGCAGTAAGAACAGAGATTGACGCAACAAATCCCCATGCTATAACCAGGCCACCCCTAGTCTCAATAGCAGGTACAGATAACAAATTGGGGAAACCCAAGTTCAGGAGAGTGGTTTCCATTCTAAAAGTTTTACACTTGATCTCAGATAGACAAACAATTGCAAGGTTCCACCGCGCCACTAAATGGCGCAAGTGTTGAATTGTCAGGGAGTTTCATTGTCAGGGAGTTTCAACGATCCTGACAATTCCATGCTTACAGATTCATAATTGGTGCGGGAGATGCAGACTCTGCAGACCCGCCAAGCCGAGGTAATGAGTAACACCATAAAAAGAAGCATGCCACTGAACAAATAAAAACGATACCTGAGAGAAAGCCGATGGGTGATCCACCATATCATGATCTCGTCTGAAGAATCCGTAGAGCTTTGCAATTCAAAATCGATATCCATCCTCTGCCTTACCCTGCGTTGAGGCACCTCATGCATGGGCGTATCCCTAATGTGAATCCCCGGGCGCCTATATTCATCAAAAGTACGCTTCCTGGAATAGGGCTGAGTGGATAGGCCATTTTCCACAATGGGCTCCTTACCATGTCGATGCTCGAGGGTAATTACCTGGGCTGCAACATTGGTACTCATGGCCGGTGGAGGAGGCGATGGTGATCGATTAGAGGGCCCAACTTCATGATTGTTCCCCGGGTGGCCCTGACTAGTTGGATGGTCCACCAGCCACAACTGCTCCTCCAAAGTAAGGCCCATTCTCCCAAGCCTTGTATTGATTGGTCCGTCTGGAAACAAAATTCTCGCGTGATTATAATCCTCCACAGATAAAAGGAGCAACGTGGCCTCCGAATATTGAAGGACAGAATCCGGCGAAGATTCCGTCAGATCTTCCACCCCGCAATTCCTCGGAGGATCGGGGATATGTGAGACAAGAAAAGGTTCAGTAAATGGAGGAAAATATTACTCCCAAGCTGGCGTAGAGTTTTGAGCAGCAAAGTGATGTTGTCGATCCGCCCAGAGATCATTCCAGTGTTGGTACACTGGAACGAAGAAATTAAGCGGAAAAGCGGCATGAGCAGTCTGAGCCGTAGTAGGAGGATTGTACGGAGAATTAGGGAAAGTCGTTGGCCTAGTTGGGGGAAAAAAAGGCGGAGTGATCCAATTGAAACCAAGAGCTAGGGATGATGATGATAGAAACGGTGGTGGAAAGCTACCAGGCGGAATCGATGACAGAGGATTATGCTGGATTGGACCATTACTTGCATGGGAATCCTGTTGTGGAGGACGCTGAGCACGATGAACATCTGGATGCACCTCCCCTGATCTCCCCGGTTCTGCATGTTCCCTCCTGGAGAATCTAGGACCACCACGGCTTGGTGTATTCAAATTAGGGTTTTCATTGAGGGGGATCCAGTTAGTTAGCATCCCAGAACCACGATTGTCAAAAGAGAACATGTCATTGGAGGATGAAGAGATTGTTGTCACCCTAGGCTCCTTAGCCACTCTAGCTACCCGGGTTGTCAGATCATTGAGAACTACTGAACCCGGGGTTCTACACTCCTCTAAGTTGTGGCCAAAATGACCACACCGTCTGCAAGGGAGACCCAGTCTATAGAAAATAAGAACCTCATGAGTAGTAGATCCATCAAAGATACCCACAGAAGGAAGCACCGACTCCAATAAGTTGATTCGAACTCGGATCCTCGGAAATGCCGTTATCCACGTGCAATTCGAAGTCACCTCATTCTGGAGGATAGTTCCAACCTGCGCAGCTATCATTGCAATGTTTTCATCCGTCATAAGCCCCATCGGAATACCCCTCAAATCAATCCATGATTCCACCCTGGTAAAATCAGCATCTGTGCTTGGCATGACCGGATCAGGGCGCCAAAGATGAAGAATCATCCCCTGAACGTTAAAAGCTCCATTATGCAGAACTTCCAGGGCCAGGTTTTCCGACGAGAAAATGAAAAGCCAAAAACCATCTTCACGCCTAATGACTTCGGGAGTCTCCTCCACTCTCCAATTAGCTTCTAAAAATGACGAACTACCTCCTCTCTTGGTCGTCGTAAGGCAAGAAAATGACCAAACAAAACCCTACGAAGCAAGATATCCATTGAGTTAAGATTGGACGAGGTTGTTGAGATTTTGTTGGCAGTAAATGAAACAAAAGTTCGCCGGAAGATAGGAACATAATTAATTCTTCTATGAAGGCGAAGTGATGCTTTAATGGAAGAGGAAACTGGAGTTTCCATAGCAGCCATATGGTAATGATTAGCTAGGCGTAGGAGAAAGCTGGTGGAGCAAGCTAAACAGGCATGCAAACAATCGGCGAGGTCCACGTCAGCACCGTCGTGTAGAGCCGCACAAAATACGAAGAAACCCTTCGGAAAGAGAAAGTCGGTTCAAATTCCGGCGGAACAAACCCTAGAAAGAGAGAGAGACGAAGGGCTGAGAAAACCCTCGCATCAAGGACTCAAATTTACAAGTAGAGTTAACATTAAGTTTCTTAATTAAAAACGATTTTTTTTTTTTATTTTCCATATAGTAGGTGAAATTCAAAGTTTGCCAATCAATGAAAAGAAATGAGTTTTCATGATTATAGCTCGATAGTTTAGACCTCATTTACGACGACGAAGCAAATAACTTTGCGGAGTGTGTCGGTTCACTTTTGGACCCTGGCCGTAAAAATAAACAGACACCCATTTAAAATGTTAATACTTCTCATATTGTCGTGCTTGTAAGGACAAAAAAATATAATAGTTGAAGTAATACAAATGTCATTTTAACATAATCAATAGACCAGACGATACATAATAAGTGGTTATACCTAAAGTTAAAAAAATGAGTTATTAAATAATATCTAATGAAATAATATAATTGTAATTCTATGACACCAAATTTCAACATGTGTAAAATTTGAGGCTGTTTTTAGGTTCTTAACCCTCCTAATAATAATACATAAAATATATACAGAGATAACATAACTATTTGTGTAGGAAATGTAGTTGGAGGAAATCCAATTCAAATCAACACAACTTAGAGTTTGAAACATAAGATCAACTGCAAGTACCACGGTTTAAGCAACTTTGTTCTTGATAGTTTTTTCCCTAGCATCCTATAGTGTGAAATGTGAATGTATCCATGAAAAATGAAGCAAAATAAATAAGAATTTGATGGAGTATTAAGTGCCACTAAAGTTAGCACAATGAAATTCATACAAGCTCCATGTACAACAAACAAGCCACCGAATACTGAGGAGGAAAGTACTCAGTAAAATCAAAAGGAACCACAAAAACATCATCAACCTCCAATTCCACCACATGTTATAATAATATTGGTGATGGCTTTCTATGTTGTCTTTGGTGATTCAGCAACAATTGCATCACATACTTCCTTTGCATACTTTAGGAAACAAATTATTGATTATGTAGAATATCAAACTTATAAAAGGCATGTGTAGACCTAAAATAAAAGTAACCATTATAACCTTCTGGCATCAGCATCTATCTGCAGCTCATAAAAATGAATGTACCGTTTGGTTCAAAACTTCTCTGGTTTGAGGCAGAGCAGTGGACATACGAGGTTTTCAAAGTGGATTTCCCGTAGTAAAGTATAGACCATTTACATGGACACGGTTATCGCATTGAAACTATATGTTAAACGCGAGATCCAATAGCCCCAAATCCACCAACTCCATATTTGATCTAATACACATAAGAAAGAATCATAGACACTTTCAGTTCCTTGGATTTCAAGTTTCAAGTTTAGCTAGTGGTTGAGTAGATTGAGACCTGAAGGTAGAATGAATGAAACATCCAAAAAAGAACACCAGTAAAAGTACCAACCTTTGCCAATGTTTGCAATGATAATGGTCATCCTAACTCCAACAATTAGTCTAAAGAGCCAGACTCACATTATTGGGATCCTCATTATTGTCATGGACAGCTCCGTGGATCCATTAATTATTGTGAATAGAAGAGCCCTAACAGCCTCATCTTCCTCATTCCTAATGAAACTATCTACCAACTTACCATTGAAAAAATTATAAACTCATACAAAATAAAAAACGAACATAATATGCATCTGAAGAAAACTAACTGAAAACTTCAGTCTCCTAAAAATGAGAAGAGAATCTCATTTTTGTATGCATTCATATTTGTTAGCATCGATGGTTAAGATGAGCTATTTTTAATGTAGAATAGTTAAACTAACTAACTTCTATTGTCTAACAATCAACTCCCATTTGGCCAAAAAAAAAAAAAAAAAACAATCAACTCCCTAAACTGTTGAACATTAAACTAAGATCCTCAAACTTTATCACTCCAACATTCTTCATTATTTCTTCCTCATTTGCTTCCTCCTCAACTAATAGGAACAAGTTCTTGATTCCATATCCTTCAACTAACCGATGATGCGGCTCATTCCCCAATGTTTTAGTAGGTGAGTCAGGCAATTGTTTATTTAATGCAATATGACCAGTGACAATAGTTCCACCCACAAGTTTGTCTCAAGTAAAGTGACAATCAATCTCAATGTGTTTTGTTTTCTCATGGAGCATCGGATTTGCAGCAATTTGTAGTGTTGCCGTATTGTCATAGTATTGAAGACTAGGATTATTCATTTTGAACCCCAGCTCTTGTAGTAAACCTTTTATCCATATGATTACATAAATGTCATTCTATTGCTTTGATATGCAACTTCTGCACTGGATATGGAAACTGTTTTATAATTCTTCAATTTTCAAGCTATCAATACATCGCCCAACTTGAGACAGTATCCAGTGATTGATCTTCGTGTTAAAGGACAAGAATCCCAGTCACTATCATAGAAGGCAGTTAAAGAATCCAAAGGGTTATGTGCAAGGAATAAGAGCCCCTGACCAGGACTCCGTTTCACATATCACACTACTCTAAGTGATGCACGATAGTGTGACACCCTAGAATGCTCCACAAATTGACTTAAGTTGCGAACTATATAAGATATGTCAGGTCTTGTTATGATGAGATCAAGAAGACGTCCTGTCATGCCCCAAAATCT
The DNA here is from genome assembly GCA_036873135.1 of Clarkia xantiana subsp. parviflora. Taxonomy (NCBI): domain Eukaryota; kingdom Viridiplantae; phylum Streptophyta; class Magnoliopsida; order Myrtales; family Onagraceae; genus Clarkia; species Clarkia xantiana. Next base: position 44,918,441 of record JAPTYO010000004.1, read on the forward strand.
TCCCTAGAAGTTAGGGGTGATAACAAACATTTTCCATAATCATATACCAACTAAACAAAAAGATACCTTTCTGTAGAAGCTTCCGTTGCGCACTCTGATAACTTAACTGTCTTGTTCCTTCTCTACTATCAAAGTCCACAGTCGATAATATACTATCCTGAAACTGTGGAATGAGTTGGGGGTTAGGTTGCGGGAACAACTTAGTAAGTAATCCTAACCATAGCTCTACCGGATCAAGTATCATTTAAAACATATTTATGATCAATAACAAATCAAACAAAACTTTGATGCATCATTTCATAACTATGCTTATTAAACTTAAATTTTAAAAATGATTTCATAACGACACTAAAACGAATATCAAACCAATTTCAAAACGTATCGAAAACACACTTTGATGCATCGTTTCATAATTATGCTTATTAAACCTAAACTTTGAAAATGATTTCATAAAGGCACTAAAACGAATACTAAACCAATTTCAAAACGTATCGAAAACACATTTAAAACATTTTCAAATTTTATTTTCTTAACATTGAGATGGCTCACGCGCTATGCCTCTTTGACCTAACAAACTCCCAGCATTCTCCCGCTGGTTGAGGAATCACCATATATCCCGCTGGGTCGAGCCGGCATATCATTCTAAAATAGGACCATTTACCGTATCGATGCGTTGTCTTGCATAGTTGACGTTGGGCCAAAACAAAACGCTTTTATAAAACATCTCATCCAAACAAATCCAAATCCAATCCAAATCACATACATATATACCTATCCAATCATCTATTTACATGAGACGCTTTCTTATCAAAGCACACTTAATAACATAATCACAAAAACAATATTATTAATTATCTTCAAACAAAATGCTTTTCGTCAAACTGTTGCGCATCAAAATCATTTCATATAAAATTATAATCTAATGCAGATTTTCAATACTTGATCCTATTTTATTAAAGCATGAAATTTTATATGGACAAAATCTTCCATGATCATTTATAAAAGTAGAAATAAGGGTCGGATCACTTACCTCAAACGCTTAATCCAAAATACAAATCCGTACTAGGCCCCCAACTTGTAACTGATGGGTATACGTCCGATTCAGGTTCGTTTTATATTATTCGGACCTCGCCAACACGTCAAAACCATTAAAACGGTCTAGAAACGCTAACCCGCGAGTTAAAACGGTCTGAATGGGCAACATGCGCCTTCGGACCGGACTCGTCCAGAATGTGCTAAGACAATCCGGAGGTGTTAACACACCTCCAGATTGTTTTAACATCCAGACCCGGATGTTAACACAATCAGGAGATCCTCCGGATTGTGTTAGTATCCGGACTGTGTTAGCATCCGGAGGTCCGGATGTTAACACAACTCGGAGATCCGGATTGTGTTAACATCCGGACGTCCGGATCGTGTCGACGGAGGTCTGGATTGTCCCGATACTCTGGAACTCCCGGGATCCTCGCGATACTCCGGGACGGTCCGGATTCCTCTTATTATTGACATTTAAACCCCTATGTAAACACTGCACGTGCAAACCCTCCTGATGTCAGCTTTACTCCCGTCTACGCTCGGTTCATACTTTGCATTGAACCGACGTTGGACCGTTCAAAACCTGGTTTGATTCTAAGGTTACCTATAAATAGGAGCGTTGATCATTCATTGCACAACTTAAGTTGACAGCGGAAGCTCTGCCCTCTCTCTTACTTTTTCTCTCTAAAATACCTGACTTGAGCTTCGGAGAGGGTTCATCGCACTCCACCCCCCCTTACGTGGTGTGCGATACTGCCCCTCTTGCAGGAATACGGAGGCGCACGAGTTCGGAACGTGCGAAGACCCGAAATAGGAGCGACCCGAGGCATTCTTCCGTTGTCACTACCAGGATCCGACTCCCCACTCGGAAAGGATCCAACATTTTGGCGCCGTCCGCGAGATTCGAACGAACAAGCTCTCGCTTACCAGTAACAGCTATATGGCAAACATATACGTCATACATGGGGATGTTAGGCAAGGGAAGCATACGCGTCCTAGAAGATGCAACATGCTCAAGAACACCAACATGATGATGCACCAATACAAACATTGGCACTCACAAAGACTACCCAAGAGGAGACGCATAGTCCAACACAAGGGACATGCAAAGACTAACTCTGGAATGCTATGCTACGCTACCCAAACAACACAGCGGGCTTACCTCCAGCGGGGCGTACCCTAGGGGGCATACTCCCAACAGACATACCCTGGACATACCGCAGACATACTGCGGACTTACCGCTATGTTCATCGCACCTACAAGCAGGTGCATCGATAGAATGCGCCCCTGAAACAGTGTTCATCACCGCAGTAGCATCACTACTACCACCAACCATCGGCGCATGACCAACCAGTTGGACGCGTCACGTCCACTCCGGCCCGGCGCGGTAATCGTTATCACAGGAAATCATCGTCAACTGAAAAAACTGACAAGACAACCTAATCCAGACCCCATGGTATGGATAACAACGCGAAGCCTCCAGACGCTCGCTACCATACCTATCGCAAACGTTGTCGAAACCTCTAATCGAGGAACTCTCACGGCCAACACAGGGAGTAACCTCTTACTATACATTCAAGGTTTTAAGCACTTAACTATTTCTATATATTACATACTTCTATCTCCTAACAATGAATGATAGGAATCAAGGAAGATACAAAGCAAGGGAAGGTCGAACCTTCAGAAATTCGATCGAACTCGAAAAGCGACTTGACACGGACTACCATCACCGCCGGAATATAGTCAAAGGACACTTAAGCTCTGTCTGAGCTGGCCACTCAGTGAACATCGTTCACCATTCAAGCACACAGCTTTCAAAGGACCCCTATTTAGTTATCAGAGTGGTCGCTACCGCCTTGCTCTATCAAGCAAGCAACGCCAAAGAAGAACATTAATTGTCAAACGCATACACCACCAACATGCGTACGTCTCTACAACGCACCCATGTCATGGGAAGCAATTCCTCACGGGGACAAAGTGCAACAACCATCGCACAAACAACCAATCCTAGACATAGCAACACCCCATGCCCTGTAACAAAAGACAACAAAGACTGCACATGTCTCGTTACACTGTGACGAAGCAAACAATGACAACATTGTTAATCCCCACCAATAGGTGGAAACAAATAGACACATCCGGTCAAACACCTGACTGACCGGTGCCTACAAAAACAAAATCAAAGGTTACAACACGACAGCTTAGTCCCTCGCGTTTGCGTAAGCACCATCACCCAAAAATCCCCACGCGGGGGCATACGCCGATTACACCTCTGTGGAGGAACTCAAAGGTTCTAAACATCGCATCAAAGCAATAAACAAGAGGGGGCACCATTCAAGGGACAACCCCACCAGCACTATAGAGTGTTACTCAAGAGCGACTTCTGCGCTATACGCACATCTATGCTTACACCATCACGTGGAGAAGGCGACAAAGCTATCTCCGACATCCTACAAATACTCCTTCGTCAAGCAAATAAGAAGGAGATGACTCTAACACGGATGGAGGGATCCCAAACAATTCCGACGCAAATACATGTGCCTACGCGCACCTACATGTGCCTACGCGCACCAACATGTGCTTACATGCGCCTACCCACGAATACGGGGCCTAATGCGGATGTTACAGGTAGGGTTAATAACCTAAGAAATGTCTGAAGTTTGGCCCATGTTAACCGGAGAGGTCTGAAGTTTCAAATGTTAATATGAGAGGTCTGAGGTTTCAACTTTGTTGATATAAGAGGTCTCCGTTAATTTTTGCCGTTAAAACTGACGGAAGTTGGTCATGTGCTTGGCATGTGATCATAAATAAAATTAAATTCCAAAAATTCCCTTCTATCCAAGTGTGCCCCTCACATGCTTGAATAAAAAGATGAAAATGCCCTTAAAGCCACCATGGCTCAGACATCCGCCCCGGCTCCGGCGACCACCATTCCTTCTCCGGCAACCACCACCCGGCTCCGGCGACCACCACCCAACTCCAGGACTACAACCGCGGCCCCGATTGGGCCTAAATCGGAACCACCGGCCACGATTGGGCCCAAATCGGAGCCACAAAGCTCCGATCGGAGCTCGGTGGCTCCGACCTAAGCCAAAGAGCTCCATATCGGAGCTCTGTGGCTCCGATCTGGGGCCACAGAGCTCCGACCAGAGCCACCGAGCTCCGATCGGAGCTCTGTGGCCCAGATTTGGGCCCAATCGGGGTCGCGGTGGTGGTCGCCGGAGTTGGGTGGTGGCCGGCCGTGGTGGTGGTCGCCGGAGTTGGGTGGTGCCCGGAGTTGGGTTATGTTTTAATTAGTGAAAGGGGTATTTTCGTCATTTCATGTTCCATCAATTAAAATTAATTTATTTAAAATATTGCAAAGGGGTAAATCAGACATTTCACGTGGTTCTGTTAAATTTGACAGAAAATTTGGACGGAAAACCAAAAATTCACAAAGTTGAAACTTCAGACCTCTCATATTAACATTTTAAACTTCAGACCTCTCCCGTTAGCATTGACCAAACTTCATACCTTTCATAGGTTATTAACCCTTAAAGGTAACATAAGCACTATCTCCGATAACGACACAAGGAAAAGAGGGGGACCTTGTCAGTTCGACATTCCCCAACCATGTATACATCCGTGACACAAGCACAACTTCAAGAGAAGTTAAGCTACAAGTCATAACCACAATGGGGGGCATACCACTATGAAGAAACATAAGGTATTACCTACATATGGTACGGGAACTACGACATTCGAGGTTTCGCACAAGAATACTCGGAAACCAACCAAAGGAAAAACTAAGTGCCACACACGTCCAAGCGAGAGCCATTACCCCTACTCAATCCCACCAACAAATACACTTGCATCAAAATGCAAGGAATAGTAGGGAGGGAATTCACAAATACTCCTCAAGAATGGGCGCTGCCACACAACAGTCACATAGGGAAATGCATAACACTCATCGCAAGAACGGGGGCACGTCGCGAACTATGACTATTACAACGGTTTAGCAGTATCCTACTTACAAGAGATACTCATCACACCCGAGCAAGGTGTGACTGCCAAGCGACTTGAGGGGCACCGAACGAACAAGTGCTTGTCACCCCACCTAACTATTGGAAAAAAGTTCAGAAATGAAAGGTCACGCGAAGACGCGAGCACGCGAACACGCAACATCACTCTTCCTATGAGGAAGCCACATACGAGGAAAAAACCTCAACATCCTATAAGGATTCAATCCAAGATATCTACACATGTATCTCCCTCAAAAGGCAATAACTTCTACTAAAAAAGGTCCAGATAACAGGCATATTGTCGAAACTCGAGTAAGAGGTAATAACTCTATGCGAAACACTAAACTGAATAGAACAGACTACTCGGGTAAGATATCTACCCTGAATTGTTTGATTTAAACAGAATATAATGCAATCTTAACGGAAAAGACTAGTCGCGAATAGTCTGGTCCAATCATATTGACATTACAAGCTGAAAAGAACGAACTAGCCGAACCTGATATAGGGATCGAATAGTTCAGACTAATCTAGTCCAAAGGGACGACATGACAGGCAACATAGCCTTACAAGTTTATAGCTCCATATTAGTTACTAACCAATATACATCTCGAATTAATGAGAAACAGTTTGAGACAGGTTATGTACAGATACAAGAGATGTATCAAAGACACACTCTACTTAAGAGACAACACCAAGTAGAGGTTGTATACAACGCTCTCTGGAATACTCTATCTACGAGCTCCCTACTTAGGCATCTAAGCCAAGTTGTTGTCGCATATGTACCACTTGCATCGTCGCAGCAAGTCTCCAAGCTAATGTCAGCACACGACGTCTAGTTGAGCGAATTGCTCAAACACAAGATCCTACCTTGGAAACAAACCAAGTAGAGACCACATACATACACACATACACATCATGCTATGGAAGCATCGACGTGTATCAAATCAAAAGCGCAAACAACAATATACCAACGAACACATGCAACTAGGGACCCTTGAAAAGTCCCATACCTAACATGCGTCGTCAACCAAATGGAGTATTCATACTAATATTTCAATACATGCACTAATTGAATAAGATCATAGAACTTCATCTATTATCTATCATACTGCAAATATTGCAACTATCTAATGAAGTGCATACCTTCTCGTAGGTACAACCTTACTTATACATCAACAATACTCCCTACTCTGGAATCATATCAAGTAGTGGACTCTATGCATTTATTTTGCATCAACAATGCAAGCTGTTACGCTACATACAACAAACGACCTATATTCTACGCCATCTACATGTCAATACTCGACATCAACAACGAGCACTCAATACGCTCTCTCATGCGACGTCTATTATGTCTACTCTATACAGCTACATCCTAGAAATTTTTCTAAGGACTACATACAAGTAAAATGGCGCGACATCCCCACTCGGGGGCAACCCCATGATTACAACAACCATTCCTTGGCTTCTCAACCAAGAGGCAATCATCTACTTCGTGGCGCGACATCCTCTATACGTGGGCAATCCCACACAACTAAGTGGCGCGACATCCTCTATACGAGGGCAACCCCACACATTTACATGGCGCGACATCCTCTTTACGAGGGCAACCCCACGACATCTTACCGAGGAACGAGACACCCAATATAGATTACTAAACATTTACATGGCGCGACATCCTCTTCACGAGGGCAACCCCATGACATCTTACAGAGGAACGAGACAACCAGTATAGATTACTAAACATATACATGGCGCGACATCCTCTATACGAGGGCATCCCCATGGGAACTTATTACTACCTACAAGTAGCGTTCATTATTACGTACCAACACTCTACGTCAACATGAGCGTAGACAACGATCGCCGCAATACACAACGCAGTAAAAAATTCACCAAACATACAAGTCGAGTCTTGTAAAACGTTATCTTGTTCGTGAACAAATAACGGAAATAAAACACTCCAAATAAGCAAGTAGTGTCTTGCCACAACGTCGCCTTGGAATGGACCAAGAGATTGAAAAAACTACAAGTTTTGCAATACAAACTTGTACAGCCCCCTGGAATAACTAGGACGAGGTGTAGTAGCATCGCAAGGTTAGTACAAGGACTAGCCAAGGAACACCTCGCCTTAACGCTATAACAGGGGTACCCAAATAGCGGATTAAAACACATTAAAAAATTGGCAAGTCGTGTCTTGCTACAACGTCGCTTCGGAATGGTCCAAAAGACGAAATATACTACAAGGCGTATCACACGACCTTTGTCACGTCCCTTTGATTAACAAAGTGGAGGCGTACTAGCATCACAAGGCAAGTAATTGGGTTAGCCAACAGAACGCCTTGCAACAACGTTACGCGGGGAGTTTCAACTAACGGATGGAAAAACGCACCAAATCAACAAGTGCCGTCTTGTGACAACGTCGCCTTAGAGTGGACTAAGAGAAGGTAAAAACTAAGGTCTCGCCTCGTCGAGACGACACGCTCGCGTGTATACATGGGTCTTGCGCATTACTACTCATAAATGCCAAGTACCGGGAAAATGACCTTGTGCATTACTACCCATAACTGCCAAGGGTCACTCTAAGGACTTGCGAATTACTACTCATAAATGCCAAATGTCGGGACAATGACCTTACACATTACTACTCATAAATGCTAAGCGTCACTCTTAAGCTTTGCGCGTTACTACTCATGAAATACGGCAAGCATATAACACGTGTCTATCACATATTCATCTTGCCATGCCTTGGTATAACCAAGAGGGGCATGCAATGCAGGAACGTATGTCTCCTAACAACAACTACGGATGCTACATCCAATAAGAGGACGAGTCTCAACTCTACTCTATAGTCCAAAACACATGGACAATCATGAACGCAAAGGTATGAAATATTACTACCATGTTATCATGCATTAATAAACTATTCATGACAGGTCTTATATGACAACGTCAAAGCATCGAAACATAAACATAAAAGGTTCAAAGGGACAACACCCAAAAATGCAACCTCAACCCAACATGGGAAGCAAAATTTATGTGACATGTGAGGTACCAACACCTCCAGCGGGCTGAACAATACCCTCATCTCGAGTGATAATCTCCACTCAACACCTACATAGCCTATACGACCCTTATGTATGCGCCTACACGGCATCTACACACGTGTCTAACATGGCACTATGCGACTACTCGGGGACACATATGTCTACGTACATACTCTACGAAGAGTCTCAAGTTTCGACCATCGTTGCGAACAATACCACATTACCAAGCCTATCTATACAAAGGCTAAAGTCATGCAAGTTGCAATACAAAAATCACAATCAACAACCTCAAAGGCATGCGCCTCAGCAATCTGGGGGGCATTGGCCTCGGCAGCCGGGAGAACAATCCCGCCTCTAAGACACAAGGCAGCCACATGTCCAGTGACAAACATGCATATATACAAAACCGATCAAAGTAAAAGTCGGGGGAAACGGTATATACCATGCCCAACAAAGCCTTCGATGGAAGACACACACATCAAGTCGTCATCACCTGCCCAGCGTGATAGGACTCAGAATCCTTGTGCTTCGCCACACCATCAACCTTGCCTTATGCATAGGCCATCTCTTGCGCAACGTTCAACGCAAGGCCGTGCGCCTCACTATCCTCGACAACATTCTTCTGAAGGGCAACCACATCAAACTCGAGCCTGACGAAAGGAGGTTCCCGCCTCCAAATCAGCAACCTTCGAATCCAAGAAGCGAGCCTCCCCTTTCACGCTCACCAACTCGCGACATACCATGTTGCACTCCCCTTGGAGTGCATTCTTCTCCTTCAATCACAAAGGAGCAAAGGTGAAGACATCTGCACACCCCCAACATACGAGTGCGCACTCTTAGGTTTGCTGGGACGAACCTTTCGATCACCAGGAGAGATAATCAGCTGGAACATACGTACTCCCACCTCGGGAGTAGTCAAGATGGCCTCCTTGGTAAAGCATGGACCCCTAAAAACAAAGGGTGTCCACTCCACACCAGTGATAACATCCTTTGCAGGACAAACCAAGCCAACTCGGGTGAGCGCAACAAGAGGCGCAATCCCTATGAATACATTCAAGGATAAATAAGAAGGGCCAAGCATCACAGTACAGCAAGAAAATAAAGGCAAGTTACACATCTTCACGTGGAGATTCCTCCTCCAAGGACCGGTCCCGGGGGGCAGATATAGCAGGTGCGCGAGCCTGACCCTCAAACGTTCGATGCCTCGCCACTGCCGGATTTCGACCACTTGGGATCGCTCGAGGGACGCACCTCGGAGTCAGCTCTTTTGGTCTTGGAATGAGGCGGAGTGTTCGCAATAGCAACACACGCGCGTCTACGCACCAAGAGGGGAAACAACGCCTCTCATTCAAAGGATAAGTATGAAGACGCTAAGCGCAGCACGTGCGCGTCGACGCACCAGGAAGGAGGAGTAACACCTCCCAATCAAAAATTAAGTACGAAGACACCTAGCGTGGCACACGCATGTCGACGCATTGAGAGGAGGAGCAACACCTCTCGTTCAGAAACTAAGTATAATGGCAACATACATGGCGCAATGCGTGCATGTTTTGACACATCAACAAGGTGCGACGATTCGCTTCTAAATTCTAAGTGTAAGAATACCACGAACACCGCACTATGCACGCGTAACGCCGTGCACACACGTCGATACGTCAATGCGAGATCTACCACCTAACATACGAAGCACCTAACGGGCACACTAAGTGGCTATCTATCATGTCCACGTAACTCTAAGTGGTTGTTGTATCCACGAATCGCTGAACGACTTTTATGTCTGTGCGTCACATCAATATACCAATAACCAAGTAGCGGCCGCGGGAAGCACTCTACCTTGAAAACACCAGGTTGCGGCAACAACATGGATAGGCACGTCGCCTCACCGACCTCTGACCAACACCATGGAAGGGTACGTCGCCTCGTCGACCTCTAGCCTTCTCCCTACCTCGGAAACATCAAGTAGCTGTCGCTGATTGCACCCAACCTTGGAAAAACCCAAGTAGCAGTCGACACGAGGGTCAACACCCTGCGTCCAAGACAACTATGTGGCGAACAGACCCGACACAAGGGCAGCTCCACACCTGCGAACTTGTAAGTTCACAACTACTACATAACGAACATCCTCTATACGGGGGTAACTCTACGTCAATAAGGGCCTCGTCCTGACACTTATGCAGCCTATACGACACTACGCGCGTCTGCACGACCTAACACTACGCGCGTCGGCGCAACTTAACACGCATCTATTTTGGAGCGTTCATCGACAACACGTCGGAGGCCTAACACCTCGCGAATAAGGGGCTAGTGCGCCCACGATTAGAATCGGCACTTACATATACCTATGCGATCTACGCGCCTATACAACGCATACATGCGTGTACTCGACCACTTCATTACAAACGCTCCTCCTCCGGGGGCATTACTATATCGACAAAGGCCTCGTCTCTCGACACATACGTTGCGAACATACTCCTATTATAAGGCATTCGTCAACGACGCAACAGATGCATGACGCCTCGCAATCTCAGGACCTGCGCGTCCATAACATACACTCCTCTGTGTAGTGTGAGGGTGAAGGTTTACCTCTCCTTAATTTTTCTAACTCTTTTTATGAGTCTTTAGCATACGCCCATGCTTACATATTCACACATACTTACACTATGATTACATGAACATCTGTATTACGTATATACACTTGCATGATTACATATGTATTTGCTATACACGCATACTCGTTGTACTAACCATGTCAGCAGTTACGATCTCTTCCACCAAGCAATAGGGAGGAAACCAATTCCAATATGTGGAGACTAAGTATGGAGATGTACACACTCCCTTATATACACATGTGGGTAGTATTTTATCATCCCCATATTTTTCTGACTATTTTGGGAGAATTCCCTAACACTTACACATGTTTGACCGAATGTGGCTTTTAGTACTGGATGTTTAGTTTTGTATACTTTTGGTACCAAACGTTTGAAAAAATGTGGCTTTTGGTACATCCGTTGGTTGGCCGTTAGTTTTGGCCGTTAAATGACATGTGCAAGTCACGTGATCGACTCTAAACTTTTAATTTTGTTCAATTTAGTCCATCAAATATATTCCTATCTTTTATTTTGTTTAACTTATTCATAACACTTCAAAATCGGACCCAATTAAACCAATCGAATTCAATTGACATAGCCCCATTTGGGTCAAATTTACCCAATTGGAGATAGGTCCCAATTGGGTTCGATTTTGAAGCTTTAGGACTAAATTAAACAAAATAAAAGTTATGAATATATTTGAGGGACTAAATTGAACAAAATTAAAAGTTTAGAGTCGATCACGTGACTTGCACATGTCATTTAACGGTCAAAACTAACGGCCAACCAACGGATGTACCAAAAGCCACATTTTTTCAAACGTTTGGTACCAAAAGTATACAAAACTAAACATCCAGTACTAAAAGCCACATTCGGTCAAACATGTGGTATCAAAAGTACCTTTAACCCTATAATTTAACATAACTTAATCATGTTGAGAAGATAATGAACCATTTCAGATAATTTTAGGGTTCTAATACAGACAGCAACCTAAATTATGTATTTTCAATAGCATGTATCCTATCATAATTCTGAGCAGGACTCCATAGAGGCTATATCATATATGTACCTTACCAGTGGGTGTTGTAGGCGAAGGTATATGACTCCCGATGTCGTATGAAACTTCGTCTCGCTCTTGATCATCTCCAATCACGTCTATCATCTATTGGGATATTATATGTATGGGGACTAATATCTAATTATGCTAAGTTGTCTTAGTTCTAGTATTTACATTCTAGTCCCTAATGTTTACTAGGGTTTTCATATTAGCCCATGAGGTCTCCTATATAAAGGAGCCTCCACTATTGTAATGGTGAAGAAAACCTTATCATTATGTTTAGTATATTGAAAGCTTTGCTCCTATCATTCTCTCCAACCCATCTACAATTATAAACGTTAATATGGTATCAGAGCTATTTTCGATCTTGGTGTTTTGATTTCAATTTCGTTTTTCAGAAATTTTCCAGAAATTCTCCTTGCTGTAAGTCACTCCCTAAGCCCCGAAAAATACCCATTTGATTTACACCTCTTCTTCCAAAATTGACATCAACAATCGACCCAGCAACCTCCGGCGAACATTCTGCAGTTTTCGCCGCCGTCAGCAGCCACCGCACGCGCTCTCACGCGCCGCCGCGTGAGCTGCGCCCCGCCGGCGCGTGAAGGCCACGCGCCACCTTCCCGACGTCCAATCGCCGCGGTTTTTAGTTTTTCGGAATCGTCTCGAGCTCACGATTCTATTGATATATTATACGTCAAATTCCGAGGTGATTTGAATGTTCAAATCTTACTGTTAAGATTCGGTGCTGAAATGCAATTCTGCTGTTACTGTTTCATTGTTTTGTTGCTGCTGTTGGTATCTTGCTGCATTTGAAATCTGCTGTTGCTGTTTACTGCTGTTGCTGGAATTGTTTCTATGGATTGATGGGATTTTCAGCTGGTTTTGTTTCTGTTATTGGTGCTGATTTCCTGTTGTTGCTGCTGCAAATCTGCTGTTGTTGCTGAATTTTCAGCTTGTTGTTATCTGCTGAAATTGCTACTGAAATTGCTGCTGCTTCAACTTGTTACTGCGTTTAAATGCTGAAATTCTGCTGCAAATTGCTGAAATTGCTGCAAATCGGCTGGAAATTGCTGGAAATTGCAGAAATGTGCAGAAAATTGCTGTTTTTAGCTGAAATTGCTGAAAATTACTGTGCCGTGATGGATATGCTGTGGTTTTGATGATATTATGATGGATTCGAGCTATAGATAGCTTGATTGTTTGATTACTACTGGATTTCAGTTGAATTTGTTGAATATTTGCTGTTTTGAGGACTGGAGTTGTATAATAGTTTGAAGACGGGAGCATTGGAGCTTCGTCGTGTTGGTTTGTTGCAGATTGGAGCATGTGGCTTCATCTTGTTGGTTTGTTGAAGATTGGAGCATGTGGCTTCGTCTTTTGTCGGGTTGTTAAGGATTGAAGCATTGGATCTTCGTCCTTCATGTTGGTTTGATGAAGACTGGAGCATTGGAGCTTCGTCTTGTTGGTTTGTTGAAGATTGGAGCATGTGGCTTCGTCTTGTTGGTTTGATGAAGACTGGAGCATGTAGCTTCGTCTTGTTGGTTTGTTGAAGATTGGAGCATGTGGCTTCGTCTTTTGTTGAGTTGTTAAGGATTGAAGCATTGGAGCTTCGTCCTTCATGTTGGTTTGATGAAGACTGGAGCATTGGATCTTCGACTTGTTGGTTTGTTGAAGATTGGAGCATGTGGCTTCGTCTTGTTGGTTTGTTGAAGATTGGAGCATATGGCTTCGTCTTTTGGTTGTTGAAGATTGGAGCATTGGAGCTTCATCTTTTATTGGTTTGTTCAAGATTGCAAGTTTTGTTAAACTTGATCTTGGTGATGGATAATGAAGCCTTAGAGATTTCATTATTGAAGATTGGAGCTTTGTAGCTCGGTTTTGAAGATTGCTTTTGTTTCGGTTTGAATTTTTGAAGATTGGTGACGCGCTTCAGATTGAAGAAGGAAGAAGAAGAAGAAGATGGGGGAATATTGGGATATTATAGGGATTAAGTACCTTTTCATACCACTTCTTTGCACATAATCCACTTTTGGTACCACTTCTATTTTTTTGTATACTTTTGGTACCAATTCTTTCAACTTTGTATCTTTTTGGTACCACCGTTAACTTTCCGTCCAAATTGGTCGTTAAGTGTCATGTGCCATGCACGTGACCGCCCTAAACTTTTGAATTTGTTTCAATTTAGTCCATCTAATGCATCCCTAACTTTTAATTTGGAAATTTTAGGGCTAAATTGAACAAATTAAAAGTTAGGGATGCATTAGATGGACTAAATTGAAACAAATTCAAAAGTTTAGGGCGGTCACGTGCATGACACATGACACTTAACGGTCTATTTGGACGGAAAGTTAACGGTGGTACCAAAGGGATACAAAGTTGAAAGAATTGGTACCAAAAGTATACAAAAAAATAGAAGTGGTACCAAAAGTGGATTCTGTGCGAAGAAGTGGTATGAAAAGGTACTTATATTATATGTATGGGGACTAATATCTAATTATGCTAAGTTGTCTTAGTTCTAATATTTACATTCTAGTCCCTAATGTTTACTAGGGTTTTCATATTAGCCCATGAGGTCTCCTATATAAAGGAGCCTCCACTATTGTAATGGTGAAGAAAACCTTATCATTATGTTTAGTATATTGAAAGCTTTGCTCCTATCATTCTCTCCAACCCATCTACAATTATAAACGTTAATATGGTATCAGAGCTATTTTCGATATTGGTGTTTTGATTTCAATTTCGTTTTTCAGAAATTTTCCAGAATTTCTCATTGCCGTAAGTCACTCCCTAAGCCCCGAAAAATACCCATTTGATTTACACCTCTTCTTCCAAAATTGACATCACCAATCGACCCAGCAACCTCCGGCGAACATTTTGCAGTTTTCGCCGCCGTCAGCAGCCACCGCACGCGCTCTCACGCGCCGCCGCGTGAGCTGCGCCCCGCCGGCGCGTGAAGGCCACGCGCTACCTTCCCGACGTCCAATCGCCGCGGTTTTTAGTTTTTCGGAATCGTCTCGAGCTCACGATTCTATTGATATATTATACGTCAAATTCCGAGGTGATTTGAATGTTCAAATCTTACTGTTAAGATTCGGTGCTGAAATGCAATTCTGCTGTTATTGTTTCATTGTTTTGTTGCTGCTGTTGGTATCTTGCTGCATTTGAAATCTGCTGTTGCTGGAATGGTTTCTATGGATTGATGGGATTTTCAGCTGGTTTTGTTTCTGTTATTGGTGCTGATTTCCTGCTGTTGCTGCTGCAAATCTGCTGTTGTTGCTGAATTTTCAGCTTGCTGTTATCTGCTGAAATTGCTAGTGAAATTGCTGCTGCTGCTTCAACTTGTTGCTGCGTTTAAATGCTGAAATTCTGCTGCAAATTGCTGAAATTGCTGCAAATCGGCTGGATATTGCTGGAAATTGCAGAAATGTGCAGAAAATTGATGTTTTTAGCTGAAATTGCTGAAATTTATTGTGCCGTGATGGATATGCTGTGGTTTTGATGATATTATGATAGATTCGAGCTACAGATAGCTTGATTGTTGGATTTCTACTGGATTTCAGTTGAATTTGTTGAATATTTGCTGTTTTGAGGACTGGAGTTGTATAATGGTTTGAAGACGGGAGCATTGGAGCTTCGTCGTGTTGGTTTGTTGCAGATTGGAGCATGTGGCTTCATCTTGTTGGTTTGTTGAAGATTGGAGCATGTGGCTTCGTCTTTTGTTGGGTATTTAAGGATTGAAGCATTGGATCTTCGTCCTTCATGTTGGTTTGATGAAGACTGGAGCATTGGAGCTTCGTCTTGTTGGTTTGTTGAAGATTGGAGCATGTGGATTCGTCTTGTTGGTTTGATGAAGACTGGAGCATGTAGCTTCGTCTTGTTGGTTTGTTGATGATTGGAGCATGTGGCTTCGTCTTTTGTTGAGTTGTTAAGGATTGAAGCATTGGAGCTTCGTCCTTCATGTTGGTTTGATGAAGACTGGAGCATTGGAGCTTCGTCTTGTTGATTTGTTGAAGATTGGAGCATGAGGCTTCGTCTTGTTGGTTTGTTGAAGATTGGAGCATATGGCTTCGTCTTTTGGTTGTTGAAGATTGGAGCACTGGAGCTTCATCTTTTATTGGTTTGTTCAAGATTGCAAGTTTTGTTAAACTTGATCTTGTTGATGGATAATGAAGCCTTAGAGCTTTCATTATTGAAGATTGGAGCTTTGTAGCTCGGTTTTGAAGATTGCTTTTGTTTCGGTTTGAATTGTTGAAGATTGGTGATGCGCTTCGGATTGAAGAAGGAAGAAGAAGAAGAAGATGGGGGAATATTGGGATATTATATGTATGGGGACTAATATCTAATTATGCTAAGTTGTCTTAGTTCTAATATTTACATTCTAGTCCCTAATGTTTACTAGGGTTTTCATATTAGCCCATGAGGTCTCCTATATAAAGGAGCCTCCACTATTGTAATGGTGAAGAAAACCTTATCATTATGTTTAGTATATTGAAAGCTTTGCTCCTATCATTCTCTCCAACCCATCTACAATTATAAACGTTAATATCATCCTTCTCTTGACTTGGTTAAACTCTCCATTGACATAGAATGAGAAAACTGATTTGCTTTCTTGCTCTCCATCATAACCCTCTCTTTTACGTTTGTTTCTTCTTTGTTTTTTTCTCTTTTTACTTACAATTAAATCACCTTAATCACGCTGAATACATATGGGAAGATTTTTAATTTTCCAATTGTTCAATCTAGTGATTTTTCCCTTCGGTAAATTATTTTCTTTTTCTTTCATCATTTTTTTTTCAACTTTGCTAGGCTTAAGTTAGACCTTCAAATTTAAATTTGAATATAATTAACCCCGATATTTGGTAGTGTTACACGTCCTACTAACCCTCTGTACTTGCCAACATCACCAAAGGCTTTGTGAACATCATGAAGACTAAATTGCTTGCCTTATTCCATTGATGTCAATCTCATGTTCTTTTCCATAGGTTTTACTGTAGTCTTTCCTTCTCATAAGCCAACTCAGCAATGAGTTCAAGTGAATATTTTCGATGATTAAGTACTATCCCCTAATTCGATCTTGTAACTTCTAAACCGAATATCAGAGCATACAACTTGGAATGTTGTTTCAACACTTATTTTTAAAATTTTGAAATCATAGCAAACCCTGTTATTAATAGATCATCCACATAGAACAACATATGAACATGTTTGCCTCCTTTAAACTTAGTGAAGAGGGAAAATTTGCTTTGTTGATATCCATGAAGCAATAAAGATTCATTCAATTTGATATTCCACTGACGAGAAGATTACATCAAACCATCTAATGAAATTAATAGCCTGCAAAATTTTATTGTTCCATGTTGTTTCTTCTGTTCAGCTTCATGAAATCCTAGAGGAATTTCCATATATACTTTATCAAAGATATCTCATTGTAGGAAAGCATTGTTGATGTCCGTTTGATGCAAGGAGTAGTTAGAAGTTGTTGCAATACTAAGTATGGCCCTCACAGTCAGTTTGTTAGGATCAATATCTTATCTAGGATCGATGGAGGGTAGGATCAGATCGTTTGTAGAATCAGACCTTGGATTGTAAGATACTAGAATTTTTTTTGAATTATTTCACAATAAAAGTGATTACTATTCTTTAAGTGAATAAATAACTCAATAATTAATATAGTATCAAATCACCCAAATATTATTTAAAATAATTTTAAATGTTAAAATTAAGTTCTAGACTTTTACATAAACATCCAAGTTCCAAGATCAACAAAGTACTAAGAAACTTAAATCATTTCAAAGACATTATGTGGACTGGATTAAAGGGGTCGGTCATCCTAAAATTAGGATTCATTTATTGTCACAAATATTATTTTCCTTGGCGTAGCAAGGCCATCCTAGCCCCAAGGGAACGAGCGAGAGGGCTGCTTTCCGGAATAGCAGATTGAGCAGCTTATTATTTATTACATTTCTGCCCCCAACTATTCCAGAAATGGTAACAAATGGATCGATTGATACGAATTTATTTTCTGTTACAATAAATTGACGAAACAATAGCCAACCCAATAGCCGCTTCAGCGGCTGCAATAGCTATAATAAAAATTGAAAAAATATCTCCTTTTAATTGGCGACTATAAAAAAAAATCTGAAAATGTTAACCTTTGTCAATAAGGTTGTTGAAGAACTTCAACAACTGATAAAGAGTTATCTTCCGTTCGTGTCAGACATTCCTCTTTTCCAAGGAATGTCCTGGGTGCCAACCTGGAAGGCTTTACCTGGTTTTCCACTGTTTAGGCATTCTGCCTTAACAGAGTTACAGGTGAAGTACCTGAAGGTTCACAAACGGCTGAATATTTATTCGATAAGGGCTTATTCAACCCAATTGTACCACGCAATCCTTTAAAGGATGTTTTGAGTGAGTTATTGAATTTTCACATGTTAGCTCTTCTCACCGCTCTCGCCGGTGTTTAGCTGCACTGTTTGTTCTTCCGCGCTGATAATCTTCTGTTAAGCATATTGACGGAAGATAGAAGCCTTCCTCCGCACTCTGATAAAGAGGTTTCTTTCTGTCCCCACATCGTCTCTTCCTGATGGTACAACTTCTGTAATCTGAGGCGTAGTTGTTCGTCTGCATTCGAGTGGGGTGGTTGCGCTGACATTCATTTAACTGCTCCAGAGTGTCAGAAATGATTCTTTGGATATTACCTAACACAGTCTGGTTCCACTGCTTGAGTGTTGTTGTCAGTCGCTGATGTTCGTGGATGTGAAGATCGCAGGCCAGTCCATGAGCACGCTAGTTGACACAGGCGCGACTGACCTCTTCATTTCTGAGGAGGCAGCCAAGAAGGTGGGACTAAAGGTGGAGAAACGAGCGGGTTGGCTCAAGACGGTGAAATCCAAAGAAGTCCCGACTTTCGGATATTGATTTGTTTGGCAAAAAACGAACTCTTCTAATTTATATTCATATATGAAGTAGGACACAATAGATCGGTGACCTTTTCTTTGAATTTAAAATTAAAAAGGGGGAAAAGCCTTTTCAATGTTCTTTGATTTGAAGATTCTTAGTCTCAATCATGTAAAAAAGCAAAACAAAAAAGGCGGCTATCGGAATCGAACCGATGGCAAATGCGATGCTCTAACCTCAGAACTAAGCGGGCTCAAATAGCAGAAATTTTACATGCATAGGAATTTAGTAAAATCCTGGGATCTTTTATCAGTATTACTTAATTAATATGATAAAATCATACTCATAGAAAATTCAAAGTAGAATTTCAAATAAATGAAATCTAAATGAATATTATAAAACATAACGATTAATATAGTGATATCTAATTTGGACCTATTTCTCAATTATCTGTCTATCAATAATGAATATCTCGATTCGATAATATAATCGGATTCTTTTTCATTTCATTTTTAAATTCAAATGTCATAACTAATAATAATTATCTTTAGAAACATTATAAACTCTATCAAAGTCATCATCTCCAAATCATAAGCATATGCGATATTTAGAATATAATTAAAGTTCAAGTCCGAATCACATTGATCATTCGAGTTATTAGTCAGATTTGTATTTTTAAATGAGTTGAAAAATGAGATTTCAATCATAAAGAAGTTAAGAATAAAGTATCAATTTATAATCATAAGAAATATAAATATTTCAATGTATTCTAAGTAAACAAAGTTACTTGACCTACAAATCTATACATATAATATAATCTTAATAGGTTGTGTGTATTGTTGACAAGTAATAAAATGCACTGTCAATGTATTAAAGTTCTAAAATATGATATGGTTGATGTGGCATTATCTACATTTGCACAACTCCTTGCTGGGATGATCAACAAATTCTTATATTGCTCCATAGAATCCATTATATTTTAATTGTATATTACTTTGAGAATGAGAATGAAACTTATTTGACATTAATAGATAAAAAAATGGTGTTATATTATCAGGAACCAACAAATAAATTTAAGCATTCTAAACCAAAGGATGTGACTAGCTTCCATTTAAGCCACTTCGTGGTAGTACCCAGCCAACGCGAAACTTGATTGGCAATTTGGGTAAAAACAAACCATAATTACATAATCAATCACCCTTCAATAAGAATCAATTAAAATAGGGTTAAAGGTCCTTTTGGTACCACATGTTTGCAAAAATTACACTGTTCATACCACTAGTATTTTTTCGTACCGAATTGGTACCATATGTTTCCAAACCTTACTGTTTTGGTACCTCCGTTAGGGTTCTGTCAAAAACAGCCGTTAAATGGCATGTGCCATGCACGTGACCAGCCCAAAACTTTCAATTTTGTTACAATTTAGTCCATCTAATACATCCCTAACTTTTATTTTGTTCAATTTAGTCCTAAAACTTCAAAACCAAACCAATTTCCCAAATTGACCTAGCCGGACCTAGCCCTAGGCTAGGTCCGGCTAGGTCAATTGGGACCTAGCCCCAATTGAGTCAAATTGGGGCTAGGTCCCAATTGACCTAGCCGGACCTAGCCTAGGGCTAGGTCCGACCATGGCTCGGGGTCGCCTGGGTCCGGCGACCATGACCCAGGGTCGGATGGCTAGGTCCGGCTAGGTCAATTTGGGGAAATGGTTTGATTTTGAAGTTTTAGGACTAAATTGAACAAAATAAAAGTTAGGGATGTATTAGATGGACTAAATTGTAACAAAATTGAAAGTTTTGGGCTGGTCACGTGCATGGCACATGCCATTTAACGGCTGTTTTTTATGGAACCTTAACGGAGGTACCAAAACAGTAAGGTTTGGAAACATATGGTACCAATTCGGTACGAAAAAATACTAGTGGTATGAACAGTGTAATTTTTGCAAACATGTGGTACCAAAATGAACTTTAACCCATTAAAATATGATGAATAAGAAGAAAGTGTGCCACAAAAGAGAGGTTCAGGAGGTGCAACAACTGTGGGTGCAAGATCTGGACTACCAGCCTTTTTCCCTTAAGAAGATAAAACTGGTCGGACTGATCGTGATGAATAATTTTTCCCTCTTCTTCTTGATTGATCCGTCAAATTTAAACCCATGGATCTCCTCTAGAAGTTACAGTCGACTCCTCTAAAATATTTATAGTCTTCATAACATATTTTGTTCTATATTTGGAAAATTGCTGCACTTTCTCCTGTTGATCTTCATTTTTTATCATTCTCTCATAAATCTATATATATATATATATATATATATATATTAATAAACAGTCAAACTAATGTGGATATTAGCTATTCTAATATTCTAGTCTCCTTTTTAAAATGATTTTTTTTTTGTATGTTAGAAATCATGAAATATTGGTAAAATAAATAATAGTTAGGCTCAGTAAAGAAAACAAAAAGGCATCTATTCAAACATCATTTAAAGAAATATTGTTGAATATATTTTGTTTTTTTTTTTTGGCCAAGAATTGAATATATTTTGTCATTATTAATTTTATCTTATTATGTATATATTCAATTGTAAAAAAAGTCACATTCATTATAATCATATTTTTCAATACTTTAATTTGCATATGTACCAATCAGTTCATATGTTTATTTTTCCATATTTGAAAACGGCGGTAATATGAACTCTTTCACAACCATCATCCATTGGTTTACTGGTGGTCAGTTGGTTTAGATGACTGAGGAATCATTATTTGTCGGATTCAATCTTAATAGATATCTGATGTATGCAATTCTTTCTCAAAATGTTATTGTTTACCTAATTTTGCATAATCATCGATTTGTTAGTATGAATTGGTTGAATTAGTGCGATTCGATATTCCACGCAATCTTGATGGTATGAATCATGAATAAAAGGAGTACGTGTTGAACTCTCTACGATTCCGAAAAGTGGAGATGACAACTACAGATGAATATGGTAGTCTGTATGATTTTGACAATGCGAAACGAATGTAACTATTTGTTTCACCAAGAATAGGAGTAGGTTCTTTGATGATCTCAACGCGTATGTTGTGATACATTCAACCTTGGTAAAAGGGGTTGAAGAAGACTTCAATCGCAACCAGGCAATGCTGCAGCTTAGTAACCCTTTGCATCCGCCTCGGTGGAAGCAAGGATACAAAAGCTAAACGTTTCAGTTAAACTTGATGGTCTTCTCTCTTTTCATGGATGCTGGCGTTAAACCCACATCGGCTCTTCAGAATGAAAAGTCAACATAGAAAAGATGTATATGGTTGTCTGATATTGTCAGGACTCAATGACCTTGAGCCTAATCAAGGACAGTAACCATAGCAGTAAAAGGGAAACCTTCTCTGCTCACCATACTAGGTTCGAAAGAAATCAACCATGATCCGCATATTATAGAGAGAATTGGACCATAAAGGTCTTATCCGATAATTCATTGGGTTAAACCATGTTGATAAAGTGCGTCTCTAGTACGCCACATAGGTCATGTGTATGAAGTTGTAAAACGTTTTATACAGACACAAATCATTTGATGTAATTCACTCGTGAATTACTCAGATGTGATGTTCAACATGACTTAAAGTTCTCGACTATTTATGCGACAATCATGGATCGAGTACGCGATCTTCAGATCAAGAACCCTATCATTGTCATTATCGTTCGTTTGAGTTACTAAAATCTTGGTTATTTTGAGATTCAGATTTATTGAATAAAGTAGTTTCCGTTTGATTCGAAATGTGATCTACTTGTCAAAATTAATCGACCCGGTTAAGAGGGATTGATCCGAAATGAAATTTCGGCCATGTAAAAGTGGTCGAATAAAACGAAACGATTCACGTACTCTGTCATCTCAGTCGGGAAACTGAACTGAACATACACATCAATTGCGTAGCTAGATCGAAAGGTTTAGTATTTCTTATTTGTTAGTACTCCATTGAATGAAATAATCTGTAATGATGATCATGTGCGAAATCGATTGGTTTAATTTTTTTATGCATTGACAGTTTCAGAATACTGAGTCTTGATCAAAACAGGAGCAGGATATTACAGACATCAGGTCCCACTTAATTCGAGTGGGAGAGATGTGAACCAGCAACTCAAGTGAATGACATGGTAAATGATAATGAGAACATTTTCATAATAAATCCAGTGGGAGGAATAAACTCCTTCCACACGGAATCACTGTTGTTGTTGAGACGAATCAAGTTGAACCTAATTATCGTAATGCTGAACCAGGAATGCCACAACTACCTAAACTACTCATTGTTTCCAGTGGGAGTGATCCGAAAAACTTGGTTCCAGATCCTAGTGATCAAGGAATTCATCTTGGAAGTAAAACTCCGAGACCGAAAATTCGTTCAAGGAAAGTGGTTGGTTATGGTCCAAGCACTGCTCTTGTACCCAATAGAAGTGATGCTCTGATAAGAAACATTATATCGAGTGGGAGAATTGATCCCAATTGGAAGAAATGCTCCGATAAGAGGCATTATTCCGAGTGGGAGAGACGTTAAGACTCAAAGACGGGATAATCAAGCCTAGACGAAATTCAAAGGACTTAAACTTCTCCAAATAAGTATCCCATCTGGAAGAGTGATAACCTCACTCTAACGACTGTTGGCATGCATTGGAAAGACTTCAAGTGGAGAAATGGAAGAAAATAATAAATGAGAGAGATCGCCTAAATGAAAGTCATTAAAGTCTTTAGTTGATTTACCTGCTAACCGCTGGGGCAAAAGGACCTGGTTAGTCCTGAAAGAAGGCTCACCACTGATGGTAGGTCGAGCGATACGAAGCTCGACTTGTTGCGAAATTCTATACCCAACTTCACGGAGTGGACTTCGACGAAACATAATCACCACTTGTTGTAAAAACACGGTGAAGGGCCATTCATGGTCCTGGTCGCAGGTATCGATTTCGAACTGCACCGAGTAGGTATTAAGACGCATTCCTCCTCGGAAACCTGGAGAAAGAGATCTACAAGGAGCAACCAAAGGGTTTCATTACTCCTGGTAACGAACGTAAAATTTGTAGACTCCAAAGATCCATCTACGGTCTTAAACAGTCGTCTCGGAAATGGTAGATTCCACGAGGAAATCGTAGGAAACGGATCTGTGAGTTTATCACAAGAATCTGTGCGTGTATTATAAGACCTCCAGGTCTAAGCATGTCATCTTAACCTTATGCGTGGATGACATACTTATTGCTGTAAACGACATGAGCTTTATGAATAAGTCATAGTCCTGATTGGCGTCTGTATTTGAGATGAAAGACATGGGAGAGGTCACGTTTATCTTAGGCATTGAGACTGCCAGAGATCGGGCTACCCGAAGATTATGTCTATCTCAAGAATCTTATATCAACAATCTGTTGAAAAGATTCAGATTACAGGATGCCAAAATCTGTGGAAACGCCAATGTTGTTTGGGTGCGCACTGTCAAAACGTGACGGCCCCAAGAACCTGGCAGAGCTTAATTAGATAAAGGGTGCAGGATGTTTTTGCATGGTCGGTAGTTTGTTCTACGCCATGCACTACACCCGTCCGGATATCTGTTACGCCGTAGGCCTAGTAGCACGTTTCTAATCAGATCTTGGCCATCAACATTTAAAGACTATAAAACGAGGAACTCGTTATCTGAAAAGGTACTGTCGACTACGAACTGTGCTATGAGGGCAGGAAGTTAGAATTGACCGATTACATTGACGCTGACCGTGATGGAGATCCAGATTATCGTAAGTCCACCACAGGAGGAGCATTCCTCCTTGCTAAAGTCGTCATTTCATGGATGAGCAAGAACAAACCTAAGTCGTGTTATTCACAATGGAATCGGAATTCGTAGCTCTCTCGAAGAATGCACAGGAAGCGGTCTGGCTCAAAAGACTTCTAACTGCACTGCTTGGTGGTGATGTTGAGAATAAACCTGTGAAGGTCTTCTCTGACAGTCAAGCAGCCATTGCGGCAGTTAAGAATCCGAAGTTCCTTAGTAGGACAAAACACATTGATGAGAAATAATATCATGCTAAATTTTAATGGTTGTAGACAACATAATCACTATGGAATACTTGTCCACCAATAACTTGGTAAC
This sequence comes from Clarkia xantiana subsp. parviflora, assembly GCA_036873135.1. Lineage (NCBI taxonomy): Eukaryota > Viridiplantae > Streptophyta > Magnoliopsida > Myrtales > Onagraceae > Clarkia > Clarkia xantiana. The sequence goes on from JAPTYO010000004.1 coordinate 44,943,180, forward strand.
AGACCCATTAACAAAACCACTACGCAGGGAGATATTCGAAAATCATGTAAAACTGCTTGGATTGCGTAGGGTTTAGAAATGGCATGTATCTGTGATAACATTTTGATATTAGAAAGTTACATTTTATAAGCGAAAGAATTGCAACTGAGTTTATGATCAATCGACGTCATAATGTTTTTGATTACATCAGATTTACAGTCTATAAACTAAGTCGTAGGAGAACGCAATCCTCTGCAAAAACTATGTCGAATGTGGGTCTTACCTCCTCACACAGGTACGGTCGTCTTGCAATGGAGGGAGGCCTCTACCAAGCAAGACTGGCTAAGAGTCAGGGGGATAAACCTGATTAAGCAAGACGATTATCTAATTTCCAAGTAACTCGACGTGATCTTCGTTTTGCATATCGCTGTGATGAACTTCGTTCGTCATTAAACCACATTCTGGGCCAGATGAGTATCTGTGATAGCATGATTGAAATATCCCTTCCCTGTCAACCCAAAAGGTTCAGGTATGCAATCAACGCGTGCTTCATACTGCACGTGTCACGTTCGACCACGGGGTCACAACTCGGTTGTGCTAGGAAGGAATCCTCGTGATTCTGGCGGGCGCAAACTTCTTCACCTCGAGCGTGTGATTGATCCCAGGAGACTTATGAAGAGGAACCTAAAGTATCCTCATGGACTCGAAACTCATATCTAAGGTCAGGCCCAATGCTCGCTATCCGGCGTACGAGCGTAGTGCTGAACAAAAAGGCCCAGTGACCACGTCTTTGGAAACCGGTTGGGTCTGACCAAGGATACGAGCGATGGGGATAGTCAAGTTCACCTGTAATTCACCGACTCTTGTATTCACTAGGCGGCCACCAACCAGATATTAGTTGGAAGTTGTGAATACTTGTACGGATGCCTTGGAGAAGTGTTCCTATGTGGAAACTAGGCAAAAAGGAGAATTAATAGTTGACTTAGGATACAGCGTGATATAATATAAATGTTGTTTATAACAGGTTGATTGGAGAAAAGGAAATCAACGTTCCGCGGGCGCTACAATACTCCTAACAGATGAGTAGCACGATGCCCGCCGTATCCGCCGGTCCCGGCAAACCTCTTATGAGCTATTCGGAAGCAAGGAGCAGATCAAAGGAGAGAAATGTTGATACAGATTTGGACGACAATACATTAACAGGCACCCTACCATTCCGGCGAGTGGGAGCTGTAAGCATATGGTAATGTGCTCCGTAATTGGTAGCCCATTATATGTATAGTTTACCTAATGAACTTGGGTAAATGTCACATTAGGGTAATTGGGCTAGACCCAAATCCCTGTTGACATGGGAGGCCCAAAATTGGGCCTCCCCAAATACATAGGCCGGCCGAAATATGTAAGGAGGATAAAGTGAACTTTTGTCCACTTTACTCCTATAAATAAGAGGTGTTAGAGAATTTTTAGGGTTAATCACAATTCCCTCACAAGAGAGTTTTAGAGAGAAAAACCCTCCTCCACACCTAGGGCTTCAGCCGAACCATATCCCTCACCAAGGGTGTGCCAAATTTCCTTCGAGAAAACTCTCTAGAGATCTGTCCCTGTGCCAAGAATCGATCAGAGGCTTTGCTGTGGAGCTTGCACCATGTAGGGCTTCTCTAACAAGAACCTCTACGGGTCTCGATCGGAGGATCGTGAACTCCCTCCTGAGATGATCTTGGGTCTACGGATCAACTTAAAGTTATGTGCGAATCTTCCACTACGTAATTCTGATTACTAGCATGTACTTTGTTTAAGTATCCGTAGTGATTACTCCATGTAATCTAACATTATTATATCACACTAATTGTATTTTTATTTTTTTTGGCCAAAGGAAACGTTATTAATTGTATTTTTTACCAAAGTTATTAATTGTATTTAATCTTGAAATTAATCATATAATGTGCTGTTTTTTAACAATGATTTATGTGTTATAAATATTATGTGGATGTTCAATATTATGTGTATATATCATCTTCCTTATTTAGACATTCCATATATTGTTTTTATTTCCTCTCCAAGTCTATGTAATCCTTATATAAGGGCCCCCTATGTATGATAATAAAATCATCCTCAAGTTCTCTCTTCTATTACCTCTCTACTTTCATAACACGTTATCAGCACGAAATTGCTCGATCTTAAATCGTCAGACATTCGAAGCAGACGATCCAGTTCATGAGTGATCTCTACCCTCATCTATACTATCGGAGAATATTTTATATTAATTCAATATTTTAGGTTAATAAACCTTCATATTAATTTAATGTTTTATGGACTAATTATTATCTTTGTTTTATGAGTTTAATTTCAGAAGTGAGAGAAGACGATGGCGAAAACAAAAATCTCCTAACGATCACTTCGAGTTCGAGCTAGGTTGAACGGAAATAAATTCAAAGAAGATGGAAGGGGGTCTTTGAGATTAAAGACGAGAACAACACCGAAAGAGAACAATATCGGGAAAAAAATTGAAAAGGGAGATTTTTTTTTTCTTACATTAATTTATATTAATCGTCTCAAATCTTAAGTTTTTATTATTACTATTTGATATTATGTTCCTAATACTGTTGTTATTTGATAGATGCTAGATTTATTGGAATCAATCTATGTCGGATCATGCGTGAAACGATTTTAGGGTACATGACAACATCACGGTAAATATCAGTTAGTTATTTTTATATGTGGAGATCAACTCTATTATGTGTTAAATATTTTTTCGTATATGAAGTTATATTTGTATTGATATGACTCCACCCCCTAAAGCGAGTGTATGGTATATGATTTATCACAAGAAAAACAAATAGTGTGGCTAAGCACATGAGTGCTCGATGTTGAAATATATCAAGATACAAAGAGTGTTGCATCGCCCACTAGATATGCTCGCTCCCTGAAGTGAGTGTTGCAATATTTTTTATAATGAGGATATACTCCACTCCCCGAAGTGAGTGTTGTAGTTTATATGATTATAACGTTATACTCCCTGAAGTGAGTATTACAGTTTATGATTGCAATGATAATATCTTGCACTCCCTGAAGTGAGTATTGCATATTGTGATTACAGTAAAAATATTTGTCACTCCCTGAAGTGAGTACGACAGTTTATGATTGACTTTGATGGAATACGATTTTACTATTGTTATCATGTCATGGTTGACTTTGAAAAGGATAAAATAATTAGCATCATCATGATATCGATAAAAAAACGATGATGCCTCTTACAAATAAAGAATGCACGAAAAGAATGCAAAGAGGAATGATGACGTTGAACATCGTGGTTACGCTAACAAAATATAATTATATGATTCAGCGCGGAATTCGATCATATGAAGCGCGATGACACTACGCAAAAATTGGCATTAGTGAAAAAAATCCTTGCGTATATTATTGTTAATTCTTGGATCTTACAATTAAGAAAAATGCATTCTTTATGAATTTCGAATCCTGAAGATCCGATATTACGATCTTGAAGATCAATAATTATGAATTTATAGGTCCCTTAATTTTTATATTTATATTTACGATTCTCGCACTATATTTAAATATACAGTTATATTTATATTTCTTGCATTGCATTTATAGTTATCTTTTTATTTCTTGCACTGCATTATATTTATTATATACATATATTTTTATGTTTATAGAATTTTATTATAAAATGATCCATAAGATCAAGAGTTATTCAAAAGCTCAAGAATTACTACATTTAGGATCCAGAAGATCCTATAATGTATGAAAAAAGATTTAGTGAAGTAAAGATCTTCAAGTATGAAAAGTGAATCATGTAAAACGTGAGTTATACATAAAGAATCCTGAAGATTCCACGAGATCGTGAGTTATGAATAAATGATCATGAAGATCCTAGAAGATCTGGAAATGAATAAAGGATCCTGAAGATCCTAAATATATGGGACTATGAATTAACGAGATTGAAGATCCCTGAAGATCTTAAATTATGACAGAGATCCTGAAGATCCTGAGTTATTTTTATGAATGATCTGGGATCATGAAAATGAGATCTGAATATCCTAAGAGATTTTGCGATATAAACAAAAGATCATTAAAGATTTTGAGTTACAAATAAGGATTCTAATATATTGAGCTATAAATGATCCCGGAGATCATGAAATTGAGCATTTATACGAAGTTATTTATTTATTTCTTTACATTATTTATTATTGTTATTTATATCTTACATATACAGTATATATTATTATAAAGAATGTGATTACTCCACAAACATCATTGAGATTATGATGAATAAAATAATAAAATGCGGATTGTATTACAAGAGATACATAGTATATCTCTTATGAAAATATGAAAGATACACATATCAGATAAACCAGAAGTTTACTGATGCATAGAGGTAAACCAGAAGTTTTACCCATATAATACAATATTTGGCGTGACCGGTTACAGACCATTCCGGATCACTTAAGATGCGCAACACATTATTTAGAAGAACTTGAAGATTCTCCATAAATCATTATGATATTTGCTCTCAAAGGAAAATTCATTATGTGATCATCATCAACTAAGTTCGGGATAAAATTCCATTGTTTATGGAAATAATAAAAGGTGAATATGGGCCCGTTCACCTGCCATGTGGACCGATATATTATTTTGAAAGATGCATCTACAATTTGGTCACATGTGCGTTGATTATGAATTTGCAAATTTCCAGATTATGCAATAAAGAATGATGATGATATTGAAAGTTGATATAGACTACAAGATTCAGACAATTACATATCTAGATTTGCAGTTTAGCATGAAAGTTACAAAGATCCTCCAATTAAATAGCTAAACTGCTGCCAATTAGAGCAAATTAAGTACAAATGCATGCTATTATGAAAGAAGCAATATAACTGCGCATCAAGCCAATGTCAAATCACAGTTCTCCCCATTACAACGAATTTTTGGTGAAGAGACAAATTTCTCATATATGAATTTTATGATGTGTGATATATATTTAAATTGCTCCACCACATCACACAAAGATGGGTCTGGAATGTTGGGAAAAATATGTTGGATATAAATCAATTATTTTAGAAAAATGACTTATATATATAAAGCAAGAGTGTTGATTGTCATTGTTGAACAACTTTTCTCAACATTAGGGGGAGAAAAGAAGCAGCTGGCAGAAAAGAGATTGACTGAAAAAAATTATTATTATCTCATTTAAATCCTCGCACAATGAGAATATGAACCTGAAGTTCATAGAGAAAAGCATTTTCAAATACTGCCAATAAGTGACTTTATGAGACCCAGAAAGTCATAAGTCAAGTAACAGCTGCAAATGCTCCAATTTGAAACGTCCAGGACGAACAATAATGAAAATAACTCACTCCTGAAGCGTGTAATATCGGTTCCAAAGAAATTTTATTGATAAAAGAATGGAGCATAGAAAGAAAATAGATAAATATGGTCTTATTATGGAGGTGATTTCCCAAAAGAAGTAAAGACATAACTAAATATGAAACCCCAGAAGTGGTTCAGGTACCTGAATGTGATTACAATAAAGAAATCTCAATGAGTTATGCCATTAACGGGAAGTAATGGAACCGTAAAATATAAAGTTGTCGACAACAGTTTTGAGTATTATTCATGAGTGAATTCATAAAATAAGACGAGGATCTTGAGCTCAATATGTCAAAGAATCATCATGATTGACCAAAGTTTGAAAGACGCAAGTATGAGCATGACAAATGCAGAATGTGATAGCCAGTGGATATAAATAATTTTATGCGTACATAAATTGCCTCGTAAGATAGGCACAACTTGTGGTACAAAGACTTTTCCGCAGAAAAATGAAAATTATTATATGAATCATTTGGTGGAGCAATAACCTTCAAATACATTATTATGTTGGCAGTACATACAAGGTTTTAATATGCGTCTCATGATATGAATAATTTTATAGCCTATTTGGGTGGCTAATTTGATAGTGAAATCCACATAAAAATCCCAGAATGATTTAAAATGCTTGCATGAATATTTTCAAGAATATTGCATGATAAAAATATTGTACCATTTACGGGTTGCTTATGGTATATTATCCCCATTATATCAACATTTAACCTAAGTTGTAGCAAATGCTAATATAAGTATAAGAATAAAACAAACTGATATTTGATAAGATGAATTGATCACGTTATAGCCGAAAGGGGCATCGCGTGAGGGGGGGAATTTGAAGATATTGAAACTCCTAAAGAGTTTTAAATACAATCAATTTATCGATGATGTTAAAATTCAGACGAAATATAATGAAAGGATAAAGGTTTGGCTCGATCTGAAGATCGAGTACTTAAGATATTGATTGATAATATTATTGTCCAATTAGAAAAATGTCTTAAAGTTATTTTGCATAGCTACTCATCTATTGAGTACCTTAATGACTGTAAGAATAATAGATTTGAATAAATATATTTTCCGTCCTCGTGAGATTGATGAAGAACATAATGGTCCAGAAGTACCATATATAGTGCTACATTATCGCTAATATATCTTGCTAATTAGAAGGAACGTGATGTATTATTGGTTATAAGCAAGATTTAGTTCTTCTCCAATATAGTGAAATTTTAACAAAGTTAAGAAAATATTTATGTATCTCCGAGTGACGAATTACATGAGTATATTATCGGATAGAACAAGTCTTAAATCAGTTGACTATGCAAAATGCAGGTTAGATTATGAAATGTACCATTATTTTGTATATTTAAAGATAATGCAGGTTATATAGCTCCAGTTGAAGAATAATGTTACATCAAAGGAGACAAGAGAAAACATATTTTCCCAAGTTATTTTTCATCCACGATGATGAGAAGAAGACAACATAACATCCAATAAGTTTGTGCTGATTTATTCCAGAAGGTTTACCGGCTGCGAATTTGAAGATTGGTGAACAATACTAAATTGCGTTGACTTAATAAAATTACATGATGTCAATATCAGGGGGAGAATCTACACCGCTGCACTCTTTTTTCCCTTAACCAAGGTTTTGTCCTACCAGGTTTTCCTGGTAAGGTTTTTAACGAGGCAGCTTACAAAAGGGATCCATAATTGTGTACTTTTTTTTCCTTCACTAGATTTTTATCCCAATGGGTTTTTTCTAGTAAGGTTTTAACGAGGCACAATTCTCTTATGAACATCCAATGAGGAGTGTTATGAATATATTATGTGGATGTTCAATATTATGTGTATATATCATCTTCCTTATTTAGAGATTCCGTATATTGATTTTACTTCCTCTCCAAGTCTATGTAATCTCTATATAAGGGCCCCTATGTATGATAATAAAATCATCCTCAAGTTCTCTCTTCTATTACCTCTCTACTTTCATAACATTATGCTATATATATACATATATAATTTTATTTGCGGTAAAATAATAGACATTAAAATAAACGTAATAAATTCTATCTGCTAAGGTTTAAAGTCGCATGTTTCAATGACTACACCTCTGCCATAATGAGTGCATGTATATATCTTTGTTATTAGTATAACTTAATTTAGAATGTATTATTATTATTATTATTAATTCCTTCTAAATTTAATTCCAATAATTAATAATGCAATTATTTTGTTAATATTATTACTTAATTTAAAATTAGATTTGTATTTCCTTTCATACAATATTTAATGGAAAAGTGCATTTGTATTCGGTTTCGTTTATAATGTTTCGTACATCTATATATTATTCTAAAGACATTTTTTATTACCATACCATCAATTGCTTTCTGCACAAATAAAATTATTAAATTACCCTTTAAATTATACTATTTTTATTCTAAAAATAACACAAAAAAGATGAATATATTTTTTTAAAAAAATATATATAAAAAATATTTATACAAAACATATGATAATATTAATTTTTTTATATAAATAAAACCCCAGAAATTAGATTTTTCTTTTAAGAAAATATACATTTTTAGTATTTATATTTTATTTTATGCATAAAATTATTCTAAATCTTTTTCTATTATTTTTTCTCTATTTTTAAAATATAAATAAATAATATAACTTAAGAGTAAACTTGAATAATCATAAATTATGGTTTTCATAAATTAATTGACGTTTTAAGAGCATCCACAATGGTATTACATATTTTGCTTTCTTTAAAAGTGCCACATAAGCTTTTTATGTGTGGTTAAGTAATACATAAACTTATGTAATGCTTACATAATAGTAGGTATAAAATGGTTTTACTTAAACATTTTACTTAAATATATTTATGTTAAAAGTAGCTATAATTAAAGTTTCAATTATTGCATATTCGTTATATATATATATTCTTTAAATATAAGCATTCCTTCATTATATATATATTGACCAATTCCTAATATTCGATCATGGTGTGAGAATCATTGTTGTGGCTGGGGAATCGATGGCTGTTGTGGTGGGAAATCGATGTCGTTGCTCGACAAGGAGATGAAGATCAATTGTGGCGATTAATCGATGTCATGGCTCGCTAGTGTGGCGTGGAATCGATGTCGTGGTTTGCTGAATCAATTGATGGCTCGCAGCGGTGAGGTGAAGCAAAGAACGGTTGAGGTGCTGCGGTTTTGAAAACAAAAAATGAGGGGTAGCTGCTGTGGAGAAAACGAGGGAGGCTGTTGTGGATTGAAAAAAAAAAAAGCAATTAATTTTATGTAAACATAAAGCATTCCTTATATTTAATGAATGTTTTATGTAAAAATATAAAATTACGTGTGAGTCTCATTTTTAAGGATTGCTACGTTAAACCACTACATCATGTTTTTTTCACTTTACATAAAAAAACGTATGACCCACATTTAAGTAATCCTTATGTAATACCAATGTGGATGTTCTAAAAATAGATGTTTAGTTATTTTAATCCTTCTTAATGAGAATTACAATACCACTTTACACTAACTTTCTACATAAACAATAGAGAGAAATTGTATATTACTATGAAGTAACATAATACATGATGTGTTCATTTGGAATATGTGTAAGAAAATTTGCAATGACATATTATGATACGCCTAATCTTACGACTGTGAAATTGAGCTGAAATAAATTAGGGAAAAGTATGTAAAACATGCAACATGTTTGAAAAAGATGGTTATATGGACCAATATGTTTTAAAATGTGCAACATGTTTGAAAAAGATGGTTTTATGGACAAATATGTATTAAAATGTACAACAAACTTACAAAAGATGTTAAAATGACATACCGTCCACTTGTTAGACACGTGCGGAACACATTTTTAGAAAAAAAAAATAATTAAAGAAAGAAGTTAATTTATACATAACAATGATTACTAATGGGTGGATGTAGTAGATACTAATAATAATTATTATTATATTTTAAAAACTTGACATGCACGTTTCCACTTAATGAGACTAGTGACAACAAGTGGATGATACGTCATTTTACCATCTTTTGTAAGTTTGTTGTACATTTTAAAACATTTTGATCCATAAAACCATCTTTTTCAAACATGTTGTACGTTTTTAAAACATATTGGTCCATATAACCATCTTTTTCAAACATGTTGCATGTTTTACATACTTTCCTCAATAAATTTAACTATATTTAGTATAGCGTTAATGTCGAATATTTTCAATTTTTATGAAAAAAAACATAATAGATTAGTTCTCACTGTTGATGCCATCATTTACTATAGAGTATATAATTATATTTAACATTATTACTTAAACTAGTTAGTTTACCCGCGCTTTGCGCGGATATAAACTTTTAAAATATAATTATTATTTTTTATTGAATGATAATTTTTAATTTGTTCGCTTAATATTTACATATTTTTTTAATAAAATAAAAACATAAATTATCACTCTAAACTATTTAGAAGGTTGAACATAATTAAATTAATTAGTTTTAATTTAAAAAATAGAAGATAAGAATCTCTAATTGTTTATATAAATGGCAATAAATAGCTGCATCAAAGAGTAAAAAAAATTTAGAAATATGTTAATAGAGTGATAATTTATGTTGATATTATATTATTTATAATATTTTTATTTTATGGAACTTAAAATATCAATTGATTTTTTAACAAAATATATATTATGTAAATAATCAACATATTAATAAAATTGAAACTTTTCCATAATATATTCATAAATACTATATAAAGAATAGAAAGATCATATAAAAAATATACAACGATAAATTCAATATTATAATTTTAAATATATCAAATAAAATAAAGCGAATAATTTTACTTAAGTTTCTTTCATAATTAGAGAAACTATGTGCGTATTAAATAAAAATTTTCATTGAGTACTTATAGTAAATATGTATTTAAAATAAAAATTACATTGTTTACTTAAATTAAATTATTTAAAAGTATAATGTATATTACATAAGGAAAAACAATTCTAAATTCTAATAAAAAAAATAGTTTGCAACCTCTGTTAAAGTATAATAAATTTTCTTTGAAACAAAATCAATTGTCCACATTATAATCCAATTTTATTTGATTTATCAAAGACGATAAATGTTCAATATTTTTTTTTTAATTAGTTATTATAAACCATGGGGGACAAAATAATATTTACTTAAACTTATATTTGCACGATTTTTATATATTAATATGATATGTTTAGGTATGAGTAATATATAGTTTTAAATATGTGATCATAATTTTATTTAATATTTTAACTTCCAATGCAAATATTATGAATGAATTTTATATGAATTGTTTTTGCCAATGACTTTTATATGAATTGGAATTCCTATTTTAATAATGGACTTTTATACACCGTATGAGAATATTTTATTAGACTTCATATTACTCCAAATATAATTAGTCAAAAAAATTATTAGAGTTATAACTTAAAGTTATATATTAATATAAAAAAGAACTCACATAAGGCAATTATAACAATTATTAAAGAAATATTTAATACTTACAATTTTAAATTAACTTTATATGAATTGTGTCAACAAAAAATTGGACGAAACTGGTTTTTATCCTTAATTAATGCAAACCACCATAATTAGGAAAAAAATAATTAAGGTAATTAATTTTTTTAAGCATTAATTGGTTTAATTTGCCATTTTAGTTACCATAAATAAGTGACAAATATGTAGTAAATATTGTCATCATATATTATATTATATTTGAACGTCATAATTATTCATATATGAGTTTAAATTTTCTTTAATTACCATCTGCATTTTTAAATATTTATTAGAATAATTGTCATTCATTTTGGAGTGAATTAATATGTAAAGAACTACATGAATGATGTGTCACATATATTTTATTATTATTGTTTTGACAAAGGATCACATATATTTAAATAAATAAATAAATAAATATTGTACTAAAAGTAAAGAAATCATGAAATGAAAGGTGGGTGAGGTAAAAAAAACCTCCTATATTATTGAACTCTTAAAATTTTGTGTTATTGAAAATGTTTAAATTTATTTCTATCAATAAAATTTTCAAAAATTTATCTTATTAAAATTAAAATATTGGAGTGCGAAATTATTTCATAGAGGTTTACAAAAAAAATGTCCAAAATTTGTAATTTTCACCTAGACGAATAAAAGATTCATAAAAAATAAAAATTATTAATACACCTGCAAATTAAAATTATAAGAGAAAAAAAGATAATTATATGAATGAACATTTTTTTTATCGTATACAATTAAATATCTATATTATAAAATACAATTTTAATAAAGTATAATATTCAATAGTTTTATCAAAAAGATTATTTCTATAGATGTGTTATGGTTTATATTTTTTTTTTCTCATTCTTGAGCATAATGTAACTATAATATTAAAGCACAAACATTATATTAAACCAATTAAATATTTTTTTACCTTATGTATCATGGTAATGTGGTGGATCTCCACCGACAACCCTAATTTGTAAACATAGGATATGTGATTAACACTGAAGAATTCCAGGTAAGATTACAGTTTGAGAGAATTTTATCAGTGAGATTCCTCATAAATAAAGAAAGGCAAGAGATATTTTTTCGACACTGTTAGGTTATAAAGTCTAGGTTAACGGGTCGTCAATCTAAAATTTATCTCCCACTAATGAAATGTCGGGTTCAGTGCTCCTAGGACTAGTCGTTCTGATCCGTGCCCTTATACTCCCTTGGGGTAGTCGTTCTGATCCCTGCCCTTATACTCTCTTGGGGTAGTCGTTCTGATATGTGTCCTTCTCTTCTCTCCTTCTGACCTCCTTTCCTTCTCTCCTTCTGACCTCCTTTCCTTCTCTCCTTCTGACCTCCTTTCCTTCTCTCCTTCTGACCTCCTGAGGCTTGTACTTCTTACCCCTGGGGCTTGTCCTACTGCTCTATGCTCTTCTGCTTCCTTGGTTCTCCTCTCCTTGCCACCCTGCAAGAGGGGCAATACCAGGCACAGAGGGGGGGGTGGTGCCTGATGAACCCTCTCCGATGCCTAAGTCAGTACGGTTTTAGAGAGATAAAGCTAGAGAGATGTCAGAGCAAAATTGTGCTACTTGCCAAGATGATCAAATGAGTTGTGAAGGTGGGGTATTTATAGGCAACGGTGTCATTAAGGTGGCTTAATGACATCGTTAACCTTTAAACACAATTAATTAACCTTTAAGCACATAATTAAGACCTTAGGATACGGAGAAGGTTGGCGGAATGGACCGAGTGTGGGAGTCCGAAAATGGTGCCGGGGCCCTTGGGGGGAGGAGAAATCTGACCCCCAGGGGTAGGGGTTGGGTGAGGGCACCCAACCCCTCCTAGGGAGGATGGGGTTGGCCAACCCCATCCCCCCTAGGGGAGATCGGGTTGGCCGACCCGATCTCTCCTAGGAGAGATCGGGTTGGCCGACCCGATCTCTCCTAGGAGAGATCGGGTTGGTCCACCCGATCTCCCCTAGGGGAGATCGGGTTGGCTGACCCGATCTCCCCTAGGGGAGGTCGGGTGTGGCCACCCAACCTCACTTAGGCGAGTCTGACTCGGCCGGACGAGCGCTTCGGCCTCGTCCGAGCCGTTGGTGTTTTCGCGAAGGGTTCGGGTTGAAGTTTCGATTTACAATCATTAACGGGGTGATAAAAATGAAACGAATCGGAAGTCAACGGGTTCAAATTGGGCGTATATCCATCACATGCCCCCGAGTCAACCAATGGCCTGACCCTTGATTGACTCTATTTTAGGATGGTATGACACGCGCAATTTGAAACCGGGGTTTTACCTTTCGTCTGAATGCTTACTTACCCATGGATGCGTGCCTCTGACTCTGCCCCCTGCCTTATGAGATAGAGGAATTGTAAACGTCAGAGTAGCACGAACGTGTGCCTAAGCACGCGTCCGTCTGAGGTGGGAGTAATAAATCTATCTTTGCTACAGGCGTATACTCAAAAAATACATGCTTGCATAGGAATGCAATATTGATACATCTAAGTGATTCATGCTTCAATTTCATGCCGTGATTTGCCTAAGTGGAGAAAAATTTAATTTTGGCCCAAATTTTTTTCTAAGTATGGGATACTAGAAAATATGCCTATAGGATGTTAACTAGGAGTGAACATGGACATATCATGAACATGAGGATGTGTACTAGCATACATGCAAGTAGGAACATAAGGATGGGAGTAAGTAGAGACATGCTGCGATTGTAGTCATGAATGTATGCATGAATATGTATGTATGTATGTATGGATGGGTTGTGAGTATAAGCATGAGTGATGACATTGATGTACCTGTAGATGTTAATCATGAATATGAGCATAAGTGCAAAGGTGAGAGCATAGACTTCTCCTTTACTTGAGGGTGGGAACTCTGCCACTCAATGGGACACAACGTTCCGCCTCCCTCGTACTAGCGTGAGCATTGTCCATTAATCTCGACCTTCGGCACGTGTAACATTTTTCCTTCATTCGTTGGAGCGTGTGTATAGCTCTTGACCTTTACCCTGCAATTTGTTCCCCATAAAAGTGAGGGTGAAAAAGCTTACAAGCTTTCTTCTTACCGCCGCGAGCGAAGGGGTCTATTGACATGTGTTAAGGGTTGACCCTTCCTTCGGATGTGCTGGAGCGTTGCTCCATTTGGGGAAACTAAAAGTTCGCCCTCTTCCCTTGGTGTTAAGGTTGCCCCCGTAGTAGGCGTATCTCGCCCCTCCATGAGTAAGGGTCGATCTTTGCGTTGGTTGCTCATATAGATGACTCATTTTTGGGGAGCTTTCTTCTTCAGACAGGGAGACCTTGAAGATCGTTTTCCAAGGTAGTCAGACCAAGTCTGACCGTCCGTTGAATCAGATGAGAGAGAAGAACCCTCTAGTTCTGCTTATCAGGCTTAGAAATTTTCTAAGTCAGGGATGGCTGCTAATGCTTCCAGTATGTTCTTTTTCCCTTCTCTTTTCTTTGTGATATACTTATGATTGTTCTCCTGCTGCTTCCTTCTTGTTGTTAGAGCGTTCTTCCCTGGTTACCGAATGGTTCTTGTGGTGGGTGAGAGTTCAAGTCAACCTAAATCCAAGGCGCGGAAACCTGACTCTGAGGTCGGGCCCTCGGCTGCCAAGGAGAAGGAAACCGCGAGAGGCTCTCCTTCAAGTGCCCCCTTGCTGACTCCCTCCCCTGATAAGGAGGTAGTGGTTGAAGAGGCGACCTCTTTGCTAGACAAAAGGAAACAACCTGTGGCTGGCGATGGGGTGATCATAGGTCTTGATGTCTCTTCTATATCCCCTGCCCCCCAGCCGAGGGGCCGAGTCTCAAGTTTATTTCATCTTCATGTAGATTTGACGACTTTTGAAGGTGTTTTTGTCTTTCCTATGGGTTATGTTATTAACCCCTGCGTTGAAGATTTTTCTTTTGGTGATGGGTGTGATCATCACCTTTCATTGAGGTTCCTTTCTCTTGCCATGGCTCTGATTAAGATAGCGAATTCTTGCTTTGGAGTTTGGTGGAGACTGCTCTTGAGTTAGCCTCTACTAGTATCGTAGTTGTGATCGTTGTGGGGATCGTTTTGTTATATGCCCTTCAATAGTGCTTGTCGTGATTCTTTGCTTCATGGTTGATTTCGTGAGATATGGAGGTTGTCTTCATAATGAGGACGTCTCCTTCCTAGTATCACCCAGTGGGTTGAAATATAAGTGCCTACCTTTGATGAGCGTACGAAGGGTGTTGTTTTTCCCTTTTTCTTGAACCTCCTCCTAGGGCTTGGCGTAGCCTTTTGATGTTCGTGGTCGGGGTGGTGTCTTTACAATTCATGTCTTTGACAGATGTTTTATGATGTGCTGCCATGATAATCACTTCGGGGTATGTGGACGTGATAGCCACTTCGTGATGTGTCGGAGTGATAGCCCTTCTGTAGTGTGTGGACATGATAGCCAGTTCAGGGTATGTGGACGTGATAGCCACTTCAAGGTATGTGGACATGATAGCCACTTCAAGGTATGTGGACATGATAGCCACTTCAGTGTATGTGGACATGATAGCCACCTCAAGGTATGTGGACATGATAGCCACTTCAGTGTATGTGGACATGATAGCCACATCACGATGTATGGAGTTGTGCTTTAGTATTCCTTTCTCATTGGAGAGCCTTCATTGCTATAGTTGCCTTTTGTGTAGGCTATGTTTGTTGGGTTAGGTCCCGATGTCTCGTCTTGTCGGATGTTGTATCCTTTATGCTCTTTAGATGTCTCCTTCATGAGTTGTGCTTGACGATGTTCAAGTCTGATACGAGCATAGGTCATGCGAGGGCGACATGCATGACAATAACGTTTATCGAAGGTTGCCTTCTTGTTCTTGATGGGTCGAGTTTACTTTGGGAGCCTTGAACTTTGGATTTCACGTTTTGCTATCCTTCTTGGTGTGGTTGGGTTCCTTTGAGATACTTCTCTTGACTTGTGATATGGATGGTAGGATAGCTCGTTACTTTTCATGATAACCTCTTGTGCTTCTGTATATGATCCTTTGGTCATGGACTTGTCCCTTGTATATGCTTTCCTTTCCTTATCTTTCTTTTGTGTTTTCCTTCATGCCGTACCTGCCATCTCATCAAGAAAAAACATTATGTGTTCTTTATACAACCTTACTTTAAGATTACTTTCTCATGGGATCCTTCTGAGCATGGTGTTCTTCTAAGCATGGTATCCTTCTAAGCATGGTATCCTTCTAAGCATGGTATCCTTCTAAGCATGGTGTGATGATCTCTTCTGATACCCCTTACACGGTATACGTTGTACTGTTAGACCAAAGATACGCTCTTGGTGGGCGTCGAAATCTGTTCACGAGACAGGCTCTCGGACGGCACTTAACGTTTCACAGGATAGGCTCCCGGAGGGCACAGGTTAGTCCACCGATACGTTCTTGACGGGCGTCAAAATCTGTTCACGAGACAGGCTCTCGGACAGCACTTAACGTTTCACAGGATAGGCTCCCGGAGGGCTCAGGTTAGACCAAAGATACGCTCCTGGTGGGCGTCGAACTGGTAGTTTGAAATCTACCTCAAGATACGCTCTTGGGGGCGTCGAACTGGTAGTGTTTTTTCTACCTCAAGATACGCTCTTGGGGGCGTCGAATCTGGTAGGTTGCAAAT
Source organism: Clarkia xantiana subsp. parviflora (assembly GCA_036873135.1). NCBI lineage: Eukaryota > Viridiplantae > Streptophyta > Magnoliopsida > Myrtales > Onagraceae > Clarkia > Clarkia xantiana. The sequence continues at coordinate 44,959,727 of JAPTYO010000004.1, forward strand.
CTACCTCAAGATACCCTCCTGGGGGCGTCGAATTCGTAGTTTTTGGAAACCACTCTCAAGATACGCTCTTGGTGCGTCGAATTCGTAGTGTAATAACTACTCTCAAGATACGCTCTTGGGGGCGTCGAAGGTCGTAGTATGAACACTACTCTCAAGATACGCTCTTGGGGGCGTCGAAATTCGTAGTTTTTGGAAACCACTCTCAAGATACGCTCTTGGTGCGTCGAAGGTCGTAGTGTATAAACTACTCTCAAGATACGCTCTTGGGGGCGTCGAAGGTCGTAGTATGAACACTACTCTCAAGATACGCTCTTGGGGGCGTCGAAGATCGTAGTATAAAAACTACTCTCAAGATACGCTCTTGGGGGCGTCGAATCTGTTCGCGGGATAGGCTCCCGGAGGGCACAGGGTTCGTAGTTTTAGAACTACTCTCAAGATACGCTCTTGGGGGCGTCGAATGTGTTCGCGGGATTGGCTCCCGGAGGGCTCATAATATTACCTTATCTTGTGTCCCTTCTCATGTATGGTGCATTTTTGGTATGCTTTTCGAGTCATTACTTGACTTCTCCTTCTACGATATTGCCTGTTACCACGCTTTTTCTTCAATGTGGGAGATCACCTTTCGAGGGCGATGTTTGTGTGTTGCCAACTTAGGACGAGTTCGTATAGGGAGTTGAGGATGTTTTCCTCTATGTGACCTCTTCTAGGAGAAGTGGTATCGCATGTTATTGTGATCTTCTGCCTCTAATCTCTTCTTTTATACTTAGGTGGACTACCAAGCACTTATTCGTTTGGTGCCCCCCAAGTTGCTTGGTGGTCACACCGCCTTTCATATTTGGCCGTTGAAGGTCCCTTGTTCATTTTCTTGGTTGGGTACCCCTTATGCTCGGGGCTCCCTTGTCTGCTTCTTTGAATGCGATGAGTGTCCCTTGTAGGATTTACTCTTTCTCATGCTTGCTTGTTTCAGTCATAGGCATGTTTTGAATGATGCCTTTGTCGGATGTGTCTTTGGAGGTTGGGTGGAAGAGCTTTTGCTTTGGGTGGGTGGGGGTGGATTTCATTCTCTTGATAACTAGGATGTGGCAGTGTCTGTATCCTAGGGGTGCTTGTGAATTTTTCCCCCCTTTCCTTGTGTAGGTTGAAGAGCTCTCTCATAGAATGGTGTCTTGAGTTGTTAATCTCGTAGGCGTGTTTCAGACTATTCAATCTGATCCATGCTCTTTGCTCGTGCATGGGGGTGTGGGGGTCTGACCGGGCTGTATCTTCTTGGAGTGTTGTGGTACTTAGAGTGCCTTGCCTTTTCCTTCACATTGGAGTATTCTTCAATGCCTTTGGGGAGTGTCACATTGGTCATGCTCCTCCCACCTTGAATCTTGGTTATAGATTTCCTATGAATTAGGACTTGAACCTAAAAAGGATGTTTTCCTTTAGGTTTGCAAGTGATGCTCCATGATTTTCCATGGGTTTGCCCCCGTATTGGCTATTCCTTGTTGGATAGCTTTATTAGAGACTGCATTTGTGTTGCGTACGTATACGTGTTTGAGGTGTGTTGAGCTGACAAGTCCCTCCTTTTTCATTTTGTCATAACCTTCATTCATCATGTATTCGGCGTATGGCCTTAAAGGCGGGATATTTTTCTAGTGCCCCTTTTATCGTGGTTCTCCTCTTGATGGGATGCCAGAGTCAAATGTCTTATCATTTGCAGACAAGGTGGTTGATCGGGATGTGCGTCTAGTGTGAGGGTCGATCTTGAAACCTTACTCCCCAAGCTTTAGAGCTCTTCTTTGGTTGATCTTGTAGAACTATTATCCTGCCCTAAGGCTCTTGGTAGGAGATGTATCTCCTTTTTCACACTCTAGTTCTTGCACTATCTCCTTTGCTAAACTTGCATCTTTAGAGTTTCTCTCTTGGTGCATGACTTCAATGACAGGATTTTCTACCGATGTTTATTCTATTAGGACTTGTATCCTTGGTTGCCTTCCTTTCTTGTGAGATGGCGAAGGAGTGTTTGTGAACACTCCAATGTGTCGTACTTGGTAGAGGTATGCGCCTAATCTTTATGGCGCTGTCTTGAATCTTCGTGTACCTATCTCTGATGAACATGTTATTCATTACATATATAGTACGGAGTCCAAGGATCTCCGGGTTAGGATCATAGCTTGAGAACAGAGATATAGTCATCTATTAGATAACTTCTTTATCTACGGAGTTTATTTTTGCAAGGATAAATGCAAGGATACTTGTAAGGATATGTGTTCCATCCTTTTCCTGGTTCATTTGCAGTGCCGTGTCCCTAATGGGTGTGTTGATGTTCTGACCACCTTTACTAGTAGGGGGTCCTTTGGTATTAGGTATGCCTGACTCTTCTCTAGTATCATCAATGGTTGGTCATGGGAGATGTCTGACGGACTCCCTTCATGTACTATGGTTCTCTTCATGTCAAAGTTGGTGATTCCCTCTCTTATGACTAACATATCATTGTGTGGAAATACTATGTTTTCCATATCCCTTTTTAAAAACTTGATGATGGTGTCACCGTTCTTCCTTTGCTAGGCTTGGTGTCCTTGAGGGTTTTTGATGGAGGTGTATTCCATTATCTGGGATGAGCTTTCTAAGTGTAGTTGTATCTCCTGGCTATTTTGTGAAATCATAAAGATCCGCTGGAGGTGTTTGCTTCTGATGGTGGGTGTTACCCATGTGATATGGTTTCCTCCATTTTTGGAGGGATGTGTTCGCGGCTACCCCCTCTTGTGCTAATGGGCGTTTGTGGGGAGGGCATGTTGTGACTGGTGCCCCCCTTGCATACCAATGCCCGATGGGATCCTTTGACGGACTTGGCCCTAGGATGCTTAGTGGAAGGTTATGGTAGGGGTAATCCTTTGTGGCTTTCATGGTAGTTCCTCTATAGGTTGTTGGGAGTGCTCAACTTATTTTTGGAAGTGAACCATCCCTCTTGGTGATCTTTCCCAGATTCTTGACCTTATAGGTGCCCTTTGAGATTGAGAGATCTGTTCCTTGTGTATCTCTTGGATGGCGACGGCCTTTTACGGATTCTTCTAGTGGTCCACCTGTGTACATATATACCACGGAGCCTGAAGGCGTCCGGTATGGTCTTTCTTGGAAAACATGTTGATATCAAGTATCAAAATATACCCCTTTTAGGGAGTTGACTTGTTATGCAGTTAAATTAAATAAGAGGATATGGGAAGGATATGAGTGTGGGGGGTTGATACCCCTTGCTTCCTTGGTAATGTAGCTGTCTTCCTCCAGTAGTCTGTGTGTATTCCTTCCACTTGAGGAATATAAGGTCGCATCCTTGCAAGGCGGACTAGGTGGAGATGTATCTTTCATGTATGCTATGTGTGATCTCACTCCACTATGTCTCTCCATGAGACTTCCCATTGTAGTAGTTATGTACTAACATGGTATGGTACTCTATGAGTTCCCTGTTCAAATTTTTGTCTTTTCGACTGCTCCCCTGTCCTAGGGGGATGTGTGCCAAGGGTTGTTATGCACAAGGGGTTTGGATCTGTCGTGCTGTATCATGGGTAGGTGGTTGCCTTGTTGTGTTGTTGGGACTATGTCCCTCTCTTTTAGCTTTCCTTGATATGTCCTTTAGTCATGTCTGTAGTGATACGGACTGTATGTGTACATTGCCAGGTTGGATGTTGGAACTCCTATATCCTTGTTGATCTGGCATGTATGTCCTCCCTTAGTGCGGTGTATGTCCCTGTTGGGGTACTTGGTTGAATCCATGCCTCCTTGGAGGTCTTGCCTGTCTATCTGCCCCCATGGGGGTGTATGCCCTGGCATCCTGCTGTGTCTGTTGCTGCCTTGGAGGCACAAATTGCTGTCTTCCCTCTAGGAGTGGCCCTGGTTATCTCTCATTTGTTCTCCTCGTTGCCCTGTTCGAGGGTGCGAGTGGTGTTCTTCTTCTGGGTCTTGTTCTTCCTCATGAACTTCTTCTTCTTCATGCTGGTGTTGCCTTCTCTGCCTGTTCCTCAGAGTCTCTATATGGGCTAGCAGCTCATCCAATGCGTTCATCAACCTCGGAGTCACTGTCTGTGCCCCTTGCGAGTATGCGGGCCTTATGTTGGTTGTGTGGGCACGATTGTCGTTCCTTTGATTTAATATTCCATATGGATACCCTTGAGGTTGTGCCTCATAGTAGTACCCCTGTGGAGGTGCCGTGTATTGGGATGGCACTCCTTGTTGCCCCCCTATCCCTGTGGCTTCTTAGTCAATGGAGTTGGAGCTGTGGAAGCCTCCTCCCTGCTTGTTAGGCTGGGGTGCCTGTGGGGCTACTTGAGGCTCTGGTGTGCAGGCTGTTTCTCTGGGTTAGGCTGCCTTGCTGGAGGTATAGGCTGTCTCTCTCGCCTATTGCCCCCAGGTGGGCGGTGATGCCTAGATACTAAGCTGTTCGTCATCGCTCTTGTTATTGCCAGGCTTTCTGTTCGAAGCCCACGGACGGCGCCAAGTGTTAGGTTATAAAGTCTAGGTTAACGGGTCGTCAATCTAGAATTTATCTCCCACTAATGAAATGTCGGGTTCAGTGCTCCTAGGACTAGTCGTTCTGATCCGTGCCCTTATACTCCCTTGGGGTAGTCGTTCTGATCCCTGCCCTTATACTCTCTTGGGGTAGTCGTTCTGATATGTGTCCTTCTCTTCTCTCCTTCTGACCTCCTTTCCTTCTCTCCTTCTGACCTCCTTTCCTTCTCTCCTTCTGACCTCCTTTCCTTCTCTCCTTCTGACCTCCTGAGGCTTGTACTTCTTACCCCTGGGGCTTGTCCTACTGCTCTATGCTCTTCTGCTTCCTTGGTTCTCCTCTCCTTGCCACCCTGCAAGAGGGGCAATACCAGGCACAGAGGGGGGGGTGGTGCCTGATGAACCCTCTCCGATGCCTAAGTCAGTACGGTTTTAGAGAGATAAAGCTAGAGAGATGTCAGAGCAAAATTGTGCTACTTGCCAAGATGATCAAATGAGTTGTGAAGGTGGGGTATTTATAGGCAACGGTGTCATTAAGGTGGCTTAATGACATCGTTAACCTTTAAACACAATTAATTAACCTTTAAGCACATAATTAAGACCTTAGGATACGGAGAAGGTTGGCGGAATGGACCGAGTGTGGGAGTCCGAAAATGGTGCCGGGGCCCTTGGGGGGAGGAGAAATCTGACCCCCAGGGGTAGGGGTTGGGTGAGGGCACCCAACCCCTCCTAGGGAGGATGGGGTTGGCCAACCCCATCCCCCCTAGGGGAGATCGGGTTGGCCGACCCGATCTCTCCTAGGAGAGATCGGGTTGGCCGACCCGATCTCTCCTAGGAGAGATCGGGTTGGCCGACCCGATCTCTCCTAGGAGAGATCGGGTTGACTGACCCGATCTCTCCTAGGAGAGATCGGGTTGGTCCACCCGATCTCCCCTAGGGGAGATCGGGTTGGCTGACCCGATCTCCCCTAGGGGAGGTCGGGTGTGGCCACCCAACCTCACTTAGGCGAGTCTGACTCGGCCGGACGAGCGCTTCGGCCTCGTCCGAGCCGTTGGTGTTTTCGCGAAGGGTTCGGGTTGAAGTTTCGATTTACAATCATTAACGGGGTGATAAAAATGAAACGAATCGGAAGTCAACGGGTTCAAATTGGGCGTATATCCATCAGACACAATTGAGCTGAGTTATTTTTTTCAATTTACTTTTTTTAACAAATTGTTTAATAGAAAAATGAAATAGTTTTTTTTTTTTCTTTTTATAAGTACAAACGTAAATGAACACGTTTTATTTCTTGCTAAATAAACATAGATTATTTAAATTTTCAATGTTACCTCCTAATATATATACATGCTATAACTATAACATAAAATTTAAATTATGAAAACTTGAGATTTGTGATAGATACATTATAATTAATGTATGTTAATTCTATAAATGTAAACTTCCATGTTATGGAAATTTTAGATTGATTCACTAATTCAAAATTAATAGTATATACTGCACATTTAAATCCTAGCTTTATAATAAGGGTGGAAGACAAATAAATTTAGAAGAAAAAAACATTGTTAAAAAATTGGTAAGAGCCTCAAATATTGGCATTTGTGTTCTCCTTTAGAAGCTTCAAGTTTTCAATGATCTCGGTCAGTATGGACTGAAGGCACACTTCTACAACCCTGCCATGCTTGGAGTGATGTGGATCCATTCTCCATTTATTCGTTGTTAAATTCCTAGCAGAGCCGACGACTACATGAGTCAATTTTTGGAGAAGAGATCGATATATACCACCGAAGGGGAATATTTAACATTGTTGAAGGTTATTGTATTTGTTTGCAAGAAAAAAAAACGGTCATTGTGTTATATATATATATATATTATAACTTTTATAAAGCAAACAATACGAACCTATCTATTTTGCTTGTTTCTACCAAAAAAATTATATCTATTTTACTTGTATCTTCTATTTATTGTTTTTTAAAATTTATAAAGACAAATATATATATATATATATTATACCGTTTAAAATCTATATATATTACAACCTACTTATTTATATTATATTGACTTTTTTTTCAAGTATTTTTATTAACTAACTTAATATCATTTTATTTGTTTTATATATTTTATTTTATGATTGTAATATTTACATAACTACTTTTATATTTTTTTCACTAAGTATATCAAATTAAAAATATATTCATTATAGTATATTAACTATAATATTTGTTTATTTATTCATTCATGTAATATTATTTTGATGAAACTGATTAATTAATTTTCTAATTTTTATAGTAGTTTTTCATATTAATTTGTAAGGGTTCAAAACTTGCATTTGTGTATAATGGAGTTTAAACTTTAATTTTGCAAACTTGAAAACGAAACGGCTTCTGAAATGAATTGTGGTGCTTTGCTTAACATCTAGACTTCCATGTTAATTGATATGATGATGTAACATATCAAAATTTGACATTGACCAATCAATTTACATGATTTTAACACATATGAAAGAGAAAGTTGTGAAAAAAACTTAGTTGTCAAGATGTTAGAATATTTTTTAGAATTATATTATATACTAGTTAGTTTACCCGCGCTTTGCGCGGATATAAACTTTTAAAATATAGAGTTTTTTTTTATTGAGTGATAATTTTTAATTTGTTCGCTTAATATTTGCATATTATTTTTTTAAATAAAATATCAACATAAATTATCACTCTAAACTATTTAGAAGGTTGAACATAATTGAATTAATTAGTTTTAATTTAAAAAATAGAAGATAAGAATCCCTAATTGTTTATATAAATGGCAAGAAATAGCTGCATCAAAGAGTAAAAAAAACTTAGAAATATGTTAGTAGAGTGATAATTTATATTGATATTATATTATTTATAATAATTTTATTTTATGGAACTTAAAATATTAATTGATTTTTTAAAAAAAATATATTATGTAAATAATCAACATATTAATAAAATTGAAACTTTTCCATAATAATATATTCATAAATACTAATAAAGAATAGAAAGATCATATAAAAAAAATATACAACGATAAACTCAACATTATAATTTTAAATATATAAAATAAAATAAAGCGAATAATTTTACTTAATTTTCTTTCATAATTAGAGAAACTATGTGCGTATTAAATAAAAATTTCCATTGAGTACTTATAGTAAATATGTATTTAAAATAAAAATTACACTGTTAACTTAAATTAAATTATTTAAAAGTATAATGTATATTACATAAGGAACAAAAATTCTGAATTCTAATTAAAAAATAGTTTGCAACCTCTGTCAAAGTATAATAAATTTTATTTGAAAAAAAAAACAAAATCAATTGTCCACATTATAATCCAATTTTATTTGATTTATCAAAGATGATAAATGTTCAATAAATTTTTTTAATTAGTTATTATAAACCATGGGGGACAAAATAATATTTACTTAAACTTATATTTTCACGATTTTTTATATATTAAAATGATCTGTTTAGGTATGAGTAATATATAGTTTTAAATATGTGATCATAATTTTATTTAGTATTTTAACTTCCAATGCAAATATTATGAATGAATTTTATATGAATTGTTTTTTCCAATGACTTTTATATGAACTGAAATTCTTTTAATAATGGACTTTTATACACTGTATGAGAATATTATATTAGACTTCATATTACTCCAAATATAATTAGTCAAAAAAATTATTAGAGTTATAACTTAAAGTTATATATTAATATAAAAAAGAACTCACATGAGGCAATTATAACAATTATTAAAGAAATAATTAATACTTACAATTTTAAATTAACTTTATATGAATTGTGTCAAAAAAAAATGGACGAAACTGATTTTTATCCTTAATTAATGCAAACCACCATAATTAGAAAAAAAATAATTAAGGTAATTAGTTTTTTTTCAGCATTAATTGGTTTAATTTGCCATTTTAGTTACCATAAATAAGTGACAACTATGTAGTAAATATTGTCATCATATATTATATTATATTTGAACGTCATAATTATTCATATATATAGTATGAGTTTACATTTTCTTTAATTACCATTTGAATTTTTAAATATTTATTAGAATAATTGTCATTCATTTTGGAGTGAATTAATATGTAAAGAACTAAATGAATGATGTGTCACATATATTTTATTATTATTGTTTTGACAAAGGATCACATATATTTAATTAAATAAATATTGTACTAAAAGTAAAGAAATCATGAAATGAAAGGTGGGTGAGGTAAAAAAAACCTCCTATATTGAACTCTTAAAAATTTGTGTTATTGAAAATGTTTAAATTTATTTCTATCAATAAAATTTTCAAAATTTTATCTTATTGAAATTAAAATATTAAGAGCGCGAAATTATTTCTTAGAGTTTTACAAAAAAAAAAAGTCCAAAATTTGTAATTTTCACCTAGACGAATAAAAGATTCATAAAAAATAAAAATAAAAATTATTAGTACACCTGCAAATTAAAATTATAAGATAAAAAAAGATAATTATATGAATGAACATTTTTTTTATCGTATATGAATTAACAATCGACTACAATTAAATATCTATATTATAAAATACAATTATTAATAAAGTATAATATTCAATAGTTTTATCAAAAAGATTATTTCTATAGATGTATTATGGTTTATATTTATTTTTTTCTCCCATTCTTGAACATAATGTAATTATAATATTAAAGCAGAAACATTATATTAAACCAATTAAATATTTTTTTACCTATTGTATCATGGTAATGTAGTGGATTTCCACCGACAACCCTAATTTGTAAACATAGGATATGTGATTAACACTGAAGACTTCCAGATAAGATTATAGTTTGAGAGAATTTTATCAGTGTGATTCCTAATAAATAGAGAAAGGTAAGAGATATTGTTTCGACACAATTGAGCTGAGTTATTTTTTTCAATTTATTTTTTTTAACAAAATGTTTAATAGAAAAATGAAATAGTTTTTTTTTTATAAGTACAAAGGTAAATGAACACGTTTTATTTCTTGCTAAATAAACATAGATTATTTAAATTTTCAAAATTACTTCATAATATATATACTTGCTATAACTATAACATAAAATTTAAATTATGAAAACTTGATATTTGTGATAGATACATTATAATTAATGTATGCTAATTCTATAAATGTAAACTTCCATGTTATGGAAAATTTAGATTGATTCACTAATTCAAAATTAATAGTATATACTGCACATTTAAATCCTAGCTTTATAATAAGTGTGGAAGGGAAATAAATTTAGAAGAAAAAAAACATTGTTAAAAAATTGGTAAAAGCCTCAAATATAGGCATTTGTGTTCTCCTTCAGAAGCTTCAAGTTTTCAATGATCTCGGTCAGTATGGACTAAAGGAACACTTCTACAACCCTGCCATGCTTGGAGTGATATGGACTCATTCTCCATTTGTTCGGTGTTAAATTCCCTCAAATTAGAGCGAGAAGCAGAGCCGACGACTACATGTGTCAATTTTTGGAGAAGAGATCGAGATATACCACCGAAGGAGAGCATTTAACATTGTTGAAGGTTATTGTATTTGTTTGCAAGAAAAAAAATGGTCATTGTTATATATATATGTATTATAATTTTTATAAAGCAAACAATACGCCAACCTATCTATTTTGCTTGTTTCTACAAAAAAAATTATATCTATTTTACTTTGTATCTTCTATTTATTGTGTTTTTAAATTTATAAAGATATATATATATATATATATATATATATATATATATATATATATATATATATATATATATTATACCGTTTAAAATCTATATATATTACAACCTACTTATTTTTTTATTAACTTTTTTTTCAAGTATTTTTATTAACTAACTTAATATCATTTTATTTGTTTTATATATTTTATTTTATGATTATAATATTTACATAACTATTATATTTTTTTTCACTAAGTATATCAACTTAAAAATATATTCATTATAGTATATTAACTATAATATTTGTTTATTTATTCATTCATGTAATATTATTTTGATGAAATTGATTAATTAATTTTCTAATTTTTATAGTAGTTTTTCATATTAATTTGTAAGGGTTCAAAACTTGCATTTTTGTATTTTATGGAGTTTAAACTTTAGTTTTGCAAACTTGAAAACGAAACGGCTGCTGAAATGAATTGTGGTGCTTTGCTTAACATCTAGACTTCCATGTGTAATTGATATGATGATGTAACATATTAAAATTTGACATTGACCAATCAATTTACATGATTTTAACACATATGAAAGAGAAAGTTGTGAAAAAAACTTAGTTGTCAAGATGTTAGAAGATTTTTTAGAATTATATTATATATAGATGAGTCATTAAAATTTGATTCTCAGATAAACTAAAATAAAAAAATTATAACTAATCTATAAAAAAATATTTCAAATACTACAACATTTATGCAAGAAAATTTTATTAAATGAATATAACTGACATTAATATTTAGTTAGTTAATATTTATATTTTGTTTAATAATAAAAATTCTTACTCTTATAATACAAATGATAGAAACATATTACTTTTTTTATATAGAATACAAAAGATATTTTTCTTCCAAAATCCTGAAAAAGATTCATATACGTAATTTGTAGTAATATTGATAACTAATTATTATTATTTTGTTCGTCACGCAATTTGTGATTTTTTTGGCCAAAATGCAATGTTTGATGCTCAAGTACGATGGAATAGTATAAGCTGAAGTATTATATATAAAGTATTACTCATGAAAAAAAAAATTTATTATCTATATCTACTATCTACTATATTATATTAATTCGGCACCGGAAGCCCTCTGACTGACACGTGGACAGTCCACGCAGTCACCGTTTGCTAATTTAATTGGAGTTCTCTAAATTTAGATACATAATATTGATTGATTAAAAATTAAGAAGTATTTTTATCTCCTATTTTGGTCTTTACGCAATTTAAAGAAACAAATTAATTAAAAGTTTCTTTTTAAATAATAAATATTTACAGTTTGGTTCCGGAAGACCATAGGCCGCCACGTAAGCGGTGTATATATATAATTATAATAATATACTATAGACAATTAATGATATATATTTAATAAAATAAAACCATATATATGCATGGCGTTAGGGTTATTGCCATTAATTAAAATAAAACTAAACGAAAACTCTTGCCGGAAATATACATCTTTTTTTTGTAATACAAAATATATACTACACCTAACCCTGGGCTATATATACACATGAATTATATGGGAAAATTGCAATCGGAAATTCTCTTACCCCCAGACGCCAATCAGTGTCATCAATACCTAGACAACGCAGTCGTGGAAATTGACGAGGAGGGCGACAATATATATGTGAAGGCTGGTGGATCATTAATTAATTACATGGACAACGCTGCCGTTGAAGATGTTTCTTAGCCAGGATAATGTGTTCTTGTGGTGTTTGTATATTATAGAAGCTCTCTTCATCTCTGATCACTTTCTCTGCATGTGTCTTAAGCACTAACTATATGTCTGTAACACTAACAATATGTTTTACATATGTACATACTCGAGATGTTGATATATTGCGCTTGCTTTTGTATTAATAGCGGATAATGATTCAAACCGATGCTACATTGGTTGCTACTAATTTAGCAAGAAGCTTTGATTCTATCTACTATTGTTTTAATAGTTTTATTATACATTACTGACTTACCTATTTGAATTCTGGATTTTTTTTGTGGACGATTACGTACGTTATACATAATCTGATGGTAATAGCTTTTTCCATGCTATGAGATTAACAACTTAATTTTAGTCAATCTGGTACACGTCATTACCCTCTTAACTAGCTATGAATTTTAACTTGGTGCTTTCATTGGTTATGTGGTTGCAATCGTTATGCGTTTGGGGAGACATGAAAGAATTGTTTTTCCCATATCAACTTAATCGGGCATGCATCAAACATGAAGGTAATGTTAATTTCATTTATCTATACGCATTTATTGCTATTCATAAACATATTCTGGTTTTTGTTAATTTTCTATTATTTTGTTGATAATAGCTTGAACAACTCTTCTATCAACCATACATGAAACACGTTGCATTTCAAAATATCTAAAACGGTTTCATAGTTGCTTCAAATAAGTACATATCTTTACCCCTTTTAATTGCAATGAAATTTAATTAGGTGTTTTTCATTGGTTATGTGATTGCAACAGGTATGTGTGTGTGCAGACATGAATTTTTTTTTTCACATCAATTTAAGCGGGCATGCATCAACCATATGAAGGTACGTAATTCTTATTTTCATAATAGAAATACACTATTTTAAATTTATTTGTCTATGCGTGTTTAATATTATCCATAAACATATTTTGAATTTTATTTATTTTTAATTATTTTATTAGTAATAACTTGAACCTCCCTCATAATAATCTAAAAATTCTTATAAACATAATGAGTAAATTCTACAATTGTAACTAGAATTTAGATGTCTAATAACCGATACTAAGTGTTATCTAAAATTGTCGAGATTGAAAAAATTAAATTGTTTTAGTTTCTTGGGTATATCTAAGGAAAATCTATACTAAAAGGAAATTAATATTATTAGTATCTTCTATATTTGAAAGATAAATTCATTATAGGTCATTATATATTCTTACTAAATATTATTATATTTTATACGTTAATTATGCACATAATTAATATATATTATTTCACAAAATATATTTTATGAATATCAACTTCCTATAGTTTTTTTTTCTCAAATAATATATTTAATAAAAATATTATATATATATATATATATATAATATATGTATGTATAATATTATAATAAATATATTTTTATTGTTGTATTAGATATTCTGCATTAACTTTAGATATTCTTAATATATATTATTTCACCTCTAGAAAGCCACTCATATATATATATATGAAAAATTTCTACGACCAACTTCATAAATATAATATATAAATATATATAAATATCAAATGTATAATATAAAAAATTCATTATGACCAAATACATAATTAAAATATAAAACCTGTATATATTTTAATTTTTTAGGAAAATTTTAAATATTATGTTTCGACCGAGTTATTGCGGGTTGCCCGCGGAATAGCTCGTCGAAGTCTTCGGGTTGGGTGCGAGCCAAGTCCGTCCTCTAAAGTCGCGTGCGAGCCTTAGCTTCGTCTTCTGATCGGCGATAAGTCCTTTGGGCTCTCTGGAAGATCGTCTGTCTGCACCTGCGAGAGGAGCATTACCAAGCAGTCCCCATGGAGAGGGGGGGGGGGGGTGCTTGGTGCGCTCGCTCCGACGATCAACATTAGTCGACTTCTAGAGAGAGAAAGAGTGGGTTTTCTAGAGAGAGGTCAGAGCTTTTCCCATTCTCACCCAAAGTGACTTTTTGAATGACTTGAAAATGTTTACCCCCAAGGTGGCTATTTATAGGCCATCTTGGACCGTAAACCGGTTTTGACCCGGTTCAATGTGGAAATGTGAACCGGGATGTAGGGGAGAGCTTTGGGAAAAGGGACTCTGACGCGCGTCTCAGGCGGCTGTCACGAGCGGGACGCGCGCGCCTTTGAAACATAAGTCTCGGACACATAGGAGTTAGTTAAAAATCGGGTCTCCTATACATTCAGGACGAAATGGGGGGCGTGCGCGACGCCCCCCGGGTGTTGAGCTTATCCGGAATTCCGGGTAAGCCTAGGCTCACCCGGAATTCCGGGTAAGCTCCGGAAATTCCGGGTAAGCTAGGTTTACCCGGAATTTTCCGAGTAAGCCCCCGGGGATGCCGGGCAAGTTCGAAACTTGCCCGGTTTCCCCCGGTTAGCTCGAAATCGGGTTTCGTAAAGGGTCTCGCGCGTGTATGAGGTCCGAATAATTAAAACCGAGCCCGAATCATGCGTATGTCCATCACTTGCCCCCGAGTTAAATAATGGCTTGACCTTTGTTTAACTCTATTCTAAGATAGGGTATACGCGTGATTCGGGTCGTCTGCTCACCTCGAGTTTTGACCTACCAAGGGTGGATACGTGCGGCTCGGACGAGTTCCTTGCCTTAGTTTTTTGAGGTGGTCACGCTTGATAACTGCACAAAGGGTTAGTAGCGCGACGGACTACAAGTAATCATGATAAATGTGATTTTTAGGGGAAGTAAGACGTGAGCGCACATGAAATCTTTCGGGTTTGCAAGGTGACCAAATAAATATGGAACGTTCATGCCACGATTAATTGTATCAGAATGATGATAAATCATGCAAGTCTTGATAAAATGTTTTTCATGCAGTATGATGGTTTCCGGGAGCCCGTCGTCCGAGACGGCCGTCTTGACGGCGAGACGACGGTTTTAGTGAATGAAATAAGGCCGGGTTTGGAAAATCACATGCAACGGACGTAATACGAAAAAATCATAAACACTACTTTTTCAAAAAGTTGAGAACATTTGAAATGACTTAGTTAAGTTTAGCTAAGTCATTTGATGGTTAAAACCCAAGCTATCAACAATTTTAAAAAATGAAGGGTGGATGAGAGTGTACCTCTTGGATGTATGGTACTTACTATGTTGTGTAGTCCACCTCCTTCATGATAGTTTATAAAACTATCAACATTTGAATTGGTTGTGGTGAGAGTTTTGGAGGGGCTAAGGTAGTGATTTTAGGAATTCACTTTAGGGTTCTAGTGAGACCCCATTTCGGCCGGCCACCACCAGGAGCACCACCGTCGAGGTCAGGGCGGCCCAGCGGCGGCGAGGCGGCGGCGACAGCGTCGGGAGCGGCGGCGGCGGCTGCAGCATTCGTGGGTTGATTTTGAGCTCGATTCGACCCGGTTTCGAGTCCTACTTGTCGAGCATCGATTGGTAACGTCCTCCCCTCCCTTTTCTTGATGTTAATTAGACCTTTGGGGCTGCACATTTGAATTTCAATAAGGTGCATGGTAGGTGTTTGATGAAATGCCTAAGTGAAATTTTGGCTTGATTTTCAAAATTTGTTTTTGGCTAAGCTCTAAATGTAGATAGATAGAGTTAAGGATAGTGAACTCCCTTTGTGAAGAGGTCCCTAGGTTCCGACCAACCGAGGGGGAATCGTGGAGGTTCAAAATCGGACTTATTCGAGCGAAAAGTTCGACTCTTTGTATCTTGATATGGGCGGCTTGATATGATGTCCCCTATTGTGATAATGCCCCCTTGATTGTTTGTGAGTGGATAGCCATGCCCCCGGAGTTTAGATGATTGCTTGGTAGTTCGCGTTCATTAGTGGCTTAGTTGATCCGAGTGTTCTTCGGATTGCTCGGGGAGGGGTAAGTCTCCCTGTGGCACGTAATGGGCTTGCTTAAGTGCATTTGAACTGCTTGTATGTTCCCCCGGAGCCTTGAGCCGTTTTGGGGATAAAATTTGATCGAAAGGTGGTCGGATGGCACTTTGGTAATTATAACCAACTTTGCATGTCTTTAATTTCTTTAGCTCTTGAACTTGTCGCTTTGTAGAGCGCTTGAATACCTGTGTCACATTGCACAAACGTATGAAAATTTGATTAGTAGGTGGCCTAGGCCTTTGATGAGCGTAAGGATTTTTGACTCCCGAGCGGGAGGGTCCCTAGCTGTTTGCTCGCGGACAGTTGGTCCGTTGGGTTGGATGTCCTTGCAAAAGGCTTTGATGAATGTGGTTGATGTGTTGCCTTGGTTTTTGATTGAGTTGTGTATGGTTTTTGCAGGGCTTGGTTGACGGGCTTGCAGGCGCGCGACTTTGATACTTAGAAATTTTCTCAGAAACTGTCACTCCCGAACTGCTGAAATGAGTGAGTCTCCCGATCCCTTTCTTTGCACATATTACTTTTCTTATGATGGTTTGGAGATAAGCGAGGACACCCCCCTTTTACTTCGACTCGATTTTCCCGGGACAGGTGCTAGCCATGAAGCCATTGCGATGACTCAAACCTATCCTCCCAATCGCATCACGACTGAGGAGTTTGTGGAGAGCGTAGATAAGTCGGGGGTCTGTCCTCTTTCTGAAGCATTCTTCCCGTTTGACGTGTGCAAAGATGTCGAGGTTGGCTCAGTTACCGTCCCTCCTGTGGACCTAGATGTAGTTTACACGGGACAGATAGAGGAGGGTTTGCGTTTTCCTTACTGCAAGGATCTTGTCCGCTTGTGTCGCCACTTCCGCATCTCGCCCCTTAATCTCTCCCCTGCTGCTTTTCACGCGTGGACCTGTTTTCGCATTCAGTGTCACAAGCACTCATGGGCTTATTCCTTGATTCTCTTCCGGACCTTCTACCGCCTGGAGCGACGAGACAAATCGGGGTTGTCCACCTTCTGCAGTCGGTGGCCTTGCCTTTCCTCATTTGACCTTGGGGGCGCCAAGTGGAAGCCGAGCGGGCGGTTCGCCACCCCTTATCCTCGCTCCCAGGAATGGCAAAATCATTATTTCTTTGTGAGCGACGTCGGGACTAAGTGGGAGACGTGTCATGTCCTGGAGCGTGACCCTGTTCCTTCCTTATCCGAGTATACCCCTCAGGATGAGAAGGCCTTTCGCGAGATCTTTCGCGACAATCAGGCGGGGGTTATAGTCCCTTTGACTCAGGGTTCTGAAGAGGAGTTGCTTGCTGCAGGCATCATCGTATCTTCTTCCCAGGGTGTCTTGGTATGCTTTCGAATTTTTATAACCTTGTCTTGTGTTATCCTGTAGGTTGGTTTCTTAACAAGCAGCCGGCCTTGCAGACTGATGCTGCGCGAGGGCTCCCTGTTGCTGCTCCGGCCCCTGCTGACGGGTCTCGTCATGGGCGAGGAAAAGGACCTATGGGTAAAGTACTTCTCCCTTTTTATCGTTCTCGGCTGTATTCTGTCTGTAGCTCCGATGTTTTCTTTTCCCTGTTTGTAGGTCGTGTGTCTGCTGAGAGGGAGCGGGCGGAACCCGTTACTGACTCTTCTCGGCGTCCCTCCACTAAGAGGACCGATGTTGCGGCGCGTGCCTCGGGTGATCCCAAGCGCTCGAGAGTTGAGGGGACGTCTGTCTTGCCTTCTCGAGATAAGAGGAAGCAAGTTGCCGAGCGCGTCCCTCCTGCCCCCGGGCCGAGGCATGGGACGGCGGACGAGGTCCCTCCCGGTTCACGTATGTCTTCACGTGACAGGAGGAAGCATGTTGGTGAGCGCGTCCCTCCTGTCCCCGAGTCGATGCCTATGACAGCAGAGGAGGTTCTCCCTGTCTCAGGTGTGCGAAATCTCTTTTTATGTACTTAGCATATTTTGCTTGTATGGTTGCTTATGTTTGTGCTTTGCAGATATCCCTCCACTTCCTTCGCTTCGCAGAAGTGATCTTGTTCGTCGCTTTGAACGCGACGTCACAGATGGTGTGTGGGTGCCCTATTCGGGTACGCGCCTTCGTTTTCCTAAGGATGCGTCTTTGAGCATTCCTGAAGTTGGCGTTCGGGTGGTGCAGAGGTCTGTTCCTCCTGCAGATCGGAAGGAGTGCCCCCCAAATTCTGCTAGTGCGCGCGCCTTTGTGGAGGAGAATATCGGGGTCTTCGCTCCGGTGAATGTTTATTCTTCTTGGAATTGATTCGTTCATTGTTGCGCTTGTTTTGATAGTTATACTCTTTTTGATGCAGGTTAATGCTGATATTGCCAACTTATCATCTTTTGTCATCGAGCTATCTGATGAGAAAGATCATCTTCTGGAGAGCCATGAGGAGTTAGTTAAAGAGCAAGTCTCTTTGACTGAGGATGCGAAAGGCCACGCTGGTGAGCTTCTCATACTATCTGAAGCGCTTGCCTCGAGTCAGGCTCGTGTTGCCAAGATCCGAGATCAGCTGTCTGCTGTGAAAGGTCGGATGGCCCTTCGGGAGGGGGTGCGGGCTGCCGAGTTGCAAAAGGCGAGGGAGGACGGTATTTCGGAAGGCAAGGCCGGCGCTTTTAAGCGGTATCCTCAGAGTGAGCCTTTCCTTTCCGCCGTTCAGGCGAGTTATGAGTCTTTGAAGAAGGAGTTTCTTGATGACTTCGTTCCCCTAATGCATCGTCTTGCCCCCCATTTTCCCTTTGAGAAATTGGATACTCCTGGTGTGATTGGTTTGAGTGATTTGGGGGGGGGGGGGGGGCCTTCCACTCTTCAGGTGGAGGACACCATTAGTGCAGATGGTGAGCCGATGTTTAGCTTTGAGCGGGATGCTGATATCTTTGGTGATACCCCTGCCTGTGATCCCTTTGCAACTGAGGACTGCGATGTTGATGTGCGCCATCTCCTTGACTAGGTCAATATGGACTCTTTGTGTGTTTGTTTGTTCCTTTGCATGCGTAGTATTTTGGCGAAGGACTTGTTTAGGGCTTGCCTGTCGTTTGATGTTTGGATTTTCTATCGTAGACTTGTTTGAACTTATATATATATGCTTGACATGAATGCATTAGATAGATGTGATAACTGAATTTCTCCTTGTTATTTTAATTCTAACATAGGATGGTAAAGTGCGGATAGATTAGTACGTCCGACCCTTGCATTTGTTTGCGAGTGAGGATTCCTAATGATCCGCTTGTCCCTCGACTTTTTGCAAGGATGTGAATAGATTAGTACGTTCACATCCTTGTATTGTGGCGAAGTGTGGATAGATTAGTACGTCCGACCCTTGCCTTTGTTTGCGAGGGAAGATTCCTAATGATCCGCTTATCCCCCGACTTTTTGCAAGGATGTGGATAGATTAGTACGTTCACATCCTTGTATTGTGGCGAAGTGTGGATAGATTAGTACGTCCGACACTTGCCTTTGTTTGCGAGGAAAGATTCCTAATGATCCGCTTATCCCCCGACTTTTTCCAAGGATGTGAATAGATTAGTACGTTCACATCCTTGTATTGTGACGAAGTGTGGATAGATTAGTACGTCCGACACTTGCCTTTGTTTGCGAGGGAGGATTCCTAATGATCCGCTTATCCCCCGACTTTTTGCAAGGATGTGAATAGATTAGTACGTTCACATCCTTGTATTGTGACGAAGTGTGGATAGATTAGTGCGTCCGACACTTGCCTTTGTTTGCGAGGGAGGATTCCTAATGATCCGCTTATCCCCCGACTTTTTGCAAGGATGTGAATAGATTAGTACGTTCACATTCTTGATGAAGATATTCCAGCTCCTTGTATGCGTCGAACGTCCTTTGTTTTGGTTTGTAGTGATGAGCCTTGTATAGGTTGGCTTGTTGTCACTGTTGTTGTTTTGATGCCTTGGTTGTAAGCTTAAGCGTTGTATGTGAGTTAATAGTGTCCCTACAAGAGATATGAATTTTGTTAGACATAACTTCATTTGATACGCAAGTATGGAGTTACACATCTCCTTCTTTTGAAGTAATGGATACTAAAGAGCTTGATACGACAGCTTTTAGTTTTATGGTTTCCTTTCTTGTTTATGCATGGAACTTCTTCAAGTGTCCCCCACTGAAAGTGTTAGGCAATTCGTTCCCGTCAACATCTTGGATGCGGTATGCATTAATGTATGGAACCGCTACTATCTTGTAGGGGCCTTCCCACTTGGGGGACATCTTGTTGATTTGGTCCAAGTGTGAGAATTCGTTTCTTCTCCAGACCATTTCTCCCACGTGGAATTGTCGCGCCTTGACCTTTCTGTTGTAGTATCTGGATGTGGCTAGGCGCATCTTTGCTTGAACTTGTTCTGATTTCCATCTTTGTTCGTTTGTTAACTGAAGGTCAATGCGTCTTTCTTCCTCATTGGCTTGGGGGTCAAAGTGCGTCGTTCTGTATGAAGAGACGGCGATTTCGACAGGTGCTACTGCCTCGGTTCCATAGACTAGACTGAAGGGTGTTTCACCTGTTGATTCTTTGGGTGTTGTGCGCACAGCCCATAAAACACTGCTTAGCTGGTCCACCCAACCTCCTTTCAGAGCATGGACTCTCTTTTTTAGTCCATCCAGGACTATCTTGTTTGCTGACTCGACCTGGCCGTTTGTCTGTGCGTGATGCACTGATGCGAAACGGTGGTCTATCTTGAGACGTTCGCAGAAATTTTTCATATTTCCACTTCTGAATTGGGCACCATTGTCGCTAATGAGTATCTTCGGGATACCATAGCGAGCCACTATGTAGTTTCGGATGAAGTCCATGATTTGTGTGTCTGTGATGCGCGCCAGTGGCTTAGCCTCAATCCACTTTGAGAAGTAGTCGATTGCGACGACTATGAATTTTGCTTGGCCCTTTGATTTTGGGAGTGGACCGATCAAGTCAATGCCCCATTGTGCGAATGGCCATGCGCTTGCAATTGGGCTTAATTCTGCTGCTGGAGCTGTGATGTTCCTTGAATATAGCTGGCATGCTTCGCATTCTGCCACCATGTTCGTTGCTTGAGCTCTCATTGTGGGCCAATAGTAGCCCAAGTTCAATGCTTTGCGGATCAACGCGCGAGCTCCTTCCTGCGAGGCAGCCATTCCTTCATGGAGTTCTTCTAGTACCGTTGTTCCTTCTGTGCTTGTGATACACTTTAGGTAAGGTGTAGAATAACCCTTTCTGTAGAGCTGTCCCTCGATCAAGGCGTAGTTTACGGCTACCCTTTCGATCTTGTTCGCTTGAGTCTTGTCTCGCGGTAAGATCCCTCCTGCGAGGTATGTTTGGATTGGTGTCTTCCAGGTTTCCTCTTCGTCAATGGCCATTACTTCGAATTGGTCTATGACGGATATTATCCTGTTTTCCACAAAGTGTGTCTCTTTGCCTTGTTCGTTGTTTTGGGCATACTTGCTTAGAGCATCGGCCTCCTGGTTTTCTTCTCGTGGGACGGAAGTTATGTCGAAAGTTTTGAAACTTTCTACCAACTCCTTTGCTTGTGTTAAGTATCTCTGCATGTTTTCTGACTTTGCAGTGTACTCTCCTTTGACCTGGTTGACGACCAGTTGTGAATCACACTTTACTCGTAAGTGTTCCACTCCAACTCCTTTGGCTATCCTGAGGCCTGTTATGAGAGCCTCATATTCTGCCTCATTGTTCGTCGCTCTGAATGTTAAGTTCAAAGCGTACTTCAAAGGGTCCGAGCCGTCGGGTGGGATTAGTAGTAATCCTGCCCCCGCGCCTCTGGTGTTGGATGATCCGTCTGTGTACATTTCCCAAAATTCTGCGGGCGGGACATTTGTTTGGACTTCATCTTGTGGTTCGGGCTCGATTCCTGTGAACTCTGCTATGAAATCTGCCAAGGCCTGCCCTTTGATGGCTGTCCGTGGAGCGAAATGAATGCGGAATTCACTTAACTCTACAGACCACTTTGTCAATCTCCCTGACATGTTTGGTTTTGCAAGGATGTGCTTCAAAGGCTGGTCTGTGAGGACCGTTATTTCATGCGCGTGGAAGTAAGGCCTTAGCTTGCGTGCGGCTATCACAAGCGCGTACAAGTGCTTCTCAATTGGTACGTAATTGACTTCATACTTGGCCATTGTTTTGCTCACGTAATAAACCGGTAGTTGCGCTCCTCCTTTTTCCTTTATTAGCACAGAGCTAACTGCCGTGTTACTAGTTGATATGTAGAGAAAAAGAGGCTCCCCTTGAAGTGGCTTTGCTAGTCTTGGGAGCGTCTTCAAGTGTTGTTTGAGTTGTTGGAATGCTTCTTGACAAGCATTTGTCCATTCAAACTTCTTGTTTGCGCGTAACACTTCGAAGAAAGGGAGAGCTCTGTCTCCAATTTTGGCCAGGAATCTGTTCAGGGCTGCGAGGCGCCCGTTGAGTTGTTGTACTTCTTTGTGCTTTGTTGGAGAGGCCATTTCTTCAATTGCCTTTACTTTCTCAGGGTTTGCTTCAATGCCCCTTTCGCTCACCATAAATCCAAGTATTTTGCCTGACCGTACCCCGAAAGCGCATTTTGCGGGGTTTAGTCTTATTTGGTACTTTCGCATTCTCTCGAAGATTATGTGTAGGTCCTCTGCGTGGTTCTTTCTTTTCTTGGATTTTACGACCATATCATCCACGTACGCCTCCATTTTGTCGCCAATCAGATCTCCGAAAATGAGATTGACCATCCTTTGGTAGGTTGCCCCCGCATTGATTAACCCGAAAGGCATAACTTTGTAGTTATAAATTTCGCTGTCAGCGTAGAATGCCGTATGTGGGGCGTCCTGCCAAAACATTGGAATTTGGTTGTATCCTGTGTATGCATCCATAACTGTCATCAGTTCATGGCCCGCAGTTGCATCTACCAATTGATCAATTCGTGGTAGCGGATATGAATCTTTTGGGCATGCATTGTTGAGGTCTCTGTAGTCGATGCACATTCTTGACTTGCCATTTGGCTTAGGAACAACTACAGGGTTGGCTACCCAAGTTTGATACTTGGATTCTTCAATGAAACCTGCATCAAGCAGTCTGCTAACTTCCTCGCGAATGGCCAACTTCTTGTCCCCTCCTATCGACCTTAGCTTTTGTTTCACTACTCGAGCATCTTTGTTGATGTTGAGTTTATGGCAAATGACATCTGGGCTTATTCCTGGCATGTCCTTTGGGGACCATGCGAATAAGTCTTTGTATTCTGTTAGGAGCGCTGTGATTTCAATCACTTCGTCTTCTGATAATGATGCTCCTACGCGCACCATTCTTTCTGGTTCATCGATTTTGAATTCACGGAGTTCGTCCATCGCTCTAGGCCTCCCGTAGTCATCTCTTGGGTCTTCGTCTATGGTGGGTATTACTGGCATGTTTCCCCTTTGATTTTGTTGTAGCGCGACATTGTGGCATTCTCTTGCTACTTGTTGGTTTCCTCTAACTTCTCCCACACCTGCAATGGTTGGGAACTTGATCTTTAGGTGGGCCGTTGAAGGCACCATTCTCCATTCGTTCATGGTCGCATATCCGAGAATGCCATTGTAGGCGTTTAGCTTTTCGACTACTATGAATAGTACATCGATATTCAGACGTCTTTCTCCTTCGCCCAAAGTTACTGGAAGGGTAATGGTGCCCAGCGGGTAGCTAGCATCTCCCATGAATCCCACTATAGGTGAGTTCATTGTTTGTATGGCCTTCTTTCTTCCGAGTGCTAAGACAATGCCTTTTGTTAGCACGTTTGGGGCGGAGCCTCCATCTACCAGAATTCGCTTCACTTCCATGTCATCAATAGTCATTTGAATGACTAAGGCGTCGTTGTGGGGGAACGTTATATGTTCTCTGTCTTTGGCTGAGAAGCCAATGACGTCCTCCATGATTGTGTCTTCCCCGTCTGGCTCCTGTGGTTTTTCACTTTTCCCGGCGGCGTACCTCTCTCTTGCGTAAGAGGTTTCGCCCCCTGCACTGAAGCCTCCGTGTATGGTGTATGTGTTTTCCATCTTGCTTGTTCGTTTGAGTAACGCAGGCTTTCTTGTTCGAAGCCCGCAGACGGCGCCAAGTGTTTCGACCGAGTTATTGCGGGTTGCCCGCGGAATAGCTCGTCGAAGTCTTCGGGTTGGGTGCGAGCCAAGTCCGTCCTCTAAAGTCGCGTGCGGGCCTTAGCTTCGTCTTCTGATCGGCGATAAGTCCTTTGGGCTCTCTGGAAGATCGTCTGTCTGCACCTGCGAGAGGAGCATTACCAAGCAGTCCCCATGGAGAGGGGGGGGGGGGGGGTGCTTGGTGCGCTCGCTCCGACGATCAACATTAGTCGACTTCTAGAGAGAGAAAGAGTGGGTTTTCTAGAGAGAGGTCAGAGCTTTTCCCATACTCACCCAAAGTGACTTTTTGAATGACTTGAAAATGTTTACCCCCAAGGTGGCTATTTATAGGCCATCTTGGACCGTAAACCGGTTTTGACCCGGTTCAATGTGGAAATGTGAACCGGGATGTAGGGGAGAGCTTTGGGAAAATGGACTCTGACGCGCGTCTCAGGCGGCTGTCACGAGCGGGACGCGCGCGCCTTTGAAACATAAGTCTCGGACACATAGGAGTTAGTTAAAAATCGGGTCTCCTATACATTCAGGACGAAATGGGGGGCGTGCGCGACGCCCCCCGGGTGTTGAGCTTATCCGGAATTCCGGGTAAGCCTAGGCTCACCCGGAATTCCGGGTAAGCTAAGCTTACCCGGAATTCCGGGTAAGCTCCGGAAATTCCGGGTAAGCTAGGTTTACCCGGAATTTTCCGAGTAAGCCCCCCGGGGATGCCGGGCAAGTTCAAAACTTGCCCGGTTTCCCCCGGTTAGCTCGAAATCGGGTTTCGTAAAGGGTCTCGCGCGTGTATGAGGTCCGAATAATTAAAACCGAGCCCGAATCATGCGTATGTCCATCATATTATATCAATGAAAACATTTAAATTATTTTCATATCTCAAATCCAATTTCAACGGTTTTACTTTATTAAAAAATTAACGCTAAACTCAGTTTTTTTAATTCGATTTTCTTACCCGCGTGGTGCGCGGGGTTAGCATCTAGTATAATATAATTCTAAAAGAAGTTACAATATCATGACAAGTAATCTTTTTGAACTACTTTCTCTTTCACATTTGTCAAAATAACTACATTTGATTGGTCCACCTCAATCTTTTGATAAGTTACAAGAAAGTTATAATCATCACTCTTCCACATGTAGCTCTAAAATGAAGACAACAATCCTCATTCACTCTTAATGTCAGTTTTATTTTGAAATTGATCAAATTAGTTTTACATCCTAACATAAAAATATTTAAATTTTGCACCCCAAACAAAGTATTTACATTTGCACACAACATTAGAAAAATTAGTTTCAATTGCGCACTAAATTGTTGATAGGATGGGTAATTTTTTTTAAATGTAAAAATGGATATAAGATATTATTAAAGAATAATTTAAAAATCGATTATCGATTGCCCTAACAAAATTATTTACATCTGGACATACCTTAACAAAATTACTTTCAATTACACTAAAATGTTGAAAGGACGGAAAACATTTTTTTTAAAGAAAAAAATTGAACATAAGATATTATTAAAGAATAATTCAAAAATCAATTATCCAATATTAAGAAATAAAGATAATTAGACAATTAAATATTTTATGAATGAATATTTTATAAGAAAATATACATATAAAATAATTAACAATAATAAGATGCATTGTGGTAAATGTATTTTTTATCAATAAAACAAATATATAAATACGTAACTATACTTTAGTTTCCCAAATTTTTAATACATAATAAAAAAATATAGAAATAAAAAAAATTGAATCTACAAAAGCATAATATAATTTATTTTTAATTTAAAACTATATATATATATATATATATATATAAATTAGTAAAAGTAAATAGATCAATACAGTATATTTAAAAATATATAAATTAAGAAAACATGAGCAAATAGTTTGATAAAATATTATTAAGTTAATAACATTGAGAATAATAAACCTAAAATAAATCAATTTCTATTATGTTCACAAATCGATCAAATTAAGTGTTGCGCCCTAAAAATATTTAAAAAATGTAAATTAGATCTACTGCATGCTTAACAAATAATAATAAGATTAAAGTTACTTTACATAATCATCACATTTATAATCAATTGAAAAAAAAAAAACCACAACACCTCTTCTTCAACATCCTCTATCTCTACAACATTTGCAACTACAAGCCCGCATTTCCATCCTCAATCGCCATCGATGTTATTCAAGAATAACATTTGTGTGATGTATACAATTAGCATTACATTGTCGTCATTGCAACAACTTCAGCAAACATGACACAAATTTCTAATATATAAGATTTAAAAATGTACAATTATGCTATTGAATGTAAATTCCAGATTCGGAATCGAAATTAAAATCTTATTTATTTATAGCTTCAATTTTAGATTAATTTAACATTATTTGTCAAATTTGTGAATTTCCTTACTCATATCAACTTTTTTACCTTATACATCTATTTAATTAATACGATTTTTATAAATATTTGTCGTGAATTCAATACATTCCAACTTTGAAACAAATAATAAGTTCTTCCTAAATTGATGATTTATTTTTAGCTTTAATTTTATATTATATTTTTTGGCCAATATTTACTATTAATTTGATAGTATTGTTTATTTAATTAAATAATCGACAATGCATTCATGACAATTTTTTGTATATACAACTATCATTAATGTTATTATTAGAGTATAAAAAACACAATTAATTTTTAAAAACAATTTATTAATACATAATTATAATTATGTTGTAAATAATTCAATATCAAAATCGAAACATCTCATTGGTCCACATAAATTTATATATATTGCCGATGACGTGACATTATCATGTGTATACCATACCTATAGCGACGTAATTTTTTTTATTCTAAAAAATATCTCATTTAATATGTAGAACCGTTTCATTTTTTTGAAGGTTTTATTTAAAGATTAATACTAATTCTATTTATTTGTTACTATTAAATTAATTCGTTTACTTTTCTTTGGTCCAAAAAAATTATATACTTTTCCTATTGTGTTTCCTACAATAATATTATATATTGTATTATTTGTGTCAGTACAGTTATTATTTTTTAATATAAAATTAATGAAAACATAATAGTTAATATCTAAGAAAATTATTTTCAGACTATTATAACAATCAACAATTTTCTATTGACATTCATTTTGTTGAAAAAAACAATAAAATAAATTAACACACACACACACATATATATATATATATATTTTATAAATTAATAACGATATTTCTACTTATATAATTAATTGTTTTAGTATTTATGTATTCGACTTTTAAAAATTATAAAACTAAAGAAGATTATTACAATAATTAATCGTGTTCTAGATTTTTTTTATTTACACTTAATTTATGAAAATATCTATCAAATCTACTTATTATTTTTATTTTTCATATAAACAATTTTAACGAGCTTAAAATCAACAATTTAAATATAATATTCTACACACCGCGCAACGCGCGGGTGTATTGTCTAGTTATATATATAAACCTAAAAATGCAGTAGCATCTTATGAGCCTTGAATGAAATATTTCAAACAAGAAAAGATCAATACAACTAGCTAATTATCTCTAATATTATTTTTTAATTTGAAAACATGCCATCAATTTTTTAATTCTTTTATATAAAAATGGTATTATACGCGCACTGCGCGGTCAGGCCACCTAGTTACATACATAACTTGAGATAATGAAGAAATACAATATAGGTTTTTGCGTTTTTGAGATTCCATTTACCAATTAAATTTGCTATCTTTATAAAATCTAACTAGAATTAGGACATAATTAAGTATAACGGTCCTCCAAATTGTAATTAGTGGTTTAAATAATTTAAAAACTCAATCCATGTAGAATTTTTTTTACGATCTTTTAGAATTGCGATTCTAAATGATCCAACTCTCGATCCTAGGCCGATCCTAACTGATAGAGATCCTAGGAGAGATCCAGATCAATTTTCCCTCCTTGGATCTTAGAATCATCTGATCCTACGATCCGAATCGGGATACTTAAAACCTTGCTCACAGTCACCATTTTAATAACACGAGAAATTGTTCTTTGAAATCAATGTCTTCTTGTTGAGTTTACCATGTTTTAATTTCCTGATGCATAGCCTCTACCCAGTTTGGATCGGATGCTTCCTCTGCAAATGACAATGGTTCTCGTACCTTTTCCAATGCTCCAAGGAAACTTTGATTAGTGGGTGATAAGGAATCATAAATGAGGGAGCTGCATGCCATGATGTAGTCCCTTTGCTATTCTTGGCATATTGGATTGACGAGTAGGAGCAGACACCGTAGAATTTTCATGAGGAGGCTAAGTTGGAGGAGAATGTTGAAACAAGCTGAAAAGTTTGAGGAGAATGTTGACATATATGTTGAAAAGTTGGAGGAGAAGCAACATTCCTAAGAGAATTTTCATTTGAAATTGGATAACAAGTTTGAAAGGGAATATTTTTAGCATGTAGTGTTTCTGTGGGTGCTCCTATTTGTTAGATTAGCAAGTCATCTTCTTCAGAAAAAATCTTGGTGGTGTTCCAATCAGTCTTGTGAATAATCCATGGTATATTTAGAGGAACTGCAAATGGAAAGATATCTTCTCGAAACTGAACATATTTTCGAAAAAAAAAAAAATTTGATCGAAGATCCATAAGACGTTATATTTTTTTAGTTTGTGAAAACACAACATGACTGAAGCTATATATCTTGGGTTTAGCTTATCACTTTTTTGAACATCTCCAACAAAACTCAGACAACCAAATATATATAAATGACCAAAACAACTTGCTTCCCTATGAGTATCTCAAATGGTATATGTCAACAAAGAATTGAAGAGGAGGGCATGAAGTTAATTAAGTAGCAAGCTGTTAGAACACAATAACCTAGAAACGATTAGGAATTGATGCTTGTAGTTTGAGTGCTCTTGAAACATTCAAAATATGACGATGTTTGCGTTTTGCCACACCATTTTGCTGTGGTGAGTAAACACAGCTTGTTTGATTGAGGATTCCCATGAAGGATAACAATTCACTGGTAATGGAGTTACAGAATTCAGATCCATTATCAGTTTTGAAACACTTGACAACACTCTTAAACTGAGTTTGTGATGTATATACACCCAATTGGACCTCACTAAGGCTCGACTTGGTCGCCCCGTCGACCCCAAACATGATAAGTAGCCGAAACCCGAAGATTACGCTCTAGTCCTCCTGAAAACCTCCGTCCGGACTAGTCCGGTCACGATGGGGCCGACGCACCCCCACTAGGCCCAGACGTCCGAGTGACTGACAACCGAGCTACGTACATGACACGTCCCGTATGGAATATTATGCAGACCCCACCAGATAATGTGGGCCCCTCCGATGCCAAGATCACAAACTCATTTACAACAAGATCTAAGATCTCAAGATTTCACTTGAATGCTCTGACCTCTTTATAGAACTTTATCTCTCTAAAACCGAACTCTCATTTTATCATCGTTGAGGGTTCGCCGGAAACCCCCTGGCTTACCCCCTGTGCAGGTAAGCGATAGAAGGAGCGAGAATATTGGAATATGAGCAAGACAAGCGATCCCCACTCGAGAACACCGCCAAGATTGGAACCTCAACGAGCGTGATCCATCATTGGCGTCGTCTGTGGGAAACGCTACAAAAGTCATGGCGTACCACTAGTGCTCTAGACCACCAGTTAATAACAAAAGATCACTGAGGTAGGATCCTTCGAGAAGCACCACCTACCAAGAAAGCGCACACGCCCTCCAATCGTGCGCACCTTCAAGCGAGCGCACCTCCAAGTGCACACACCTCCAAGCGAGCACACATCCAAGCTCGCGCACCACCAAGCGCGCGCACCTCCAAGCAAGCCCACCTCCAAGCGAGATACCTCTAAGCGCACGCACCTCCAAGCCTTCACACCTTCAAATCGCATACTCAAAGCGGCTATCATGTCCGCATATTACTCAGTGGCTATTGTTAAGTCTGTTTCCACTTGGGTAACTTCGGGCTTCTTTTCCACGAACGGGCTCCGGATGTGTGTACAGGAACGGGTATCTGTCTGTATTCCGCGATCCTTGAAACACGATCCTCGAACTAGTCTTCAACTTCCCGACTTTGATCTCTCGAAATACGGGTCCTGCACAAGGGGCAGTAACCAGCGTGGGAGAGGGGGGGAATGCTGGTTGGGCCCTCTCCGACGCTCAAGTCAAAATCTTTTAGAGAGAGAAAGCCTTTTAGAGAGAAGTCAGAGCACGAAATGCCAGAATGAGGGAGTTGTCCAAAATGGGAGACCTAGGCCCCTATTTATAGGGAACCAAAGGATCGTGCCCAGTTTTGAACGGTTTGATGTCGGTATGAAGGAAAACATATACCGTCATCAAGGTGGACTATGCGCGCACTGACTTCTCGTACTTGGCAATATAATCGGGATAAGCGCGCGGAGAACGTCGGTAATCCGAACCTACCCGGATTGTTTAGTAATCCGGAAGTCCCCCGGTCCAGATACTGCACGTATTCCGGACCGTTTTGGACTTGGCTGTCCGCGGAAAAGTTCTTTTACGGGTTTTGGAGTATTTTGCGAGGCCCGAAATGTAAATACGAACCCGAATTGGACATATATCTAACACTTGCCCCCGAGTCAAGTAGTGGTTCAAAACCCATGCTTGACTCTTTTTAAGATAAGATATTCGTCCAATTTAGGTTCGGATCTGACCTCAGGGGTGGCATGTTTGTCAATTCGAGTGTAGGGATCATAAATTTGACCAACTTTAATTTTCCGCCGTATGTACGTAATCTGTTTACAGGGTTAGCGTAGCGGACAATATGCGTATAACAACATGCAATTAACGATATATTCGCAATATCATGTAATGAGTGAAATACTTGTAATAATAAAGAATTATACAACTTGATAATATCATGGTACATGATGTAAACATATAACACGTCAACATGTAGATGACGACATAGTAAACGGATGACGTAATCATGCAATAAGCAAAACACATAGAATATTATGAAATTGGAGAGCATGTACGTAATCATGAAGCATGGTGTAGTATGTATGCAATATGAACATAGGAGAGATGCAAAGATGCTTGTAAAGGTTGCTAAGGACTTATATGAAAATACATGAAAGTTTAGTCCTTAGCACATGGTGTAGGCACTATTAGTGAAAATTAGGAGAGAGAATACTCATTATCTTACATCCTTCATAGATAAATCTCCAAGAAGCTCTCCATTCTTGATGAAGATGAAGCTTTTGAGATCATAGATTTGGAGTAGACACACCATAGTTGATATCAATTGGATTTCGGTATGGCACGTGTCAATTCGGACTCGCTTCGTGTTGGTCAGTTTAATTCCATACATGGCTGGTCATTTCGTGACTTCGTTTGGCCTTAATTCGATCTTGAAATCATCATGTGCGTAGTCACCTTAACATGCACATAAGGTGTTTGATAAAATGCATTAGAGTAATTAGCTTTCCAAATCGACCAAAATTTTTCTAAGTGCTGGAAATTTTTAGAAAAGTATAAATGGATTGTTATACTTCCCTTGTGCATAGTATTCATTGCCGTCATGTTGTTCTAAGCTTTAGTTATCGTTTTTGCATGCTTGATGTTGATGATGGATAGTTGTTCGGACATGATCGTTGATTGTTGAACATGAGTAATGGTAGGCTAGACAATGTACTTTGAGCGTCATATGTTGATCATCGGCCACTTTATGCAAGCATAAAACACTTAGAAAATATTTTAACAATATCAAATGCTTGTTACCATAGATGTCGTCGTATGAGCTTTGTCAATAAGCGTCGTAGGAATGCTTAGGAGGTATTGTGTAGAAGTTGATAATAGCTACTTGATGCATGCAATCCATCCTAGTTGACATGTATGTTCGTACATGGAAACACTTAGAAAATATTCTCCCCTTGTCGACATCAATCCTCGTCGACATGTATGTACGTACATGGAAACACTTAGAAAATATTCTCCCCTTGTCGAGATGCATCCATGTCGACATGTATGTATGTACATGGAAATATTTAGAAAATATTCTTCCCTTGTCGACATGCATCCTTGTCGACATGTATGTACGTACATGGAAATACTTAGAAAATATTCTTCACTTGTCGACATGCATCCTTGTCGACATGTATGTACGTACATGGAAATACTTAGAAAATATTCTTCACTTGTCGACATCCATCCTTGTCGACATGTAGGTACGTACATGGAAACACTTAGGAAATATTCCTTGCTTGTCGACATCCATCCTTGTCGACATGTATGTACATACATGGAAACACTTACGAAATATTCCTTGCTTGTTGACATCCATCCTTGTCGACATGTATGTACGTGCTTGTATGTGCGCACTTGCCCCCACACTTAGAATCTTTTCTCTATCCCTGGCTATGTACGCTGTATCCATATGCTTGATGTAAACACAGGTTGTATGCCAACACCTTGTTGTATGCTAACACTTGGTAATATGCTGACAGCTTGCAATATGTTGACTGTCATCCTGAGTAAAACACTTAGAAAATATTTCGCCCTTGTAATCATGTATGCTGCGAGTATGAGCTCGATGTCGACATGTAAGGTTGATGTGTTGAAGAAGTTCCCCCCCCCCCCCCCTTGCATGATGCTTGATTAATTGATGTCGGTACACATATACGTCCTTCTGAAGATTTGGTATGTTGATGATCTTTATGACTTGTATCATGTTGTAATGTAGGTCGGACTGATGGAAAAAGCTCGTCTTTGCAGATAGCCGATGTATACAGTAATCCGCTTGTTGGAAGGAATGTCCGTACAATTGCCTCCACTACTCTGGAGTCTCCGGACATGGTCGTGGTAAAGGACTTGTGAGTAAGGCATCTCCTTTTATCTTCTTTGAACTTGTTAATCTTTCAAGTTGTTGCTTTCATGTTGATGAACGTGTGGTTGCAGTTCCTGGCTTTAGCACAATTCTCAAAAGATCCGACGCAGGGGCGCGTTCCTCGAGCGATTCTAAGTTCTTTATGCCGAGTACGACCGTACTAACTCCTTCTTGCGATAAAGGGAATATAGTTGAGGGTCGTGCGGTGGTGCCTT
The DNA here is from genome assembly GCA_036873135.1 of Clarkia xantiana subsp. parviflora. NCBI lineage: Eukaryota > Viridiplantae > Streptophyta > Magnoliopsida > Myrtales > Onagraceae > Clarkia > Clarkia xantiana. The sequence goes on from JAPTYO010000004.1 coordinate 44,992,687, forward strand.
CTGCCCCCCGGTCAAGGGACCGGCCCAAGGAGGAGCGTTCCTGTCATTGAGGTAAGCGTTGTTTACTTCTTCACACTTGAAACTTGATCTTGAAGACGGCTGATTTTGATACACGCATTGCTGATTGTCGCGCTTATGTTGAAGAGCTATGTCGTATTGAAGTTGAAACGACCATTCTTGCCGTGTCTTTTGTGCAGATAACGACATTGCATTTGATGTTGACATTATGAACTCGTTGCCATAGACCCTAAGAGATGATGTTATCTCTTGATTGGTGTCGGGTTGTCTGCTTCCAGCATGTTGAACCCTTTGTGAATGGGTTGATGTTGTTTTGAGGTTTTCGATAAATCTTTGCTTATGCCTTTGCTTGCATCCTTCTCCTATTGCGCATTGCGCGGTGTTGAATTTAATGTGCTGGTTTTGCGATGTATGCTTCATGTGTTCACTTTCAAGGGGCCAGAGTTTATTTGATGTGTTTCTTCATACACTTGTGACTCTTCCAGAGGTTGTGTCTGTATGATGATTGTGCACATGGTTGAGAGATGTTATACTGGTGGAATCTTCATCTTCTCCTATGTTTTGGCCGAGGATTAGGTTTCGCTGTCATCGTACGTTTTGAGTGGTACGATCCTTCTTGTGTTCTTGACAAGGGTAAACTTGCTGGATGTTGGAAATAATTCTCTAACTCTTTTCTCGTGATGGGTTTGGCACAGGCGTGCGTATAACATAGGAATGTATCCTGAATTCCTACCTTCCACAACGTTGATGACGTTGTCACTTGGGTAATGCCCCCGTCTTGTTTATTATTGCAGCGCAATTTTTAGTCTTGTGCGTATAGAATGCTTGAGGCTCCGTTGCATGGGGGATGTTGTATGGCCTAAGCCGATTGTTGTTCCTAGTGCGATAGCTTGTGTTGTTGATGCAATTAATATGTGCGTAGTTGTTACTTGGCGTTATTCCAAAGTAGTATGCATGATATAGTAATGTACCTACGAAAGTAGATTTAACCTTCATTAGATATTTGGAGTTCGTACAACGGATTACAGGAAGGCGTCTACTGATCGCTCCTTTTGAAAAGTACTAAGGCTAATAAACATAAGTTGTACTAAATCTAAGAAGACTTAAAGTAGATATGCAAAAATGAAGATAAAGGGATTGATGATGTGTTTGACGTCTTCATAGGTGATTTGTCAGCAAGTTGATTCTGCCACGTGCCACATAGTTCCTTAGTGCATCTAGCGTGTTGAGCTCTTCAATCTCTACCTTTGTGGATGAACAAATGTTGGTGTTATGCCCCCCAGTTTTATGGTGCTTGCATCGTTCTTCAACGTTCTTGCCAAGGAAGGCAGTCATTGGGTCAAGTGGACGGTGAAGATTTTTTCCGAGAGTTTGAAATTTATTTCCTCCACCTTCGTGCTCCAAAGACTGTATAAGTTGTCAAAATTGGTTCCATGAATGACGTTTTTTTTTCCGCGCTTGGCGAGAGGTGGATTATCATTCGCCCTTTCTTTTCCTTTGCATTTTCCTGAAGACTCAACATGAGACTTCTTTTGATGCTTATTGCCTTGGTCGATATACTTCTTCTTTTCTCCTTTTAAGATTAAGCTGTTTACATGAAACCTTAATCCAACACAGCTTTCCGTCTCGTGGCCATACACTTCGTGATTTTCACACCATTTGCTTTCATCTTTTCCCAATGGGCCCTTGCGGAAATTAGAGGGCTTTTTCCACAGCTTGGTCTCCTTTATCTCTTTCAAGATGACGTACAACGGTGTGTTCAATGGAACACATTTGGCGATACTGGTCTTTTTGAGCCTTTGGACGTCTGACTGGAATGGCCTCTTTTGTTGCGGTTGTCTCTTTTCCCAAGAAGCGTCTATCTCTTTTTCAATTATTGCCTTCAAGGTTCTTGTTGTAAGTCCCGTGATTGGGGCATCATCGTCATTAACAGGTTTTTTCCATCCCTCCTTGTGACGGATGTCAGCATCGTCTTGGCTTGTCCTCGTGGAAGAACCTTCCTTGTGTATTTTTTAGCGGGAGGTTGGAAGTTGTTTCCATGCCCCTTCTTGGTGTTGTGCTATCACATACGGGTTGTATGAGCGTGCAACTCCTTGCCTAGGTTGTTGGTACTGGAAGGTACCTTCCGTGTATTGCCCCCTATTCTTTGGTGCGGTGTGTCTTGATGACTTGTGACTCGGGACTTTGTTCTTGTCTCTTCGACTTGTCCGTTGATTGGAGGCAGAGGTGGTTGTGGCGGGGCATATCCTTGGTTCCTTAACATCTTTCGGAATGCAAGCAACTCTTCGAGCGCGGTCATCATGGTAGGAGTGAAGGGTGGTGGCGTGTTGACACCTTTGTATTGGAGGACGCCTTGGCCGCACTGTGCGAAGGATGCACTTCTTGTTGGTATGAAGAAAGCATTGGATGTGGCAACATGCATGTGGGAGGATCCAAGTCGACTTCTTGTCGGCTTCAGTGTGGTTACGACCAAGGCGTCGTGGTACGCAATGTGCTCTTTGTCCTTTGATGAAAAACCAATGACATCCTCAAAGGCGGCATCTTTTATGTCGACATACTCCATGTTGGTATCATGGGACTTGTGCATTGTCTTTACAACGTACACTTCTTGCTCGTATGACTTCTCGCTTTCAGCATCAAAGTCTCCATCGATCATGTGTACGTTTGCCATCTTTTCAGGATGGGATGCAATGTATGCTGTATTTTGGACTTTAAGGCCATGCTGTGCGGAAGGCACAATGCTTGTTGGCATGGAGGATGCCTTCTGTTTGTTGGCTGGCATCCCGTATGGGAACTCTTCATTGATCCCCGTCCTTTGCTCGAACTCGTGTGCTGATGCATTATTCTGAACTTTGGGACCGTGCTGTGCGGAAGGCACGTTTGCGGTTGGCACGGATGAGGTGGTAGACTTTGTGTCTGGAATGTGAGAAGGTCATGGTTGGCTTCTTGTCGGCTTCGGCTTGCTTGCACCCACCTTCTTCGTTCGTCTTCCTGTCATAGCTTGCGGTATGGAACGGCTTTTTGTTCGAATCACGCTGACGACGCCAAAGGTTAAGTCTGTTTCCACTTGGGTAACTTCAGGCTTCTTTTCCACGAACGGGCTCCGGATGTGTGTACAGGAACGGGTATCTGTCTGTATGCCGCGATCCTTGAAACACGATCCTCGAACTAGTCTTCAACTTCCCGACTTTGATCTCTCGAAATCCGGGTCCTGCACAAGGGGCAGTAACCAGCGTGGGAGAGGGGGGGAATGCTGGTTGGGCCCTCTCCGACGCTCAAGTCAAAATCTTTTAGAGAGAGAAAGCCTTTTAGAGAGAAGTCAGAGCACGAAATGTCAGAATGAGGGAGTTGTCCAAAATGGGAGTGCTAGGCCCCTATTTATAGGGAACCAAAGGATCGTGCCCAGTTTTGAACGGTTTGATGTCGGTATGAAGGAAAACGTATACCGTCAACAAGGTGGACTATGCGCGCACTGACTTCTCGTACTTGGCAAAATAATCGGGATAAGCGCGCGGAGAACGTCGGTAATCCGGACCTACCCGGATTGTTTAGCAATCCGGAACGGACCCACAAGGCAATCCGGAAGTCCCCCGGTCCAGATACTGCGCGTATTCCGGACCGTTTTGGACTTGGGTGTCCGCGGAAAAGTTCTTTTACGGGTTTTGGAGTATTTTGTGAGGCCCGAAATCTAAATACGAACCCGAATTGGACAGATATCTAACAGCTATCATGTCCAAACATCTCGAAGCGGCTATCACGTCCACACATTGCGAAGCGACTATCATGTTCGCGTATTAATAAGTGGCTATCATGTCCAAGCCACTTGAAGCGGCTATCATGTCCGCATATTTCTAAGTGGCTATCACGTCCACGTATCTCGAAGCGACTATCATGTCCGCATAGCACTAAGCGTCTGTCATGTCGACGCCTCCCTAAGCGACTATCATTTATGTGCCTCTCGAAGTGGCTATCATGTCCACACCTCTCTGCGCGGTGATGGGTTTTGCTATGGCTGTTAGGCCCTTTAAAGGCGAGGAAACGGTGAATAGGCCCACTGGGCCCTAAAAAGGAGGTCAAGAAGACCAAAGGTGAAGGATCCCGACAGATGGAGTCCCGATGATGAAAGGTCCCGACAGAGTCGGTCCCGATAGGTGAGTTGGATGCTCCCGAAGAGATGCCTTTTAGTAGGCCCCGATGATGAATCCCTGAGAATGATTGGCCCTGTCACGATGACGAGGGGCCCCGAGCGGTGACACAATGAGATAACTCTGGAGTCCCCGATATTAGTCGGGACTTGCTATCAGAGGATGAGGCCGAGATACGCGGGGCGTGGCCGAGATACGCGGAGCGTGGCTGAGATACGCGGATCGTGGCCGAGATACGCGGGGCGTGGCCGAGATAAGCGAGATCATGGCCTAGATAGGCGGGATCGTGCCCGAGATACGCGGAATATGGGCTAACCACCCCAACGGTTCACCAGGTAACTGAGGTACCTCTCCGCCTATAAAAGGGAAGAGGTTACCTCTGATCACATTACGTTTTGAGATACGCTACTTGAGATTACTGCTTGCCAGTTCATACGAGATACTCATTTAAGCATCAGAGAGGGATTCTGGGTCACCGCCCGGTTTATCCCTTCTTGCAGGATTGCGTGGGGCGAAGGAGCTAGGATCGCCGTCAAAGATCGTACCGGAGTTCCACCGTGATCCAACATTGGCGCCGTCTGTGGGAAACGTGACAAAAAAGCTAATATGCCTTCTACTCGTTCAATGGCGGCTGGCAAGCAAAGAAGACAAGGACAATTTGGTGGTTCCCGTTATCCTGCTGGGACGACTCTGAATTCACCACCAGAGCATGACGTGGACCAGAATCTTCCTGCTGAGGTCTCCCAGACAAGGGGGCACAACGAAGTCCCCGAAGATGCTGCTCAGCACCAAGAGAATAGGGTGCAGGAGGCTCCTCCAAATACGGACCTGACGAAGGCTGTGGCGGAGGCCATGCCGATGTTTTTGGCAGCCGTGGAGGCTCTCTTAGATCGGAGAGAGGCTGCGAGGAGACAGGAGGAAGTGCCCCCACCAGCAGAGGTTCAAAATGTGCAGGAGGCCCAACCTCGGAGCCAGGATAAGTGTAAGGAACCTGCTCAGTCGGAGCGATTTGTGGTCGATGGGCCAGAACCAGTGCAGGATAGGAGCATTCCCCTTAATGGTCCCATCACCCCCGATCAGGTGGTGAAGATCGTGAACATCTGCATGGGAGAGCAGAAGCCGCTGCTGTCGGAACTAAGGGACCGATCTTCCCATCCCTTTATTCCCCGACTAATAGATACCCTCGCCCCACCAGGGCTGGGTATCCCCACGATTAAGGAGTACGATGGCGAGGGAGATCCGGTTCGTCATGTCCAGAAGAACCTCATGGCGTGTTTGGGCAGAGCCCCGAATGAAGATATCGTGTGTACATTGTTCCCGAACACACTTGGTGAGAGAGCCTTGACCTGGTTCTTCAGTCTGCCCCCAGGGTGCATCACTTGCTGGGCTGATATGCACGACCGCTTTATTCAGCAGTACCAGGGTCGTCGACGTCTGTTGAAGAGTATGAGGTCCCTGAACCAGGTGGTGCAGAGGCCCGATGAGTCGCTGGCTCACTATTACCAGCGATACACCGCTAGCGTGGCGGAGATTGACGAGGAAATTTCGGAGGGTGAGACCATCCGTACCTTCATTCGGAACCTAACATCCCCCTATGGTTCCGACTTGATGCACAGTGTGGCTGAGAAGCCTGTGTGGAATATGGAGGCGTTGCAGAAAAGGGTGAAGCGGCAAATCGACGTCCATGAGTCGAAAATAGCTGCTGGAGAACTTGAGCCCCCGAAGTCAAATAAGGGAAAGCAGTCGTCCAAACCCTTGGACGATCGTAAGTCGAAGGATAAATCCGAGAGCAATCGGAGTCGAGGTCGCTCTGATCGAAGGGATGATAGGCGTTCTTCGAGGAAGGACAAGCGGGAGGACCATAGCACTCCTCTCAACAGCTCTACGGCGGAGGTGTTAACGGTCATGGAGCGACAGGGTATTTCCAGGTACACCCCGAAGAAGGAAGGAGAATTTTTGGGATCCCGCACCGATCGTTACTATCGGTTCCACCGCGCAAATGGTCACGACACTAATAGTTGTCGGGATCTGAAGAAAGAGATCGAAAAGCTGATCCACAAGGGGAAGCTTAAGGAGTTTGTCGGGGAGAAGCGGTGTCGGTCCCGTTCTCGATCTCGATCGCGGTCCCGTTCTCGATCCCGCGATCGGTCCCCAAAGAAAAAGAGGTCTGAGCCGGAGTCTTCTGGTGCTCGTAAGGAGAAGCGGGGCACTATCAATGTGATTCACGGAGGATTTGCCGTGGGAGGTGACACCACAGCCTTGTTAGGTTATAAAGTCTAGGTCAACGGATCGTCAATCTAGAATTTATCTCCCACTAATGAAATGTCGGGTTCAGTGTTCCTAGGACTAGTCATTCTGATACATGCCCTTCTGCTCCCTTGGGGTAGTCGTTCTGATACATGTCCTTCTCTTCTCTCCTTCTGACCTCCTTTCCTTCTCTCCTTCTGACCTCCTTTCCTTCTCTCCTTCTGACCTCCTGAGGCTTGTACTTCTTACCCCTGGGGCTTGTCCTACTGCTCTATGCTCTTCTGCTTCCTTGGCTCTCTTCTCCTTATCACCCTGCAAGAGGGGCAATACCAGGCACAGAGGGGGGGGGGGGTGGTGCCTAATGAACCCTCTCCGATGCCTAAGTCAGTATGGTTTTAGAGAGATAAAGCTAGAGAGATGTCAGAGCAAAATTGTGCAACTTGCCAAGCTGATCAAATGAATAGTGGAGGTGGGGTATTTATAGGCAACGGTGTCATTAAGGTGGCTTAATGACATCGTTAACCTTTAAACACAGTTAATTAACCTTTAAACGCATAATTAGGACCTTAGGATACGGAGAAGGTAGGCGGAATAAACCGAGTGTGGGAGTCCAAGGGTGGTGCCGGGGCCCTTGGGGGGAGGGAAATCCGACCCCCAAGGGTAGGGGTTGGGTGAGGGCACCCAACCCCTCCTAGGGAGGATGGGGTTGGCCAACCCCATCCCCCCTAGGGGAGATCGGGTTGGCTGACCCGATCTCTCCTAGGAGAGATCGGGTTGGCCGACCCGATCTCTCCTAGGAGAGATCGCGTTGGTCCACCCGATCTCCCCTAGGGGAGATCGGGTTGGCTGACCCGATCTCTCCTAGGGGAGGTCGGGTGTGGCCACCCAACCTCACCTAGGTGAGTTTGACTCGGCCGGACGAGCGCTTCGGCCTCGTCCGAGCCGTTGGTGTTCTCGCGAAGTGTTCGGGTTGAAGTTTCGATTTACAATCATTAACGGGGTGATAAAAATATAACGATTTGGAAGTCAACGGGTTCAAATTGGGCGTATATCCATCACATGCCCCCCGAGTCAACCAATGGCCTAACCCTTGATTGACTCTATTTTAGGATGGTATGACACGCGCAATTTGAAACCGGGGTTTTACCTTTTATCTGAATGCTTACTTATTCATGGATGCGTGCCTCTGACTCTGCCCCCTGTCTTATAAGATAGAGGAAGTGTAAACGTCAGAGCAGTACGGACACGTGCCTAAGCACGCGTCCGTCTGAAGTGGGAATAATAAATCTTTCCTTGCTACGGACGTATATTTCTAAAAATACATGCTTGCGTAGGGATGCAATACGAATGCAACTAAGTGACCTATGCTTCAATTTCATGCCGTGATTTGCCTAGGTGGAGAAAAATTTCACTTTTGGTCCGAAATTTTTCTAAGTATGGGATACTAGAAAATATGCCTATAGGATGTTAACTAGGAGTGAACATGGACATATCATGAACATGAGGATGTGTACTAGCATACATGCAAATAGGAACATAAGGATGGGAGTGAGTGGAGACATGCTGCGATTGTAGTCATGAATGTATGCATGAATATATGGCGGCCATGTGCATGGACGTCTAAATGTTTGAACACATGGGAGTGTGTATGTGGGCATGCATATGAGTGCAAGCATGAACATGTATGTATGTATGGATGGGTTGTGAGTATAAGCATGAGTGATGACATTGATGTACCTGTAGATGTTAATCATGAATATGAGCATAAGTGCAAAGGTGAGAGCATAGACCTCTCCTTTACTTGAGGGTGGGAACTCTGCCACTCAATGGGACACAACGTTTCGCCTCCCTCGTGAGCATTTTCCATTAATCTCGACCTTCGGCATGTGTAACATTTTTCCTTCATTCGTTGGAGCGTGTGTATAGCTCTTGACCTTTACCCTGCAATTTGTTCCCCATAAAAGTGAGGGTGAAAAAGCTTACAAGCTTTCTTCTTACCGCCGCGAGCGAAGGGGTCTATTGACATGTGTTAGGGGTTGACCCTTCCTTCGGATGTGCTGGAGCGTTAAGGTTGCCCCCGTAGTAGGCGTATCTCGCCCCTCCATGAGTAAGGGTCGATCTTTGCGTTGGTTGCTCGTATAGATGACTCACTTTTGGGAAGCTTTCTTCTTCAGACAGGGAGACCTTGAAGATCGTTTTCCAAGGTAGTCAGACCAAATCTGACCGTCCTGTGTCTTGGGTGTCCGAGGCGGACTTGTATGAGGTAGGGACTCGTATGACCCCTTGTAGGTTGATTTCATGGAGAAACATACAAGGTGTAGGCAGAGCGTTCCGAACGTGCCGTTGAATCAGATGAGAGGGAAGAACCCTCTAGTTCTGCTTATCAGGCCAAGAAATTTTCTAAGTCAGGGGTGGCTGCTAATGCTTCCAGTATGTTCTTTTTCCCTTCTTTTTTCTTTGTGATATACTTATGATTGTTCTCATGCTGCTTCCTTCTTGTTGTTAGAGCGTTCTTCCCTGGTTACCGAATGGTTCTTGCGGTGGGCGAGAGTTCAAGTCAATCTAAATCCAAGGCGCGAAAACCTGACTCTGAGGTCGGGCCCTCGGCTGCCAAGGAGAAGGAAACCGCGAGAGGCTCTCCTTCCAGTGCCCCCTTGCTGACTCCCTCTCATGATAAGGAGGTAGTGGTTGAAGAGGCGCCCTCTTTTCTTGACAAAGGGAAACAACCTGTGGCTGGCGATGGGGTGATCATAGGTCTTGATGTCTCTTCTTTATCCTCTGCCCCCCAGCCGAGGGACCGAGACTCAGGTTCATTTCATCTTCATGTAGATTTGACGACTTTCGAAGGTGTCTTTGGCTTTCCTATGGGTTATGTTATTAACCCCTGCGTTGAAAATTTTTCTTTTGGTGATGGGTGTGATCATCGCCTTTCGTTGAGGTTCCTTTCTCTTGCCATGGCTCTGATTAAGATAGTGAATTCTTGCTTTGGAGTTTGGTGGAGACTGCTCTTGAGTTATCCTCTACTAGTATCGTAGTTGTGATCGTTGTGGGGATCGTTTTGTTATATGCCCTCAATAGTGCTTGTCGTGATTCTTTGCTTCATGGTTGATTTCATGAGACATGGAGGTTGTCTTCATAATGAGGATGTCTCCTTCCTAGTATCCCCCAGTGGGTTGAAATATAAGTGCCTACCTTTGATGAGCGTATGGAGAGTGTTGTTTTTCCCTTTTTCTTGAACCTCCTTCTAAGGCTAGGCGTAGCCTTTTGATGTTCGTGGTCGGGATGATGTCTTTACAATGTATGTCTTTGACAGATGTTTTACGATGTGCTGCCATGATAATCACTTCGAGGTATGTGGGCATGATAGCCACTTCGTGACGTGTGGGAGTGATAGCTCTTCTTTAGTGTGTGGACATGATAGCCACTTCAAGGTATGTGGACATGATAGTCACTTCAAGGTATGTGGACATGATAGCCACTTCAAGGTATGTGGACAAGATAGCCACTTCAAGGTATGTGGACATGATAGCCACTTCAAGGTATGTGGCCATGATAGCCACTTCAAAGTATGTGGACATGATAGCCACTTCAAGGTATGTGGACATGATAGCCACTTCAAGGTATGTGGCCATGATAGCCACTTCAAAGTATGTGGACATGATAGCCACATCACGATGTATGGAGTTGTGCTTTAGTATTCTTTTCTCATTGGAGAGCCTTCATTGCTATAGTTGCTTTTTGTTTAGGCTATGCTTGTTGGGTTAGGTCCCGATGTCTCGCGAGCATAGGTCACGCGAGGGCGACATGCAAGACAATAACGTTTGTCGGAGGTTGATTTGTGCGACTTGTAAGGCAATTCTCTTTTTGATGGGTCGAGTTTATTTTGGGAGCCTTGAACTTTGGATTTCATGTCTTTGCTATCCTCCTTGGTGGTGTTGGGTTCCTTTGAGATACTTCTCTTGACTTGTGCTATGGATGGTAGGATAACTCGCTACTTTTCATGATAACCTCTTGTGCTTCTATGTATGATCCTTTGGTCATGGACTTCTCCTTTGTATATGCTTTCCTTTCCTTATCTTTCTTTTGTGCTTTTCTTCACATCATACCTGCTATCTCATCAAGAAAAAACATTATGTGTTCTTTATACAACTTTACTTTGCAATTATTTTCTCATGGAATCCTTCTCAGTATGGTGCGATGATCTCTTCTGATACCCTTTAAATGGTATACGTGGTACTGCTAGACCAAAGATACGCTCTTGGTGGGCGTCGAATCTGTTCACGAGACAGGCTCTCGGATGGCACTTAACGTTTCACAGGATGGGCTCCCGGAGGGCGCAAGTTAGACCGAAGATACGCTCCTGGTTGGCATCGAGAACTGTTCACGAGACAGGCTCTCGGAGGGCACTTAACGTTTCACAGGATAGGCTCCCGGAGGGCACAAGTTAGACCAAAGATACGCTCCTGGTTGGCGTCGAAAACTGTTCACGAGACAGGCTCTCGGATGGCACTTAACGTTTCACAGGATGGGCTCCCGGAGGGCGCAAGTTAGACCGAAGATACGCTCCTGGTTGGCGTCGAAAACTGTTCACGAGACAGGCTGTCGGAGGGCACTTAACGTTTCACAGGATAGGCTCCCGGAGGGCACAAGTTAGACCAAAGATACGCTCCTGGTTGGCGTCGAAAACTGTTCACGAGACAGTCTCTCGGATGGCACTTAACGTTTCACAGGATGGGCTCCCGGAGGGCGCAAGTTAGACCGAAGATACGCTCCTGGTTGGCGTCGAAAACTGTTCACGAGACAGGCTCTCGGAGGGCACTTAACGTTTCACAGGATAGGCTCCCTGAGGGCACAAGTTAGACCAAAGATACGCTCTTGGTAGGCGTCGAAACTGGTAGTTTGAAATCTACCTCAAGATACGCTCTTGGGGGCGTCGAATCTGGTAGTGTTTTATCTACCTCAAGATACGCTCTTGGGGGCGTCGAATCTGGTAGGTTGCAAATCTACCTCAAGATACGCTCCTGGGGGCGTTGAAATTCGTAGTTTTTGGAAACCACTCTCAAGATACGCTCTTGGGGGCGTCGAAATTCGTAGTTTTTGGAAACCACTCTCAAGATACGCTCTTGGGGGCGTCGAAATTCGTAGTTTTTGGAAACCACTCTCAAGATACGCTCTTGGTGCGTCGAAGGTCGTAGTATTGACACTACTCTCAAGATACGCTCTTGGGGGCGTCGAAGGTCGTAGTATGAACACTACTCTCAAGATACGCTCCTGGGGGCGTCGAAATCTGTTCGCGGGATAGGCTCCCGGAGGGCACAGGGTTCGTAGTTTTAGAACTACTCTCAAGATACGCTCTTGGGGGCGTCGAATGTGTTCGCATGATTGGCTCCCGGAGGGCTCATAATATTACCTTATCTTGTGTCCTTTCTCATGTAGGGTGCGTCTTTGGTATGCTTTTCGAGTCTTTACTTGACTTTTCCTTTTATGATATTGCATGCTACCACGCTTTTCCTTCAATGTGGGAGATCACCTCTCGAGGGCGATGTTTGTGTGTTGCCAACTTAGGACGAGTTCGTATAGGGAGTTGATGATGTTTTCCTCTTATGTGACCTCTTCTAGGAGAAGTGGTATTGCATGTTCTTGTGATCTTCTGCCTCTAATCTCTTCTTTTATACTTAGGTGGACTACCAAGCACTTATTCGTTTGGTGCCCCCCAAGTTGCTTGGTGGTCATACCGCCTTTCATATTTGGCCGTTGAAGGCCCCTCGTTCATTTTCTTGGTTGGGTACCCCTTATGCTCGGGGCTCCCTTGTCTGCTTGTTTGAATGCGATGAGTATCCCTTGTAGGATTTACTCTTTCTCATGCTTGCTTGTTTCAGTCATAGGCATGGTTTGGATAATGCCTTTGTCGGATGTATCTTTAGGGATTGGGTGGAGAGCTTTTGCTTTGGGTGGGTGGGGGTGATTTTCATTCTCTTGATAACCAGGATGCGGCAGTGTCTGTATCCTAGGGGTGCTTGTAAATTCTTTCCCCCCTTGCTTGTGCTTTAGGTTGAAAAGCTCTCTCATAGAATGGCGTCTTGAGTTGTTAATCTCATAGGTGTGTTTCAGACTAGTCAATCTGATCCATGCTCTTTGCTCGTGCATGGGGGGGGGGGGGGGGGGGGGGGTCTGACCGGGCTGTGATAATCTTGGAGTGTTGTGGCACTTAGTGTGCTTTGCCTTTTCCTTTACATTGGAGTATTCTTCAATGCCTTTAGGGAGTGTCACATTGGTCATGCTCCTCCCACCTTGAATCTTGATTATAGACTTCCTTTGAATTAGGACTTGAACCTAAAAAGGATGTTTTCCTTTAGGTTTGCAAGTGATGCTCCATGATTTTCCATGGGTTTGCCCCCGTATTGGCTATTCCTTGTTGGATAGCTTCATTAGAGACTGCATTTGTATTGCGTACGTATACGTGTTTGAGGTGTGTTGAGCTGACAAGTCCCTCCTTTTTCATTTTGTCATATCCTTCATTCACCATGTATTCGGCGTATGGCCTTAAAGGCGGGATATTGTTCTAGTGTCCCTTTTATCGGGGTTCTCCTCTTGATGGGATGCCAGAGTCAAATGTCTTATCATTTGCAGACAGGGTGGTTGATCGGGATGTGCGTCTAGTGTGAGGGTCGATCTTGAAACCTTACTCCCCAAGCTTTAGAGCTCTTCTTTGGTTGATCTTGTAGAACTATTATCCTACCCTAAGGCTCTTGATAGGAGATGTATCTCCTTTTTCATACTCTAGTTGTTGCACTATCTCTTTTGCTAATCTTGCATCTTTAGAGTTTCTTTCTTGGTGCGTGACTTCAATGACAGGATTTTCTACCGATGTTTATTCTATTAGGACTTGTATCCTTGGTTGCCTTCCTTTCTTGTGAGATGGCGAAGGAGTGTTTGTGAACACTCCAATGTGTCGTACTTGGTAGAGGTATGCGCCTAATCTTTATGGCGCTGTCTTGAATCTTCGTGTACCTATCTCTGATGAACATATTATTCATTACATATATAGTACGGAGTCCAAGGATCTCCGGGTTAGGATCATAGTTTGAGAACAGAGACATAGTCATCTATTAGATAACCTCTTTATCTACGGAGTTTATTTTTGCAAGGATAAATGCAAGGATACTTGTAAGGATACTTGTAAGGATATGTGTTCCATCCTTATTCCTGGTTCATTTGCAGTGCCGTGTCCCTAATGGGTGTGTTGATGTTCTGACCACCTTTACTAGTAGGGGGTCCTTTGGTATTAGGTATGCCTGACTCTTCTCTAGTATCATCAATGGTTGGTCATGGGAGATGTCTGACGGACTCCCTTCATGCACTATGGTTCTCTTCATGTCAAAGTTGGTGATTCCCTCTCTTATGACTAATATATCATTGTGTGGAAATACTATGTTTTCCATGTCCCTTTTTAACAGCTTGATGATGGTGTCGCCATTCTTCCTTTGCTAGGTTTGGTGTCCTTGAGAGTTTTTGATGGAAGTGTATTCCATTACCTGGGATGAGCTTACTAGGTGAAATCATAAAGATCCGCTGGAGGTGTTTGTCTCTGATGGTGGGTGTTGCCCATGTGATATGGTTTCCTCCATTTTTGGAGGGGTGTGTTCGCGGCTATCTCCTCTCATGCTTATGGGCGTTTGTGGGGAGGGCATGTTGTGACTGGTGCCCCCCTTGCATACCAATGTCCAATGGGATCCTTTGACGGACTTGGCCCTAGGATGCTTAGTGGAAGGTTATAGTAGGGGTAATCCTTTGTGACCTTCATGGTAGTTCCTCTATAGGATGTTGGGAGTGCTCAACTTATTTTTGTAAGTGAGCCTTCCATCTTGTGACCTTTCCCAGAAACTTGACCTTATAGGTGTTCTTTGGGATTGAGGAATCTGTTGCTTGTGCATCTCTTGATTGGCGACGGCCTTTTACGGATTCTTCTAGTGGTCCACCTGTGTATATATATATCACGGAGCCCGAAGGCGTCCGGTATGGTCATTCTTGGAAAACATGTTGATATCAAGTATCAAAATCTACCCCTTTTAGGGAGTTGACTTGTTATGCGGTTAAATTAAATAGGAGGATATGGGAAGGATATGGGTGTGGGGGTGTTGATATCCCCTGCTTCCTTGGTAATGTAACTGTTTTCCTCCATTAGTCTGTGTGTATTCCTTCATGTATGCTATGTGCGATCTCGCTTTACTACGTCTCTCCATGAGACTTCCCATTGTAGTAGCAATGTACTAACATGGTGTGGTACTCTATGAGTCCCCTGTTCAAATTCTTGTCTTTTGGACTGCTCCCCTGTCCTAGGGGGATGTGTGCCAAGGGTTGTAATGCATGAGGGGTTTGGACCTGTCGTGCTGTATCATGGGTAGGTGGTTGCCTTGTTGTGTTGTTGGGACTATGTCCCTCCCTTTGAGCTTTCCTTGGTATGTCCCTTGGTCATGTCTGTGGTGATGCGGACTGTATGTGTACATTGCCAGGGTGGATGTTGGAACTCCTATATCCTTGTTGGTCTTGCATGTATGTCCTCCCTTAGTGCGGTGTATGTCCTTGTTGGGGTACTTGGTTGAACTCCTGCCTCCTTGGGGGTCTTGTTCTTCCTCATGAACTTCTTCTTCTTCATGCTGGTGTTGCCTTCTCTGCCTGTTCCTCAGAGTCTCTATATGGGCTAGCAGCTCATCCAATGCGTTCATCAACCTCGGAGTCACTGTCTATGCTCCTTGCGAGTATGCGGGCCTTATGTTGGTTGTGTGGGCACGATTGTCGTTCCTTTGAGTTAGTATTCCATATGGATACCCTTGAGGTTGTGTCTCATAGTAGTACCCCTGTGGAGGTGCCGTGTATTGGGATGGCACTCCTTGTTGCCCCCATGTCCCTGTGGCTTCCTAGTCAATGGAGTTGGAGCTGTGGAAGCCTCCTCCCTGCTTGTTAGGCTGGGGTGCCTGTGGGGCTACCTGAGGCTCTGGTGTGCAGGCTGTTTCTCTGGGTTAGGCTGCCTTGCTGGAGGTATAGGCTGTCTCCCTCGCCTATTGCCCCCAGGTGGGCGGTGATGCCTATATACTAAGCTGTTCGTCATCGCTCTTGTTATTGCCAGGCTTTCTGTTCGAAGCCCACGGACGACGCCAAGTGTTAGGTTGTAAAGTCTAGGTCAACGGATCGTCAATCTAGAATTTATCTCCCACTAATGAAATGTCGGGTTCAGTGTTCCTAGGACTAGTCATTCTGATACATGCCCTTCTGCTCCCTTGGGGTAGTCGTTCTGATACATGTCCTTCTCTTCTCTCCTTCTGACCTCCTTTCCTTCTCTCCTTCTGACCTCCTGAGGCTTGTACTTCTTACCCCTGGGGCTTGTCCTACTGCTCTATGCTCTTCTGCTTCCTTGGCTCTCTTCTCCTTATCACCCTGCAAGAGGGGCAATACCAGGCACAGAGGGGGGGTGGTGCCTAATGAACCCTCTCCGATGCCTAAGTCAGTATGGTTTTAGAGAGATAAAGCTAGAGAGATGTCAGAGCAAAATTGTGCAACTTGCCAAGCTGATCAAATGAATAGTGGAGGTGGGGTATTTATAGGCAACGGTGTCATTAAGGTGGCTTAATGACATCGTTAACCTTTAAACACAGTTAATTAACCTTTAAACGCATAATTAGGACCTTAGGATACGGAGAAGGTAGGCGGAATAAACCGAGTGTGGGAGTCCAGGGGTGGTGCCGGGGCCCTTGGGGGGAGGGAAATCCGACCCCCAAGGGTAGGGGTTGGGTGAGGGCACCCAACCCCTCCTAGGGAGGATGGGGTTGGCCAACCCCATCCTCCCTAGGGGAGATCGGGTTGGCTGACCCGATCTCTCCTAGGAGAGATCGGGTTGGTCCACCCGATCTCCCCTAGGGGAGATCGGGTTGGCTGACCCGATCTCCCCTAGGGGAGGTCGGGTGTGGCCACCCAACCTCACCTAGGTGAGTTTGACTCGGCCGGACGAGCGCTTCGGCCTCGTCCGAGCCGTTGGTGTTCTCGCGAAGTGTTCGGGTTGAAGTTTCGATTTACAATCATTAACGGGGTGATAAAAATATAACGATTTGGAAGTCAACGGGTTCAAATTGGGCGTATATCCATCAAGCCTCTCGAGAGGTCTATGCCTCTAGAATTTCTGCCACAGTGGTGCTGGGTAAGAGGTCCCGATCCTGGACTGCGAAGGAAGAGATGGTGATTTCCTTTTCCGCGGAGGACCTGATAGGAGTGGAGACTCCACATGATGATGCTCTGGTCGTGACCCTTGACGTGGATGGGTATGAGATGAAGCGGATTTTGATCGACGGAGGGAGCTCCTCCGATATTCTGTTCCTGGATGCACTGGAAGCCATGGGGAAAACGAAGAAGGATCTCAAGGAGGTGAACATCCCGATGGTCGGGCTCTCTGGTATTACCTCCTATCCGCTGGGAATGATCACTTTACCGGTAGAGTTCGGTAGCGGGTGGAAGGCGGAGAGGAGAAACGTGGACTTCGTGGTGGTTGAGTCCGCGGGGACTTATAACGCGATTATCGGGAGGACCACCATCAATCCTTTGATGGCAGTCGCCTCGACTGTGCACCAGAAGATGAAGTTCCCGACTGACCATGGAGTCGGAGAGGTTAAGGGCGACCAGGTGGCTTCCAGGAAGTGCTATATTAATGCCACCCGAGGAAAGAGACGAGAGGCCATGGCTATCCTCCAGACCGATGCTGATCCCAGAGAGGAGTTTGGGTGCCCCGCCCCCGTAGAGGATTTGAAGAAGGTCGAGATTGACGGACCTCAGAGGAAGGTGAAAATCGGGTCTGCCCTGACCGAGGAGACAGCCCGAGAATTGATCGATCTACTGAAGGAGTTCAAGGAGCTGTTTGCCTGGTCCCCGAGTGACATGCCAGGAATTAGCCCCGACGTGATTGGTCGACTGGCTGCAATGAATCGCTTTCTTTCTAAGGCGAGTGACCGATCCATGCCGTTTTTTGAGGTGTTGAGGGTCAACAAGAAGTTTGAGTGGACTGCCAAGTGTGGAGAGGCGTTTCAGGCACTCAAGCAGCACCTTCGCACCCTTCCGCCGTTGGCGAAACCGATCCCAGGCGAGCCACTCTATCTATACTTGGTTGTTTCTGAATTTGCCATTGGCTCTGTGTTAGTGAAGGTTGTCGAGGGTAATCAAGTCCCCGTTTATTATGTACGCAAGGCGTTTGCCAAGTCTGAAATGAATTATCCCGCCGTTGAGAAGTATCTCTTTGCGTTGATTATTACTGCTCGGAAGTTGAGGCCTTATTTCCATGCGCATGAGATTACTGTGCTGATGAATCAGCCTTTGAACCATTTTTTGAACCGACCTGATGCGTCGGGGAGATTAGTGAAATTGGCAGTCGAGCTCAGTGAGTTTCGCATACACTTTGCTCCAAGGACGGCTATTAAGGGCCAGGCGTTGGCGGATTTCATAGCAGAATCCACAGCCCCCGATCTGGAAGAAGCGGGCCCTGTAGAGGGGGCAACCATGGAGGTCCCGAAAGCAGAACAACCAGAGGTGGCAAAGCAATCAGAACAGCCAAACGAGGAAAATACCTGGGAGATGTACACGGATGGCTCCTCGAGTTCAGACGGATCAGGAACAGGCTTTGTGTTGATACCACCAGGCGGAGGTGAGCCGCTTCGATATGCCTTGGCTTTAACGTTCAGAGCCACGAACAACGAAGCTGAGTATGAGGCTCTTATCACGGGCCTGAAAATTGCTAAAGGTACGGGAGTTGCTCACTTGAGAGTAAAGTGTGATGCGGGCCTGATCGTGCATCAAGTCCAAGGGCGGTACGAGGCGAAGAGCCCGATGATGAGAAAGTACCTTCGTGAGGTGCAAGTCTTGAAGGAGAGCTTCAAAAGCTTCGACATTGAGGCGATCCCAAGGGAAGAAAACGTGGAAGCGGATGCCTTGAGCAAATTTGCCTTGGGGGCACCCTTGGAGGAAAATCGGAAGGTGCACTTCTTGGAGAAGGTGATCTTGTCAACCACCGACCCGACACAGGTGTGTGCTATTGAAGCAGGATCGGAGGAGGAGCCTACTTGGATGACCCCGATAGTCGCGTACCTGACTACGGGGGTAGCCCTCGATAATGAAGTGATAGCTGACAGGATACGTCGGATCGCCGTTAATTACGTGATGCTGGACAATCAGCTATACAAGAAGGGCTGGTTCTCACTCCATACTTGAAGTGTGTGGCTGAGCCCGACACAAGTCGAATCCTGAGGGAGGTGCACGAAGGGGTCGCGGCTTGTCACGAAGGAGCCCGATCCATTATGAGGAAGGTGCTGAACTTGGGCTATTATTGGCCTACAATGAGCAAGGAGGCGACGGCGTTGGTCCGATCCTGTGACGCGTGCCAGAGGTATGCCCCGAATATCACAACTCCAGCTGCTAATCTGACGTCCATCAAGAGTGCTTGGCCCTTTGCGCAGTGGGGCATCGACTTGGTGGGACCTCTTCCGCAAGCACATGGTTAGTGTAAGTATTTGCTTGTAGCTATCGATTATTTTTCGAAATGGATAGAAGCAAAGGCGTTGGCCAAGACGACGGGGAACCAGATCGTCAAGTTTCTCCAGACTCATATTGTGTCCAGATACGGGATTCCTAAGGTGGTGATCAGCGATAATGGAAGTGAAGGAGTATCTGGAGGAGTTGAATGTCGAGCATCGGACAGCTTCTGTCCACCGTGCTCAGACTAATGGCCAGGTGGAAGCGGCCAACAAAATCGTGATGGATGGCCTGAAGAAGAGGTTCTATGCCTTGAAGGGCAAATGGCTGAACGAGCTGGAAAATGTGTTTTGGGCTGTTAGAACGACACCCAAACGATCAACTGGGGAGACTCCATTTGGCCTTGTTTATGGCGCGGAGGCTGTTGCTCCCGTGGAGGTAGCTGTGGCGTCCCATCGAATGAGATATTACGAGCCTTTGACGAATGATGAGATGAGACGTCTGGATTTGGACTTGCTCAAAGAGAAGAGGCGGGAAGCCGATGAAGTCCAAGCTCGAATGCGTTTGGCGACGGCCAGGTATTACAATCGGCGAGTTAAGTCCCGACAATTCTTCGTAGGAGAGCTGTTTTGGCGTCGCAACGAGTTTACCCTTTTGGATCGAATCAACAAGATGTCACCAAAATGGGAAGGACCTTACAAGGTCGTGGGGATGCTAGCTCCGAATGCGTACAAGTTGGAAGACCTCGATGGCAGAGTATTGAAGCATTCTTTTAGTGGCGAACACTTGAAGAAATGTCATGCCCGATGAAAAGTCGCCTTAAGTGGTGCCCGATGAAAAGTCGCCTTCAGTGGTGCCCGATGTAAAATCGCCTTAAGTGGTGTATGTTCCTTATCGTTTGATTCGATGTAAGCAAGTTTTGTGCCATCAATGAATAAAGAGGTTGCTTCCGATCAGATTATTCTTGGATTTATTCTAAGTGTTGATTAAAAGTCGCCTTAAGTGGTGAGCGAGGTAAAGTCGCCTTAAGTGGTGCGCGAGGTAAAGTCGCCTTAAGTGGTGCACGAGAAAAGTCGTCTTAAGTGATGCATGATTCTTAGATTTATTCTAAGTGTTGTTAAGTCGTCTTAAGTGATGCACGAGATTAAGTCGTCTTAAGTGATGCACGAGATTAAGTCGTCTTAAGTGATGCACGAGATTAAGTCGTCTTAAGTGATGCATGATTCTTAGGTTTATTCTAAGTACTGGAAAGTCGCCTTAAGTGGTGCGTGATATTAAGTCGCCTTAAGTGGTGCAAGTTGTTAAATCGTCTTAAGTGATGTGCGAAAATATCTTAAGTGTCGAGGTTTCGCCTTAAGTAAGTGAAGTCGCTTTGAGAAGTGCAATGGAAAATCGGAACTAAGAAAGTCTGATATTCATAAGGGCTCAAAGGCCCGAGGATTACAAAAATGGGGAAAATACAAGGACTCTAAAGATAAGCAGTTAGGCTTGGTCCTTGTCGGCGGCATCAACGGGAGCAGGGTCCACGAGGTCTGTGGCAGAAGGCTCCACAGGTTCAGCCGCTGGAGGGTCGATTATCGGGGCGTCAGCACTTGGAGGCTCCGCTGTGTCTTCAGCAATCGTGGGAGTGCTCCCCTCATCACTCTCCTCCGAGAGAGCAAAGTATTTCTTCGCGAAGGGAGCGAGAGAAGGAGACTTGTCGAAGTTGATGGCGTCGCCATACTCCAGGTGGAGTTCCTCAACGGCATTGAAGAGGGTGTTCTCCACCTCCGCGCTGCAGAACTTTACAGCATCAGCCTGGAAGTCTTCGGACCTCCGATAATCCTCCCGGCCCTTGGTCTCGGCCGCGACCAGCTGCGCAGGAACCTCCGCGATTTGCTCCTCCAGAGCCTTCTTTTCAAGGACCAGCTTTTCCTCAGCAACCCGCCGCTCCTGCCGCTCCCGCTATAGGAGCCCCTCGAAGTCACAGACCTGCTTTTGGAGGTCCCGAGTCTTTCGCTCGAGGATGGCCTGCTCCTTGGCCAGTTTTCCCCGCGAAGACTCGGAGGCTGCGAGATCCTCCTCAAGCTTGGCTATGACAGGAGCCCCCTTAGCCCGCTCCTGCTCCAGGGCTTCCTCAAAGGTGAGGATGTACCCGATGAAGCGATTGATGTCCCCCATCTCCTGCAAAGGAAGGGAGAGAAGTGTTAGAAGATGAGCAACCGGTCTTATTGATGAAGGAGAGAAAAGGAAAAGTCTTACCTCTATCCGCCGCATCGACATCTCTTGAATATCCCGCCGGATTTCCTCCCGATCCAGGGAGATCGGATACCTCATGGTAGGCAGGATGGAGCCTGCTAGCAGATGCGTAGCCAGCTCGGGGTACGTGTCCCCCTGTCGGAGCTGGACCCCTTGCAGCGTCTGGATCGGGGTCCAGGGAGCATCCTTCTGGGCGGGGTCCAAGACCCTATAAAAACTCCCGTCGAGGGGGAGAGGAGAAGGGCCGACTTGAGTCGTGGAGGGGCGTGCCTTCGACTCACCCCGGGCTGGGGAAGGAGTGAAGTCGTGGATGGGCGACGGTTGTCGTTGTTGTTGTGAAGAAGGCGAGGGTGGTAGCCCCTTGGAGGTTGGTTTCAGTGGGGACTGCCCCGTCCTCCGACGATGGCGAAGGGAGCCACCCTCATCGGTCTCCTCGGAGGAGTCCAGGCTCTCCACCCGACGAAATTGTTCGCCGGTCGGGGTCTCTCCGCTGAGAAAAGTGGTGCCCCTGCAGAAGGAGGCGCCCCTGCGGAAGGTGGTGCACCGGCTGAGGCTCCAGCACCCGACGGAGTCCCCGAGTGACCTGCACCTAGAGGACGAGAGGAAGTTCGTTAGGGCCCTTACACCAAACAATGCGCCGGGAAACATATTGATCCTTCCCGCGGTAGTTGTAGTAGCCCGCCTTCAGGACACGAGGAGTTTCCCCTCGGAGGACACGTTTGACATCGGCGATGCGGGCCTCCATGGTCGAAGGAATCAACTCCTTCGGAACCAGCTTCCTGTACGATTTAATAGCGAGGCGGAGCTTTTCACCTTCTTCAGCGTTCTGGACGTCGAAGAGCTTGTCCACCTCCACACGGCTCCGCTTTGGCCGCTCCGCGGAAGGAGATCCCGATGGAGCAGCAGCCTTCTTGGCTGACTTCCTCTTCCGCGAAGGGCGGACAGCATCGGTCTCCCCCTGCTTAAGGATCAGATTGGTCAGCACGGATGCCTTCTTAGCTGCAAACAGTAAAAAACAGAGGTTAGAGATGTTACCCAGGGAACCATATTGGAGGGGCCGTCGAAGAGCTGACCCCCGGAGACTATGTCGAGGAGTCGGATCCCGGCATTCACCAGGTCCCGCTCCACGAGAGAATTGGCGTCGAGGGGAGTATAGGACTCCCCCCATCTGTAGAGCTGGATGAGTTGAAGGGTCTGGAAGTCTTCATCAGAATAGGTGTGGTAAGCGGGAGGAGAGTCCGCTTCCACCTCCCATCGGGGCCACGGGATCGAGGAGTTCTGGATGAAGAAGTAGCTCCTCTTCCATCCACTGTTATCGGACCCCGTGTCAACTAGGAGTCCCCGACCCTTGACCACCTTCCAGGTGTCACTGGTCCAGTTGCACAACCCGAGTTGCGTCTTGTTCCACTTCGGCATACGGGGGTAGAAGGCACAGACCCCCGCCTCGTTGCACTTCATCTCGTAGAAGGTTCTGAAGAGCTTGAGGCTGTAAACCCACTTCTGTCGGAAGCAGAGGACCTGGAAGGCGTTCCACAAGCGTATGGAGTGGGGAGAGAAGGTGGTCGGATGCGTCTTGTAGTGTTGGCACATCTCGACCAGATTGCCACAGAAGGGGAATCTAATCCCCGCTGATATTTGCCCCGTAGAGACAAACACCTCCCCTTTCCGGGGACGAGTAACCTCAAGGTTACTCGAGGGGCGGGGCCAGGGATATGGGAAGCGAGGTTCCCAGGTAGAGGTGATGCATCCCTCCCAGAGAGCTGCATCGTAAGCACTGCTGGAAATCTCGTTGAGTGCATAGTCGAAGTTGAAGGGCTTTCTCCCCTCGGAACTAGATCCACTGTCTAAAATCAGCCATGGCAAGGAAAGGTACATTGGGTTTTCCGGGAAATTGCAAACAAACTAAGCAGAGATGAAGGAAAAGATACACGAGTAACCAGGAAGAAATCCTTACCAGACATGATGATTGGAGGCTGGAAGGATGAACTTGACGTTGCCGGAAAGTTGCTTGAGGCCGGAGGAGCACTTGGGTCTTCGAAATCGCAGAGCTTGAAGATCTCAGAAGTTGCAGAAAGCTTTCGAAATTTCAGAAACGGTAAAAGTGAAACTGTGCCCACGGTTTGGGTTTTATAGGCGAAGAGGACAGTCGAAGGGACGCTTTGATCTGAATCATCGAAGTTGAAGCGTTTTGATCTGGACCGTTGAGATGAAACGTGCAGAATGGCAACGGGTGCAATGATGAAAAGGCCTGAAAGCACTTTTTCAGAAAAAGCAAGCGCGAAAAATCAGGCACGGGTGCCAAAGACGTCGCTTCGTTATCTGCTGCATTTAATGACAGGAGAACCGAGGAGTCTTCTCGGATTTGGTGATTATCCTCAAGGGATCGAGGAAACGTGAACGAGAAGATTTGTATCGAGTGACCATACCAAGGGAAAGGTCCCCGACTCCGATGTCGGGAGGTCGAGAGTTGAAAGACACGACGAACTGTAAGTCCCTCATGTCTTGGGGGCAAATGATGGGTTTCGCTATGGCCGTTAGGCCCTGTAACGGCGAGGAAACGGTGAATAGGCCCACTTGGCCCTAAAAAGGAGGTCTAGAAGACCAAAGGTGAAGGGTCCCGACAGAGGGAGTCCCGATGATGAAAGGTCCCGACAGAGTCGGTCCCGATAGGTGAGCTGGATGCTCCCGATGAGACGCCTTTTAGTAGGCCCCGATGATGAATCCCTGAGAATGATTGGCCCTGTCACGATGACGAGGGGCCCCGAGCGGTGACACAATGAGATAACTCTGGAGTCCCCGATATTAGTCGAGACTTGCTATCAGAAGATGAGGCTGAGATACGCGGGGCGTGGCCGAGATGCGCGGAGCGTGGCTGAGATACGCGGAGCGTAGCCGAGATACGCGGAGCGTGGCCGAGATACGCGGGGCGTGGCCGAGAAAAGCGAGATCATGGCCTAGATAGGCGGGATCGTGCCCGAGATACGCGGAATATGGGCTAACCACCCCAACGGTTCACCAGGTAACTGAGGTACCTCTCCACCTATAAAAGGGCAGAGTTTACCTCAGATCACATTACGTTTTGAGATACGCTACTTGAGATTACTGCTTGCCAGTTCATACGAGATACTCATTTAAGCATCGGAGAGGGATTCTGGGTCACCGCCCGGTTTATCCCTTCTAGTAGGATTGCGTGGGGCGAATGAGCTAGGATCGCCGTCAAAGATCGTACCGGAGTTCCACCGTGATCCAACACGCGGCTATCACGTCCGCATATAACTCAGTGGCTATCAATTCAACACATCGCAGAATCGCGGAAGACCCTATGCACCCTGCCTTGAGAAATACCAAGTAGCGGTTGCGAAAAGCACTCTACCTCGGAAAAAACCAAGTAGCGGTCGCGAAAAGCATTCTACCTTGGAAAGACCAAGTAGCGGCATCAAAAGAAATGTCATCGCGACCTATGACCTTCATTCTCCGTCAAAAGGCATGTCTTCGCAACCACTGACCTTCTCAAAAAATAGGCACGTCTTCGCGACCTTTAACATATATATTCTACTTAGGAAATACCACCAAGTAGCGGTAACGAAAGACAAATCGCTTAGCGACCTCTGACCTACGCCCTACCTAGGAAAAACCAAGTAGCAGTCGCCAAACGCACCCCACCTCCTTGGAAAAACAAATTAGCAGTCGCAAAACGTAGCCTACTTTGGAAAACCCAAGTAGCAGTCAACACAAGGGCCGACACCCTACGCCCGAAACAGCCGCTACGCCTACTTCGGGGGCAACATGATACATGACGGACGCGCAGGGTGAATCTCTACGTTCGGAATACCTACACATGATACATGACGGACGTGAAGGGTGACTCCCTACGTATGGGATACCGATACATGATACATGACAGACGCACATGGTGACTCCCTACGTCCGGCATACCTACACATGATACATGACGTACGCGCAGGGTGACTCCCAACGTTCGGCATACCTACACATGATACATTGACGGATGTGTAGGGTGACTCCCTACGCTCGGCATACAGATGCATGATACATAACGGACGCGCAGGTGACTCCCTACGTCCGGCATACCTACACACAACACATGATGGAAGCGAAGGGTAACCCCTTATGTCCAATATATGAACACGCCATGGTAGTGCAAGCATAGTGCACGATGCCATCAAGGTATTAACGAGCCTACTTCAGGGGCAAATGTTTACATGTTGACTTCGTGATTACAAGTTATATGCAAAATGATCGATATGAAAGACAACCCGAATGGAAGCAACAACACTTTCACTCGTGGAAACATGGAATTTTCACTCATATGCATTCACTTGCATCGAATGCCACCCACTATCACATGCTTAGTCATATAGTGTTAAAATCCCTCCTAAAAAGGAAGGAATGAGTGTCGGGTAACGCGCACTGAAACGACAGACTCATTAAAGAGGTAAAATATAACCGAGGTACAATCGGGTGTGCATCCTTTTAAAATATAGAGTCAAGTAAAGGTAGAACCAATGCTTGACTCGGGGGCAAATAATGGATATACACCCAATTGAACCTCACTAAGGCTTGACATGGTCGCTCGTCGACTCCGAACATGGTAAGTGGCCAAGACCCGAAGATTACGCGTTAGTCCTCCTAAAAACCTCCGTCCGGACTAGTACGACACCGGATTAGTCCGGTCACGATGGGGCCGACGCGCCCCGCGCTCGGCCTCGACGTCCGGGTGAATGACACCCACGCTACGCGCATGACACGTCCCGTATAGAATATTACGCGTACCCCACCTGATAATGTGGGCCCCTCTGATGCCAAGGTCACGAACTCTATAAATAGGGCTTCAAATCTCTCATTTACATCAGGATCTAAGATCTCAAGACTTCACTTGAATGCTCTGACCTCTCTCTAGAACGTTATCTCTCTAAAATCGAACTCTCATTTTAGACCCCCCCCCCCCCCCCCCCGACTTACCCCTTGTGCAGGTAAGCTAGAGAACGAGCGAGAAGAGCGGAATACGAGCAAGAAAAGCGATCCCGACTCGAGAACACTGCCAAGATCGGAACCTCAACGAGCGTGATCCATCAGTTTGTACCATTGTTAGAAAGTTCTTTATGTGAAGAACCACTTCATCTTCACTATGCTACAGATAAACCTATGTAAATCGATAGAAATCATCTACTACTATGAGGAAATATTTGAATCCATTGACAATTGTGATCTTATACGGACCCCAAACATCTAAGTGAACCAAGTCAAACAACTTATTTGTTCGAGTATTACTAAGAGGAAAAGGAAATCGAGTCAGTTTTGCTAAAGGAAAGATATAGAAATCTTTATCAATATTTCCTTTCAAATAAACTCCAAAAAAGAAATTCAAGTGAGATAAGGGCATATGGTCTAATCTCTTATGCGGCTATGCACAATCCAACATCCTTATTCTGCAAAGGTTGTCTAGTACGTCTTGAAGCTGTTGCAAAATCACGTTCTCCTTTAGGCTTAGCGACAACAACATCCTTCAACCGGTGCAATTGTAAATTCTTTCATGGCAAAATCTAATCCCCACTATCATTCCAAATGAGGGGGCTTGAAATATTACAAAATCACACATGTATGTAACTGACAACCCAAGCTCTTTTGTCAATTGAGATACTGAGATCAAACTATAATGAAACTCTGGTGCATAGAGCATAGAATTGAGAGGTAAGGACTCAATCACTTTGCAAGATCCTATATGAGTAACAAGAGAAGATTGCCCATTAGGAGATGAATTACTCTTCTAGATGAGGTGATCTTCGTCAGCCAACACAACGAATGCTTTTGGAAGGTCATGTGGTGAGTTTCACCACTATCAAGTATCCTAGATTGATGAATTGAATCATTAAAATCCAAATAACTGCATACCCATACCTGCTATATATGCTGAAGATGCAAAGATACGTGTTGAAACTCACTCATAGGTGCTGATGGTGTAAACACAGGTACTGAAGATGCAGACGTTGATGCTGACATAGGTGTTGAAGGTGCAAACATAGGTATTGAAGGTACAGAAGATGCTGACATAGATGCTGACTTAGGTGCTGAAGGTGCAAACAAAGATACTTAAGATGCTAATATAGGTGTGTTGTTGAAATTCACTAGCAAATCCTACTTTATTTGTTAATGCCCATTTCTGCTTCTCATCTTCAAGTACTCCATTATTCTCCCAACACTTATCTTCAGTATGACCTATCTTTCCACAATAAGTACATATGCATGTCTTTCTTCTTTTAAAGCCACTTGAACCTCCCGAGTATAAAGCTATTGGCATATTATCTGCAACTGCAATTGTCATTGCGCCTTACTTGTCTTAATACGTCTCCCTAGTCAATTGAAATATGGTTAAGGGTTCACTTCATACATATGTTTACACGAAATCCATTGTTCATACCATATGATTTTTTTGTACCAATTTGGTACCAAACGTTTCCATTTTGTATTGTTTTCATACCTCCGTTAAACTTCTGTCCATTTTGGCCGTTAAAAGTCATGTGTCGTGCACGTGAGTTGCCCTAAACTTTTGATTTTGTTCAATTTAGTCCTTCTAATATATTCCTAACTTTTAATGTGTTCAATTTAATCCTCAAATTTCAATATCGAACCCCTTGACCCAAATTGACCCAGCTGGACCTTGCCCAGGGCTAGGTCCGACCCTGGGTCAAGGTCGCAGGACCCAGGCGACCCCGAGGTCAATTTGGGTCAGTGGTTCGATATTGAAATTTGAGGACTAAATTGAACAAAATAAAAGTTAGGAGTATATTAGAGGGACTTAATTGAACAAAATAAAAAGTTTAGGGCCACTCACGTGCACGACACATGACTTTTAACGACCAAAATGGACGGAACTTTAACGGAGGTATGGAAACGGTACAAAATGGAAACGTTTGGTACCAAATTGGTACAAAAAAAATATGGTATGAATAGTGGATTTCATGCAAACATAGTGTATGAAGTGAACCGTTAGCCCTTGAAATATTCTAGTTCCACCGACTTTATTAAATCGTTCACACAATTCATTCCAAAAATCGATAGTGGTTGCATTATTGATCAAACAATTACTAATATCCTTTGATACATATGTTATCAACCAACCTTTGACTATGAGATTGCATCGATCTCATTTTGTTCACAAAATCCCAGAAACAAAATCGCATTGGAATGATCCATCAACAAAACACATCTTACTCTTAGAAACTAAAGCATCTGATATGGGACGTACCATAATTTGGTAGTTATCGCAACCAGTAAGGTGAAAATCTAGCAATGGAGTCAAATGACCCTCAAATGGATGAACATAAAGTTTTTATCAATTCTTTGATCTCCAATAGGATTTGAATTGATCAGCGGATCATTGATCACCAACAGAGCTCGATTATTATTCTCGTGGTGGATTGTTGTTCGTCGGACCGACATTCCAAATCAATGATGTGTTGTACGATCTAAGCCACGACCAATCATTACTTCCAGCCATATCAATTTGAAGATTGATCGAACAAAGACAAAGAAAAAATCCTATTCAAAGACTACAAAATTCAAGAACATAATTTCTGCTCTGATACCATGAAAACATCAAGCTCCAGAAAATGAGCATATGATCTCATTTATGGTATCTATTCATACTTGCTAACATCGATGATTACAATGAGCTATTTATAGCGTATAATAGTTAAATTAACTAACTTCTACTGAATAACAATCAACCCCCTGAATTATTGAACATTAAAATATGGTTCTCAAACTTTATAACTCCAACAACATCTTTCTCCTTCTAAACATTGTGGAAGTTTTTATGCACACTCATGGAGCTATGAGATAAACGAGAATGATATGCACAGATATTTAAAAATTGACATCAAATGAACAGTAACAAAATGAATTCAATAGGAACTGTACTACTTCTCTCCCCACTTAATAATGATAAGACAATAATATTTATAATCATAGTTACGCCTAAAGGCGTCCAGGAAAAATGGAACTAGAAACTCCTATTATGTGAAGTTCTTATTTATTTATTTTTGGTGATTTTTTTCAAGTTATTATTAAATCATTACTAAACGATGCTAGAAACTAGGAATTGTCTACAATATTAAATTTATGAAACTAAGAAATATGAATTACATTGAGAACTTTCTATGAGCATCCACAATGTATAGATAGACCCAACTTTTATCCCACTTTAAGTCATATCAGCGTAAACTAATCAACATATCATTAAAAGTAAAAATGTCTATGAATTTTCTATCACTACTACAATGATGTTTACACTTTTCAACCCAACCTTCGATCCTATATGTTTTTACTATATCAACAAATATTAATAAATAATAAAAAATGCAAATAGAAAAAGTATGAGAGATAACGTAAAAAATAATAAAGAATTATGGTGGGATGTTAGAGAGTAAACCCCCTCTTGCATTGTGAATGCTCTAGTACTCGGAAAGATATTTCATGTCTTCTGACGTGAATGACAACCTCGTATCAGTAAACATAATAACATCTGATTGTTTTTACATATCATATACAATAAGGATACAATGTTGAAAACATTGGTACCAAAAGTATACAAAAAAATAGAAGTGGTACCAAAAGTGGATTCTGTGCAAAGAAGTGGTATGAAAAGGTACTTAATCCCTATACAATAATAAATAAACTAGAATGACGACGTGTTTTTTTGTCATTTAATTTAAGCAACTGATGGATATATGCCAATTGTGGCATCGACCGAACGAATTGATAACAAAACGACCCAACTATGACCTAAACGGATTGAGGAATTCGACCACATACTCGAGGTGACATTACATAAGCATGCATGGTCGGGTGGGATTACCCCTTCCCCACTGATAACACCGTGAGGATCAAGTTGATCCACACGATCCGGACTGAATTGAAACAAACCGAGTATGAGCTAAACAGAGCGAGGAATCCGACCACATGCTCGAGGTAAAATTACATGCGCACAAGCATGCACGGTCCTGGTAAGATCCCCCCCCCCCCCCCCCCCCCAGATAACACGGTCTGAACCAGCCGCGGATTACTCAGTCTGAACCGTGCGACTTCGACCTAAACGCACATGTTTCCACCTGGAGTCCCCTTTTTGGTGTCTAGGAAATGGAAGCCCCATGGGGTAAGTAAGATGACGATCCACACTAGTCAATACCATTACCTACGAAATAAACGACATGTAAACCCCCTGATGCTACACAAGCTTATCAGAGAACGACAAGACCATAATCTCATAATAGAATAAACATATCCTGGATGTTAACGGGAGAGGTCTGAAATTTAAAAAGTTAATAACAGAGGTCTGAAATTTCAGTTTTGTTGATAACAGCGGTCTCCGTTAGTTTTTTCCGTTAAAACTAAAGGAAGTTGGTCACATGCTTAGCATGTGACCGGAAATAAAATAAATTTCCAAAAATGCCCTTCTATCAAGTGTGCCCCTCACATGCTTGAAGTGAAAAGACCAAAATGCCCTTGAAGCCACCACAGCTCCACCAACCCAACTCCGGAGTCGGGTGGTGGTGGCCGGAGTCGGGTGGCGGCGGCCGGAGTTGGGTGGTTTTAATTTGACTTTAGGGGTAAAATTGTCATTTCACATTTCCTTAAATAAGATATTAAACAAAACAAAAAATTAAAGGGGCAAAAATGTCATTTCACACAATTCTGTTAAATTTAACCCTAAAACTGGACGGAAAACCTCAAATCAACAAAATTGAAATTTCAGACCTCAGTTATTAACTTTTTAAATTTCATACCTCTCCCGTTAACATGGGTGATAGTTCAGACCTTTCATAGGTTCTTAACCCTGGATTCAATCCTATCCAAAATCAAAGAGTACAAATCCTACTCATTTTCTACTCTTTTTTTTTTTTTTTGGTAAAAGGAAATATCATAGAAATATAAGCAAACATTACAAAAGGGGTAAATGGTCAGGAAAAGGCCTCGACCAAGTACCAGATGTTCCAGAGGTAAGAGCAAATCTAGCAAGTTTGTGAGACAAATGAACAACAGGTCTAGGAACTTTAACAATCAAAAGAGAAGAAAACCAGGAAATTAAAGTTCTAATATCAGATAAAACACCGAAGAGCTCAGCTTCATGGAGGCAGCATCCTTTAATTGCTTGTACCAGAAGTAAGGAGTCAGTTTTCAACACAATAGACTCCCTCCGTTGGTGGAAAGCAAGAAGAAGTGAAGTCCGGCAAGCTAGTCCCTCCGCCAAAAGTGGAGAAGTCCCCTGTGAAGCCATTAAACTTAAGCTGAAAGTAACGCCTGCATCATCCAAAAGAAGTCCTGCTCCTGAGATCAAGCCAGTTGCAACATCCAAGCTCCCATCTGAAATGAGTGTCCAGGAATGAGGCACAGGAGCTGCACCCCAGCTAACTACTGGCTTGTGAAGAACTTGTCCCCCCTGAAAGTCTAGTTCCTGGAAGTGTTACAAAAACAAGAGCATTATCATTGCATAAAGAAACAATGTTCTGCATAATAGAGTCTATGCAAGGCTTCCTTGAGTCAAAGACTAGACGGTTTTGGGCAAGCCAAATGGCCCAAAGGGTGATGCATTTCAGAGGCAAAGAACTAGAGGCAGACTCGTGAGGAAGATCCAAAGATAACCACGCACTGATAGTGGATATGGGCAAAGCTGTACATCTGACAGCAAAGGATGAAGCAAACCAGACATGTTGAGAGAACTGACATTCCCACATTAGGTGATTCCAGGTTTCAGGGCAAATACCATAGAAAGGACAAGAAGGGTCAATGTGTGAGATACGACGATGGAGATTAGCACCCAGAGCTAAACCTCCTGAGCATCCCTTCCAGATGAACATTTTAATGTTTGGTAAAAGCTTGGAGGACCAGAGCTTGTTCCAGAAATTAGAATTAGCAATCCTAGGGGATGAGGTTGATCCAAATTTGAGATTGTTGTCAAGAGTGGTGAGAAGGTGATAACAAGTCCTAACTGAGTAAGAGCCTAAACTACAGGGTACCCAAATGAGTCTATCAGGAACAGGAAAGATTGGTATAGACAGAGTGGATATAGCTTCAACTAGTACCGGATGAAGATATTGGTGGAGCAATGGAAGGTTCCAAGTGGAGTCTGTGTGGGATATAAAGCCGTCAACTTTGATCTGAGCTAGCTGGCCAAGAGAAGCAGCCTGAGAGTTCCAGCTAGCTAAGGAAGGGAAGTTTGGGGCCCAAGGTTCTGTCCAGAAGTTGACAGAGTGGCCATCGCCTATGAACCAGCGAGCCCCAAGTAAGAAAAGAGGTCTAAGATTGATCAGAGTTCTCCAAACTATGCTATGATGACTGCCTGATTTGCTGTTAAAGAATGAGGTGTTGGAAAAGTATTTTTGACGAAGACAATTGGCCCAAATCGAGTTTGAAGAGGTTAGAAGTCTCCAAATCTGCTTTAGAAGGAGAGCGGTGTTCTGATGTCGGGTGTTCTTGAATCCCAATCCACCCAAGGACTTGCTCTTTGTCAATTTATGCCAAGCTATACAGGGAATCCCATGCTTGTCAGGAGTAGAGTTAACCAGAAGTTCCAGAGTATAGATTCAAGCTTGTTGTGGAAGTCTTTTGTGAGCTGGAAGCATGACATTGCGTAAGTGGGAATGGAAGAGGCTGTAGATTTGATGAGGATTTCCTTTCCCGCAGTAGTGAGGAGTCTGCCCGACCAAGCCTGTATTCTTTTAGCAATTCTATCCAGGAGGGAAGTTCTTAGCTGCTGTTTCTGCTTAACCCAATTCACAGGTAGGCCTAGATACACATCAGAGTCCTCCATCAAGGTAACGCCCACTGAAGTCATGAAGCTCTCCCTAGTTTCCTGCGTAGTGTTGTGTCTGAATAGTATTCTGGATTTTGGGAAAGTTAACTTGTTTACCAGACTGTTGTTCATAGAGGAGGAGAAGGTTCAGGAGGGAGTTAAGGTGATGTGGTTTAGCTTCAAGAAATAGGAAGCTGTCGTCAGCGAATAAGAGGTGGTTGATTGGGGTGCAAGACTGGCCTGGTTTGATTCCCGAGATTAAACCCAATGAATGGTGAGAAGTCAGGTTCCTTGACAGAATGTCAGCACATAAGATGAAAAGGAATGGGGAGAGGGGGTCTCCTTGTCGGAGCCCTCTGGAAGGAACAATTATTGGAGAGGGGATGCCATTTATCAGAATTGAAAGAGTGGTAGAGGTGACACATTCAATGATCCAGTGTATAAAAAGATCGGGAAATCCTAGTTTTGTTAACACTGCTCTTAAGAAAGGCCATTCAATGCGGTCAAAAGCTTTGGACATATCCAACTTGAGGACTAGGAGACCTACTTTACCTCTTCTTCTCTTTCTAATGACGTGGAGAATCTCTTGAGCCAGGAGAGTATTATCAGATATAAGTCTGCCCTGTACAAAGTCACTATGGAAAGGAGAGATAATATTTGGGAGAACCTTTTTGAGTCTATTGCAGAGAATTTTGGAGATAATTCTGTAAGCGGAAGAGCAAAGACTGATGGGTCTCCAGTGAAGTATAGTCTGAGGTTGAGGTGTCTTAGGAATGAGAACTACAAAATTTTTATTCTCTTGAGAGCTGGCCAGATTGAATGAAGGAGAAGATGGCCTGTCTTGTATCCGAGGAGATGGTGTCCCATTGAGATTGAAAGAAACCTGGAGGGAATCCGTCTGGGCCTGGTGACTTATCAGGTCTTAAACCTCTCAGTGCCAGCAGAATTTCACCCTCCTGGAGAGGGGCACCAAGGTTACCATTGTTTGGCACTGGGGTCTGTATGACGTTTAAGAGAGAATAATCCTGAGGAGGTGGTTGAGCTGCAAAAATGGTTGTGAAGTGGGTAACGATGTGAGAAATGATTTGTTGTGGGTTAGTAAGTCATTCCCCAGAGGGTGTTTGGATCCAATTAAGCTTATTGACATGCCTTCTAGCAAGAGTTCTCGCATGAAAGTATCTGGTGTTTCTGTCACCATGAATCAGCCATTGTTCCCTAGATTTTTGTCTCCAAAGGGATTCCTCCTGATTATAGAGATCTTGAAGGTGAGACTCGAGGGAAATCTCCTCTTCAGAGGGAATTGTAGAGCAAGACTGTTGGCAGTGTTGGAGAGAAGCAAGTGTGTTTGTGATATTTGATTGGACAACCCCAAAAACGTGCTTATTCCAAAGGCAAAGATCAGCAGACAATCGTTTGAGTTTAAGCTGAAGTGTAGATTGGGGGAATTCTGCTGCTGTGGGTTTGGACCAGGATTTAGTTAATAAATTGTTGAAGTCAAGATGGTCCAACCACATATTTTCAAAACGGAAAGGCCTCCTGATATGGGACGTATAGTGAGGAGGTTGAGTATGAAACATGAGAGGGCAGTGATCAGAGCCAAGCCTAGCTAAGTTGTAAAGTGTAGCATTTGGGAAGATGTGGAGCCAAGCAGAATTGACAAAGGCTCGGTCTAGTCTCTCTAGAATCAGATCAGGAGGAGATCGTCTATTTGACCAAGTAAAAGATGGGCCTTGGGCACCAATGTCTAATAGATCTAAGGAATCTGACCTCGAATTTACCTGAAGCAGTCTATCCGAAGATAAGGGATTACCACCTAGCTTTTCCGATTGAGACCAGATGTCATTAAAATCACCAAGAAGGAGCCAGGGTGTGGAGTGGGAGACATTAAGGGATTTCAAGGAGTCCCAAAAGGCATGCCTTCTACTGAACTTACTAGGGGCATAAACAAAGCTTGCGAGCCAAGGCAAGGAAGAAGGGGTTTCCGAGATAAGGACGTGGATGAAGTTTCTGTGAATAGTGATTCTAGTCAGGTTGAATAAATGCTTCAAGGCCACTAAAAGACCACCTCTAGTAGCCTCAGGAGGAAAGACTAGATGTTTATCATATCCTAGGTTCTCCAAGTTACGAACTAGCCTATCAGAGTTACTTTTTATCTTAGAAAGGAAGACAATATGAGGCATCCAGTGAGAAATTAGACGCCGGAGGTGTTGAATTGTCAAGGCTCTTCCAATGCCTTGACAATTCCAGCCCATGATTATCATAACAACTGCAGAGAATGCCCTAAGAGCATCTCTGCGGAGCTACCAGCATTGGTGATGTTAGAATAATACCTACTGTAAAATTCAACATGCCAACAGTGGAAAAGATCCGATACCTCATTGAAGTCCGGGAAGGGATCCTCTAGGGGGGTGTCTGCACTGCTTGAGTCTGAGGAGGAGGTGAGAGGTTGGAAGTCGTTGTGGTCCACTCTGGGCTTTAGCCTCCTAAGGTAACTGAGTTCATTCCCTTGTTCTTCCTCACGCTGTCGTACACCCAAGATGGTAAGAGGGGCATTTGGGTTGTGAGAACGCCTTGTCCAAACCCTACGAGCTGACCTGCTTGATCCTGGTCGATGAATAAACAATTCCATAAGCTGAAGTTACAATTCGCAGCGCCTGTGATGGATGATGGCCGAGTCAGGGACTGTTGTGTGTGCGGGCAAAGCTGCCTCCTGAACTGCCTGAATCATGGGAACCATATAGGAAGAGCCTAGGGAGGTTGAAGTTATGTGGGTGGACTGGTTGCCTTCTTGCAAATTAAACTGCTCCATGAGTACAAGTTGCTCCGCCAGTGTTGCATCATCCATGAAAGGGTCAATAGCGTGCTCATGCC
This sequence comes from Clarkia xantiana subsp. parviflora, assembly GCA_036873135.1. Lineage (NCBI taxonomy): Eukaryota > Viridiplantae > Streptophyta > Magnoliopsida > Myrtales > Onagraceae > Clarkia > Clarkia xantiana. The sequence continues at coordinate 45,028,525 of JAPTYO010000004.1, forward strand.
TTCCTCGGAGTCTATCCACCAGGGAGAGAGTCTGTCTGTCAGTGTTACTTGGCTGGCAAGTAACCTGCTGAGAGAAAGGATTTCCAGACAGCAAATGAGGAGAGTGTGAAGTTACTGGAAGATGGAACCCCGGTGGAGGTCCATGACTTGAAGGGGCAGAAATATTCATAGAGGCTCCTTGAGTTTGGGTATTCTCCGAAGACGATTGAAAGAAGGTTTGTGTTCTCAAGTGATTAAACCAGGAAGGTGGAAGAGGGCTGTAGAAGATGATGGATATTGATATAAACATATTTATTTGATACCATAATAGGTATTAACTATAAATAGTCTGATGCCATAACGGTCAATCGGCTATTAATATTCAACTACCATAACAGTAATTGCCTAAATATTCTGTTAGCATAACGGCCATCGTCAATAAATGACTATATACCATAATGGTTATTATGTTATTTTATATAAAGAATCCTATGATTAACATTTGATATATGATAAATTATATACAAAATAGTGATCCCTCTTTATATGAACGGTTACTAATTTGATCGTCGGAGAGGGATCGCCGGGGTTCGCCCTGGCATTGTCCCCTGTTGGATCACGGTGGAACTCCGGTACGGATCTTGACGGCAATCCTAGCTCCTTTGCTCCACGTAATCCTGCAAGAGGGGATAGATCGGGCGGTGACCCAGAATCCCTCTCCGATGCTTAAATGAGTACTTCGTCTGACTGGCAAGTAACAGATATCAAAGGTGTATTCAACTCAACGTAAGTCTTTCTGAGGTGATCTCTTGCCCTTTTATAGGCAAAGAGATGCCTCAGTTACCTGGAGAACCGTTAGGGGTGGTTAGCCCGTATCCCGCATATCTCGGACGCGATCTCGTGTATCTTAGCCGTGCCCCGCGTATCTCGGCCACGCTCCGTGTATCTTAACCACGTTCCGCGTATCTCGGCCACGCCCCGCACATCTTGGCTTTATCCTCTGGTAACGAGTCCCGACTCCCGTCGGGGACTCCAGAGTTGTCTTGTTGTGTCACCGCTCGGGGCCCCTCGTCATCGTGACAGGGCCTATCATTCTCAGGGATTCATCATCGGGGCCTACTTAAAGGCTTCTTATCGGGAGCTTCTAGCTCGACTGTCGGGACCGACTCTGTCGGGACCTTATTTCATCGGGACTCCCTTCGTCGGGACCCTTCTCCAAAGTCATCTTGACCTTCACTCTGGGCCTGGTGGGCCTGTTTGCCGTTTCCTCGCCGTTAAAGGGCCTGACGGCTATAGTCGGACCCATCATTTGCCCCCAAGACATGAGGGACTTTTAGTTCGTCGTGTCTTCCAACTCCCGATTTTCCAATGCTAGAGTCGGGGATCTGTTCCTTGGTTCAGTTACTTAATTTATCAGTCTTCTCCTCCACGTTTCCTTAGGGTTTTGTAGATAACTGCTATATCCCAAAGGTCTCCTCGGTTTTCTAGTGCATTAAATGCAGCAGATAATGGAGTGACGTCTTCGACCCACGTGCCTGATTTTTCGCGCATGTCCTTTTCTGAAAAGTGCTTTTCGGGCCGTTTCATCATTGCGTCCGTTGTCCTTCTGCACGTTTCATCTCAACGGTCCAGATTAAGACTCTTCAACTTCGACGATTCGGATCGAAGTGTCCTTTCAACCGTCTTCTTCGACTATAAAACCCTAGCCACAGTCATAATTTAACTTTTACCGTCTTCGAATTCTCAAAAGCTCTCTGCGATTCCTCTGCAATTCCAAGCTCTGTGATTTCGAAGGTCTTTGGAGTCTCTCCGATCATCTTTCCGGCGACATCTCGTTCATCTCCTCCAACCTCTACTTTATTATGTCTGGTAAGGAGACCCTCTTCGTTGTTTGTTTGTCTCTTTCTTTCTTAATTTTCCCAGAGTCCCACTGTATTTTCTTGCCCTGGTTGCTTTTCAGACAGCGGTTCCAGCTCCGAGGGGAGAAAACCCTTTAAATTTGACTATGCTCCAAATGAGATTTCCACTACTGCTTATGATGCAGCTCTCCGAGAGGGTTGCATCACCATCACCTGGGAACCTCGTTTCCCGTATCCTCGACATCGTCCCTCGAGTGATCCTGAGGTTACTCGTCCCCAGAAAGGGGAGGTATTTGTCTCTACGGGACAAATATCAGCGGGGATCAGGTTCCCCTTTTGCGGTAGCCTGGTCGAGCTGTGCCAACACTACCAAACACACCCCACTACCTTCTCTCCTCATGCCATCCGCATCTGGAACGCCTTTCAAGTCCTCTGTCTCCGACAGAAGTGGGTCTACAGCCTCCAACTCTTCCGGACCTTCTATGGGCTGAAATGCAACGAGGCGGGGGTTTGCGCCTTCTACCCTCGGATGCCCAAGTGGAGTAAGCAGCAGCTTGCCCGGCACGGTTGGACCAGTGACACCTGGAAGGTGGTCAAGGGTCGGGGACTCTTGATCGATACAGGGTCCGACAACGGTAGCTGGAAGAAGAGTTACTTCTTCATCCAACATTCTTCTATTCCTTGGCCTCGGTGGGAGGTGGCAGCAGATCCTCCGCCTTCTTTCCATACTTATGCCGATGAGGACTTCGAGACTCTCCAACTAATCCAGCTTTATCGTTGGGGGGAGTCTTACACTCCTCTCAATGCTAATTCCCTTGTGGAGCGGGACCTGGTACAGGCCAGGGTCCGACTCCTCAGTATTGTTTCCGGGGGGCAGCTCTTCGACGGCCCTTCCAATGTGGTCTCTTGGGTAATCTTCTAACTTCTCTTTGTTTATTGTTTGCAGCCAAGAAGGTATCTGTGCTGACCGATCTATTCCTTAAGCAGGGGGAGACTGATGCTGTCCGCCCCTCGCGGAAGAGGAAGTCTGCTAAGAAGGCTGCTGCTGGGTCGGGGTCTCCTTCAGCGGAGCAGCCCAAGCGACCACGGGTGGATCTGGACCAACTCTTCGATGTCCAGAATGCTGAAGAAGGTAAACAACTCCGACTTGCTATTAAATCGTATAAAAGGATGGTCCCGTCGGACTTGATTTCCTCGACCAAGAAAGGCCGTATTGCTGATGTCAAAAGAATCCTTCGAGGCGAAACTCCCCGAGTCTTGAAGGCAGGCTACTATCATTACCGCGGGAAGGATCAATACGTCCCCCGACGTGTCATTTGGTGTAAGAATCCCGATGAACTTCCTGACTACCTTTCTGAAGCTCTTCATCCTCCAGGTGCAGGTCGCTCGGGAGCTTCCTCGGGTGTTGCAGCTTCCGCGGATGCACCACCTCCAGCGGGGGTGCCTTCCTCAGCTGGAGAGAAGGCACCATCTGGCGAACAGTTTCGTCAGGTGGAGACTCTGGACTCCTCCGAGGAGACTGGCGGGGCTGACACCCCTCAACAGCGTCGGAAGGCGGGGCAATCCCCCATTGAAACCAACCCCTCAGGGGCCGCCTCCCTCGTCTTCTCCGCAGCAGCGGGAGCTCTAACCATCCACGACTTCTCTCCCTCCCCTGTTCGGGCCGAGACGGAGATGTGCCCTTCTCTTCCTCGTCCTATCTCTCCCCTTGCTCTTGATGGGGACTTCTACAGGCCCTTCAACTCTTCACAGGCGGATGCCCCCTGGGCTCCTATCCAGACGCTCCAGGGAGTCCCGCTTACCAAGAACTGGCCCTGCATCTGCTTGCGGGTTCTATCCTGCCTTCCATGCGACATCCGATTTTCCTTAATCGGACGCATATGCAGCGGGACGTCAGGGACATGGCTGTGCGCCGCATCGAGGTGAGACTTCGCTTCCTTCTTGTTGATTGATAAATCGGGTCTTTTGTCCTTCTAACATTTTTCCTTTTGATTGCAGGAGCTCGGGGACTACAATCGCCTCATCGGGTATGTCATTGCCTATGATGAGGCCCGAGAGCGGGACCGAGGAGTCCGCGAGCAGCTTCAGGCGGATCTCAAGGCCTCCCAGTCTTCACGGGGGAAGCTTGCCAAAGAGCTGGCTGTCCTCAATGAGAAGATTCGGGGCCTTTAGCAACAGATCGTGGACTTCGAGGGGCTCTTGAGGCAAGAGCGGCAAGAGCGGGGGGCAGTCGTGGACCGGCTGACCCAGGAGAAGAAGGCTGCCGAGGACTGTTAGGTTCCGGGATTTGGGTCAACGGGTGGTCGGCTCAAATCTCGTTCCTCACTGGAGGGGTGGATGATCCGGTCTTCTCGGGTTGCCCTGTCTTAGTTTGCGTCCTTCCTTCTATCGCTTCTCTTCTCCTTGTGCCCTGCAGAAGGGGCAGTACCAGACACAGAGAGGGGGGGGGGGGGTGGTGCCTGGTGAACCCTCTCCGATGCCTAAGTCAGTATCGTTTTTAGAGAGATAAAGCTAGAGAGATGTCAGAGCAAAATAATCCAAATTGCCAAGATGATCCAAATGAATTGTGGAGGTGGGGTATTTATAGGCAACGGTGTCATTAAGGTGGCTTAATGACATCGTTAACCCTAAAACACAGTTAATTAACCTTTAAACGCATGATTAAGACCTTAGGATACGGAGAAGGTAGGCGGAGTGAGCCGAGTGTGGGAGTCCAAAAAATGGTACCGGGGCCCTTGGGGGGGAAGAGAAATCCGACCCCCAAGGGTAGGGGTTGGGTGAGGGCACCCAACCCCTCCTAGGGAGGATGGGGTTGGCCAACCCCATCCCTCCTAGGAGAGATCGGGTTGGCCGACCCGATCTCTCCTAGGAGAGATCGGGTTGGTCCACCCGATCACCCCTAGGGGAGATCGGGTTGGCTGACCCGATCTCCCCTAGGGGAGGTCGGGTGTGGCCACCCAACCTCACCTAGGTGAGTTTGCCTTGGCCGGACGAGCGCTTCGGCCTCGTCCGAGCCGTTGATGTTCTCGCGAAGTGTTCGGGTTGAAGTTTCGATTTACAAACGTTAATGGGATGATAAAAATACAACGGTTCGGAAGTCAACGGGTTCAAATTGGGCGTATATCCATCACATGCCCCCGAGTCAACCAATGGCTTAACCCTTTATTGACTCTATTTCAGGATGGTATGATACGCGCAATTTGAAACCGGGATTTTACCTTTCGTCTGAATGTTTGCTTACCCATGGATGCGTGTCTTCGACCCTGCCCCCTGCCTTATGAGATAGAGGAATTGTAAACGTTAGAGTAGCGCGGACGTGTGCCTAAGCACGCGTCCGTCTGAGGTGGGAGTAATAAATCTATCTTTGCTACAGGCGTGTACTCAAAAAATACATGCTCGCATAAGGGTGCAATACAAATGCAACTAAGTAACTTACACTTCAATTTCGTGCCGAGATTCTGCCTAAGTGAGGAAAAATTTAATTTGGCCAAAATTTTTCCTAAGTATGGAATGCTCAAGAATAAGCCTAACTTGATAGTTTTTCTAAGTATGGAGATATACTTAGCCATAGTTAAAAAGGATAAAAGTGATGGTTTTTCCTTGGCCCTTAGATCTCATTTAAAGATAAATAGAGGGTGGTGATTAAAACTCTTTAAAAAACCCTATCATCTTTTCAATATAGAGGAGAGTTAGAAAAATACCTTAGTGAGTCACCATAGCCACCATCTTCCCTCTTTACTCACCCTTGGAGAGCAAGAAAAAATTGAGAGCACCCCCAAGGTAAGGGCCGGCCAAAATTCCGGCGAGAGACCCGAAATTCCGGCCAGCAGCTCCGGCGGGAGGTGACCACCAGCACGGGACGGAGACGGCTAGGGGATTGGCGGCTCGAGACGGCGGCGTGGAGGCGGGACGGACCAGCAGACCAGGACGACGCCAAAGGCTGCCGCTGACGGAGGCCACGTCTGGTCCGGCGAAGGCGATCGACGGCGAGGTGGGACGACTCCGGTACGACGGGCGGTGTTTTCCGGCGACGGTGGGACGGCCAAAACTAGCTCCGGCGACGACGGGACTTGATTTCCGGCGAGGGACTGGTTTCCGGCGGTCTCCAAATTCGAAATCCGGACCCGTTTATCACATCGGGTCGGGTTTTCCGAAGGTCCACTCTTTTCCTTTCCGTTACCGCGTAAAACGTTGATTTTTGAATTGTTGATACTTGATTGCCGATGCTTGATTGCCGATGTTTGATTGAATGTGGGATCGCCGTGGATAACCGTCGATAGTTGTGGATTTGGGAAAAAGTTTTTGCCGGTCGTCCGGATATAGTTTCTTGTCCGATTAAACTATCCCGGTTTTGAATTTGATGTCGTACCGTCGTTGGTGTGTTAATCTTCGTTGGAGGGCATAACGGTAATTTTGCCCGAAACCCGACTTTAGGCTCGAATAAAATTATTCAATTTGGTTGTCGTGGTGTCCTTGGTTCATGTTGACTATCTTTGTTGGGTGTCTTCAAATCTTTGGTTGTTGTCGTTGGTCGAGTGTCGGAGTATTTCCGGTTCTTCGGAAATTTTCCTTGTCTTGATATTTGTCGTGTCGTGGCAGGTACTGTATTCCTGGTGGTGTCCGCGCACACAGACTCTACAGAGGCGTTACATCCTCCGAAGGATGAGTGAGTTCCTTTTCTCTTCCTTTTTGATCGCATTACTTCCTTTCCTATCGCTAGCTTAGTGTCGCGATCTATACTGAGGTGTTAGTCGAAACTTGATTCGAACTTTGGGATTTCCTGCTACCTTTGCCTTAGGTCTCGCTGCCCTGTCGGAGAACCATCTCACTAGGTCCGATTACAATGAGCACGTTACCTTAGGAGATATCTGTCCCCTAGATGAGCCTCTGTATCCTTTTCTCCCCTCCTTGGGGAATACTCGCGAGACGGTGACGGAGCCTCCTAGAGGGAAGGTCGCCGTGTACCCCTCCCAGATTCGATTTGGGTTGAGGTTGCCTTACTGTGATGACCTCATAGAGTTGAGCAGGTTCTTCAGGATTTCTCCTGTGAACCTTGCCCCCAGTGCCCTCCGTGTCTGGGTGGGCTTCTGGGTGTTGTGCCATTGGTACTCCTGGAAGTACTCCCTCGTTCTGTTCCGATGTTTCTACCGGTTCCAATACCAGACGAAGGTGGGGTTTGCGAGTTTCGTAACTCGCCATCCGACCTTCAAGGATCCCCGATTTGCTGATTTCGGGTTGAGTGGGGTCGAGTGGGATACCTCTCTTCGCTTCGTGGCCCGGAGCGACAACTCGGCCAGTCACTGGGCCAAGCATTACTTCTTCATTACGGATCGATACGTCACTTGGTCGGTCTTGAATGAAGATCGGTCGGATGGTTGGCCTGCTTTTGGGGAGTTCTCCTCCGTTTATGAAGATCATTCATGAGAGCAACAGGACTCGATCGTACTGTCCCGTGTCCTTAGTGACTGAGACGGATCTTTACGAGGCCGGGATCAGTTTGACTCCTGACTCCGGGGGTTCGGTATGTCACTTGGTCTTCCCATCTTTATTTACCTTCTGCTCTTCCTTTGTAGGTTGGTTTCATGGAAAAACCTATAACGTGCAGGGGGCCCCTGTTGACCTGAGCAAGAGGAGGGCTCCTTCTAGTTCCACTCTGAAGAAATCCCCCATGCCTGGGAAGAAGGCTGGGGCCTCTGGTATGCTTCCTCCTATTTGCTTCTTTATGGTATAGCTTGTGTTTTCCTTATCTTGTTTTTCTTACATTGCTAGGGCGCTCCCCCTTGGTGACCGAGAGGGTCGTCTCCGTAGGCAGAGATTCTGGACCTTCCAAGTCCAAGCCGCGGAGATCTGATTCTGAGGCCGGGGCCTCGGCTACTAAGAGGAAGAAAGCTGCGGATCCTGCTTCGCCTATTGCTCGTCCTCCGACCCTATCTCGTGATAAGGAGATGGTGGTCGAAGAGGTGCCTTCCCTGGCTGACAAAGGGAAGCGACCTGTTGGTGGTGGTTCCCCTGCCCCCCAGCCGAGGGCACGGTCCTCAGGTATGATCTCTACCTTGTTACTGATCCTTCTATGTTTATATTTTCCTTTGACTTGCCTTGCTTGTATAGGTGGGCCTCCGACTTTAAGTCGGAAGGATTTCGCGCGTCTTACTGATGAAGATGTTATTGGGTCTGAGTGGACTCCTTTCGCCGGTTTGAAGGAGTTCCACCTTGATAGCAGCTCCTCTTTGCGGACTCCTGAGGTTGGCGTCCGCGTACTCCGCGGTGCCATTCCCCCTGGCGATCGTGTTGCTCAGCCCAAGTCTCCTGGAGAGACTCGGCGCTTTGTTCAGGGTGTACTCTCTCGTTATGCGCCTGTGAGTTGTTCCTTGCTTTTCTTCTTTATACTTTCATATTGGTTGTCTTTCGGTTACTCACCCCTTGTTTTAATTGTTAGGGTATGTCTGACATGGTGAACATGTCATCACTCGTGCTCGAGTTATCTGACGAGAAGAAGACCCTTGAGGACAGCCAGGTCTCTCTCAAGGCGGAGCTCGCCACTGCAGCTGAGAAGGCGCGCTTATCTGATTTGAAGATGCAGGAGCTCCGGGACCAAGTGTCCTTGCTTGAGACTACCGTGGGTAGTTTACGCCGGGAGGCTGAGGTTGCATCTTCGCTCCACTCGGAGGAGTTGCGGAAGTTGGAGGCTAGGTGCCGGGCAGAGGAGAGGACTGTCGCAGTGTCTGAGTACAAGGCTTCCTCTGCCTTCACTGCTGATTATAGCGCGCGTCTCACTCAGGAGATGAACCAGTTTGGTGAGTATCAGGTTGATCATATTTTCCGCATTGATCCTCAGTTTCCAGTTGGTGACCTTGGTGACTTCGGGCCATACGCCACTGGCTACATGGCTGTTCTGAGGGGTCAGGCTGCTGTTGCAGACGAGCCTGCCCCTGCACAGGTGGATGCTACACCTGTGGAGATCGGTACTTCAGACTCCTCCTCTTCGTCCATCTCTGCCGGTGGCTCAGCTTCAGGGGGTGAGGGTGACTCTCCCGAAGGTTCTGATTGATGTGTTTACATCGTGCTATCTTTGTGTATAACTATACTCCTTCTCCCCTTTAATGGGTTGAGTGTCTTTTGAGATTATGGTGGTGTTTGTTGTTACTTTCCTTTGCCGCATTGTGTTGTTGACTACGTGGTTCGCTTGCCTTTACATTAATGCTTCTCATGCTTTTGTATATACCCCTTTGATTATGGACTCTTCTCTTGGTGTGTTTCCTTTACTTATTCTTCTTTCATGTTTTCCTTCATGCCATACCTGCTATTTCATCAAGAAAAAACATTATGTGTTCTTCATATCACTTTACTTTGAGATTACTTTCTCACTGGATCCTTCTGAGCATGGTGCGATGATCTCTTCTGATACCCTTTAAATGGTATACATGGTACTGTTAAACCAAAGATACGCTCTTGGTGGGCGTCGAATCTGATCACGAGACAGGCTCTCGGAGGGCACTTAACGTTTCACAGGATAGGCTCCCGGAGGGCACAGGTTAGACCAGAGATATACTCTTGGTTGGTATCGAAAACTGTTCACGAGACAGGCTCTCGGAAGGCACTTAACGTTTCGCAGGATAGGCTCCCGGAGGGCGCAGGTTAAACCAAAGATACGCTCCTGGTTGGCGTCGAAACTATTCGCGAGACAGGCTCTCGGAGGGCACTTAACGTTTCACAGGATAGGCTCCCGGAGGGCGCAGGTTAGACCAAATATACGCTCCTGGTTGGCGTCGAAAACTATTCGCGAGACAGACTCTCGGAGGGCACTTAACGTTTCACATGATAGGCTCCCGGAGGGCTCAGGTTAGACCAAATATACGCTCCTGGCGGGCGTCGAAGCTGGTAGTTTGAAATCTACCTCAAGATACGCTCTTGGGGGCGTCGAATCTGGTAGTGTTTTTTCTACCTCAAGATACGCTCTTGGTGGCGTCGAATCTGGTAGGTTGCAAATCTACCTCAAGATACGCTCCTGGGGGCGTTGAAATTCGTAGTTTTTGGAAACCACTCGCAAGATACGCTCTTGGTGCGTCGAAGGTCGTAGTGTAATAACTACTCTCAAGATACGCTCTTGGGGGCGTCGAAGGTCGTAGTATGAACACTACTCTCAAGATACGCTCCTGGGGGCGTCGAAATTCGTAGTTTTTGGAAACCACTCTCAAGATACGCTCTTGGGGGCGTCGAGGGTTGTAGTATGAAAACACTCTCAAGATACGCTCTTGGGGGCGTCGAGTGTCGTAGTATAAGAACTACTCTCAAGATACGCTCTTGGGGGCGTCGAACCTGTTGTTGACTTGATGTCATATCTGTGTAAGGATAACTTCATGATTATATCATCACATTCATTGGAAAATACCTTTGAAGGAAAACGTACTCCCTTAAGAGCATTCATGATTTTTGTACAGATGGGGTGCCTTGGGTGGGTCAAGACATCCTTTGGAGGAAATCAAAGATAGTTGTAGAGTTGGAGTAACTTCGTGGGTTCTCCTTCTCAAAATTTGTTTTTTTTAAAAACTTGGAAAGCTTGAACATGTAAAGTGCTAGATATGAAACTAAGGATATGGGGTGGTCACTTTGTCTGTTGCCACGTACTCCTTCAGGCCTCCTTTGTGAATCATTTCCTCCACTTCTATCTTCAGCACCATGCAGTTGTTGGTTTGATGCCCCCAGGTCCCATGGTACTCACACCATCCTTGTGCATCCCTTCCTAGGAAGGCCTTGCCCTCCTCCCTGCATGTGGGTAGCTCCTGCTTGAGGTGCTTGTGGAAAATTTCTTCTATGCTCACTGTAAGGGGCGTGAATGTGAAGTTTACACCTCCTGCCAGTGTGTCAGTCTTTCTTCCTTTCTCCAAAACTTCCTCCAGCTGCTCCACTTCCTTTGCAAATGCTTTGTCTAGCTTTTCCTTGAGCTCCCTCATCGTGCTCGTCATGACCATCTCATAGAGTCCCCCATAGGCCTTGAATGAGTTTGGATGCATGTTTCTAATAAATGCTCTGACGGTTTCTCCTCTTGTGGTGTCCATGTTGGCACCATAACTGGAGAATCTCTGGAAATAGCTTGATATTGACTCCCGCGGCATTTGCTTGATATCATCGATGTGACGGAAGCCTCTTAAGATGGAGTCGCTTGTTCTTTTCCCCTCTATGGTATCTGGCTGCCAAGGTATGGCTGTCACTTTCACAGCTTTGCTCCTGTGTCTCCTCTTAGGCACTGTTTGAAAAAACTGCCTGCTCAAGCGGAGTACCACTCCATTCTTCATCTTTCCCTGCCTTTGCCTCCTTCTCCTCTTCTTTCTATCTTGGTTGGCTCCTACCATGACCACAGCCACTGTGTCTGTCCCGTGTGATCCACGTCTCATGGAGTTGACGTAGCACTGCCTTGCGGTGCGTTGATCACCTAGGACTTCTCTGACTCCATTCTCAGTGATGTACTTTAGCTTCTGGTGTACAGTGGATGGCACAATTTCGTATGGGTTTATGGTTGTCCTTCCTAGGATCCCATTGTAGGCTCCCAGGCTTTCAACCACCACAAAGTTAACATTCACTTTCAGCTGTGTCCATCCTTGGCCCATGGTCACCGGCAGGGTTATCATTCCCAGGGGGTAGCTTGTTGCCCCTGAGAAGCCAACTAGAGGGAAGTTGACTGGTTTGATGTCTGCCTTGGTTTTCCCTATTTCTTCTAGGACTCTCAAGCTTAGGAGGTCAGCCGAGCTGCCCCCATCCACCAAAATTCTCTTTACATCAAAATTATCAATGTCTATTGTGATAACTAGAGCATCGTCATGTGGGAAGACGATGTGGCTCTTGTCCTTCTCTGAGAATTCGATCTTCATTTCTTCTCCTTCTCTTGGCCTTTTCCTCCACCTCGGCACTGAACCCAGTTTTGATGCGTAAACCTCCCTTGCGTTAGCAGTTGGGCCACCTGATGCTACTCCCCCGTGTATCATGTTTATGGTCCCTCTCTTGTTGGGTGGAGGATTGTAGTCTATTTTGCCTTTGCCCTTGTCTCTGTGTGATGGCCCTAGCTGCATGCTGTTGCCCCCATGATCTACGAACTGCTTTAGGTCTCCTCTTTGGATGGCGTTGTTGATGCTAAGCTTTAGGCTGAAGCATTCGTTCGTGTCGTGCCCGTAAGCTTCATGGTTGTCGCACCATCTATCCTTGTGATTCCCCACCATTGGGGCTCTCCACCTTGCTGGGGGTGACCAGAGCTTCTGGTTCCGCATCTCTTTGAGGACAGTAGCTGGAGTGGCGTTCAATGGGACGAACTTGATGACGTTTATTTCTCTGGGCTTTAGTGGTTCGCCCATTTGGTTTCTTTGCTGGGGCGGACGCCATTCCTGCTGCCTTGTGTGCTGAGGTGCCTGGGGTGGTTTGCCTTTGTTTGGCTTTGCATTGTCTTCCTTGGCTGCTTGAATCTTGGCTTTCTTACTTGCCCTGTGCCTCTCTAGGTCTATATAAGTTTTGACTCTTCCTGCAAGCTCCTCTAAGGTGCTTGCTGGCTTCTTGGCCATCTTTTCTGCCAGTGTGGACCCGAAGCGGCCTAGGTTTCTGATAAAGGCTCGTATTATCTCACCCTCAGTGATGTCGCCTTGGATGTCTGCGATATTTTGATTGAACCTAGTGTAGTAACTGGCCAGAGATTCATCATATTCTTGTTTCACATCATCGATGGAGCCTGTGCCTTTGAGGAGTTTCCTCTCCCCTAGATATCTCTGCAGGAACTTCGCCTTTAGCTGCTCCCATGAGTGGATGCTTTCAGAGGGTAGACTGAAGAACCAGTGTGAAGCCACCCTTGATAGGGTGTTTGGGAACAGGAGTGCCTTGTATCTTTCATCAGTGGTCCTCCCAAATAGGGAGGCCTCATGCTGTTGGATATGCTCTAGGGAGTCTCCCTTCCCATTGTACTTTGCAATTTGCACTGTGTGCAGGGAGTCTGGCACCCTGTTCATCTCAAGTTCCCTTGTGAAAGGGTGGTTCGTTTTGTCACTTAGACAATGCAAGTTGGTTTTCCTTGACTCATTCATCTTCCGGGTTATCATTGCCTCTATTTCTTCCGGAGTGATCAATATCGGTGTTGGAGTGTAATTCCTCTGATAGCCTCCATGGTTATAGATAGGACTCGCCGAGATCCCTTGTCCGTATTGATACGGACTGTAGGTGTATCCTTGGTGTCCCTGCTGGGGTGCTTCATAGAATTCTTGCCTCCTTGGAGGTCTTGCTTGTCTGTCCTCCCCCAGTGGGGTGTAAGCCCTTGCGTTCTGCTGTTGCCTAGGAGGCACGAATTGTTGCCTTTCCTCTGGGGGTGGCTCCTGGTAGTATCTTCTTTGCTTCTCTCGCTGCCCTGCTCGAGGGTGCGAGTGGTGCCCTTCTGTTGGGATCTGTTCCTCTTCATGAGCTTCAGTGTGTGTCCCATGGGTGTATGCCGGCCTTGCATATGTTGTGTGGGCGCGGTTGCCATCCCTTTGGGCCGGCATCCCATACGGGTACCCTTGGGGTTGCGCCTCATAATAATACCCCTCAGGGGGTGCCGTGTGCTGGGACGGCACTCCCTGTTGTTCTCTTTCTCTCTGTGGCCTTCTTGCCCGAGGTGTGGAGGCTGTGGAGGACTCAGCCCCAGCTGGGCGTGAGGGTCCTCCCTCCTGGTTGTTCTGTTGAGGAGGCTGTGGTATTTCTTGTGGTTCTGGTTGCATTGGCTGCTTCCCAGGGTTAGGCTGCCTTCCTGGGGGTATAGGCTCTCTCCTTCTCCCATTGCCCCCTGGTGGGCGGTGGTGCCTAGACACCCTGCTGTTCGTCATTGCTCGTGTTATAGCCAGGCTTTCTGTACGAAGCCCGCAGACGGGGCCAAGTGTTAGGTTCCGGGATTTGGGTCAACGGGTGGTCGGCTCAAATCTCGTTCCTCACTGGAGGGGTGGATGATCCGGTCTTCTCGGGTTGCCCTGTCTTAGTTTGCGTCCTTCCTTCTGTCGCTTCTCTTCTCCTTGCGCCCTGCAGAAGGGGCAGTACCAGACACAGAGAGGGGGGGGGGTGGTGCCTGGTGAACCCTCTCCGATGCCTAAGTCAGTATCGTTTTTAGAGAGATAAAGCTAGAGAGATGTCAGAGCAAAATAATCCAAATTGCCAAGATGATCCAAATGAATTGTGGAGGTGGGGTATTTATAGGCAACGGTGTCATTAAGGTGGCTTAATGACATCGTTAACCCTAAAACACAGTTAATTAACCTTTAAACGCATGATTAAGACCTTAGGATACGGAGAAGGTAGGCGGAGTGAGCCGAGTGTGGGAGTCCAAAAAATGGTACCGGGGCCCTTGGGGGGGAAGAGAAATCTGACCCCCAAGGGTAGGGGTTGGGTGAGGGCACCCAACCCCTCCTAGGGAGGATGGGGTTGGCCAATCCCATCCCTCCTAGGAGAGATCGGGTTGGTCCACCCGATCTCCCCTAGGGGAGATCGGGTTGGCTGACCCGATCTCCCCTAGGGGAGGTCGGGTGTGGCCACCCAACCTCACCTAGGTGAGTTTGCCTTGGCCGGACGAGCGCTTCGGCCTCGTCCGAGCCGTTGATGTTCTCGCGAAGTGTTCGGGTTGAAGTTTCGATTTACAAACGTTAATGGGATGATAAAAATACAACGGTTCGGAAGTCAACGGGTTCAAATTGGGCGTATATCCATCAAGGACCAGCTGGTCCTTGAGAAGAAGGCTTTGGAGGAGCTGATCGCGGGATTCGCGACACAGCTGGCTGAAGCGGAGGCCAAGGGTCGGGAGGACTATCGGAGGTCGGAGGGCTTCCAAGCTGATGCCATGAAGTTCTTTGGCGCGGAGGTGGAGAATACTCTCTTCAACGCCGTTGAGGAGCTCCACCTGGAGTACGGGGATGCTATCAACTTCGACAAGTCTCCTTCTCTCGCTCCTTTTGCGAAGAAGTATTTTGCTCTTTCCGAGGAGAGTGATGGGGGGAGTACCCCCGTAATAATCGAAGACGCTTCTGAACTTCCAAGTGCGGACGCCCCGATAGTCAATCCTCCCGAAGCCAATCCTGTGGATCCCTCTGCTACCGACTCCGCGGACCCAGCTGCTGTCAATGCTGCCGACAAGGACCAAGCTTGAATGTCTTTATCTTTTAGAGTCCTTGTATCTTCTTCTCTTGTGTCGTCGTCGGGCCCTTGTGCCCTTATCAATATCAAACTTCTCTAGTTCCGATCTTTTGTTGCACTTCCCCGAGTGACTTTACTTATACGCGCTTAAGTCGAAACTTCGACACTTAAGACATTCTCGTACGTCCTTCCCGACGATTTAATAACTTGCACCACTTAAGGCGACTTAGTATTGAGTGCATCACTTAAGACGACTTAGTTCTTATCAGTCGAAACCTCGACACTTTTAAGAAATTCTTGTACGTCTTTCCCGACGATTTAATAACTTGCACCACTTAAGGCGACTTAATTCCATGCATCACTTAAGACGACTTTATATTACTTAGAATAAATCTAAGAATCGTGCATCACTTAAGACGACTTAGTTCTGCGCACCACTTAAGGCGACTTAGTTCCATGCATCACTTAAGACGACTTTCAGATACTTAGAATAAATCTAGGTATTGTGCACCACTTAAGGCGTCTTTTCTCGAGCACCACTGAAGGCGACTTTTCTCGTGCACCACTGAAGGCGACTTTTTACGTGCACCACTGAAGGCGACTTTTTACGTGCACCACTGAAGGCGACTTTTTACCGTGCACCACTGAAGGCGACTTTTACACTTAGCATAAATCTAAGGACAACTCTTATTTGGAAGCAACCTCTTTATTTATTGACGGCATAAGATTGGCTTACATCGAATTAAACGATAAACAGCATACACCACTTAAGGCGATTTTACATCGGGCACCACTTAAGGCGACTTTATCGGGCACCACTTAAGGCGACTTTCTTCAAGCATGGTGTTTCTTCAAGTGTTCGCCACTAAAAGAATGCTTTAACGTTCTGCCATCGAGGTCTTCCAACTTGTATGCGTTCGGAGCTGGCATCCCCACGACCTTATAAGGTCCTTCCCATTTTGGTGACATCTTGTTGATTCGATCCAAAAGGGTGAACTCGTTGCGACGCCAAACCAGCTCCCCGACAAAGAATTGTCGGGACTTCACTCGCCGATTGTAGTATCTGGCCGTCGCTAAGAGCATTCGAGCTTGGACTTCATCGGCTTCCCGCCTTTTCTCTTCGAGTAGGTCCAAGTCCAGACGTCTCACTTCATCGTTCGTTAGGGGCTCGTAATATCTCATCCGATGGGACGCCACAGCTACCTCCACAGGGGCAACAGCTTCCGTGCCATAAACGAGGCCAAACGGAGTCTCCCCTGTTGATCGTTTGGGTGTCGTTCTAACAGCCCAAAGTACATTTTCCAGTTCGTTCAGCCACTTGCCCTTCAAGGCATAGACCCTCTTCTTCAGGCCATCCATCACGATTTTGTTGGCTGACTCCACCTGGCCATTAGTCTGAGCATGGCGTACGGAGGCGGTCCGATGCTCAACGTTTAGTTCTTCCAGATACTCCTTCACCTGAGAGCCGTTAAACGGTGGGCCATTGTCGCTGATCACCACCTTAGGAATCCTGTATCTGGACACGATGTGGGTTTGGAGGAACTTGACGATCTGGTTCCCCGTTGTTCTGGCCAATGCCTTCGCCTCTATCCATTTCGAAAAATAATCGATAGCTACCAGTAAATACTTACATTGTCCTTGTGCTTGTGGAAGAGGTCCCACCAAGTCGATGCCCCACTGTGCAAAGGGCCAAGCGCTCTTGATGAACGTCAGGTTAGCAGCCGGAGCCACGATGCTCGGGGCGTACCTCTGGCACGCGTCGCATGATCGGACCAACGCCGTTGCCTCTTTGTTCATCGTGGGCCAATAGTAGCCTAAGTTCAACACCTTCCTCAAAATGGATCGGGCCCCTTCGTGACAAGCCGCGATTCCCTCGTGCATTTCCTTCAGGATTCGGTTGGTGTCGGGTTCTGCTACACACTTTAGATATGGAGTCGAGAACCAGCCCTTCTTGTACAGCTGATTGTCCAGCATCACATAATTAGACGCGATCCGACATATCTTGTCTGCTGCTACCTTATCCTCGGGGACTGCCCCCGTAGTCAGATACGCGACTATCGGGGTCATCCAAGTGGGCTCCTCCTCCGATTTTGCTTCAACGGTGCACACCTGTGTGGGGTCGATGTTTGACAAGATCACCTTCTCCAGGAAATGCACCTTCCGATTTTCTTCTGAGGGTGCCCCCAGGGCAAATTTGCTCAAGGCGTCTGCCTCTACGTTCTCCTCCCTCGGAATAGCCTCGATATCGAAGCTTTTGAAGCTCTCTCTCAGGGTTTGTACCTCTCGCAGATACTTCTTCATTATCGGGCTCCTTGCTTCGTATCGCCCTTGAACTTGGTTCACGATTAACGCTGCGTCGCACTTCACTCTCAAGTGATCGATTCCAGTGCCTTTCGCAATTTTTAGGCCCGTGATAAGAGCTTCATACTCCGCTTCATTGTTTGTGGCCTTGAATGTTAAAGCCAAGGCGTATCGGAGAGGTTCACCTTCACCTGGTGGTATCAACAAAAAGCCCGCTTCTGACCCGTCCGAACTCGCGGAGCCGTCTGTGTACATCTCCCAGGTATTTTCTTTGTTTGGCTGTTCTGATTGCTCTGCCCTCTCTGGTTGTTCTTCTGTCGGGACCTCCATGGTTGTCCCCTCTACAGGGCCCGTTTCTTCTAGATCGGGGGCTGTAGATTCTGCTATAAAGTCCGCCAAAGCCTGGCCCTTGATGGCCGTTCTTGGAGCAAAGTGTATTCGAAACTCACTGAGCTCTACTGCCCATTTCACCAATCTCCCCGACGCATCCGGTCGGTTCAAAAAATGCTTCAAAGGCTGGTTCGTTAGCACAGTGATCTCGTGTGCGTGGAAATATGGCCTTAGCTTCCGAGCAGTAATTATCAACGCAAAGAGGTACTTCTCAACGGCGGGATAGTTCAATTCAGATTTGGCAAATGCCTTGCTTACATAATAGACGGGGACTTGATTACCCTCGACAACTTTTACTAACACAGAGCTAATGGCAAATTCAGAAACAGCCAAATAAAGGAAGAGCGGCTCGCCTGGAACCGGTTTTGCTAGCGGCGGGAGTGTGCGAAGGTGCTGCTTGAGTGCTTGGAACGCCTCTTCACATTTAGCGGTCCATTCGAATTTTTTGTTGGCTCTCAAGACTTCAAAAAACGGCATTGATCGGTCGCTGGCTTTGGACAAGAAGCGGTTCATTGCGACTAGTCGGCCATTCAGTACTTATACCTCCCGATGGTTTATCGGAGACTGCATCTCCTCGATTGCCCTCAGCTTCTCAGGGTTCACTTCAATTCCTCTTTGGCTCACCATGAAGCCCAAAAACTTCCCTGAGTGGACTCCGAAGGCGCATTTCGTCGGGTTCAAGCGGACTTGATGGAGCCTCATCCGCTCAAACGCCATGGTGAGGTTGTGCACGTGATCCTCAGCTTGTCGGGACTTCACCAGCATATCATCCACGTAGGCTTCCATGGTTTCTCCCAACATATCTCCAAACAGCTTATTCACCATCCGCTGGTAGGTTGCCCCGGCATTGATCAACCCGAAAGGCATGACATCGTAGTGATAGATGTCGCTGTCTGCATAGAACGCAGTGTGGGGGGCGTCTTCCTTGGCCATCTTGATCTGGTTGTAGCCTGAATACGCATCCATGAAACTCAGCAGCTCATGTCCCGATGTGGCATCCACCAGCTGGTCAATCCTCGGGAGTGGATAGCAATCCTTTGGACAAGCCTTGTTCAAGTCGCGGAAGTCCACGCACATTCGCCACTTCCCGTTAGTCTTCTTCACCAGCACTGGGTTGGCGACCCAAGTCTGGAATCGGAGCTCCTTAATGAAACCAGCATCGAACAACCTGCCCACCTCCTGCTGGATCGCGATCTTCTTATCCGTGCCCATCGGACGCCTTTTCTGTGTGATAGGCTTGATCGCGGGGTCTATCTTCAGCTCGTGCACGATCACGTCGGGGCTGATTCCTGGCATATCGCTGGGGGACCAGGCAAACAACTCTTTGAACTCTTTTAGCAGCTCCACCAGTTTTTGGGCTGTCTCTTCAGTTAGAGCAGACCCGATTTTCACCTTCCTCTGGGGTCCGTCGATCTCGACTTCTTTCAGATCTTCTACGGGGGCGGGACGCCCAAACTCTTCTCTGGGATCTGTGTCTGTCTGGAGGACAGTCATGGTCTCTCGCCTCCTCCTCCGGGTGGCGTTGACATAGCATTTTCGGGATGCCACCTGGTCGCCCTTGACTTCTCCGACTCCATGGTCGGTCGGGAACTTCATCTTCTGGTGCACAGTCGAGGCAACCGCCATCAGGGGATTGATGGTGGTTCTCCCGATAATTGCATTGTAAGTCCCCGCGGAATCAACCACGACAAACTCCACGTTCCTCCTTTCTGATTTCCACCCGCTACCAAATTCTACTGGTAAGGTGATTACTCCCAGCGGGTAGGAAGTTGAGCCCGAGAACCCGACCATCAGGAAGTTTGCCTCCTTCAGATCTTTCTTTGTTTTCCCCATAGCTTCTAGCGTGTCCATGAACAGAATGTCGGAGGAGCTCCCTCCGTCGATTAGGATTCTCTTCATTTCGAACCCGTCTACATCCAAGGTTACCACCAAGGCATCGTCGTGTGGAGTCTCTACGCCTATGAGGTCCTCCGATGAGAAGGAGATCACCATCTCTTCCTTCAAGGTCCAAGATCGGGACCTCTTACCCAGCACTACCGCCGTAGGGATTCTAGAGGCGTAGACCTCTCGGGCGGATGAGGTATCACCTCCAGCAGCAAATCCTCCATGAATCACGTTGATGACTCGTCTTTCCTTGCGAGCACCGGATGACTCTGGATCAGTTCTCTTCTTCTTCGGGGACCGATCGCGGGATCGGGAACGGGACCGCGATCGGGACCGAGAGCGGGACCTGCATCGTTTGTCTCCAACGAACTCCTTGAGCTTTCCCTTCTGGATTAGCTTTTCAATCTCCTTCTTCAGCTCCCGACAGTGATTGGTGTCGTGGCCATTTGCGCGGTGAAACCGACAATAGCGATCTGTGCGGGACCCCAGGAATTCTCCATCTTTCTTCGGGGGGTACCTGGAGATACCTTGTCGTTCCATGACTGTCAGCACTTCCGCCATGGAGCAGTTGAGAGGAATGTCAAAATCCTCCCTCTTGTCTTTTCTTGAGGAACGTTTGTCGTCCTTCCGACCCGAGCGGCCTCGGTCCCGACTGCCTTCAGGTTTGCCCTTTGTCTTACGATCGTCGGAAGGCTTGCTCGCCTGCTTCCCTTTATTCGACTATGGGGGCTCCAGTTCTCCCGCGGCTATTTTTGACTCCTGGACATCGATCTGCCGCTTCACCCTCTTCTGTAATGTTTCCATATTCCACACAGCTTTCTCAGCCACGCTGTGCATCAGGTCGGAGCCATAGGGGGCTGTCAGGTTCCGAATAAAGGTGCGGATGGTCTCGCCCTCCGAGATTTCCTCATCTATCTCTGCTACGCTGGCGGTATACCGCTGGTAATAGTGTGCCAGCGACTCGTCGGGCCTCTGCACCACCTGGGTTAGGGACCTCACGCTTTTCAACAAACGTCTGCGGCCCTGGTATTGTCGAATGAAGCGGTCGTGCATGTCCGCCCAACAGGTAATGCAACCTGGGGGCAGGCTAAAGAACCAGGTCAGGGCTCTTTCTCCAAGTGTATTTGGGAACAGTGTACACACTATATCTTCATTCGGGGCTCTACCCAGACACGCCATAAGATGCTTCTGGACATGACGGACTGGATCTCCTTCGCCATCATATTCCTTAATCTCGGGGATACCCAGCCCAGGCGGGGCGAGGGTGTCTATTAGTCGGGGAACGAAGGGATGAGTGGATCGATCCCTCAGTTCCGACACCAGCGGCTTCTGTTCTCCCATACAGATGTTCACGATCTTTACCACCTGGTCGGGAGTGATGGGACCATTCAGGGGAATGGTCCTGTGTTGTACTGGTCCTGGCCCGTCAACCACGAACCTCTCCGGCTGACTAGTTGCCCTGCCTTTGTCTTGGCCTTGGGGCGGGGCTTCCTGCGCGTTCCGACCCTCTGTTGGTAGGGTTGCTTCCTCCAGCGGGGGCATCTCCTCCTGCCTCCTTGCAGCCTCTCTTCGGTCTAAGAGAGCCTCTACAGCCGCCAGAAACATGGGCATGGCCTCTGCCACGGCCCTCGTCAAATCTGCAACCGGGGGAGCCTCCTGCCCCCTGTTATCCTGGTGTTGAGGGGCAACATCTTCGGGATGCGATCCATTGTGCCCCCCTGTCTGGGAGAGCTCAGCCGGGGGATGGTTCTGGTTTTCTCCTTGTTCTGGTACTGAATTCAGGTTCGTTGCAGCGGGGTGACGGGAACCACCAGATTGTCCTCTTCTGTTCTTGCCAGCCGCCATCGATCGAGTAGAAGGCATATCAGCTTTTTTGTTTGTTTCCCACAGACGGCGCCAATGTTGGATCACGGTGGAACTCCGGTACGGATCTTGACGGCAATCCTAGCTCCTTTGCTCCACGTAATCCTGCAAGAGGGGATAGACCGGGCGGTGACCCAGAATCCCTCTCCGATGCTTAAATGAGTACTTCGTCTGACTGGCAAGTAACAGATATCAAAGGTGTATTCAACTCAACGTAAGTCTTTCTGAGGTGATCTCTTGCCCTTTTATAGGCAAAGAGATGCCTCAGTTACCTGGAGAACCGTTAGGGGTGGTTAGCCCGTATCCCGCATATCTCGGACGCGATCTCGTGTATCTTAGCCGTGCCCCGCGTATCTCGGCCACGCTCCGTGTATCTTAACCACGTTCCGCGTATCTCGGCCACGCCCCGCACATCTTGGCTTTATCCTCTGGTAACGAGTCCCGACTCCCGTCGGGGACTCCAGAGTTGTCTTGTTGTGTCACCGCTCGGGGCCCCTCGTCATCGTGACAGGGCCTATCATTCTCAGGGATTCATCATCGGGGCCTACTTAAAGGCTTCTTATCGGGAGCTTCTAGCTCGACTGTCGGGACCGACTCTGTCGGGACCTTATTTCATCGGGACTCCCTTCGTCGGGACCCTTCTCCAAAGTCATCTTGACCTTCACTCTGGGCCTGGTGGGCCTGTTTGCCGTTTCCTCGCCGTTAAAGGGCCTGACGGCTATAGTCGGACCCATCATCCCCTTTTGCAGGTGCGTGCCCGGAATTCGAAGACTAAGGAGCTCGGAGATACCGTGGAAACCAACCCGATAATTCCAGGATCCAACATTTGGCGCCGTCTGTGGGAATCTAGCAAATTGCCATGCTCGATTCTACTTAACGAAATAAGAGGAAATCCTCAAATTCTTGGTTTGATTTTAGTATCAATATTATTATTATTATTATTATTATTACTATTATTATTAGTGTTCAGTGTTGATGAACAGAGAGTTTTCGATCAGTACGTGTTCTCTGATCTCGCTTCTTTGTCCCGTTAACAAAGCAGTGGTCCGATTCACTATCGATTCCACCTAATTCCATTGTCTGTTAAGGTCCGGTCCAGAACAGCAATCACAGCTCTGACCTCCATCACCATGGGAGAGATTTGCAGAGTTGTTGGGCTTCCTAACTATGATACATACATAATTGGAGATACTCACATGATTGAAGAAGGTACAGGGAGTGAACCGTAGCAGCAAGAGATCCTATGGTCAACGCAGGAACTCCAATATGCCACGTCACGATCGTTCTGATCCCGTTTGGCGAAGACGCTAATTCATTATTTGTTTATTATTATGATTGTATTATTATTATTGATAATAGCACGGAGAACACCGGCGAGCAAGCCGTCTGATGCGCACGGCTTATAGACGAATCTCAACTTTCACTTTCTGAAACGAGGACGACATGAACAAGGTCGAGTGGAAAATCCACATGCAATCCTCCATCGCCATTGATTATCAGCCGCCCGGGCGCCGGGTATTCAAATCAAATGGGTTCGGCGAAATCGTGGCCGATCAAGAAATCGATAATTCAAGGCTCGCTGACGATGTCAGGCAGGCCCTATATACCTCGAAGTTCTGCAATTATGCATAAGGGATTGAACCGTACAGTCATCTCCGACCGCCCATACATTTCGATCAGCTTGACGTCCAGCAGCGAGGTCATCTTTCACGGCTCAATGTTTACATAGCCTGCCGTCGACTGAAGTCGGGTTAAGAAGAAGGAAAATCGGGTTAAGGGTTTGACCAAACCAAGAAACCGAATCAGTAATTAATGCTTTTATTATTCGGTTATTTATTATGACGATTTATTGTCGTGAATTTTCGTGTTATTAATGCTTGGTCTAGTGGTTATCAGGTTAAACTTGGCGGCAGGAGTAACTTGAAAGTCCTTAGTTCGAATCCTATATGCTGCACAATTTTGGTTGCAGTATTTATTATTTTATTATAGTGTTTACTCTGTTATTTATTTGTAGCATTTATTGTGAATATCTGTCAAATAATTTATTTGGTTGAGTGGTAGGGCTCACTCTCTTGGAAGAAGGTCGCCGTTCGATCCAACCAATTACACCTCTCTAGTGACTTTTAACCTCAGCGACATTCTCTAGTTTGGTAATTCATATTTCTTATTGGATTAACTACCAATTTGTTACCTGAACTGATAACAAAGTCCAACTCGTTAGCTTTGTCTGTAAGCATTTTTGGAGCTAACACTTATTTTTGATGTTGCTGCTGCTTCAGTCACTAACCCTCTAATGTTTGGTCTGTTTCAATTTCGTTTAATTCATCACCAACAGAAGGTTATAACTTCTACATATTCTTTGTCGTTGATGAAAAAAGAGTAAAGAGGCAATGATCTCTACTCGACATGGCTATTTACATATTAGATGCAGCCCCGGCCTCAGCAGCCAAGGGCTGCCCGAACTATGGGTCCAACCCCATCCACTGTCGGAGCTGGCCTCATAGAGCTGTCTGGAGTTGCCTCGTCTCCGGGAACCAGCAGCAGCTCCCTGCGACAGGAGCTCACCTCCGATATCGAAGGAGATCGTCACCAGCGGACAGGTCGGAGCTCCGCCTCCCACCGAAACGATCCTCCGCTCGAACACCACAGCATCTTAACGGAGCAGCCACCACCCACCGGCCACCTCATAAGGGTGTCCCACAAGCTAGCACCTTCCTTCACGAGCGTGGAGAGGAAGACTTATAGAAGTGGAATTTCTCCTCATAAGTTGGGCCTGTTACTAAAGTTTTGTGGGTCCAAATCAGTGAACAGATAGGAGGCCTTCGTCTTCAAGACTCCAAGAGTCCAACTCCGATAAACACGCAACCGGCCACTTAAAACCAGAGACCCAGTCAACGATGGTCAAACCGGACAACGGTGGCCAAACCGGCCAACAACGACCGAAACGGTTAACCAGAAAATGAACCGGTCAAATCGACCACAGAAAAAGAAATCATGCTCGTACCCTACTCATCAGGAAATCTTAGCAAACAAATACAGTTGAACCACCATCTACGGGGCGTTGACTATGTTAAATATCAAAACTCACGACTATCGTAGTTCGTCTGAGCTATGGGACGTTCACTTTGCTAAAGCATGAAGTTTCAACACCAAAGCGCACATTCGAGAAGCTTACTAGCTAAGCTAGCGAGATAAGTCTCATATTCATTTACAGTTAGTTATTGCTTTGATTCCATGGCTACGATAAGCACATATATGAGCTATTTACGTTTATGAGTTAGTTATTGCTTTGATTCCATGCATTTATTGCTACATGCACGTACTAATTCATTTATATAATCATGAATGTGCATAGTCCGTCGGGATAACCTATCAACCTAGGCATTATCATGAGGGCCAACCCGCGTTACTAGCAACTCATAAGTGAAGGCATAAATGTCTAATAAACCATATAGGGACTAGTTATTAAAGATGGACCGTGACCATCTCTAGTACCACATGTATGTTTTATCAGCAGTTGCTTAAAGCGTTACTTGTTAATTCATATGAAAATAGTCACGAGGGACCAAGACACTTTATCAGGGTTTGATTGCCACATCATAATGCTACGTGTATAGCTATTTCATACACTAGTATCGTAACATGGGCATCTATATATGCATACATGTACGAGTGATTACATCATCATTTGATATAATATGTTACATCCACATCATGTGTTGTCTTAAGGCATGTTATATAAACCAAGAAGAGGAGACACCTCTCCTTGACTTGGGGGCATGATATATATACAACTTATTACCTTTTGCCATCAGAGGAAACGTATGGAGATGGAAGGGAAACAACCTCTAATCTATCTACGACCGCTCAATACCGCATCATCTCGGTCAATACTGACCAAACCAGTCAACATCAATCGAACTGGTCAAACTACAGAACCGGTTAAACACCGATCAAACTGGTCAACATCAATTAAACCGTTCAACAGCATTCAAACCGATCAACAATAGTCAACCGCAGTCAAAAGCAGTCAACAGATGTCGCTAAACGCCGAAATCAGGGAAGCATCTATACCATACATTATTATTTGTCTATGGCATGCTTTGAAAAATTCAAATGAGTATGAATTTATATAAATGCATTGATTGTCGAATCTGACATCCTATGGACAGGATAAGAAAACAAAGGAGCAAGCCTCCAAAGTGTATATCTAAGTATACAACATCCAGATCAAGAGGACATGAGCGTCCAACACATGCACGCTCCTACATCTCTCATTACCCAAATATACCCACAACGTGGGGAAATAAAACCCACAACGAGGGGAGGATATATGCTTCAACGCACACCCCTAAACTAAAGGCATGGGGGCAAATCTGAACAACCGCTCCATAGCAGGAAAGTCATTCCCCATACTTTTACACTATGCATCTTTTTAAGAGCAACTATATTATGCTTATTGCTTCTATTTTTATAGCATTTAGTCTTGCCCGAAAAGTTCTTTCCGCCCAAGCCTAGGGGGCAGGGGAGTACTAAGAAGCACCATATCTACTTTACCGCACAAATACTAACGCCCTAGCGGCTAGATATACACCATAGTTGCCAAACACTTATACTTACTGGGAATCTCCAAATTCGGAGTCAAAACTGTGGTGGTCAACACCCAACTTACATACTAAAATGTGGTGGCTAACACCCGAAATACACTAGAGTTGACGCGTCGCTACAACTCAAACTCGGATCTATATCCCGTTATAACTCAATTTCGGATCTATATTCAATTGTGAAAATATGCATAAGGGTTCCGTATCCTTTATAGCTCAACAAAAATAAACCTAAGCAATATGCTAAGTTACAACAGGTCTTTGGCCACCAGCGATCACGATCATTCACGATCCTACCATCACGCTACACCTAGAGTATTACGACTAAACGAGCACATCGTTCAGGGTCTAGCGACCACAACTGACGTGTTATGCTCTAGCACCAACGGTGCATCTTTATACCCAATTTGGGATTCATTTTCTGGCAAACATGCCATTCACAAGGATAAGTGCCCCATATTACATCTCACAGACGTGATCCTTCGATCAAGTATGTAGTTTACTTACAACATGCGGTCATGATCTTTAGATGTGTCGCACAATGTATAAAACGACAGAAGACCTACCTGGAGCGGCAACAATAAGACCTCAATTCTTTATGGGGAACCATTATCTCTTATAAAAATTACAAGTAGCTTCTGGGCACCACCAAGGTGTTATGCCCAAAGCTCAAAACCTATCAAGCGCGCAGGTATATCACTCCTGCCGCTATTGTAACTACAACAACTCTCAGGCGTGCAAGTATATTCCTATTGCGACTTCCCGCTCGCGGGTATATCACTCATGCATCCGCATATTATGACATCAGGCTCGCAGGTATATCACTCCTGCAACCGTATATTACGACATCAGGTTCGTAGGTATATCCCTCCTACCGCCACGGTCCGGTAATAAGGCTTATCGCCATATTATTTTCATTTACGATCCCTCGATCAGGCGCGTAGGTATATCACTCCTACATCCATGATCTTGTGATTAGGCTTATCACTATATTGTATTATATTACTGTCACATGATCAGGTGCGTAGGTATATCACTCCTACCACCATGATCTTGTGATCAGACATATTGCCATATTATATTACAGTCCTGTGATCAGGTGCGTAGGTATATCACTTCTACCACCATGATCCGGTGATCAGGCTATCGCCATATTATTGCCATATTATATTACGATTCCTCGATCAGGTGCGTAGGTATATCACTCCAACCGCCATGATCCAGTGATCAGATTATTTTCATATTACATTATGATTCCCCAATCAGGTGTGAAGGTATATTACTCCTACAACAGTGGTCATTCGATCAGGCGCGAAGCTATATTATATTTGCTACCACAAATTTCAAGGTGGCTATCATGTCCACACATCGTAAAGTGGCTATCATGTCCACGACTTTCAAAATGGCTATCATGTCCATGGTCACAAAATTGCTATTATTTCTAGGAATCTCCAAGTTGATTATTATGCTTACATATATCTAAAGGATCATCGGGCGATGGAGATACAAACGTCATTCATACAAAGATGTTTGACCCGATAAAGGCGATCATCCCGCGATTACTCCACGGGAGTCTTACGTAAAGGGTAGACAAACCACCCTTCATACAAAGATGTTCGACCCGATAAAGGCGATCATCCCGCGATTACTCCATGGGAGTCTTACGTAAAGGGTAGACAAACCACCCTTCATACAAAGATGTTCGACCCGATAAAGGCGATCATCCCGCGATTACTCCACGGGAGTCTTACGTAAAGGGTAGACAAACCACCCTTCATACAAAGATGTTCGACCCGATAAAGGCGATCATCCCGCGATTACTCCACGGGAGTCTTACGTAAAGGGTAGACAAACCACCCTTCATACAAAGATGTTCGACCCGATAAAGGCGATCATCCCGCGATTACTCCACGGGAGTCTTACGTAAAGGGTAGACAAACCACCCTTCATACAAAGATGTTCGACCCGATAAAGGCGATCATCCCACAATTACTCCACGGGAGTATTATGTAAAGGGTAGACAAACCACCCTTCATTCAAAGGTGTTCGACCTGATAAAGGCGATCATCCCACAACTACTCCTCGGGAGTCTTACGAAAAAGGGGAGGTAGATAAACCACCCTTCATATGAATGTGTTCGACCGAATGAATAAATCATTCCGTAACTATAACTCGATGGTCTTACGATGGAACAAATCAGTAAAACCTTAAGTTGACGAAATGGTAAGGATGAGCTCTAACGACAACGGAAGGACGAATTGATGAACAAGTTGGCATAAGAGTAAGCTGACGAATCATGAAGGTGACGGAAGAGTAAATCGACATATTCGTAAGCAAGGTAGCAGGATAAAGCCTAATGCAGGTAAAACCTACATCAGCCTCGGGGGCAAATGATGGATATTGATATAAACATATTTATTTGATACCATAATAGGTATTAACTATAAATAGTCTGATGCCGTAACGGTCAATCGGCTATTAATATTCAACTACCATAACAGTAATTGCCTAAATATTCTGTTACCATAACGGCCATCGTCAATAAATGACTATATACCATAATTGTTACTATGTTATTTTATATAAAGAATCCTATGATTAACATTTGATATATGATAAATTATATACAAAATAGTGATCCCTCTTTATATGAACGGTTACTAATTTGATCGTCGGAGAGGGATCGCCGGGGTTCGCCCTGGCATTGTCCCCTTTTGCAGGTGCGTGCCCGGAATTCGAAGACTAAGGAGCTCGGAGATACCGTGGAAACCAACCCGGTAATTCCAGGATCCAACAGAAGACTATGGGTATCACAACATGAGGTAATCCTGGTAATTGATTGAAGCCTGTCGGGAGACTGTGTTGACCTTGAGGAGTAGGTGGTGGAAAGTAGAAAGCTGGTAAATGTTGTGGTTGCTGAGGTGTGGTGTGGTGAAAACTCTGTGGATGGAGAGGGTAGGGCAGTACCGAGATGGGAGAGGGTTGCAATGGGGTGGTAGAGTCACTGGGTGAGGTTGTGGTGGAGAGGTGAGTAGCATGAAACGACACAGAGGTTATGTTGGAGGGGTGTGTGGGTGCACCTGCCTGAGACCTTCTAGGGGTAGTCTGGGGTGGAGAAGCAGATGGTTTTCTTGAAGCAGAAGACACTGAAATGGTTCCTCTAGGCTGGGGTAATGATCCTCTTCTCTGACGAGCAACAGAGAGAACAATCCTAGCCGCCAAATCAGACGGGTGAGCATTCCCATTGGCTTCAGCAGGGCGAGCAGAAGAACCTCCTGTGTGGTCTTGCCTTAAGAGATGAGTTCCTCCCTGAGTTGGGGTAGTCCTTCTTGAGTCTGAGCTGTAGGGATCTAGTTTGTGAGTAAGCCCGATCCCCTATTCCCAAATGTATAAAGGTCGTGTGAAGCATCAGAAATTGGGGCGACCCCCGCTCTATCAGATAGACGCATGAACATGTTGTTCAGATCTCGGACCACGATTTCTTCGGTGACACGGCAATGGCCTAGTGTGTGTCCAAACCGCCCACACCTGCAGCAGGGAAGACCCGGACGGTAAGAAATAAGGACCTCACTTTCAGCATTGCCCGTGGAGACTCCAATGGATGGTAAAACTGGGTTAAGGTAGTTGATGTTGACCGGGACCCTCGGGTGGGTTGTCAACCACGGGTGAGTTGCATGCATTTCCAGTCTGACAACTTCCCCAACCGCTGAAGCAAGGAACTCCACGTAGTCTTCCTCCATGAGCATGTGGGGGATATCTCTAAGCTCGATCCAAGTTGGAATTCTTGAAAAGTCAACATCGGGGAAGGGGTTTTCCGCCGAAGGTCTCGCGAAGGCAAGGAGGTTGCCCTCAATGATGAAGGGGCCATTTTGAAGTACCTCAGTTGCTTCCTACGACGAGTGGAAGATAAAGACCCAGAAATTGTCCTCTCGTCGAACTATCTCCGGAGCTCGCTCAATCCTCCAGTTGTTTTCAATGTAGCTTCGGACGACTGCGTCGCTCATACGCCTAAGGTTTAGGAATCGGCCCATGAGAACAAGATCAAGGTTATCCATGAAGAAGTTGTGGGAAGAGGATTTGGAGGGAGACTTTATGGGTAAGCAGACAAAGACCCTCTTCAGGCGTAAATGCTTCCTGCGAGTCCGAGGTAGGTGGAATGGCGGTGTCTGAGGTAGGTGAAATGGCGGATAAATTGGAGTATAGATAGGCATGGTTGAGGGCAAGTAATGATTACACCGAAGCCTTTCCGAGTGGCAGGTTGCAGTGATCAGAGCTGCATGTCAAGTGATTAGGCAGCCGAATATTGGAAAACGAAGCGGTGGAGTGCAGAAATTGAAGTGCGCAGGGAAAGGGAGTGAGTTGATTGGGAGGAAGTTGCAGAGACAAAATGGATAGAAGCAAAACGATCGGTCAATCGAAGAAGGTAAACTGGAATAAGCAAGGTTAAGAAGAACACGAACAAGGGTTCATAATCGCAAGGAGAGGATGCTGAAGAGCAACCCTATGCAGATAATTGAGACTACAATATTCTGAATTCACTCTACTATTTCTGAAGCCCCTTCTCATTTTCTACTCTCATTTGAAGGTAAATCACTTTCTCTTTACACTTAAGTTTTTACTTTCCTTCTCTATATTGGGGAACTAACTTAAGAAACGGAGTTGGCTTATCAAGCATTGATCCGACCTATTCCTCAAGACGTAACGAAGTGACATAGGAAGAAGAAGAGAACGAACACTGGAACTTGACACCATCAGCAACCATTTTGTGATGATGTAACATTGGATCTTAGTCGTCACCATCAACATCAAATTTATTTATTATAAGAAAAAATATACAAATTGCCGTTGTATCTTCTGGAAAACAAGTAGAGTGCATGCCAGAAAGCAGAGGAAGCAACATGTCGTCCACCATCCCAATACCATGAGAGAGAGCTCATACTCATACTGGGGGAGAAAGGACGCTACGCTACACCTTTAATCATGATTAATTAATAAAAATATTAAGGGGTGTTGATATGACAGGGAGGAGGAGAGATTCAGATACAGCTGCTGCTTATTACAACTTAACACTAAACAATAACAGTACTACATGCTTAACAGTAGTCAGTGCACTTCATTTCAAAACTGTTTTATTCCTTGTTATAAAGGTTGAGATGTTATGTTCTGCTGTTGCTTGACGGCTTCTGTTGGGAGCTGATTCGTAGCTTCAGGCAGGACTACACCTGCAGAAAGGGTCTGGTACTGACAAGGCATAGTCTGCTGCTGCGTGTAATACATCTGAGAAGGAAAAGGAGAAGGAGCAGCAGCATTTCCATATTCGTAACCGTATGTAGCAGGAGCCATGGACTGGTGGTGCTGAAACTGTGAGTAGCCAACAAACTGCTGCTGTTGACTCGACGCACCCATTTGTACACCACCACCTCCCACTCTGTACATTTCGGCTTTACCACTACCTCTCACAACTGTTGCAAGTTGATGAACCATGGTTGCAGTGGAAGAAGGAGTTTTTGAAGGATCTGTGTGATTGTAGTTGTGGGTTTGAGGTTGAGCTACAGGCATGTAATAAAATGGAGGATACTGCTGCTGATCATGTTGAGGATGCTGTTGGTGTTGAGGTGGAGGATACATGGAGTAATAGGCTGTGACTGGGTGTTGCTGTTGCTGTTGCTGAACATATTGAGGACTTCCTGATTGTATGTACTGTTGTTGTCGGTGATCCACAACTTGAGGCTGCATTACATACCCACCACCCTCACCCTGCTGCTGCTGCTGCAATGTGTTTGGATCAACAGGATTGCTTTGAACTCTGTTCATGTTCATACCTGGAGAGACTTGTACAACTTGGTCCTGATACATTGCACCCTTTGGACGCCCCATTGCACTCGTAAAGCTGTTGTCACTGTATACACAATAAAACAGTCAGAAATCCAACATTTCTTCTACTCACAACAAACATGATCATCACAAACAATGTCATCAATCTATCCGAAGAATTTCATTAAGTAAAGACTAAATCAAATCAAGGCTGCTTAAGAAACATACATTTATTTGTGGTATCTCAGCATCCAACAAATATAGTCATATCAAACCACAACTTGCATACCATACCATCATGTTAACATCAATGCAAAACTTGAAGCACCAAAATGTTTGTTTTTTCACCATAACAATCTTGCATCCACTAGACACTCTCAACGTATTTCATATTTACGAAGAAAAAAAAAAGTGATTTTCCGTTTCCAAGAGAAGCTGATGACCATTCATCTCGTTTCACCTGAATATCTTAGTAGGGGTATTCCTCGACAATTACTGTCATAATTATCCAGATGTCCTTAAAAATAAAAGATCCGCTAAACCGTATTCTAATGGAGACCTTTTAGTTTGATCCTTTGCTTGCTTCGTTTCATCTCCTCTACAATCCAACTACATCTATTTAGGGATAAAATGTACACGTACTGAGTGAGTACTAACGTTATCTTCCGTTTGATAATTTTTCTATATCATGTGCTGTATGAATCTGAATCCAATATCTTAATTTACACACTGTTTGATGCGGGAGAAGTATCCATCCAAAAGAGAGCTAACTTGGATCATTTCCTTTCCTTGAGGGTCACTCAATAAGCACTATAAGTATAGTTAGATTCCAATTTTGTTTCAGATTTTCAGCTACCACAATCACGCTGTTTAGCAAACTACGAAGCAATCGAGTTAGGAAAAATCAAGATATGGAGCCCTTTGAAATGGTAAGCAATAGTGCATTTTTACCTTCCCAGTTAAACGTGGAAAAGGCCTAAAAGTAGTAGTCAGTTTAAAGAAGGAATGGATGCTCAAAAAGATACCTAGAAACTGAATCGGGTGAAGCTAAATCAAGAACCCCAGTCGGCTTTTGCTGAGCAAGCAGAGTCTGTGGCTGCTGTTGCTGGACTTGAACCAATCTTCTGTATGAGATCGGAACTCCGTGATCCGAACGCTCATCATCAGAGACAACCCGGTTACCATATTCACCACCAGTGACCACACTGGAGCTAGGTATCGGAAGAGCTGAGGGCAACGGTGGTGGCTGAGACGTTAGAACAAGGAGATTCTCATCATGCTTTTGCCCACCGCCGGTGGCCATAACCATACTCGTGAATTGATCTTCAATACCCAATTTCTGAGCACCACTCTCCTCAACACGCATCTGAACTGAGGGCAGGTTCACGATAGACGGAGAAGAAGAGGTAGATCCGAAGGATGAAGTGGTATCGAGCATGGGTGAATCTGGAACAGAGTGGAAATCTTGCTTCGCTCCCTTTTCATCCCTAGTACAACCACTGGAATCGGCGCTGTTGCCTTGGATTGTCGTGATGTCATCATCGAGATTCAACAGGCTGTTAACGGGGGCGGAATCGGAGAAACCCCGATTGAGAGCTGTGAAGAACCAATCGTCGGATTTAGTGGATGAATCGAGGATGGGGCCGATGTTGGACTGCGCCGACTCTAGCTTGAGAGGGAAGAGGAAGAGGCGAAGACGCGATTGCTTCGGAGAGGGATTGGAGAGGGATCGGTCGTGCTCATCGATCATGTTCTCGAGGTCCTCATCGGTGGAGACGGTGATCAGCGAGTCCAGGTCCTCGTTAGGGAGCTGGTACTTGAGAGTAAAGGAACGGTTATTAAGCAGGCTCTTTGAGAGATGAGCGGCGAGGGTGGAGAGAGAGGTGATATGGCGGTCCACCACCACGATTCTGGTCTCTCCGCCGACGTAGCAAAGCGACTTATCGTGAGGGCGGGGGACTATATGACCGCCATAGCTGCACATCAAACGGAGCTTGGGCGGGAGTGCTGGGTGGTCAGCGGCGGTGTGGTCCCAGGTCTCGTTGCTGCGAGAGCGAGGTGTGGAATTGGCGGAATCAAAATACTGGGACGGCGGCGGAGCTGTAGTAGTGTGAGGAAGAGGTTGCGGCTGAGGTGGCTCCATGAGCGGCAACTGACGGTGGTGGTGGCCGGAGGGATCTGACTCCCCCAGACGGAGAGAGGGAGAAAAGTGAGGAAATGCCGAACTGGAGGAGCGAGAAAGGATAGTAGCTTACGAATAGGGGTAGTAGTAGTATATACTACAGTTGTTTGTTGCTCCACCCCAGACGCCACACCTGGTCTTCTCTGTACCCTCCAGCTATTTATCATTTTCTTTTTTAATTTTAATTATAACTATACCAGCTTGCGCTATGTAGGGCGCGCAGTATTTTCGATAATATATGACATGATTAACCGGAATCTGAGTAAAATAAGCGCAGTGTTTTCGATAATATATAACATGAGTAACCGGAATCTGAGTATAATACGAGAGTTCGATTGACCCGACTTTAAATTTTAAAGATTTAAATGCTCGAGTGATCATGAGCAAAATCATTATTAAAAGGCTCCCGGTCATTCGAGCATTTGACATTAAATTTTTAAGATTTGAAGTCGGATAAATCAAACCCTCGTATTATACTCGGAGTCCGCTTAATCATGTCATATATCATCGCCAGAAAAATACTGCGCGCGCGCGTGTAGCTGGCTGGTATCTAGTATAATTATTAAGAAAATCAACTTAAGTGGTTTTAAAATGTCGATTTAATGAATGTTTACTAATGGGTATACGTCCGATTCATGTTCATTTTATGTTATTCGGACTTCGTTTATACGTCAAACCCACCAAACGGTTTCGAATTATTCACCCGCGAGTATTAAAAAGTCAGGATTGCTTGCGATACTCTGGGACGCTCCGGATTACTCCTCTTGATGACGCGTAAACCCCTACACAAACAGTACACGTGCAGACCCTTCCGATGTCAGCTATACTCCCGTCTACGCCCGGTTCATACTTTACAATAAACCGGCGTTTGACCGTTCAAAACCGGGTTCGAGTTGGAAAACTCCTATTTAAGGGACTCCACTCTCCCATTTTACAACTAAGTTGACAGCGGAAGCTCTGACCTCTCTCTTACTTTCTCTCTCTAAATACCTGACTAAAGCTTCGGAGAGGGTTCATCGCGCTCTACCCCCCTCCCCTGCGTGGTGTGCGATATCGCCCTTTGTGTAGGCATACAGAGACCCGACATACCGAAGACCCGAGGCACATCCCCGGACCTATACCAGGACCTGACACCCGTTGGCTCCAGGTCCTAACAGCGCGCATATGCGCATACACTGCAAGACGCGCATACCCAGCAGTGCGCGCATACTCCGCAAGGCGTGTATATGCATGTACACCGCCAGGAGCGCATACGCGCACACATCGCCAGGCACTCGCATGTTCAGACATTGCAAGAGACTCAATCAGTTAACCATTTTAAGGGCTTGCAAGTCTCCGGCATCCCGACAGTCCGACATTCCGACAGTCCGACATCCCGACTGTCGGATATCCGCGAGCTCAAACAACCCGTCAGTATAACCACACAACACTTCAAGGACCCGACGAATTTCGAGTCAACGACCCGCGAAGAGTCAGGATCTAAGGAAAAGACGGGGACCTTGTCAGCTTGACATTCCTCAACCATGTATACATCCGTGACACAAGCACAACTTCAAGAGAAGTTAAGCTAAAAGTCATAACCACAATTGGGGGCACACCACCATGAAGAAACATAAGGTATTACTTACCTATGGTACGGAAACTACGGTATTCGAGGTTCTGCACAAAAATACTCGGAAACCTGCCAAAGGAAAAACTAAGTGCCACACACGTCCGGACAAGAGCCATGACCCCTACTCAATCCCACCAGCAAATACACTTGCATCAAAATGCAAGGAGTAAGGGGAACAAAATTTTAAGTCTTTCTCATATAAGGGTGTTGCCACACGGCAGTCATCGAAGGGAATACCAAGCACTCATCGTAAGAGCGGGGGCACGTCGCGAGCCACAACTCTTACAAAGACTCAGCTATATCCTACTTACAAGAGATACTCATTATAACTGAGTAAAGAAAAATACAACCACCAAATAACTTGGGGCACCGAATGAACAAGACGCGAACACGCGAGCACGCAAACACGCGAGCACAGGATCACGCGAAGACGCAAGCGCGCGAACACGCGATCACGCGAAACAACTCTTCTTAAGAGGAAGCCACATATGAGGAAAACAACATCAGCATCCTATACGGAGTCAGCATTAAGTTTCGCCCCCGAAAGGCGATCCCTCCTACTAAAAAAGGTCCAGGTAACCGGCATATTGCCAAAACTCGAATGAGAGGTAATAACTCTATACGAAATACTAAACTGAATAGAACAGACTACTCGGGTAAGATATCTACCCTGAATAGTTTGATTTAATCAGACAATAGTGCAATCTGAACGTAACAGTCTAGTCGTGAATAGTCTGGTCCAATCATATTGACATTACAAGCTGAAAAGAACGAACTAGCTGAACCTGATATAAGGATCGAATAGTTCAGTCTAATCTAGTCCAGAGGGACGACATGACAGGCAACGTAGCCTTACAATGAGATTTATATCTCCATATTATTTACTAACCAATATAAATCTCTAATCAATGTGAAACAATTTGAGATAGGTTATGTACAGATACAAGAGATGTATCAAAGACACACTCTACTTAAGAGACAACACCAAGTAGAAGTTGTATACAACACTCTCTGGAATACTCTATCTACAAGCTCCCTACTTAGGCATCTAAGCCAAGTTGCGGTCACATATGTACCACTTGCATCGTCACATCAAGTAACCAAGCTAATGTCAGCACACGACGGCTAGTCGAGCGAATTGCTCAAACACAATCCTACCTTGGAAATAATACCAAGTAGCGATCACACATGTATATGCGCATAATGACATGGATGAACTACGCGCATGGACTAGAGAATGCAAATAGTGATATACCAACGAACACATACGGCTAGGAACATTTGAAAACTCCACGCCTAACATGTGTCGTCAGCCAAATGGAGTATTCATACTAAAATCTCAATACATGCACTAATTAAAGAAGATCATAGAACTTCATCTATTCTCTATTATATTGCAAGCATTGCATTTATCTAATGAAATGCATACCTTCTCGTAGGTACAAGCTTACTTATGTATCAACGACATACCCTACTCTAGAATTACACCAAGTAGCGGACTCTGTGCATATAACTTGCATCAATAATACAAGCTATCACGCTTAACACAACAACATGCCTATATTATACGCCATCAACATGTCAATACTCGACATCAACAACGAGCTCTCGATACGCTCTCTTGCGCGACATCTATTATGTCTACTCTATACAACTACATCCTGGAAATTTTCTTAAGGATTATCTACAAGTAACATGGCGCGACATCCCTGCTCGGGGGCAACCCTATGACTACACCAGGCATTCCTTGGATTTTTCAACCAAGAGGCGATCATCTACTAAGTGGCGCGACATCCTCTAAACAAAGGCAACCCCACCCAACTACATGGCGCGACATCCTCTATACGAGGGCAACCCCATGATATCTTACTGAGGAACGAGACACCCAGTATAAATTACTAAGCATTTACATGGCGCGACATCCTTTTCATGAGGGAAACCCCATGACATCTTACTGAGGAACGAGACACCCAGTATAGATTACTGAACATTTACAAGGCGCGACATCTTTTTCACGAGGGCAGCCCCATGACATCTTACTGAGGAACGAGACACCCAATATATATTACTAAACATATAAATGGCGTGACATCGTCTATACGAGGGCAACCCCATGGGAACCTACTACTACCCACAAGTAGTGTTCATTATTACGTACCAACTCTCTACGCCGGCAGGAGCATAGTCAACAATCGCCGCAATACACAACGCGGCGAAAAACTCACCAAACATACAAGTCAAGTCTTGTAAAAAGTTATCTTTTCCGTGAACAAATAACGGAAATAAAACACTCCAACCAAGCAAGTAGTGTCTTGCCACAACGTCGCCTTGGAATGGCCCAAGAGACGGAAAAAACTACAAGTTGTGCAAAACGAACTTGTACAACCCCTTGGAATAACCAGGTAGATGTGCAGTAGCATCACAAGGTCACCTCGCTTTAACGCTATAACGGGGGTGTCCAAATAGCGGATCAAAACACATTCAAAAATTGGCAAGTCGTGTCTTGCTACAACGTCGATTCGGAATGGT
Organism: Clarkia xantiana subsp. parviflora; assembly: GCA_036873135.1. Lineage (NCBI taxonomy): Eukaryota > Viridiplantae > Streptophyta > Magnoliopsida > Myrtales > Onagraceae > Clarkia > Clarkia xantiana. The sequence goes on from JAPTYO010000004.1 coordinate 45,066,667, forward strand.
TTGAAAGACGGGATAAACTACAAGGCGTATTACACGACCTTTGTCACGTCCCTTTGATTAACAAAGTGGAGGCGTACTAGCATCGCAAGGCAAGTAATTGGGTTAGCCAATAGAACGCCTTGCAACAACGTTACGCGGGATGTTCCCAACTAACGGATGGAAAAACACACCAAATTAACTAGTAGTGTCTTGTAACAACATCGCCTTAGAGTGGACTAAGAGACGGTAAAAACTAAGGTTTCGCCTCGTCGAGAAAACATACAGGCGTGTATACAGGGGTCTTTTGCATTACTACTCGCAAATGCCAAGTACCGGGAAAACGACCTTGTGCATTACTACCCATAAATGCCAAGGGTCACTCTAAGGACTTGCGCATTTCTACCCACAAATGCCAAGTGCCGGGACATTGGCCTTACGCATTACTACCCACAAATACTAAGCGTCACTCTTAAGTCTTGCACATTACTACTCATGGAATATATCAAGCACACAACATATGTGTCCAACACACATCCACCTCGCCATGCCTTGGTATAACCAAGAGGGGCACGCAATACAGGGACACATGTCCCCTAATAACAACTACGGATGCTACATCCAACAAGAGGACGAGTCTCAACTCTACTCTATAGTCCACACCACATGGACAATCATAAAAACAAAGGTATGAAATATTACTACCATGCTACCATGCATTACTAAACCATTCATGAAAGGTCTTAAACGACAATGTCAAACATCGAAACATAAACATAAAAGGTTCAAAAGGACAACACCCCAACAAGCAACCTCAACCCAAACACGGGGAGCCAAAACCATGCACAAAGCTTGGTAGAGCAAACGCAATCAAACTAATGCCACATACGAGGTACCAACACCTCCAGCGGGCTGACCAACACTCTCATCTCGAGTGGTAAACTCCACTCAACACCTATATAGCCTTTATGGCTCTTACGTACGCGCCTACACGGCATCTACATGCGTGTCTAACATGGCATTATGCGACTATTCAGGGTAACGGTACATACATAGTTATTGTACTAACGCTTATACATATATATCGATCAATGTTTGCAGGACATATATGTCTACTTACATACTCTAGGAAGAGTCTCAAGTTTCGACCATCCTAGCGAACAATACCATACTACCAAGCCAATATATACAAGGGCTAGAATATTGCAAGTTGCAATACAAACATCAATGGCATGCCTCAAGGGTATTCGCCTCAGCAAAACACATTCGAGGGCATTCGCCTTAACAACCTCAAGGGCACGCGCCTCAGCAATCTGGGAGGCATTCGCCTTAGAAGCCGGGAGAGCGATCCGTCTCTAAGACACAATACAACCAAATGTCCAGTGGCAAATGTGGAGTATATACCCAATTAATAAAAGAAGAAATAGGGGGCAACGACTCATACTTGCTCAACAAAACCTTCGATGGAGTCATACATCAGGTCGTCACTCCATTAACCTTCCCCTATGCATATGCATTCTCCTGCATAGCCTGCAAGATAAGGTTGTACGCCTCGCTATCCTCAACAACCTTCTTCTGAAGGGCAATCACATCGTACTCGAGGGCAACAACTCGAGCCCGACGAGATGAGGTTCCTGCCTCCAAGCGCGTCTTCTCCTTCGGGCTCGCCAGCTCGCGACACACCATGTCGCACATCTCCAGGAGAGCCTTCTTATAACATCAACACAAACATGCATACAACTTATAAAAGAGTAAGGATGAATACTCACAGACGCAAGACATGTCTAAACACCCTCAGCATACGAGTGCACACTCTCAGGTTTGTTGGGACGAACCTTTCAATCGCTAGGAGGGATAATCTGCTAGAACATGCGTAATCCCACATCGGGAGTAGTAAAGATGGCCTCCTTGGAAAAGCATGGCCCCCTAACAACAAAGGGTGCCCACTCCCCGCCAGTGATAACATCCTTTGCAGGACAAACCAAGCCAACTCGGATAAGCGCTGCAAGAGGCGCAATCCCTATGAACACATTCAAGGATAAACAAGAAGGGCCAAACATCACAGTATAACAAGAAAATAAAGGTAAATTACACATCTTCATGAGGAGACTCCTCCTCCAAGGTCCGGTCCCTTGACCGGGGGGCAGACATTGCACGCGCGCGAGCCTGACCTTTAATGTCCTACGCCTCGCCCATGTCGGATTTCGACCACTTGGGATCGCTAGACGGACGCACCTCGGAGTCAGCTCTTTTGGTTTTGAGAACAAGGCGGAGTGTTCACAACAGCAACACAAACGCTTCCACGCACCAAGAGGGGAAAAAACGCCTCTCGTTCAAAAACTAAGTATGGAGACGCTAAGTGCAACACAAGCGTGTCTACACACCAAGAGGGGAAACAACGCCTCTCTTTCAAAATCTAAGTACATGAAGCACACGTACGGCAATGTGATGAGAGGAGATGTAGCACCTCTCGTTCAGAAACTAGATATAATGGCAACATACATGGCGCAACGCGCGCATGTTTCGAGACATCAACAAGGTGCGACGATTCGCTTCTAAATTTTAAGTGTAAGAATATCACGAACGCCACACTATGCACGCGCAACACCGTGCACACACGTCGACACGTTAATGAGAGATCTACCACCCCACATACGAAGCACCAAACGGGTACACCAAGTGGCTATCATGTCCACATAACTCTAAGTGGCTGTTGTGTCCACCAATCGCCAAACGATTTTTATGTCTGTGCATCACATCAATATATCTATAACCAAGCAGCGATCGCACGAAGCACTCTACCTTGAAAACGCCAGGTTGGGCAACAACATGGATAGGCATGTCGCCTCGCCGACATCTGACCGACACCATGGAAGGGTACGTCGCCTCATCGACCTCTAGCCTTCTCCCTACCTCGGAAACATCAAGTAGTTGTCACTGAATGCATCCAACCTTGGAAAACCCAAGTAGCAGCCAACACGAGGGTCAACACCTCGCGTTCAAGACAACCATGTGGCGAACATCCCCAACACGGGGGCAACTCCACACTGTTGGATCACGGTTGGAACTCCGGCACGGTCTTGACGGCGATCCGAACTCCTTCGCTCCACGTAATCCTGCAAGAGGGGATAGACCGGGCGGTGACCCAGAATCCCTCTCCGATGATTAAATGAGTATCTCGATTATCGCAATAAACTGGCAAGCAAGAGTTTCGGTATTCAAAACGTATCCTGATCTGAGGTAACTTCTGCCCTTTTATAGGCGAAGAGCTACCTCAGTTACCTGGTGAACCGCTGGGGTGGTTAGCCCACGTTCCGCTTATCTCGGCCACGATCCCACCTATCTCGGCCATGATCTCGCCTATCTCGGCCACGCTCCGCGTATCTCGGCCACGATCCCGCCTATCTCGGCCATGATCTCGTCTATCTCGGCCACGCTCCGCGTATCTCGGCCTCAACCTCTGATAGCAAGTCCCGACCAATATCGGGGACTCTAGAGTTATCTCATTGTGTCACCGCTCGGGGCCCCTCGTCATCGTGACAGGGCCAACATTCTCAGGGATTCATCATCGGGGCCTATTTAAAGGCATCTCATCGGGAGCGCCCAGCTCGCCTATCGGGACCGACTCTGTCGGGACCTTTCACCATCGGGACTCCTTTTGTCGGGACCCTTCGTATTGGTCTTCTTGACCTCCTTTAGGGCCCAGTGGGCCTATTCACCGTTTACTCATCGTTAAAGGGCCTAACAGCCATAACGAAACCCACCATTTGCCCCCCAAGACATGAGGGACTTACAGTTCGTCGTGTCTTTCAACTCCCGACCTCCCGACATCGGAGTCGGGGACCTTTTTCTTGATACAGTCACTTGATACGAATCTTCTCGTTCACGTTTCCTCGATACCTCAAGGATAGTCACCAAATCCGAGAAGACTCATCGGTTCCTCAGCCATTAAATGCAGCAGGTGACGGAGTGACGTCTTTGGCACCCGTGCCTGATTTTTCGCGCCTGCTTTTTCTGAAAAAATGCTTTTCAGGCCGTTTCATCATTACGCCCCTTGCCCTTCTGTACGTTTCATCTCAACGGCTCAGATTAAAACGGTTCAATTTCGACGACCCAGATTAGAACGTCCTTTCGACTGTCCCTTCTCCTATAAAACCCTAACCCTGGGCACTGTTTCTCTTTTACCGTTTCCGTGATTTCGAAAAGCTCTGCAACTCTGAGAAATCAAGCTCTTCCTTGGCTTTCTGCTCTCTGATCAACTTTCCGGCGACCTTTAATAAGATCATCCCTTCCAGTTCGAGTCATCATGTCTGGTAAGACCTCCTTCCCTGATGCTTGTATATCTTTTCCTTCATCTTCAATTAGTTCGTTTGCAATTTTCCGGAAAACCCAATGTGCCCTTCCTTGCCATGGCTGATTTTCAGACAGCGGATCCAGTTCCGAGGGGAGGAAACCCTTCAATTTCGACTATGCACCCAACGACATTTCCAGCACTGCCTATGAGGCCGCTCTCCGGGAGGGCTGCATTACTTCTACTTGGGAACCTCGCTTCCCTTATCCTTGGCCCCGCCTCCCGAGTAACCTTGAGGTTACCCGTCCCTAGAAAGGGGAGGTATTTGTCTCCACGGGGCAAATATCGGCGGGGATTCGATTCCCCTTCTGCGGCAACCTGGTTGAGATGTGCCAACACTACAAAACGCATCCAACTACTTTCTCTCCCCATGCCATCCGCCTATGGAATGCCTTCCAGGTCCTCTGCTTCCGACAGAAGTGGGTTTACAGCCTCCAACTCTTCAGAACCTTCTGCGGGATGAAGTGCAACGAGGCCGGGGTTTGCTCCTTCTATCCCCGGATGCCCAAGTGGAACAAGGCGCAACTCGCGCTGTGCAGCTGGACCAGTGACACCTGGAAGGTTGTCAAGGGTCGGGGACTCCTGATCAACACGGGGTCCGATAACAGTGGGTGGAAGAGGAGCTACCTCTTCATCCTGAACTCTTCGATCCCCTGGCCCCGATGGGAGGTGGAAGCGGACTCTCCTCCCGCTTATCACACCTACTCTGATGAAGACTTCCAGACACTCCAGCTTATCCAGCTTTACCTATTGGGGGAGTCCTATACTCCCCTCGATGCTAATTCTCTAACGGAGCGGGACCTGGTGAATGCCGGGATCCGTCTCCTCGACATAGTCTCTGGGGGTCAACTCTTCGACGGCCCCTCCAATATGGTTCCTTGGGTAACGTTTCTGATCTCTGTTTTCCATTGTTTGCAGCTAAGAAGGTATCCGTGCTGACCAATCTCATCCTTAAGCAGGGGGAGACTGACGCTGTCCAACACCCCGCGCGTAAGAGGAAGTCAGCGAAGAAGGCTGCTGCTCCGTCGGGATCTCCCTCCGCGGAAAGGACCAAGCGGAGCCGTGTGGAGGTGGACAAACTCTTCGATGTCCAAAGTGCTGAAGAAGGTAAACAGCTCCGCTTAGCTATTAAATCATACAGGAAACAGGTTCCTAAGGAGTTGATCCCTTCGACCATGGAGGCCCGTATCGAAGAGGTTAAACGTGTCCTCCGAGGGGAAACTCCCCGCATCCTCAAGGCGGGCTATTACAAATTCCACGGGAAAGACCAATATGTTTCTCGGCTCGTCGTTTGGTTTAAGGACCCTGATCAACTTCCCGACTATATTTCTGAAGCATCTCGTCCTCTAGGTGCAGGTCACTCAGGAGCTCAGTCGGGTGCTGGAGCTTCAGCAGGGCACCACTTTCAGCAGGGGCGCCTCCTTCAGCAGGGGCACCACCTTCCGGGGCTGGAGAAACCCCGACCGGCGATCAATTTCGTCGGGTGGAAAATCTGGACTCCTCCGAGGAGACAGATGAGGGCGGCTCCCTGATTCATCGTCGGAGGACGGGACAGTCCCCCCTGAAACCAACCTCCAAGGGGCTGCCCCCCTCACCTTCTTCACAACAGCGACAGCCGTCGCCCATTCACAACTTGACTTCCTCTCCGACCCAGGGCGAGTCGGAGGTGCGCCCCTCCACGACTCGAGTCGGTCCTTCCCCTCTCCCCTTGGACGGGAGTTTTTACAAGGTCTATGACCCCGAGCAGAAGGAGGCTCCCTGGACCCCGATCCAAACGCTGCAAGGGGTCCAGCTCCGACAGGGTGACGCATACCCAGAGCTGGCTCCGCATCTGCTGGCAGGCTCAATCCTGCCCTCTCTGAGGTTTCCGATTTCCTTGGATCGGGAGGGCATCCGCAGGGATGTTCAAGAAATGTCTATCCGTCGGATAGAGGTAAGGCTCTTACTTTTCTTCCCTTCATCAATAAGGCAGGTTGTTCATGTGCTAACACTTCTCTTCTTTCCTTCGCAGGAGATGGCGGACATCAACCGCTGCTTCGGGTACATCTTTGCCTTCGAGGAGGCCCTGGAGCAAGAGCGGGCCAAGGGGGCTCCCCGGTTTTAGCCAAGCTTAAGGAGGATCTCGCGACCTCCGAGTCTTCGAGGGGAAAACTGGCCAAGGAGCAGGCCATCCTCGACCGAAAGACTCGGGACCTCCAAAAGCAGGTTCACGACTGCGAGGTGCTGCTGAAGCAGGAGCAGCAGGGGCGACTAAAGGATGCAGAAGCTCGGGACAAACTTGTCCTTGAGAAGATGGCTCTGGAGGAGCAAATTGCTGAGGTTCCTGCGAAGCTGGTCGCGGCTGAGACCAAGGGCCGAGAAGATTATCGGGGGTCCGAGGACTTCCAAGCTGACGCGGTGAAATTCTGCACCGCGGAGGTGGAGAACACCCTCTTCAACGCGGTCGAGGAGCTCCATCTGGAGTTTGGCGACGCCATCAACTTTGACAAGTCCGCGACTCTCGCTCCCTTTGCGAATAAGTACTTCGCCCTCTCAGAGGAGAGTGATGAGGGGAACACTCCCGCGGGTGTTGAAGACATGGCGGAGCCTCCAAGTGTCGATGCCCCGATAATCGACCCTCCAGCAGCTGAACCTGTGGAAACTTCTGCCACAGATCTTGTGGACCCTGCTCTCGCTGACGCCAACAAGGCCCAAGCTTAAATGTTTTTATCTTTATAGTCCTTGTAATTTTCCTCTCCTTGTAATGCATCCTCGGGCCTTTGAGCCCTCATCAATATCAAACTATCTTAGTTCCGCTTTATTGCACTTCTCAAAGCGACTTAACTATGCCACTTAAGGCGAAACCTCGCTACTTAAGATATTTCAACACATCACTTAAGACGATTTAGCCCACACCACTTAAGGCGATTTAATCGTGCCAACTAAGGCAATTCAATCCGCATCACTTAAGACGACTTAACCAACACTTAGAATAAATCCAAGAACCATGCATCACTTAAGACGACTTAATCTCGTGCACCACTCAAGGCGACCTTTTCTCGTGCACCACCTAAGGTGACTTTTCCTCGTGCACCACTTAAGGTGACTCAACAACACTTAGAATAAATCTAAGAATAATCTGATCGGAAGTAACCTCTTTATTTATTGATGGCACAAAATTTTCTTACATCGAATCAAACGATAAATAACTTACACCACTTAAGGCGATTTTACATCGGGCATCACTTAAGGCGAATTTTCATCGGGCACCACTTAAGGCGACTTTTCATTAAGCATGATATTTCTTCAAGTGTTCGCCACTAAAAGAATGCTTCAATACTCTGCCATCGAGGTCTTCCAACTTATACGCATTTGGGGCTGGCATCCCCACGACCTTATAAGGTCCTTCCCATTTTGGTGACATCTTGTTGATCCGATCCAAAAGGGTAAACTCGTTCCGACTCCAAATCAGCTCCCCGACGAAGAACTGTCGGGACTTAACTCGCCGATTGTAATATCTGGCCGTCGCCAAACGCATTCGAGCCTGGACTTCATCGGCTTCCCGCCTATTTTCTTCGAGCAAGTCCAAATCCAGACGTCTCATTTCATCATTCGTCAAAAGCTCATAATATCTCATCCGATGGGACGCCACAGCTACTTCCACGGGAGCAACGGCCTCCGTGCCATAAACAAGGCCAAACGGAGTCTCCCCAGTTGATCGTTTGGGTGTCGTTCTAACAGCCCAAAGCACGTTTTCCAGCTCGTTCAGCCATTTGCCCTTCAAGGCATAGACCCTCTTCTTCAGGCCATCCATCACGATTTTATTGGCTGACTCCACCTGGCCATTAGTCTGAGCATGATGGACAGAGGCTGTCCGATGCTCGATATTCAACTCCTCCAGATACTCCTTCACTTGAGCCCCGTTAAACGGTGGACCATTATCGCTGATCACCACCTTAGGAATCCCGTATCTGGATATTATATGGGTTTTGAGAAACTTGACGATTTGATTCCCCGTCGTCTTGGCCAATGCCTTAGCTTCTATCCATTTCGAAAAATAATCGATAGCCACAAGCAAATACTTACACTGACCTTGTGCCTGTGGGAGAGGTCCCACCAAGTCGATACTCCACTGCGCGAAGGGCCAAGCACTCTTGATAGACATCAGATTAGCAGCCGGAGCCACAATATTCGGGGTGTACCGCTGGCACGCATCACAGGATCGGACTAACAACGTCACCTCCTTGCTCATCGAAGGCCTATAATAGCCCAAATTCAGCACTTTCCTCGTAATGGATCGGCCCCTTCATGACAACCGCGACCCCTTCGTGCACCTCCCTAAGGATCCGACTTGTGTCGGGCTCAACCACACATTTCAAGTAAGGAGTCGAGAACCATCCCTTTTTGTACAACTGATTGTCCACCACCACGTAATTAACCGCGATCCGACGTATCCTGTCAGCTAGTACTCCATCATCAGGGACTGCCCCCGTAGTCAGATACGCGACTATCGGGGTCATTCAAGTGGGTTCATCCTCCAACCCTGCTTCAATGGCACACACCTGCGATGGGTCGGTGGTCGATAAGATCACCTTCTCCAAAAAGTGCACCTTCCGATTTTCTTCTAGGGGTGCCCCCAAGGCAAATTTGCTCAAGGCATCCGCTTCCGCGTTTTCCTCCCTCGGGATTGCCTCGATGTCGAAACTTTTGAAGCTCTCCTTCAAGACTTGCACCTCACGAAGGTACTTCTCATCATCGGGCTCTTCGCCTCATATCGTCCTTGGACTTGATTCACAATCAGGCCCGCGTCACATTTCACCCGTAAGTGACCAACTCCCGTACCTTTGGCAATTTTCAGGCCTGTGATAAGAGCCTCATACTCAGCTTCGTTGTTGGTGGCCCTAAACGTTAAGGCCAAAGCATATCGGAGGGGCTCACCCCCGCCTGGTGGTATCAACACGAACCCTGCTCCTGATCCATCTGAACTCGAAGAGCCATCCGTGTACATTTCCCAAGTATTTTCCTTATTTGGTTGTTCTGATTGCTCTGCCATTTTTGGTTGCTCTGCTATCGGGACCTCCATGGTTGCCCCCTCTACAGGGCCCGCTTCTTCCAGATCGGGGGCTGTAGACTCTGCTATGAAATCCTCCAACGCCTGGCCCTTAATAGCCGTTCTCGGAGCAATGAGAATGCGGAACTCACTAAGCTCGACTTCCCATTTCACCAATCTCCCCGACGCATCAGGTCGGTTCAAAAAATGCTTCAAAGGCTGATTCGTCAACACAGTAATCTCATGCGCATGGAAGTAAGGCCTTAGCTTCCGAGCAGTAATGATCAACGCAAAGAGATACTTCTCAACGGCGGGATAATTCATTTCAGATTTGGCAAACGCCTTGCTTACATAATACAAGGGGACTTGATTACCCTCGCCAATCTTCACTAACACAGAGCTAATGGCAAATTCAGAAACAGCCAAATATAGATAGAGCGGCTCGCCTGGGATCGGTTTCGCCAATGGCGGGAGGATGCGAAGGTGCTGCTTGAGTGCCTGGAATGCCTCTTCACACTTGGCAGTCCACTCAAACTTCTTGTTGGCCCTCAGAACTTCAAAAAATGGCATGGATCGGTCACTCGCCTTGGACAGGAAGCGATTCATTGCAGCTAATCGGCCATTCAGCACTTGCACCTCACGATGATTTATCGGGGACTGCATCTCCTCGATTGCCCTCAGCTTCTCGGGGTTCACCTCAATTCTTCTTTGGCTTACCATAAAGCCAAAACACTTCCCCGAGTGCACTCCGAAAGCACATTTGGTCGGGTTCAAGCGAACCTGATGGAGCCTCATCCGCTCAAACGCCGTGGCTAAGTTGTGAACATGATCCTCAGCCTGTCGGGACTTCACCAGCATATCATCCACGTAAGCCTCCATGGTTTTCCCCAGCATGTCTCCGAACAACTTATTCACCATCTTTGATAGGTTGCCCCGGCATTGATCAATCCGAAGGGCATGACATCGTAGTGATAGATGTCACTATCAGCATAAAAAGCTGTGTGGGGGGCATCCTCCTTAGCCATCTTGATCTGATTATAGCCCGAGTAAGCATCCATGAAGCTCAACAATTCATGTCCCGACGTGGCATCCACCAACTGGTCGATTCTCGGAAGCGGGTAACAATCCTTCGGGCAAGCCTTATTCAAGTCGCGGAAATCCACACACATCCGCCATTTCCCATTGCTCTTCTTCACCAGAACCGGGTTGGCGACCCAAGTCTGGAATCGGAGCTCCTTGATAAATCCAGCGTCGAGCAACCTGCCCACCTCCTGTAGAATCGCGATCCTCTTGTCTGCGCCCATCGGACGCCTTTTCTGCGCGATAGGCTTGATCGCGGGATCAATCTTCAACTCATGCTCAATCACATCAGGACTGATTCCTAGCATGTCACTCGGGGACCAGGATAACAGCTCCTTGAACTCTTTCAGCAGCTCAATCAATTCTCGGGCCCTCTCGTCGGACAGGGCGGACCCGATTTTCACCTTCCTCTGAGGTCCGTCAATCTCGACCTCCTTCAAGTCCTCCATAGGGGCGGGACGCCCAAACTCCTCTCTGGGATCAGCATCGGTCTGAAGGATAGTCATAGCCTCCCGTCTTTTCCTTCGGGTGGCATTAACATAGCGCTTCCTGGAAGCCACCTGGTCGCCCTTGACCTCCCCGACTCCGTGGTCGGTCGGGAACTTCATCTTCTGGTGAACAATCGAGGCAATAGCCATCAGGGGATTGATGGTGGTTCTCCCGATAATCGCATTATAAGTCCCTACGGACTCAACCACCACGAAGTCCTCATTTCTCCTCTTCGCTTTCCACCCGCTACCGAACTCCACTGGTAAGGTGATCATTCCCAGCGGATAGGAGGTAATACCAGAGAATCCAACCATCGGGAAGTTCACCTCCTTCAGATCCTTCTTCGTTTTTCCCATGGCCTCCAGAGCATCCATAAACAGAATATCGGAGGAGCTCCCTCCGTCAATCAAGATCCGCTTCATCTCGTACCCATCCACGTCCAGGGTCACGACCAAAGCATCATCGTGTGGACTCTCCACACCTACCAAGTCCTCCGCTGAAAAGGAGATCACCATCTCTTCCTTCGCGGTCCAAGATCGGGACCTCTTGCCTAGCACCACATCAGCGGAAATTCTAAAGGCATAGACTTCCCGAGAGGCTGTGGTGTCACCTCCTGCGGCAAATTCTCCGTGAATCACATTGATGGTGCCCCGCTTCTTCTTACGGGCACCAGAAGACTCTGGCTCCGACTTCTTCTTCTTTGGGGACCGATCGCAGGATCGGGAACGGGATCGAGATCGGGAACGTGATCGACACGGCCTCTCCGCCACAAACTCTTTAAGCTTCCCCCTCTGGATCAGCTTTTCGATTTCCTTCTTCAACTCCCGACAATGGTTAGTGTCGTGACCGCTGGCGCGGTGGAACCGACAATAACGATCGGTGCGGGATCCCAAAAACTCTCCTTCCTTCTTCGGGGGGTACCGGGAGATACCCTGTCGATCCATCACCGTTAACACCTCCGCCATGGAACTATTAAGAGGGATGTTATAGTCCTCCCGCTTGTCCTTCCTTGGGGGACGTCTGTCCTCCCTTCGATCAGAACGACCTCGACTCCGACTGCCCTCGGACTTATCCTTCCGCTTATGGTCGTCCAATGGCTTGAGCGACTGCTTCCCCCTATTTGACTTTGGAGGATCCAGCTCTCCAGCAGCTATCTTCGACTCTTGCACGTCGATTTGCTGCTTCACTCTCTTCTGCAGTGCTTCCATGTTCCACACAGCCTTCTCAGCCACGCCGTGCATCAGGTCGGAACCATAGGGGGCTGTCAGGTTCCGAAGGAAGGTACGAATGGTCTCTCCCTCCGATATCTCCTCATCAATCTCCGCCACACTGGCAGTGTACCGCTGGTAATAATGCGCCAGCGACTCGTCGGGCCACTGCACCACCTGGGCGAGGGACCTCACGCTCTTCCAGAGGCGCTGACGGCCCTGGTATTGCTGGATAAAGCGGTCGTGCATATCAGCCCAGCTGGAGATGCATCCTGGGGGCAGGCTGAAGAACCATGTCAGGGCCCTTTCTCCGAGTGTACCTGGGAACAACACACACACAATATCGTCATTCGGGGCCCCGCCTAGACAGGCCATGAGGTGTTTCTGGACGTGGCGAACTGGATCTCCTTCGCCATCATACTCCTTAATCGTGGGGGTCCCTAGCCCTGGCGGGGCGAGGGTGTCTATCGGTCGGGGAACAAAGGGATGAGTGGACCGATCCCTCAGTTCCGACATCATCTCCTTCTGGTCCCCCATGCAGATGTTCACGATCTTCACCACCTGGTCGGGGGTGATGGGACCATTAAGGGGAATGGTCCTCTGATGCACCGGTCCTGGCCCATCAATCACAAATCGCTCCGACTGAGCGGGTTCCTTACCCTTGTCCTGGTTTCTGGGCTGGGCCTCCTGGACATTCTGAACCTCCCTTGGTGGAGGCACCTCCTCCTGTCTCTTGGCAGCCTCTCTTCGCTCTAGGAGAGCCTCCATGGCCTCCAAGAACATCGGCATGGCATCTGCCACAACCTTCTTCAGGTCCGCGTTTGGAGGAGCATCCTCCTCCCTATTCTCTGGGTGTCTTGCCGTATCCTCAGGAACTTCGTGGTGCTCCCCTGTTCGGGAAACCTCAGCAGTGAGATTTTGGTCCTCAGCATGCTCCGGTAGCGAGTTCAGTGTTCCAGCAGGATGACGGGAACCACTAGATCGTCCTTTCCTTCTCTGCTTGCCAGCCGCTATTGAACGAGTAGAAGTCATCTTCGCTTTTCGTTACATTTCCCACAGACGGCGCCAATGTTGGATCATGGTTGGAACTCCGGCACGGTCTTGACGGCGATCCGAACTCCTTCGCTCCACGTAATCCTGCAAGAGGGGATAGACCGGGCGGTGACCAAGAATCCCTCTCCGATTCTTAAATGAGTATCTCGATTATCGCAATAACTGGCAAGCAAGAGTTTCAGTATTCAAAACGTATCCTGATCTGAGGTAACTTCTGCCCTTTTATAGGCGAAGAGCTACCTCAGTTACCTGGTGAACCGCTGGGGTGGTTAGCCCAAGTTCCGCTTATCGCGGCCACGATCCCGCCTATCTCGGCCATGATCTCGCCTATCTCGGCCACGCTCCGCGTGTCTCGGCCACGATCCCGCCTATCTCGGCCATGATCTCGTCTATCTCGGCCACGCTCCGCGTATCTCGCCCTCAACCTCTGATAGCAAGTCCCGACCAATATCGGGGACTCCAGAGTTATCTCATGTGTCACCGCTCGGGGCCCCTCGTCATAGTGACTTGGCCAACATTCTCAGGGATTCATCACCGGGGCCTATTTAAAGGCATCTCATCGGGAGCGCCCAGCTCGCCTATCGGGACCGACTCTGTCGGGACCTTTCACCATCGGGACTCCTTTCGTCGGGACCCTTCGTATTGGTCTTCTTGACCTCCTTTAGGGCCCAGTGGGCCTATTCACCGTTTACTCGCCGTTAAAGGGCCTAACAGCCATAGCGAAACCCATCACACACCTACAGACTTATAAGTTCGCAACTACTACATAAAAAACATCCCCCGTCCGGGGGAAACTCTATGTCAGTAAGGGCCTTGTCCCGACACTTATATACCCTATACGGCACTACACGCGTATGCGCAACCCAACACTACGCGCGTCGGCGCGACTTAGCTCGCATCTATCATGGAACATTCATCGGCAACACGTCGGAGGCCTAACACCTCGCGACTAAGGGGATAGTGCACCCATGATTAGAATCGGCACTTGCTTACACCTATGCGATCTATACGCCTATACGATGCATACATTCGCATACTCGGCCACGTCAGTACAAACGCTCCCCCTCCTGGGGCAATACTATATCGACAAAGCCTCGTCTCTCAATACATACGTTGCGAACATACTCCTATTATGAGGCGTTCGCTAACGACATGGCGGATGCATGACGTCTCGCAATCTCAAGACCCGCGCGTCCGTAACACACATTCCTCCGCGTAGCGTGAGGGCAAAGGTTTACCTCTCCTTAATTTTTTCTAACTCTTTTTATGAGTCTTCAGCATACGCCCATGCTTACATATTCTCGCATACATGCGTACACCATGTTTGTATACATATCTGTAAACAGCTAATTTTGGTACACGCGACACGTATGTAACATGTTAAAAATGTTATGTGTACGCGTTTAAAAAAGGAAATATTTAAATATGGAAGGTCATGGGGTTGCCAAAAATAGACTCAGTTTAAATTAGGACAATACATATGTAATAAATGATGTAATAATCAGAAAATATATAGTATATATTTATGGAAAAATTCATAAATATATATATATATATATAATTTTCGGATTTATTGAGTGCATATTAGAGAAAATATGTTTTTTCCTAATTTTTGGGTCTAGTTTAGCTATAAATAGTCCCTAGTATCTATGTAATAAGGACACACAGAAAAATCATAATAAAATATCATTATTTTTCGTAATTCGTGCAAAAGAAATTTTTTTTTCCCGTCTGACTCCACAGCTGCCGGAGGTCCATCGGTGGCCGCCCGCTGTCGCCGTCCAGCACCGGGAACCACGCTTCGCCGCTCGCCTGACCAGGACGCCACCACTGCCGTGCTGCCCCGCCTACCCAGGTCCACCGGTCGATCGCTGCTGCCGCTGCAAGCTCCGGTCACGCCACCCAGCACCGCCAATTTCCTACTGCTGTGCCTGCGGCCGATCTCGCCGTCCACCGAAAATCCAGCCGGCGCTGCGCCTTCGCCTGACGTCCCGCAGTCGTGGTCCCGATCTCCGTCCTGTCGGCGCCGTCCTAGTCTGCTGCTGTCCTGGCCATCTCCCTGCAATCTAAAGGTGAGTTTCCCCGCTGTAGTTTTTTATTTATTTATTTACTGATATTATTATTATTATGGGTATTATTGTACCATGTTAATTGGATAGTTAGATGTAAATTAATTAGATAGCATGTGCTATTGTACATATGTATGTGACATGTAACTGTTTGTCATAATTTTGAGCATGTTTAATTTCGTTTAGACTTTAACGTAATTAGGAGTTTTAGATGCTTAATAATATTTTAATGTTCAGTTTTATCAGTAATAATAGTGTCGCGTGAAAATTAGTTTTTTTTTTTTACGATAGATTAATTCGTCGTAAAAGCACACTTCAATTTTTTAATTGGCAAACATGTTAATTAGGTACCGAAAGGGCGTGATTAGAAAAATATTTTTTAATTCGTAACAGAACCCCCGAACTCGAATCTTTTAACGCAGGCCAATTAATTTACTTAGGTACTAATTCGTTCTTTACCTAGGTAATTTAGGTTTCTAGTTAGCCGTAACTAGCTAGTGGCGACTCTTTAAAAAAATGCACGTTTTCAAAACGTAATTCGCCATAGGTCAGATTTTAGGTCCGACAATTTGGCGACTCTGCTAGGGACACATTTAGAGGGTTCGGGCTTGTTAAAATTGCACGTTTGCCATGTTTTAGTTTTGTATAAATGTTACTCTAATATTTTTTGTTTTTTGGAAGGTACAAGTTTTTTTTACTAACGTTTATTTTTCTTGATTAAAACCTGCACACATCACTCTAGAATAAGAACCAAAACGCCTAAAACCCAGGGCGACTAAGATCCCCGGAGGTTTAGTACGGTACGACCGGAGCGGCTGGGCCGCCGGTACGGCTCGGAAAAACTCTACTCGCTTGTGAAGGTCCTATGATCCCTGTGATGGGGGCGAGGAAACCACCTTTTTGGGAATCTGTCAGTGGAACCAACCATAGAGCAAAGCAAAAAACACACTACCCGAAGCTTCAATCCGGCCGATATGCGTACATGCGTGGTTTTCGTCTTTTGCTTTGTAATTCTCGACCTTTAGGTTTTATGGTGTATAGGATATGGGTCCATGTGTAATCTTACTCTTATAATGTTGTAATTGTAATTGTGGCGTGGATATTAGTAGAAATTTTACTTTTAAGTGTCATTCGTTTCACAACCTCTAAAAACGCTTTATAATCCATTTTTGGTAAGGATGGAAGCACTGCGCAAATGCCCGCACATCACGGCTTTGCCGGCCCCCAAGGAGGATATCAATCGCATCTGGAATGCCATGCTAAGCACGGAACGAGAGTACGTCACCAAGATCATTGGCAGAATTCAACGTCTCCCCGACTATCCAGTAGAATGGCACATGCTTGATGCCTTAACCAACTTTTGGGACCCATAAAAGGCGGTGTTCGTCATCAATGGCATAGAGCTAACCCCCACGCTAGAGGAATACGGACAACTAGTCCAAGGCGTCAAGTGGAATAGGAAGATTATACTGCCACAATTTGGAGCCCCGGAGAGATGTATCATGTCTGCCCTTCTACGAGCTAAAAAATGGAGGGTAGCTGACGAGCTTAAGGTGAATGTAGAGCATGGCATATCTATCGAGCGTTTAATAAAGTGGATCGAATTTAGAATGAAAGATGATCGAGCGATCCGATGAGCAACCCACGCCTATCTCTTACTATTTTTTGGGACTGTCTTATTCCCCCGCTCCAAAAGCCATATAGACGTGGCCCTGGCACACGTCGTCCTTCAGGTGGTCGAAGGCAGAGGTTACACAGTGGCGTTGCTTGCTGAAACAATCACGTCACTAAATCTCGTAAAGGCTAAAGGAAAAGGGGTAATTAGGGCAAGTCCAGCTTTACTACAAATATGGTTTTTAAGTCACTTAGTTGAGATTGGCGCGGGTTTCCCCAAATTTCGCTTCCTCATTGACCAACAAATTATATCAACGATGATAGATTATTCTCACCATGTAAATAGGGGATGGAGTGCCCTTGAGTGGAAAAAGCATTTTTCGAAACTTTTACCTAAAGATATTTTGTGGGTAGCTCGTTGGTTTTCACCAAAACCCGTATTTTTAAAATGCAAAGATTTCAAAGGTATTCCTCTTATTAGTCACCTAGGCTCAGTGGTCACCTACCCGGCTCGAGTCACACGACAGCTTGGGGGCCTCCAAGGTATACCAACGAGCGCAACGGGATCTTCTCTGGTTTTCAACTGGCACGACGACAAAATCACTCAAGCCGCACTCAAAAAAGGTGTCGAGCAGATTCAAAAGATTTGGGAGAACCGAGATAAGGAGAAAATCCAAATGCCAAATGATCTAGGAGAAGAGGAGAGGATGTATTGCGCCACCAAAGAATACATTTACCGGTTTCATACTACCCCAAGGGAGTCCCTCATTGACCCTACAGAGATCCTCGGACAAAACCGCAAGCTCAAAACCCCTCTAATGAAGATGTGTACGATACACTGACGGCTCGGGTAGAAATGCAGTGCGCAACATGGGTCCAAGACTGCGCAAGAGCAAAAGAAGAGGTCATGAAGTTACGGGAAGACCTAGGCAAAGAAAATGCCACCGTCATGCACCAACAGTGGGCTATTAAAGTAAAAGAGAGACAGAAGACGCGGTTAAGTGCTGATCTTGAAAAGTTCAAACTAAGAGCAAGAATACTGAAACTTTTTTCAAAACATTTGTCTGTCGCATTCGTTAGGACTAAAGAACAAACACTCGACGCACTCGGCGAGTTGCGCAGTCGTGTAAAGCGTTTTAGAGTTTAAATATTATTTGTAAAACTATCTCCTTCATGAATAAAACGCTGAAATGAATGGCACACTTTTTTTTAAAAAAATCATGCATGGTATTCGGTGTCCACATTTTGAATCGTCGATTTTTCCCAACGCAGGAAATATTTAGCTAATACTGGCACGAACGCGACTAACAACTAAAAGGAAAACACTGAGAAGATCGAGCAACACGACAAGCGAATGGCCGAGATCGTGGAAGCCAACGCAAAGATGCATCAGGATATGGCCGACATGTCATCTAGCATGGAACGCATCATGGAACTACTTGAAGCTCAGTCAGCTCACCGCGTCCCAAACCCAGCTTTGCTACCAGAAATCACAAGTCCAACCTCCTCCAAAACGCCCGTGCCGCCGTGCTTCCCGAAGTCACGGTAGAACCTCCTCGTGACCAACCCCCGGCTTTAGTCATACCAGACCAATCCGCACCAAAGCCGTATGTCCTTCCAAATCCAACAACAATATATGGGCCCGTGAACAAAGGGGGTGCTGCCGGCGCAAATGCATTCACATCATCACCGGTCATCGAATCCGAGCAGGATCGCCGCTTGAAGAAAATGGAGGAAAAGATGAAGGCTCTGTCCGGATTTGAGAAGTACGGGGGCATTGGTTACTCCGACTTATGCTTATTCCCTGACATGTCAAGACCAGAGAAGTTCAAAGTGCCTTATTTTGAGAAATATGATGGCACCGGAAATCCCATCGTACACCTGAGGATTTACCATGCAAAGATGGCCCCTTATCAGCAGTACGAGAAGTTCTTGATCCAGACATTCCAGGAGAGCTTGAAAGGAGCAGCTTTGGTTTGGTTCGTCAGCTTGAAGGCCGGTGATATCTCAACCTGGGAGGACATGGCTAACACTTTTGTTCGCCAATACAAGTTCAATCTGGACACCGCTCCGACTCGCATGGATCTTCAAGGCATGGAGATGACTGGCGGACAATCCTTCAGAAACTACATGCAGGCCTGGAGAGAGAAGGCCGCCGGAGTCCGACCACCACTGGAAGACACAGACGCAGTATCTATGTTCGTCGGAACTTTAAAGGGAGCTTACTACTCCCATTTATTGGGACATGTTTATGCAAATTTTGCCGACCTGGTAAAATCCGGAGAGATGATTGAGCAAGGAATCCGAATGGGGAAGATTGAAGATCCTCTCAAAGGCTACCAAGGAGATGGTCTAAAAAAGGGTGGCGCCAAAAAAACGCTCCTGAAAGATGCAACTGTAGGCGCAGTCTACCCGATGCAATTGACAACCCCCACGGCTCTGCCAGTGACTCAAGTACCCCCGGCTCCACAACCCTCCTTTACGGGCGGACAAGCAAATCGAGCTAATTTCAGGCAGAGGGAAACAAGGGCCTTCACCCCTTTACCTGTGTCAATGGAAGAAGTGTACCAGAAGATGTTGGAACAAAACCTCATCGGCCCCGAGTTCATGAGGCCAGATTCGAGGGTACTCAATGACGATCCAAACTCGAGATGCGAGTTCCACATGGGAGTTGCTGGACACTCGATAGAGAAATGTACTCGTCTGAGGCACAAAATTCAAGACCTCATTGACAATAAGCTCCTTATTCTCAACCCAATCCCTCCTCCTAATTTCAAGACAAACCCTTTGCCGCAACACAACGCTGGTTCATCATCATCCATCAACATTATCTGTCTCGAAGGGGAGTCGTCAGAAGATGTCGCTATTGCAGTAATCACGCCGTTCGTACTTAATTATATGCCTGAACAGTCGGCCAGGTTTCCACTAGTGATGCAAGGCCCGACTCCTTTCCAATATGAAAGCAACAAGAAGGTCCCTTGGAATTACGAAGCTCAGATAGTCGGAGCAGCAAAACCAGACGATCATGTTATGGTCATGACACGTTCGGGTCGTTCGTACATGGAGGATGTTGCTAAAGATAAGGCTGTAGAAGTAGCACCGAAGAAGAAGGTGACTGACGAAGAAACTGTGGACTTTGTAAAGTTCATGAAGGAAGGAGAGGACAAAGTGATTGATCAGCTTCGCAAGACTCCGGCTCAAATTTCTTTGCTTGCTCTCCTCTTAAGCTCAGAAAGTCACCGTGAAGCTCTCATGAATGTGCTCAAAGAAGCGTTAGTGCCGAAGGAGACCTCTGCTGAACAGATGGGTAATGTTATTGGCTCTATATTCTCGAACCAGATCTATTTCGGGGATGATGATCTAGGAGTTGACGGTCGGAACCATGTGAAAGCCCTCCGCATCGTCTGCAAATGTAACGGATTCGTGCTTTCGAAGGTCATGATTGACGGTGGCTCGGCATTCGATGTTTTCCCACTATCCACGCTCAAGCAAATGAATATTGACATGTCCCATATCCATACGAGTAAGTCGGCAGTTCGAGCTTTTGATTGCACGAGGAAGGAAGTTTATGGAGAGATTGAGTTGCAGGTCGAGATTGGTCCGAATGTTTTTTATGTCACTTTCAGGGTCATGGATATCCCGAATGTTTTCAGTCTTCTCTTGGGAAGACTATGAATCCACGTGGCTGGGGCAGTTCCATCCACCCTACACCAGAAGCTGAAGTACGTGATCGACAACCGCCTTGTGGAAATCAGGGGAGAAGGTGATCACAACATCTATCAGGAAACGGCGGTCCCTGTCATCAGCACTAGTGGAGATGAGCCACACGCATACCATTCCTTTGAGCTAATCTCCGTCATCAGGGATTGGGGAGAGCCAACGCTGAGCAAAGAAGACATCATGGTGGGGAGGTTCATGTTGAAGAATAATTTCGTCCCGGGTCAAGGCCTGGGTATTAGGTGTCAAGGAATCCCGCGTCCACTCCAGCTGAAGGAAAGTGTATGCAGATACGGGCTAGGGTATTCCCCGTTCCAAGAAGATGATCAAAGTGCACATGGAGAGCAACAACTGAGGGATTTCCAGAGGGGACGATTCGCTAGAAGGTGGAGGCCTATGAACATTCCGCCACTGTCAGTGACTTTCCCGGGGCCAGCTCATGTCATTCGAACTGATGAGGATGAAGCATTACAAGCCATAGCTGGATTCTTCATCACCGACACCACAGTTTGAGCCATCCTTGAAGAAGTTTCCCCAGGCATTTATGTCCGACCGTTTGTTGAAGGAGAAGCAATCGCCAATTGGTTTTCGATTCCAGTTTATGCTCTTTGGCTTAGCGATGAGTAAGATTTATGAGTTTCTGTTGTACTCCTTTGCGCGGCAAGATCATGAGCCCCGCATTGGAAAGAGGGATTTTGTCATGATCTTATCAATATAAATAAATCCCTTTATTTCAATTTTACTCATTTTCACTTATTTCTCGTCAAATTCGCATTGATTCCGGTTATTTTCCTTACCGTAGGAAAAATACAAGAAAACTCGAAAGCCATGAAGATGTGATTCCATCAGAGGAATATAATGATGACCATGTTCCGATCGAAATAAGAGAGAGAGATTCAAAGAGAGAAAGCCATCAACTGCCGAAACTATCGAAATAGTTAACATCGGTACGAAGGAAGAACCCCGAGAGCTCAAAATTGGGGCAACCCTTGATCCTTCTCAGAAAGCCCAGATGATCAAGCTACTTGACGAGTACAAAGAGATCTTTTCTTGGTCATATTCTGACATGCCAGGTTTAGATACAGCAATTGTGCAACATACTCTGCCCATAGATACCGAGAAGTTCAAACCTAAAAGACAACATTTAAGGCGGCATAGTCCAGAGTTACTCCTCAAGATCAAGGAAGAGATCATCAAGCAAATTAACGCGGGGTTCCTTGAGGTTTGCAACTACTCCGAGTGGGTCACCAACATTGTCCCTGTACCGAAGAAGGATGGTCGTGTTCGAGTCTGTGTTGATTATCGAGACCTCTACAAGGCTAGTCCGAAGGACAACTTTCCACTCCCTCATATTGACATGTTAGTCGATAACACGGCACGGCACAACATGTTCTCATTCATGGATGGGTTCTCTGGATACAATCAGATCAAGATGGCAGAAGATGACAAGTCAAAAACCACTTTCATCACAATGCGGGGGACGTTTTGCTACAAGGTCATGCCTTTCAGACTCAAGAATGCGGGGGAAACTTACCAGAGAGCAATGGTGACATTGTTCCATGACATGATGCATAAGCAGATAGAGGTGTACGTCGTTGATATGATCGCAAAATCCCGCGAAGATGAAGACCACCTTGTCAACTTGCGGATGCTCTTTGAACGGCTCAAGAAGTTTAAACTCAAGCTAAATCCAGCAAAATGCACATTCGGAGTAACATCCGGTAAGTTGCTGGGCTTTATAGTCACAAGAAGGGTATAGAAGTGGATCCCGACAAGGTCAAAGCTATACTAGACCTTCCATCACCGTCTATCATCAAGGAGGTCAGAAGCTTGCTCGGACGTTTGAATTACATCGCGAGGTTCATCGCCAATATGACGAACAAGTGTCAACCTTTGTTCCGCCTCTTGCGGAAAAATGCATTGATTGAATGGGATGAAGAGTGTCATAATGCCTTCAAGTCAATCAAAGAATATCTTGTCAATTCACCGGTTCTGGTCCCGCCTGTTGGGTTATAAATAAACCCGACTATGTATGTACGTTCTTGGTCTATGGTGATTTCCTACAGGTGACAGGTTGAGTACGCTTTCAGGGTGAGGAGAAGAAGTCGACGACCTTTCTTGTTTATTCCAACCATTTGGAGATAAAAGGTCGACTACCAATCATGAAGAAGTCGACTCCAAAAGAATGACTGGTCGACTATAGAGACTTAGAGAATCTTCCAGAGGCCAGGTGGCGACTTGTTTCCCACCGTCTCCAAGGGAAAACCTTCCCTCGAAATAAAGACAGGTGGCGACCTGCTTCCCACCGTCTCCAAGGGAAAACCTCCCCTCGAAGTAAAGATGAGGTGGCGACCTGCTTGTCACCTGCTTCAGCCGCCTTAGGAAAGACTTCCCTCCTAAGTAAAAGTGAGGTGGTGACCTGCTTGTCACCAGCTGACTGACAACCGCTTCTATCAGCCAATCACAAATGACTGATTGCCGCCCCTAGGCAACCAATCAGAGGCCAGTAGCCGCTTCTACAAAGTCGGTAAACTTCCCCTATAAATAGGGACTATTTCTATATACTTCATTACATTCAATCTGCTCTGAATACTTATATATTATACTCCCAAATACATTACTAACTTAAGCTTCGGAGTGGAATCAGGGGCCATCCCAACCCCTTTTTAGGTGCTCGACCTTACAAGTCTCCCGGAGGAAATCAAGTCCTCGAGAGAGCTACGTCCAAGGCGAAGCCTAGAAGTCCATTCCGTGAAGTTTGATGCCACGTCATTTTGATCCCAACATTTGGCGCCGTCTGTGGGAACAGATCAAAAAGTCATGGCTGCCGAAAAGAGCAAGATTTCCAACACTCCGGTGGAAGAAAGGAGCAGTCCACCAGTGGATCCTACCACATCGAGGCCAATCCCCCAAGAAGATCCCCCAATACCCCAATCTAATGGTATTGGTGACGATGAAACCCTCAACCATTCCAAATCTCTGCAAAATTTGGAAGATGCGAGGACAGCTCCCCAGGCTGTTTCTCCGGAGGTAATAGCCGCCTTTATTACTTTTTGGAATGAAACCCAAGCAGGGGCTGTTCCAGAGAAAAGAGAGCCAACCCAAGAGGCCTCACAAAAGGAAGAAGTAGCTTCCAGTGTGAAAATCCAGGAGAAGAATCCCCTGGAAAAAGAAACCCCTAAAGCTCCCGAGGCCGAAACGGTGAGCAAGGAACCTGTCCTGTTCACAATAGGGCAGGTCGAAGAACTATTGGAGAAGAAGAGGCGAGGTGCGAACGATTTGCTCATCGTTCGTGATCATACTTTTCACCCCTTCACCAAAAGGCTATTCAATACTCGAGTTCCCCCGCAAGTCTTCGCGAGGAGCATCGACGATTATACCGGAGAAGGTGACCCAGTTCGCCACATCAACGCCCACAACTCCTCCCTCTTGGTAAGAGGGCTAACGCCTGATCATTATGCAGCACTCTTCCCAACTACGCTGAAGGAAGAGGCGTCTACTTGGTTTTATGGTCTCCCCGACAACTCGATAGACTCGTGGGATGAGCTGAAAACCAAATTCATTGAAGGACACATAGGTCAGAGGCAGCCCCTCAAGAGCATGAACTTCCTCGACAAGATTGAGCAAGGCCCAGGTGAAACCTTGGCCAACTACTACACAAAGTTTCACAAGATACTCCAACAGCTGAACGAGGACGCCACGGATGGCGAGCTGATCCGTACCTTCTGGAGGGGTCTTAGAGTGCAGAGCCAAGCTCTGAAAGACAGCATGGTGATGAACCCCGTGCAAAGGATTGACGCCCTCGCCGTCAAAGTAAATAAATTCATAGACCTAGAAAGGTCGCATGAAGGGTTGCCCGAAGAAGTCAAGAAACAACTGGTGCCCGCCAAGATCGAGGAGGGCTCCGCTTCCTGACCGCCCAGGAGGGAAGAAAGACGCGAGCGAGACTTCCGCCCGGGAAATCGACAAGGAATAAGGAGGGATCCTAATCCCTATCCAGGCAAGTTTACTCCACTCACTCATAACATATCAGTAGTATTGCAAGAAATGGAGAAACTTAGGTTGGACGATCCTCCTCAAGTAAGAAAAGGCCCGATGGGATCCTAGATGAACAACTATTGCCGTTACAATCGAGTACAAGGGCACGACACCGACGATTGTGTGGCCCTCAAACACGACATCGAGACATTGATCAAGAGGGGGAATTTGTCGAAATTCATCGACAAACCGTTCAAACCCCAGCAAAAACGAAGTCGAAGTCCTCGGGGAAATTCTCGATCTCCCCCTCACAACAACCTCGCCCCAATACAAAGGGGGACAATCAATGTCATCGCGGGCTCAGGAGGAGAGACCAGCACCGCCCGCGAAGTATATGCCGCCCAGATAGCTCGTAATTGAAAAGGAAAAGCGCCTGCAAAGACTGAGGCAGTAACTATCAGTTTCACTACGGACGACCTCATGATGGTGACTCAACCACATGAGGACACCCTTGTCATCACCGCCACTATTGCAGAGTACAAAGTAAAGAGGATCCTCATCGACAGTGGAAGCTCGACAGATATACTTTTCTTCGAGGCCTTTCAAAATTTGGGTCTGACCCAAAGGGACCTCATGAAAGTCGACTTCCCCCTCATAGGATTTGCAGGAAGGACCACCTATCCAATGGGAGCAATCAAACTCCCGATAGTTCTGGGAAAAGAGAAGACGACTCTAACAATCGATGTATTCTTCGCAGTCGTCGACGCCGCTTCCGCCTATAACGCCATCATTGGAAGGACGACGCTCAATCCTCACCTAATAATCCCATTGACTGCTCATCAAGTAATGAGGTTCCCGACGCTACAGGGTATTGGGGAAGTGAGAGGCGACCAAACAGCATCCCGACGATGCTACGTCAGTTCAATGCGACGTCGAAATCAGAGAAAAATCATAGGGAAAACACCTCCTTAAAGAAATAATTATGATAAGGCTAATGTTCGTTTTATGGTGTTCCCCTTTTTTGTCAAAACTCAGGAAGGATGAATGAATATAGGCCTTTCAAAGGCTCTTCTTTTCCTCAAGATATCTGAGTTCTCTCTTTTAAGGCGACCGACATTTAATATCGACCATCAATAATCTGATATCCACTAAATCACTCAGATTCGGCGATAATATGCGGCGACGAAGACAAACTTTTTCCAAATCAAGAGTCGACCATCAAAAATCTGATATCTACTAAATCACTCAGATTGGTCGACTACTTGAAAGCGGTTAAGTAAACGAAGAACCCAAGAGTCGATCATCAAAAACATCTGATATCTACAATATCACTCAGATGGATCGAGCTCCTTGAGGTGCATAAGAACCCAAGAGTCGATCATAAAAAACATCTGATATCTACAATATCACTCAGATGGATCGAGCTCCTTGAGGTGAAGAAGAACCCAAGAGTCGATCATCAAAAACATCTGTTATCTACAATATCACTCAGATGGATCGAGCTCCTTGAGGTGCAGAAGAACCCAAGAGTCGATCATCAAAAACATCTGATATCTACAATATCACTCAGATGGATCGAGCTCCTTGAGGTGCAGAAGAACCCAAGAGTCGATCATCAAAAACATCTGATATCTACAATATCACTCAGATGGATCGAGCTCCTTGAGGTGCAGAAGAACCCAAGAGTCGATCATCAAAAACATCTGATATCTACAATATCACTCAGATGGATCGAGCTCCTTGAGGTGCAGAAGAACCCAAGAGTCGATCATCAAAAACATCTGATATCTACAATATCACTCAGATGGATCGAGCTCCTTGAGGTGCAGAAGAACCCAAGAGTCGATCATCAAAAACATCTGATATCTACAATATCACTCAGATGGATCGAGTTCCTTGAGGTGCAGAAGAACCCAAGATTCGATCATGAAAAACATTTGATATCTACAATATCACTCAGATGGATCGAGCTCCTTGCGGTGCAGAAGAACCCAAGAGTCGATCATCAAAAACATCTGATATCTACAATATCTCTCAGATGGATCGAGCTCCTTGCGGTGCAGAAGAACCCGAGATTCGATCATTAAAAGCATCTGATATCTACAATATCACTCAGATAGATCGACTACTTGCGGTATGAAAGAACTCAAGAGTCGACCATTCAAACATCTGATATCCACAATATCACTCAGATAGATCTACTTCTTGCAATACGAAAGAGCCCAAGAGTCGATCATTAAAATATTTGATTCTACTAAATCACTCAAATAGATCGACTACTTGAGGTTTCGAAAGTCGATCATCCCGCCTCGAAGTTCGGTGTCGACCATTCAAAATCCGATATCCACTAAATCACTCGGACAAATCTACAACTCGAGAGAAAGGTTAGATATTTGGGAATTACCCTTAAAATCATTCGATTATATGGAGACCTAATGGTTGTTCTAAAGTCGAGTATGTTTTCTATTAAGTCCGTTGAAAGATCTATGAAAACGGTGAAAAGCCCAAGAGAGGGCGAGCATATGTAAGATTGCTAAAAATTATCCTTCATTAATAAACGGGAGTTTACAAAATATCCAGAAGGAAATTAAAAGCGTCTATGCTAAAATCTATCTATCAGCCCTAGCTTTGGCTTTAGCTTCCTCCTGTAGATATTCTCGAAGAACTGCCACGCTCGAGAGGTCCAGGTCGGGGCCCAAGGCCCTAAGGTCGGCCACCAATAAAGCAAAAACTGAGAGAAGCATCTGCCCGCTCGCCATGGCGGCGTCTGTTTGAAAGGCCAAGCTGGCCTTGTAAGCGGCAACAGCATTCTGCTCAGGCTCCTCGATCTCTTCCACCCTCTTCTTCAGCTCGATGTTCTCTTCGCGCTGAGAATCCAGTTGGGCACGGAAAATTTTGGAGAAGGCAGCAGCATCAGGATATGCCTTGCCAAGCATGGCCGCCAAAACTTTAATAGCTCTCAAAGCCTCCTTGCAGGTATCGAGCTCCCCAGATATGGTGCCCAAGACCCTCTGAAGGCTGGAAACCTCCCCTTCAAGGCGAGCCACCTTTTCCCGAAGGCCCTGCACTTCTTTGGCCTCCGACTCCAGAGAAGCAAGCTGCCCCTTTGCGAGAGATAATTCCTCGCCAAGGTCGATGAGCAACTGACCCACTTGCAAGAAATCGTGGTTGGCCTGGAAAGGAAAAAGTTGTCAACATGATGAATAAGAATATGGTTCTACCTTGGACTGTCGATGCAGGAACATTCGAGTGGCGTCCTCACTCAATCTGTCGGGAGGCGAGGACGATCCCGGGGAGGAACAGAGGCGTTCAGCAAGTGAAGGGCCACCTCCTTGTTGGCGATGGAATGGCCCTCCTTCAGCTTGTACTCTTCCAGAGTGGCGAGAGGGTCCCAATAGACATCTCGTGGCGGAGAGTCGGGGGCAGAATGAAGCATCCTCCAAGCAAAGGGAGGACCCTCATATCCCAGACCTGTCTTGGCTTGAGAAGAAGAAGCTTCAGCAATACCCTTGCCCTTAGGGTCGACTTCTGCGAGGAAAATACGTTAATAAAAATGAACTACCAAGAACTAAGTAAGGAATCTATCAAGGCAAAAGTCTGTACCAGTGGGGGGCAAGGGACTAGTGGGCGTCGGATCAACCCCAGAAGTAACCTCCTGAAATGAGGAGACTGGAGTAGCAGTGGTGATCTTCACTTTCTTCGAAGGAGTGGCGCCTGCCCTCCCAGCGGGTCTCTTGGTCCTCTTCTTCGAGGACTTTGGCTGTTCTTCTACGGCCGGTTGGGTGGCTTCTTCCTGTTCAGAAGAGTCGACCACCATGTCTGGAGAAGCCCCCTCCAAAGTAGGTTGGGCGTCTTCCATGGGCAGAGGTTCTGAAGTGGCTCTAGCTTCACTTCCACTTCCTGCTGCCTCGCCAGCAAGGGGCACTCCAGTCGCCGCCTGCTTATCAAAAAGCCTTGTAAATAGACCTACAGAAAGCAAAAGAAAGGATTCAAGAAACGACTAAAGATAGAAAGAAAAAAGGATTACCCAGTTTATAGGAGGATCCTCGAGGCGGAGACGAATGGAAGCACTGATAAGGGCCTGTTCCGAGGTATCGGATATCGATTTCCAAGGAAGAAAATCGGGAGAAAATATGGTGGCATGAATCTTATAGACCGTGTCGACTTCCTCCAGAGTTAATCCTTGAAGAGTTGGGGCACGATCCGTACCCAAAGGAGGAAGCAGAGGCCACGGGACTCTTACTCGACAGAAGAAATAATGATTCTTCCAATTGGCGTTTTTCGATTTAATATTGCAAACCAACCGTGGGGCAGACTCCCAATCAAGATCGCTGCCAGTAGGCCAACGACTCCTGAAGTTGTAGGTGCCATGAGGCGTACGTTGTAGTTGGTAGAAGCTGCGTGATGGATATACGCCCAATTTGAACCCGTTGACTTCCGAACCGTTGTATTTTTATCGTCCCATTTATGATTGCAAATCGAAACTTCAACACCGGACACTTCGCGAGAACATCAACGGCTCGGACGGGGCCGAAGCGCCCGTCCGACAAGAGGCGAACTCACCTAGGTGAGGTTGGGTGGCCACACCCGACCTCCCCTAGGGGAGATCGGGTCAGCCGACCCGATCTCCCCTAGGGGAGATCGGGTTGGCCAACCCGATCTCTCCTAGGAGAGATCGGGTCAGCCAACCCGATCTCTCCTAGGAGAGATCGGGTTGGCCAACCCGATCTCTCCTAGGAGAGATCGGGTCGGCCAACCCGATCCCTCCTAGGAGGGATGGGGTTGGCCAACCCCACCCTCCCTAGGAGGGGTTGGGTGTCCTCACCCAACCCCTACCCTTGGGGGTCGGATTCCTCCCCCCCAAGGGTCCCGACACCATCCTCAGACGCCCATGCTCGGTCCACTCCGCCTACCTCCTCCGAATCCTAAAGTCTTAATTATATGCTTAAAGGTTAATTAATTGTGTTTAGAGGTTAACGATGTCATTAAGCCACCTTAATGACACCGTTGCCTATAAATACCCCACCTTCACAACTCATTTGGACATCTTGGCCATTTGAACAATTTAGCTCTGACATCTCTCTAGCTTTATCTCTCTAGAAATATAGTTCTGACTTAGGCATCGGAGAGGGTTCACCAGGCACCACCCCCCCTCCTCCGTGTCTGGTAGTGCCCCTTTTGCAGGGCAAAGGGAGAGAAGAAGAGAAGGAACCAAGGGAAGAAGGAAAGGAAGAAGGACATAGACAAAGGCAAGACAACTCGAGAAGACCGGATCATACACATCCCCCATAAAGAGTGAGATCAAAGCCGACACCCCGTTGACCTAGATCTCATAACTTAACACTTGGCGCCGTCTGTAGGCTTCGGACAGAAAGCCTGGCTATTACACGAGCTATGACGAACAGTAGGGTGTCCAGGCCCCAACACCCACCCGGGGGCAATGGGCGGAGAAGAGAACCCATACCTCCAGGGAGGCGGCCTGACCTTGGGAAGCAGCCAATGCATTCAGAGCCCCAAGAAATACCACAACCTCCTCAGCAACAGAACAACCAGGAGGGAGGACCTTCACGCCCAGCTGGGGCTGAGTCCTCCACAGCCTCCACCCCCCGGGCAAGAAGGCCACAGAGAGCAAGAGGACAACAGGGAGTGCCTTCCCACAACACGGCACCCCCTGAGGGATACTATTATGAAGAGCAACCCCAAGGGTACCCGTATGGGATGCCAGCACAAAGAGGTGGCAACCGCGCCCACACAGCATATGCAAGGCAGGCATACACCCAAGGGACTTATACTGAAGCTCATGAGGAGGAGCAGATCCCGGCAGAAGAGCACTACTCGCACCCTCAAGCAGGGCAGCGAGAGGAACAAAGAAGATATCACCAAGAGCCACCCCCAGAGGGAAGGCAAGAATTTGTGCCTCCTAGGCAACAGCAGAGCAACAGGGCTTACACCCCGCTGGGAGAGGAAAGACAAGCAAGACCTCCAAGGAGGCAGGACTTCTATGAAGCACCCCAGCAGGCGTATCAAGGGTACACCTACAGTCCATACCAGCAAAGACAAGGGAACCCAGTAAGCCCAGTTTACAACTACAATGAGTATCAGAGAGGTTATACTCCGGCAGCGGTGATGATCACCCCGGAGGAAATAGAAGCTATGATAACCCGGAAACTGAATGAGTCAAAGAAACCCAGCCTGCATTGCCTAAGTGACAAGACAAACCACCCTTTCACAAGGGAACTGGAGATGAACAGAGTGCCAGACTCCCTGCACACAGTGCAAATTGCAAAGTATAATGGGAAGGGAGACCCCCTAGAACATATCCAGCAGCATGAGGCCTCCCTATTTGGGAGGACCACTGATGAAAGATACAAGGCACTCCTTTTCCCAAACACCCTATCAGGGGTGGCCTCACATTGGTTCTTCAGCCTGCCCTCCGAGAGCATCCACTCATGGGAGCAGCTAAAAGCTAAGTTTCTGCAGAGATACCTAGGGGAGAGGAAACTCCTCAAGGGAACAGGCTCCATTGATGATGTAAAACAAGAATACGATGAAACCCTGGCCAGCTACTACACTAGGTTCAACCAGAATATCGCAGACATCCAGGGAGACATCACTGAGGGGGAGATAATCAGAGCCTTTATCAGAAACTTAGGTCGCTTTGGGTCAACATTGGCTGAAAAGATGGCCAAAAAGCCAGCAAGTACCTTGGAGGAGCTTGCAGGGAGAGTTAAAACGCATATTGACCTTGAGAGGCACAGGGCAAGCAAGAAGGCCAAAATCCAGGCAGCTAAGGAAGATAATCAAAGGCCAAACAAAGGAAAGCCACCCCAGGCACCGCAGCAAGCAAGGCAACAAGAGTGGCGTCCCCCACAGAATACAAGGCAGCAGGAATGGCGTCCGCCACAGCAAAGAAACCAAATGGGTGAACCCTTAAAGGCTAGAGAAATCAATGTCATTAAGTTCATCCCACTGAACGCCACTCCAGCCACCGTACTCAGAGAGATGCGGAACCAAAAGCTATGGTCACCCCCTGCAAGGTGGAGAGCCCCAATGGTAGGAAATCACAAGGATAGATGGTGTGATAACCACGAGGCTTATGGTCACGACACAAATGAATGCTTTAGCTTAAAGCTAAGCATAAACAACATCGTCCAGAGGGGAGAGCTGAAGCAGTTCGTAGACCATGGGGGCAATAGCATGCAGCTAGGGCCACCACAGAAAGACAAGGGCAAGGAAAAGGTAGACTATAACCCTCCACCCAACAAAAGAGGAGTCATCAATATGATACATGGAGGAGCAGCATCAGGTGGCCCAACTGCTAATGCAAGGGAAGTCTATGCATCCAAGCTAAGCTCAGTGCCAAGGTGGAGGAAAAGACCAAGAGAAGGAGAAGAAGTGAAGATAGAGTTCTCGGAGAAGGACAAAAGCCACATCGTCTTTCCACACGATGATGCTCTAGTTATTACTTTAGATATTGATAATTTTGATGTAAAGAGAATTTTGGTGGATGGGGGCAGCTCAGCTGACCTCCTAAGCCTGAGAGTGTTGGAAGAGATAGGGAAAACCAAAGGAGACATCAATCCGGTCAACTTCCCTCTAGTTGGCTTCTCAGGGGCAACAAGCTACCCCCTGGGGATGATAACATTGCCAGTGACCATGGGCCAAGGATGGACCCAGCTGAAGGTAAATGTCAATTTCTTGGTGGTTGAGAGCCTGGGAGCCTACAATGGGATCCTAGGAAGGACAACCATAAATCCATATGAAATAGTGCCATCCACTGTTCACCAGAAGCTGAAGTACATCACGGAGAACGGAGTGGGAGAGGTCCTGGGTGATCAACGTACTGCAAGACAATGCTATGTCAATTCAATGAGACACGGATCACACAGGACAGACACAGTAGCTGTGGTCATGGCAGGAGCCAACCAGGATAAAAGAAAGAGGGGAGGGAGACAAAGGCAAGGAAGGAGGAAGAGTGGAGTGACACTCCGCCTGAGCAGGCAGTTTTTTCAAACAGTGCCTACAAGGAGATACAGGGGCAAGGCTGTGAAGGTGACATCCATACCTTGGCAGCCAGAAACCATAATAGGGAGCAGGACAAGGGACTCCATCCTAAGAGGCTTTCGCTACATAGATGATATTAAGCAAATGCCGCAGGAGTCTATATCAAGTTATTTCCAGAGATTCTTTCATTATGGTGCCAACATGGGCATCACAAGGGGAGAAGCAGTCAGAGCATTCATCAGAAACATGCATCCAAGCTCATTCGAGGCCTATGGAGGGCTCTATGAGATGGTAATGACGAGCACAATGAGAGAGCTCAAGACAAGGCTGGATAGGGCGTTTGAACAAGAAGTGGAACAGTTGGATGAAGTTCCAGAGAAAGGAAGAGAAGCAGACACATTGGGAGGAGGTATCAATTTCACATTCACACCCCTCACACTCAGCATAGAAGAAATCTTCCACAAGCGCCTCAAGCAAGAGCTGCCAGCATGCAGGGAGGAAGGCAAGGCCTTCCTTGGTAAGGATGCACAGGGTTGGTGTGAGTACCATGGGACCTGGGGGCATCAAACCAACAACTGCATGGTGTTGAAGGTGGAAGTGGAAGAAATGATCTACAATGGAAGCTTCAAGGAGTACGTGGCAACAGACACAGTGGCCACCCCATATCCTTAGTTTCATATCTAGCATTTCGCATGTTTTAGCTTTACAAGCCTTTCAAAAAACTCTTGAGAAGGAGAACTCACGAAGTTACTCCAACTCTACAACTATCTTTCATTTCCTACAAAGGATGTCTTGGTGCACCAAGGCATCCCGAGTGTACAAAAACATGAATGCTCCTAAGAGAGTAGTAGTTATTCAAAAGTATTTACCAGTGAATGTGATGTCACAATCACCAAGTTATCCTTACACAGATATGACTTCAAGTCAACAACCTTCGACGCCCCCAAGAGCGTATCTTGAGAGTAGTCTTCGTACTACGACTTTCGACGCCCCCAAGAGCGTATCTTGAGAGTAGTCTTCGTACTACGACATTCGACGCCCCCAAGAGCGTATCTTGAGAGTAGTGTTCATACTACGACCTTCGACGCACCAAGAGCGTATCTTGAGAGTGGTTTCCAAAAACTACGAACTTCGACGCCCCCAAAAGCGTATCTTGAGAGTAGTGTTCATACTACAACCTTCGACGCCCCCAAGAGCGTATCTTGAGAGTAGTTATTACACTACGACTTCGACGCACCAAGAGCGTATCTTGAGAGTGGTTTCCAAAAACTACGAATTCGACGCCCCCAGGAGCGTATCTTGAGGTGGATTTGCAACCCACCAGATTCGACGCCCCCAAGAGCGTATCTTGAGGTAGAAAAAACACTACCAGTTCGACGCCCCCAAGAGCGTATCTTGAGGTAGATTTCAAACTACCAGTTCGACGCCCACCAAGAGCGTATCTTTGGTCTAACCTGAGCCCTCCGGGAGCCTATCCTGTGAAACGTTAAGTGCCGTCCGAGAGCCTGTCTCGTGAACAGTTTGACACCCGTCAAGAAGGTATCGGTGGACTAACCTGCGCCCTCCGGGAGCCTATCCTGTGAAACGTTAAGTGCCGTCCGAGAGCCTGTCTCGTGAACAGTTTGACACCCGTCAAGAAGGTATCGGTGGACTAACCTGTGCCCTCCGGGAGCCTATCCTGTGAAACGTTAAGTGCCGTCCGAGAGCCTGTCTCGTGAAAAGATTTCGACGCCCACCAAGAGCGTATCTTTGGTCTAACAGTACAACGTATACCGTGTAAGGGGTATCAGAAGAGATCATCATACCATGTTTAAGAGGATACCATTCTTAGAAGGATACCATGCTCAGAAGGATACCATAAGAAAGAAATTTCTAAGTAAAGTAATGTGAAGAACAAGTAATGTTTTTTCTTGATGAGATAGCAGGTATGATGTGAAGGAAAGCACAAAAGAAAGAAAAAGAAAGGAAAGCATATTCAAAGGAGAAGTCCATGACCAAAGGATCATATACAGAAGCACAAGAGGTTATCATGAAAAGTAACGAGTTATACTACCACCCATATCACAAGTCAAGAGAAGTATCTCAAAGGAACCCAACACCACCAAGAAGGATAGCAAAGACATGAAATCCGAAGGTCAAAGCTCTCAAAATAAGCTCGACCCATCAAGAAGAGAATTGCCTTACAAGTCACACAAATCAACCTCCGACAAATATTATTGTCATACATGTCGCCCTCGCGTGACCTATGCTCGTATCAGACTTGAACATCGTCAAGCACAACTCATGAAGGAGACATCTAAAGAGCGTAAAAGATACAACATCCGACAAGACGAGACATCGGGACCTAACCCAACAAACATAGCCTACACAAAAGGCAACTATAGCAATGAAGGCTCTCCAATGAGAAAGGAATACTAAAGCACAACTCCATACATCGTGATGTGGCTATCATGTCCACATACACTGAAGTGGCTATCATGTCCACATACCTTGAGGTGGCTATCATGTCCACATACACTGAAGTGGCTATCATGTCCACATACCTTGAAGTGGCTATCATGTCCACATACCTTAAAGTGGCTATCACGTCCACATACCCTGAAGTGGCTATCATGTCCGCACACTACAAAAGGGCTATAACTCCCACACATCAGGAAGTGGCTATCATGTCCACATACCTTGAAGTGATTATCATGGCAGCACATCATAAAACATCTGTCAAAGACATGCATTGTAAAGACACCATCCCGACCACGAACATCAAAAGGCTACGCCTAGCCTTAGGAGGAGGTTCAAGAAAAATGAAAAACAACACCCTTCGTACGCTCATTAAAGGTAGGCACGTATATTTCAACCCACTGGGTGATACTAGGAAGTAGACGTCCTCATTATGAAGACAACCTCCATATCTCACGAAATCAACCATGAAGCAAAGAATCACGACAAGCACTATTGAGGGCATATAACAAAACGATCCCCACAACGATCACAACTACGATACTAGTAGAGACTAACTAAAGAGCAGTCTCCACCAAACTCCAAAGCAAGAATTCGCTATCTTAATCAGAGCCATGGCAAGAGAAAGGAACCTCAATGAAAGATGAAATAAACTTGAGGCTCGGCCCCTCGGCTGGGGGGCAGGGGATATAGAAGAGACATCAAGACCTATGATCACCCCATCGCCAGCCACAGGTTGTTTCTTTTTGTCAAACAAAGGGGGTGCCTCTTCAACCACTACCTCCTTACCATGGGAGGGAGTCAGCAAGGGGGCACTTGAAGGAGAGCCTCTCGCGGTTTCTTTCTCCTCGGCAGCCGAGGGCCCGACCTCAGAGTCAGGTTTCCGCGCCTTGGATTTAGATTGACTTGAACTCTCACCCACCACAAGAACCATTCGGTCACCAAGAAAGAACGCTCTAACAACAAAAAGGAAGCAGCATGAGAACAATCATAAGTATATCACAAAGAAAAAAGAAGGGAAAAAGAACGTACTGGAAGCATTAGCAGTCACCCCTGACTTAGAAAATTTCTTGGTCTGATAAGCAGAACTAGAGGGTCCTTCCCTCTCATCTAATTCAACGGTCTCCCTGTCTGAAGAAGAAAGCTTCCCAAAAGTGAGTCATCTATACAAGCAACCAACACAAAGATCAACCCTTACCCATGGAGGGGCGAGATACACCTACTACGGGGGCAACCTTAACACCAAGGGAAGAGGGCGAACTTTTAGTTTCCCCAAATGGAGCAACGCTCCAGCACATCCGAAGGAAGGGTCAACCCTTAACACATGTCAATAGACCCCTTCGCTCGCGGCGGTAAGAAGAAAGCTTGTAAGCTTTATCACCCTCACTTTTATGGGGAACAAATTGCAGGGTAAAGGTCAAGAGCTATACACACGCTCCAACGAATGAAGGAAAAATGATACACATGCCGAAGGTCGAGGTTAATGGACATGCTCATGCTAGTACAAGGGAGGCGGAACATTATGTCCCATTGAGTGGCAGAGTCCCCACCCTCAGGTAAAGGAGAGGTCTATGCTCTCACCTTTGCATTTATGCTCATATTCATGATAACATCTACGGGTACGTCAATGTCATCACTCATGCTTATACTCACAACCCATCCATACATACATACATACATATTCATGCATACATTCATGACTACAATCGCAGCATGTCTCTACTCACTCCCATCCTTATGTTCCTACTTGCATGTATGCTAGTACACATCCTCATGTTCATGATATGTCCATGTTCACTCCTAGTTAACATCCTATAGGCATATTTTCTAGTATCCCATACGTAGAAAAAATTTTGGGCCAAAATTAAATTTTTCTCCACTTAGGCAAATCACGACATGAAATTGAAGCATGAATCACTTAGATGTATCAGTATTGCATTCCTATGCAAGCATGTATTTTTTGAGTATACGCCTGTAGCAAAGATAGATTTATTACTCCCACCTCAGACGGACGCGTGCTTAGGCACACGTTCGTGCTACTCTGACGTTTACAATTCCTCTATCTCATAAGGCAGGGGGCAGAGTCAGAGGCACGCATCCATGGGTAAGCAGACATTCAGACAAAGAAGGTAAAATCCCGGTTTCAAATTGCGCGTGTCATACCATCCTAAAATAGAGTCAATCAAGGGTTAGGCCATTGGTTGACTCGGGGGCATGTGATGGATATACGCCCAATTTGAACCCGTTGACTTCCGAACCGTTGTATTTTTATCGTCCCATTTATGATTGCAAATCGAAACTTCAACACCGGACACTTCGCGAGAACATCAACGGCTCGGACGGGGCCGAAGCGCCCGTCCGACAAGAGGCGAACTCACCTAGGTGAGGTTGGGTGGCCACACCCGACCTCCCCTAGGGGAGATCGGGTCAGCCGACCCGATCTCCCCTAGGGGAGATCGGGTTGGCCAACCCGATCTCTCCTAGGAGAGATCGGGTCAGCCAACCCGATCTCTCCTAGGAGAGATCGGGTTGGCCAACCCGATCTCTCCTAGGAGAGATCGGGTCGGCCAACCCGATCCCTCCTAGGAGGGATGGGGTTGGCCAACCCCACCCTCCCTAGGAGGGGTTGGGTGTCCTCACCCAACCCCTACCCTTGGGGGTCGGATTCCTCCCCCCCAAGGGTCCCGACACCATCCTCAGACGCCCATGCTCGGTCCACTCCGCCTACCTCCTCCGAATCCTAAAGTCTTAATTATATGCTTAAAGGTTAATTAATTGTGTTTAGAGGTTAACGATGTCATTAAGCCACCTTAATGACACCGTTGCCTATAAATACCCCACCTTCACAACTCATTTGGACATCTTGGCCATTTGAACAATTTAGCTCTGACATCTCTCTAGCTTTATCTCTCTAGAAATATAGTTCTGACTTAGGCATCGGAGAGGGTTCACCAGGCACCACCCCCCCTCCTCCGTGTCTGGTAGTGCCCCTTTTGCAGGGCAAAGGGAGAGAAGAAGAGAAGGAACCAAGGGAAGAAGGAAAGGAAGAAGGACATAGACAAAGGCAAGACAACTCGAGAAGACCGGATCATACACATCCCCCATAAAGAGTGAGATCAAAGCCGACACCCCGTTGACCTAGATCTCATAACTTAACACTGCGGAAAACCCTCAAAGAATACTTCCACTCATAGGTGGAACACAAACAACGAAAACCCACCCAATAACGGAGGGCATTCTCAGTAAATTGGCAAGGATGGATGCGATAATGCTCGCAGAGTTCCATCAAGTCGCCACAAAAAGGGAATCTCAGTCCCGCCTCGAGATGACCCACGAAGACCGCCACTTCTCCCTCTTGAGGAAAATATTTTGGTCCCGGAGGACCAGGGTGTTGGATCACGGTTGGAACTCCGGTACGTTCTTGACGGAAGTCCGAACTCCTTTGCTCCAAGTAATCCTGCAAGAAGGGGATAGACCGGGCGGTATCAGTACGAACCCTGCTCCCGATCCTTCTGAATTTGAGGAGCCATCGGTATACATCTCCCAAATGTCTTCGTTATCGGGCTGTTCTGACTGCTCTGCCATCGGGACTTCCATGGTTGCCCCCTCTACAGGGCCCGCTTCTTCTAGATCAGGGGTTGTAGACTCTGCTATAAAATCCGCCAACGCCTGGCCCTTAATAGCCGTTCTCGGAGCAAAGTGAATGCGGAACTCACTAAGCTCGACTGCCCATTTCACTAATCTCCCCGACGCATCAGGTCGGTTCAAAAAATGTTTCAAGGGCTGATTCGTCAAAACAGTAATCTCATGCGCATGGAAGTAAGGTCTTAGCTTCCGAGCAGTGACAATCAACGCATAAAGATACTTCTCAACGGCGGGATAATTCATTTCAGACTTGGCGAGTGCCTTGCTTACATAATAGACGGGGACTTGGTTACCCTCTACGACTTTCACTAAGACAGAGCTAACAGCAAATTCAGAAACAGCCAAATACAGATAGAGTGGCTCGCCTGGAATGGGCTTCGCCAACGGCGGGAGGGTGCGGAGGTGCTGCTTGAGTGCCTGGAACGCCTCTTCGCACTTGGCAGTCCACTCAAACTTCTTGTTGGCCCTCAGCACTTCAAAGAACGGCATGGATCGGTCGCTTGCCTTGGACAGGAAGCGATTCATCGTGGCCAATCGGCCATTCAGCACCTGCACCTCCCGATGGTTCGTCGGGGGCTTCATCTCCTCGATCGCCTTCAGCTTCTCAGGGTTCACCTCGATTCCCCTCTGGCTCACCATGAAGCCCAGAAACTTCCCTGAGTGCACTCCGAAGGCACACTTGGTCGGGTTCAAGCGAACTTGATGAAGCCTCATCTGCTCAAACGCTGTGGCCAAGTTGTGAACATGATCCTCGGCCTGTCGGGACTTCACCAGTATATCGTCCACATAGGCCTCCATCGTTTTTCCTAGCATATCCCCGAACAGCTTGTTCACCATCCTCTGATAAGTTGCACCTGCATTGATCAGTCCAAAAGGCATGACATCATAGTGATAGATGTCACTATCAGCATAAAAAGCAGTATGGGGGGCATCCTCCTTGGACATTTTGATCTGATTGTAGTCGGAGTAGGCATCCATAAAGCTCAGCAACTCATGTCCCGATGTGGCATCTACCAGCTGGTCGATCCTCGGGAGCGGATAGCAATCCTTCGGGCATGCTTTGTTCAGGTCGCAGAAATCAACACACATCCGCCACTTGCCATTGCTCTTCTTCACCAGGACTGGGTTGGCGACCCAGGTCTGGAATCGGAGCTCCTTAATAAATCCAGCATCGAGCAACCTGCCCACCTCTTGCTGGATCGCGATCTTCTTGTCGGCACCCCTCGGGCGCCTTCTCTGTGTAATCGGCTTGATCGCGGCGTCAATCTTCAGCTCATGAGTAATCACATCGGGGCTGATTCCTGGCATGTCACTCTGGGACAAGGCAAACAGCTCCTTGAACTCCTTCAACAAATCAATCAGTTCTTGGGCCTTCTCCTCAGTCAGAGCGGACCCGATCTTCACCTTCCTCTGAGGTCCATCAATCTTGACCTCCTTCAAATCTTCCATCGGGGCGGGACGCCCGAACTCCCCTCTGGGATCGGCATCAGTCTGGAAAATAGTCATAGCCTCCCGATTCCTCCTTCGAATGGCATTGACATAGCACTTCCTCGAGGCCACCTGGTCGCCCCTGACTTCCCCGACTCCGTGGTCAGTCGGAAACTTCATCTTCTGATGGACAGTTGAGGCAATTGCCCCCAGAGGGTTGATGGTGGTCCTCCCGATAATTGCGTTGTAAGTCCCCGCAGACTCGACCACCACGAATTCCACGTCCCTCTTCTCCGACTTCCAACCACTACCGATCTCGACCGGTAAGGTAATCATCCCCACCGGGTAAGAGGTAGAGCCAGAAAATCAGACCATCGGGAAGTCCGCATGCTTCAGATCCTTCTTGGTTTTTCCCATGGCCTCCAGCGCATGCATGAACAAAATATCGGAGGAGCTCCCTCCATCTATCAAGATTCGCTTCATCTCGTACCCATCCACGTTCAGGGTCACGACCAAAGCATCATCGTGCGGGGTCTCAACACCTATCAGGTCCTCCGCTGAGAAGGGAATCACCATTTCTTCCTTCGGAGTCCAAGTTCGGGCCCTCTTGCCCAGCACCACAGCAATAGGAATTCGAGAAGCATAGACCTCCCGAGATGCCGTGGTGTCACCTCCTGCTGCAAATCCTCCATGGATCACATTAATGGTTCCCCGCTTCTCCTTGCGAGCATTGGAAGACTCGGGCTTCTCCTTCTTCGGGGACCGATCGCGGGATCGGGAACGGGACCGCGATCGGGACCGGGAACGGGATCGGCCCCGTTGCCCAGCCACAAATTCCTTGAGCTTCCCCCTCTGGATCACCTTCTCAATCTCCTTCTTCAACTCCCGACAGTGGTTAGTGTCGTGACCGCTGGCGCGATGGAAACGACAATAACGATCGGTGCGAGCTCCCATGAACTCTCCATCCTTCTTCGGGGGGGTACCTGGCGATACCCTGTCGGTCCATCACCGCCAACACAGCACCCATGGAACAAATGAGAGGAGTGTAACGGTCCTCCCGCTTGTCCGACTTCGAGAGACGTTTGTCTTCCCTCCGATCAGAGCGGCCTCGACCCCGACTGCTCTCGGGGTTTATCTTTCCTCCTGCGATTGTCCGAGGGTTTGAACGACTGCTTCCCCTTGTTCGATTTCGGAGGGTCGAGCTCTCCGGCAGCTATCTTCGACTCCTGTACGTCGATTTGCTGCTTCACCCTCTTCTGCAACGCCTCCATGTTCCACACGGCCTTCTCAGCCACGCTGTGCATAAGGTCGGAACCATATGGTGCTGTCAGGTTCCGAATGAAGGTGCGGATGGTCTCTCCCTCCGACATTTCCTCATCAATCTCGGCCACGCTGGCAGTGTACCTCTGGTAATAATGCGCCAGCGACTCATCGGGCCTCTATACCACCTCAGCCAGGGACCTCGCGCTTTTCAGGAGACGTCGACGGCCCTGGTACTGCTGGATGAAACGATCATGCATCTGGGTCTAGGTAGAGATACACCCTGGAGGAAGGCTGAAGAACCACGTCAGGGCCCTCTCACCGAGTGTGGCCGGGAACAGAATGCACACTATATCGTCATTCGGGGCTCTGCCTAGACAAGCCATAACATGCTTCTGGACATGGCGAACTGGATCTCCCTCGCCATCACACTCCTTGTTTGTCGGGATACCAAGTCCTGGCGGGGCAGTGGTGTTTACCAATCGGGGGACAAAGGGATTAGTGGATCGATCCCTCAGCTCCGACATCATCTTCTTCTGGTCCCCCATACAGATGCTCACGATCTTCACCACCTGGTCGGGGGGTGATAGGACCATTGAGAGGGATGGTCCTGTGCTACACCGGTCCAGGCCCATCAATCACGAACTGCTCCGACTGAGCGGGCTCCTTGCCCTTGTCCTGGTGCTCGGGTTGGGCCTCCTGCTCGTCCCGATTCTCGCTCGGCGGAGGCGGAGGCAACTCTTCCTCCTTCTTGGCAGCCTCCCTTCGGTCCAGGAGAGCCTCCATAGTCTCCAGGAATATCGGCATGGCATCTATCACAGCCTTCGCCAAGTCCCCCTTTGTTGGAGCATCTTGGTCCCTCCTCGGGATCTCTTCTCTTCCCTCCGACGAGTTTCAAATGGAACCCTCGTGATAGTCATGATGCCCCCTGTTTGGGAAACAGCAGGGGGAGGATCATTCCGATCAACAGTGCGCTCCGGCAGCCCTGAATTCAGAGTTCCAGCAGGATGGCGGGAACCGCCAGATTGTCCTTGTTTCTTCTTTTGCTTGCCAGCCATCGATCGGGTAGAAGCTATCTTTGCCTTTTGTTACGTTTCCCACAAACGGCGCCAATGTTCGATCACGGTTGGAACTCCGGCACGTTCTTGACGGAAGTCCGAACTCCTTTGCTCCAAGTAATCTTGCAAGAAGGGGATAGACCGGGCGGTATCAGTACGAACCCATGGAAGTCCCGATGGCAGAGCAGTCAGAACAGCCCGATAACGAAGACATTTGGGAGATGTATACCGATGGCTCCTCAAATTCAGAAGGATCGGGAGCAGGGTTTGTACTGATACCGCTCGGTCTATCCCCTTCTTGCAGGATTACTTGGAGCAAAGGAGTTCGGACTTCCGTCAAGAACGTGCCGGAGTTCCAACCGTGATCCAACATAGGGTATCGAGGATGTTCATCATCGCTCAGATTACCCAAAGCCACGGCCTTCATGAAGCCACGGCTGGTCACTTTACTAACCTTAGGAGAATGAGGGGAGGGAACGAAATCTTCAAGATTACCTTCAGGAATGGGGAGAGCCATCGGAGTTCTAGAGAGAGAATGAAGGAACAAAGCTTCTCGCTGAGGATCGGAGGGACCTGCGGTGGCAATTCCGAGCAAAATCCTCTCTTCAGGCGTACAAAGACGAGGAGAATTAGGGTTTATAAAGAAGGCACTGTATTGATTCGCCGGGATTGGAGAGAAGACGAAGGTGAAAGGTGAAAAGTTAAAGTAAAAAGGGGGGTATTTATAGAAGAACTCCCTCGCTGGGATAACTTCCTTGCGAAGCCTTATCAAGGTTAGCCATTCATTGGTTCTTCATCTGACAACATGACCGTTAGCCTACACCTGTAGAGCCATTGAGAGGGTGACTCCCCAGCTTCCCTAGGAGATCTCTGCATGCCGAAACCATCTCTTCTCCCAACGGATAGAAATCCTAATACCGAGGGAGGGCCTCTTCAACTTCTGGAAAGTCTGGAAAATCTACAGGTCCTGAGAATTAGATTATCTCGCCACAAAATGAGGCTTTACTCGACTCAAGCCTTCACCTTAAGTAAATGAAGCTGACGACTCGAGTCTCGGGGGCAAGTGTTGGGTTATAAATAAACCCGACTATGTATGTACGTTCTTGGTCTATGGTGATTTCCTACAGGTGACAGGTCGAGTACGCTTTCAGGGCGAGGAGAAGAAGTCGACGACCTTTCTTGTTTATTCCAACCATTTGGAGATAAAAGGTCGACTACCAATCATGAAGAATTCGAATCCAAAAGAATGACTGGTCGACTATGGAGACTTAGAGAATCTTCCAGAGGCCAGGTGGCGACCTGTTTCCCACCGTCTCCAAGGGAAAACCTTCCCTCGAAGTAAAGACAGGTGGCGACCTGCTTCCCACCGTCTCCAAGGGAAAACCTCCCCCCGAAGTAAAGGTGAGGTGGCGACCTGCTTGTCACCTGCTTCAGCCGCCTTAGGAAAGACTTCCCTCCTAAGTAAAAGTGAGGTGGCGACTTGCTTGTCACCAGCTGACTGACAACCGCTTCTATCAGCCAATCACAAAGGACTGATTGCCGCCCCTATGCAACCAATCAGAGGCCAGTAGCCGCCTCTACCGAGTCGGTAAACTTCCCCTATAAATAGGGACTATTTCT
Organism: Clarkia xantiana subsp. parviflora; assembly: GCA_036873135.1. NCBI lineage: Eukaryota > Viridiplantae > Streptophyta > Magnoliopsida > Myrtales > Onagraceae > Clarkia > Clarkia xantiana. Next base: position 45,110,703 of record JAPTYO010000004.1, read on the forward strand.
ATTTACTTCATTACATTCAATCTGCTCTGAATACTTATATATTATACTCTCAAATACATTACTAACTTAAGCTTCAGAGTGGAATCAGGGGCCATCCCCACCCCTTTTTAGGTGCTCGACCTTAAAAGTCTCCCGGAGGAAATCAAGTCCTCGAGAGAGCTACGTCCAAGGCGAAGCCTAGAAGTCCATTCCGTGAAGTTTGAGGCCACGTCATTTTGATCCCAACACCGCCCACTTCGGGTCGGCCGCTCATTTTGTATCTGGCGGTTCAAAAAGGCTCATTGGGATGCATGTTAGGGAAACTAGATGAAGATGGCCAGACAGAGCACGCCATTTATTACCTCAGCAAGAAGTTCACTGAAGGAGAGGCCAAGTACACGGAGGTTGAAAGGACAAGTTGCGCATTAGTATGGGTGATGCAGCGACTTCGGCAATATACGTTGTATTACACCATACATCTCATTTCTAAGCTGAATCCCTTGAAATACATACTAGAGAGGCTGGCATTAATGAAGAATGTCGCCAAATGGCAGGTCCAGCTTGCTGAGTACGACATACAGTTCATTCCTCGTACTTCTATAAAAGGGCAGGCTATTGCAGATCATCTAGCCGAGTTTCCCATTGATGACGATCGTCAAGCAAGTCACGAACTTCCGGATAACGACATACTTCACGTGGAAGAAGAGACAGAAAATGGAAGCATGTGGAGAATGTATTTTGATGGAGGTGCAAACTCCACCGGATGTGGTATAGGGGCAGTACTTGTATCCCCAAAAGGTCAACATTTTCCTGTAGCAGCAAAGATTACTTTCCCGTGCACCAACAACGTGGCGGAATACGAGGCGTGCATTCTCGGGTTGCAAGCGACCATTGATTTCAAGATACATGAACTGGAGGTTTATGGAGATTCCATGCTGATCATTCTCCAAACCTTGGGAGAATGGAAAACAAGAGATCCCAAGTTGCAACCATATCATCAGCATATCGAAGAGTTGAGCGAGAATTTTGAGGAAATAACATTCACGCAGATGCCTCGGAGTAAAAATCAATTCGCAGATGCGTTGGCGACCCTCGCATTGATGGTGAATATCTCGGACGGGAATTCCATAGAGCTTTTCGAGATTGAAGTAAACAAGCGTCTTGCATATTGTTGCACACTTGAAGAATCAGATGGCGAACCCTGGTTCATCGATATAAAGAGATACTTGCAGTTAGGTCCGGAAGAGGCGAAGCGATTGATGGAGGAAGTCCACGAAGGAAGCTGTGGACCGCATATGAGCGGTCACATGCTCGCGAGAAAAATCATGAGGATGGGCTATTTTTGGACTACCCTGATGACAGACTGCGTGGAGCACGTCCGGCGATGCCACTTATGCCAGGTGTACTCTAGTCAGATTCATGCGCCGCCAAATGAGTTGCATCCGATGTCTTCTCCGTGGCCTTTTTCAATGTGAGGAATTGACGTGATCGGTCCCATTTCACCAAATGCATCTAACGGCAACAGGTTCATTTTAGTGGCAATTGATTATTTCACCAAGTGGATAGAGGCTGTCACACTGGCATCAGTTACTGCAAAAGCGTTTGAGCGTTTCTTACGAAGAGACATTGTTGCCCGTTACGGGGTGCCCGAGACAATAATCACGGACAATGCCAAGAACCTCAAAAACAAGTTGATAAACGATTTATGTGTTCAACTCAGGATCAAGCACAGGAATTCGTCCCCATACCGCCCTTAGATGAACGGCGCGGTGGAAGCAGCGAATAAAAACATAAAGAAGATCATCGAGAAGATGACAGTCACATACAAAGATTGGCATAATATGCTACCTTGGGCATTCTTGGCATACAGAACATCGATCCGTACTTCAACCGGGGCAACTCCGTTTTCTCTCGTGTACGGAACTGAAGCTGTTCTACCCGTGGAAGTAGAGATCCCCTCTGCAAGGATCCTGGCAGAATCAGGGTTCGACGAGGCAGAATGGGCTAGACAAAGGTATGAACAGTTGAACCTCATCGACGAAAAGAGGCTCACGGCACTATGTCATGGGCAATGTTACCAACAACGGATGGCTAGGGCCTTTGACAAGAAGGTGCGACCACGTAATTTCCAACCAGGAGACCTGGTGTTGCGTAAAGTACTGCGTATCAATCCTGATTTGCGAGGGAAGTTCGCGCCAAAGTACGAAGGACCCTACGTGGTCAAAGAGGTATTCAAGGGAGGTGCGCTGATCATCACGGATATGGATGGTCAAGACCTTCCTAGTCCAGTCAACGCAGACGCACTTAAAAGGTATTATGCCTGAAAATAGCAGTTTCTCCGTGTAAAGTTTAAAAAAAAAAAGAGAGAAAAAAGAAAAATTCCCGCTAGGTCGAAAACCTGTAAAGGCGACTTAGGAAAAAGTTAGGGATGAGAGGCATGATTGAAAATCTGAAAGGACAGTCATGGTAAAAGGAGAGTAAAAAAAAAAACCAGGGCCTTAAGTAGCGATGACGACAAGCTTCATAGCGCATCCTGAGCTACTTACTTGAGATTTTCAAACTGTATTCTTAAAAGGGCCCAGCCACCCTCCAAATGGCTACAATTAAAAGAAACTCCCGCAACATTGAAGAAGGTGAGAGAAGGGTCACAGCCACCCTCAAACGGCTACAAATACTCCCATATTGAGGCGAGAATAAAGGACGGGCCACAGTTAAACCGAAATTGGCTACTAAAAAGAGCTTCCGCAACAGAAAATGAGGAAAACAAAGATAGGGCCATAGTCACCCTCTTAAACGGCCACCAAATAAAGAGTGCTTCCGCTAGGTTGAAAACCCGAAAGGGCGGCCTAGGCAAAATCAGGAAACAAGGGGCATGGTTGCAAATTCAGAAATTGCGATTATGGCAAAAGGAGAGAAAAAAGAGAAATTCTCAAAAAAAAAAAAAAAAAAAAAGATCCCGCTAAGTTGTCGCACCATGCACGCACAATTTAGGCAAAAATTAGGGACGAACATTCAAGTGCAACACAGCACCTTCCAAAGTCAACTTCACGGCAAGCAGGGCGGTTACAGTCTGCTCTCGCGAGTCACCATTCAAAGACGAGTAGGACTGTTACAGTCTGTTCCTACAAGTCACAACCGACAATCAGGATCTGAAGTATTCCAGCTTTCTGAGAGTCACCCCAACGAACGAAGCCTTAGTTTTCAGCCTTCGCAAGTCACGCCACTAGAGGCACTTCTCCAACGGACGCCACTAGAGGCTCTTCTCCGACGGATGCCACTAGAGGCTCTTCTCCGACACACGCCACTGGAGGCTTTTCCTTATCGCTCGCCACTGGAGGCATCGTCGATCAAGATTTTATTTTACTGCACGCCACTGGAGGCTTTACTTTTCCGCACGCCACTGGAGGCTTTACTTTCTACACCGCCAACAGGGGCACGCTAATGGAGGCACCGCCAACAGGGGCACCGCCGACAGAGGCTCTACTTTTTCGCACCATCAATAAAGCCAAAGGCCACCTTGGAGACTTGAAGACCCGGAAGAAGATATAGTTCCTAGCCAAAATTTGTGTTTACTCGTCTTTGGACGAACCCCATCGAATGCATTCTACGGGAGTCCGTCCAAAGAGGGGCAAGTTGTAAACACCTAATTTTGGTACGCGCGACACGTATGTAACATGTTAAAAATGTTATGTGTAACGCGTTTAAAAAAGGAAATATTTAAATATGGAAGGTCATGGGGTTGCCAAAAATAGACTCAGTTTAAATTAGGACAATACATATGTAATAAATGATGTAATAATCAGAAAATATATAGTATATATTTATGGCAAAATACATAAATATATATATATAATTTTCGGATTTATTGAGTGCATATTAGAGAAAATATGTTTTTTCCTAATTTTTGGGTCTAGTTTAGCTATAAATAGTCCCTAGTATCTATGTAATAAGGACACACAGAAAAATCATAATAAAATATCATTATTTTTCGTAATTCGTGCAAACGCAAATTTTTTTTCCCGTCTGACTCCACAGCTGCCGTAGGTCCATCGGTGGCCGCCCGCCGTCGCCATCAAGAACCGGGAACCACGCCGCCCCGCTCGCCTGACCAGGACGCCACCACTGCCGCGCTGCCCCGCCTACCCAGGTCCACCAGTCGATCGCTAATGCCGCTGCAAGCTCCGGTCACGCCACCCAGCACCGCCAATTTCCTGCTGCTGTGCCTGCGGCCGATCTCGCCGTCCGCCGGTAATCCAGCCGGCGTTGCGCCTTCGCCTGACGTCCCGCAGCCGTGGTCCCGATCCCCGTCCGGCCGGCGCCGTCCTAGTCCGCTGCTGTCCTGGCCATCTCCCTGCAATCTGAAGGTGAGTTTCCCCGCTATAGTTTTTTTTTATTTACTTATTTATTTATTTATTTATTTACTGATATTATTATTATATATTGTTATTATTATTATGGGTATTATTGTACCATGTTAATTGGATAGTTAGATGTAAATTAATTAGATAGCATGTGCCATTGTACATATGTATGTGACATGTAACTGTTTGTCATAATTTTGAGCATGTTTAATTTCGTTTAGACTTTAACGTAATTAGGAGTTTTAGATGCTTAATAATATTTTAATGCTCAGTTTTATCATTAATATTAGTGTCGCGTGAAAATTAGTTTTTTTTTACGATAGATTAATTCGTCGTAAAAGCACGCTTCAATTTTTAAATTGGCAAACATGTTAATTAGGTACCGAAAGGGCGTGATTAGAAAAATATTTTTTAATTCGTAACAGAACCCCCGAACTCAAATCTTTTAACGCAGGCCAATTAATTTACTTAGGTACTAATTCGTTCTTTACCTAGGTAATTTAGGTTTCTAGTTAGCCGTAACTAGCTAGTGGCGACTCTTTAAAAAAATGCACGTTTTCAAAACGTAATTCGCCATAGGTCAGATTTTAGGTCCGACAATATCAACATGTACATCTATGTTATGAATATACACTTGCATAATTACATATGTATTTGCTATACACGTATACTCGCTGCACTAACCATAGCAATTACGATCTCTTCCACCAAGCAATAGGGAGGAAACCAATATTTGAAGACTAAGTATGGAGATTTTCATATACACACTCCCTTGTATACACATGTGGGTAATATTTTATCCTCCCCATATTTTTTCTAACTCTTTTGGGAGAATTCCCTAACACTTACACATGTTTACATACCCTCGCGTACATATTCATGTCTACATACATACACACGTTTTCATATCCATGTCACGTGTTTATTATTACAATCCCGACATGCATATACTTACACACATGTCATCGCATATATACATGCCCATACTTACATGTCAACGCACATATGCGTGTATACCATGTTCACACACATGTTAGCATCCGTACCCATGATTGCAAATATAGACTTGCATTATTAAATATGTACATGTCATACACATACACTTGCTGCACTAAGCATGTCGGCAGATACAACCACTCCTGTTTAAATAAAAGGAGGGACACACAATAACAAGGTCCACGGGCCGACGGACAGTAAGTCCACCTCGAGGTAACACCCGAACTTAAATCGAACGTATACTCTATCGAAAATGTAGTCAAGACGGGGCCGCGCCACCACTTGACTCGGGGACAAATGATGGGTATACGTCTGATTCAGGTTCGTTTTATAATTCGGACTTCGTTTACACGTCAAACCTACCAAACGGTTTCGAAATATTCACCCGCGAGTATTAAAAAGTTCGGGGCACGTGCGTACGCGCCCCGGACTTGCACCTCGTCCAGATTGGCATCACAATCCGGACCGGGTCAGGATTGACAATCCAGACCAACTCAGGATTGTCCCGATACTTCGGACCTCCCGGCATCCTCGCGATACTCCGGGACGGTCCGGATTACTCCTTTTGATGATGCGTAAACCCCTACGCAAACAGTACACATGCAGACCCTCCCGATGTCAGCTTTACTCCCGTCTACGCCTGGTTCATACGTTACATTAAACCAGCGTTTGACCGTTCAAAACCAGGTTCGAGTTGGAAACTCCTATTTACGGGACTCCACTCTCCCATTTTACAACTAAGTTGACAGCGGAAGCTCTGACCTCTCTCTTACTTTCTCTCTATAAATACCCGACTTAAGCTTCGGAGAGGGTTCATCGCACTCCACCCCCCTGCGTGGTGTGCGATATCGCCCGTTGTGCAGGCATACGGAGACTCGACATACCGAAGAACCGAGGAACATCCCCACACCTATACCAGGACCTGACACCCCGTTGGCTCCGGGTCCTGACAGCGCGCATATGCGCATACACTGCAAGGCGTGCATACCCCGCAATGCGTGCATACCCCACTGTGCACGCATACTCCGCAAGGCGCGTATATGCGTGTACACCGCTAGGAGCGCACACGCGCACACATCGCCAGGCACGCGCATGTGCAGACATTGCAAGAGACTCAAACACTTAACCATTTTAACTTTCTACCTATATGTTAAAATTATATTAGTAATGAAATGTATAAATGTACATATATGTAACTATGCAAAACAAATTCGAAAAATAGTAATTATACTCATTAACATTCGACAACATTCTTTTAATAAAAAAAATATGGGTCTATCAGTAGTCATCTCATTCGTCATGATGAGCATTTCTTGTGGAACCGTAAGATGAATTTACGGGTCAATTGAAGTGTGGGCTCATATCTCAATTGAGCTTTAGGATTTGAGTAACGTATAATAGAAAGACATGTTGAGGGGTCTAGAACTCTTGGGTATTATTAAATGATTAATGAGTATTGAACTTGAATGGAAGAAATATATATATTTTGAATCAATAGAAAATGATTTGAGTCACAAATTAAAATCCATGATAAAACTCTTGTGTGTTTGGTTGATAAATTTTGTGGGTTTGGCATAATTTCTTAGATTTGGATTTTTTTTAGGAACTAATGTTAGAAACTTATAGAAACAGTAGAAACTTACATTTCTACTCATTTTTGACTCTACGCGCGTTTCTATCCGTTTCTACTCAGAGCGACTATGGTTACGTTTTAACTCGTTTTTTTATGGTAAATACGTAAAAGCGTGGATTTCTACGACTTATAAATGAATTTTTAACTATACAGGTTGGACCTAGAACCCTAAAAACATACTGACGCTCGCTTCAGAGCGTCCCGATAAAGGTGGCCATGCCTCACCTCGCCTTCGACAACACTGATAGATAGATATATATCATATATGTATGTACGTGTGTTTCTAAACATCTAGAATTTTTTAATGAAAAAAAGTTCAATATAACATAAAACATTTCCTTTTAACTTGTATTTTTATTTGTAGCAAGAACAATGTTCTTGAGCTACTCACTTAATCAAGTAAATGATTGAGCTAAGATAAGTTTATCGCATCTTTCAATACTCTTCATTTTGGAACTTGCTCATCCGGGGTCCGATCTTGGCGGCCTTACGTCGAGTCACGTTCCTCTGATCTTCGGGTTATGGTCGATTCAACTCCATGCCTGGCGGACCTACACAAAGGATAGTGCCAGAGAGGGGGGATGTCTCTGGCGAACCCCCTCTGATGCCAAAGTAAGGACATAATTTTAGAGAGATAAAGTAGAGAGAAGTCAGAGCTCCGGTGTCTCAATCCGAGATTAGCTTGGAAATGAAGGACCTAGGCCCCTATTTATAGAGTTTTGGATCCAGGCACCGGAGGGGCCCACATTTTTGGGTGGGGCCCGCACAGAGATAAGGAGAAATAAATATACGCGGGTACCCCGGACAATAGTTTCCGGGGGTAGAGGGGTCGTAACGGGAGCGTCGGCCCCGTAGGACACCGGACGGGTCCGGAAACGTCGCGTCCGGACCTGTCCGGTTGCTTTGCAACCTGGACAAGTCCGGTTTCTATGCAACCAAGACAAGTCCGGTTGCTATGTAACCAGGACAAGTCCGGTTGCTTTGCAACCGGACGAGTCCGGTTGCCTTGCAATCGGACAAGCCCAATTGCTTTATAGCAACCGGTAAAGTCGTGTATGTTTCTCAGGACCAAGTGGACTTACCTCGAGGTCAACGGGGCGACCGTGTTTAAGCCCTAGTGAGGTCCAATCGGGTGTATATCCATCATTTACCCCCGAGTCAAGGATCGGCTTGCCGTTTCTTGACTCTATTTGTTTAGAAGGATTATAAACCCGATTGTATCTCGGCTTTTATTTTACCTTTGCTTGTTTGCGATGAGTGGTTCTTCCTTCCGTTCTAGGAGGGTATGACCTATATCAATGTTGAACTCATAGCAAAAAAATTTGCGAGCCAGGGTTAGTCATAAACGTGCTATCATATGACGACGTGTATGTAACCGATGACATGAATCACATGTGTTTGTAATAAATCATAACTATTGTGTAAGTGCATATGGATATGCTATCATGGGTATGAGTATGCATAATCTATATAATAGATATGAGTCAATGGCAACGTGACATGATGTGCACCTATGAGAGTGTTACAAGGTATGACTGTGTCAGTGTTGATAGATGTGATCACACAATGTGATAAAAAATTTCATGAGTATCATAGCACTAGCAAGTATGTATCTATGTATGCATGTGTTATCAATAGTGATCTAAGTGTTCTACTACACTTATTTTAATGCATATTAATGCAACCATGGTAATGAATTGAAAAATTTATATCTTTCATGGGAAACTATCGATGATGAGTATCAATGTGACTCTAATATATGAATCATCAATCATGGGAAGTAATGGTGCTATAGACACAGTCATGTCAGGTGATAGAAAACTTATAAATGTTATAACACTATAGCTATCAAGCACCTAGATGCACACATGGTAATATACGAGAGAGTTACTAAGTGTTTGACCACACTAGTAGTGATGCATATGGATGCATGTATATGTATTATGAAAATATGCCTAGGCATGTAACAAAAACTTTCAATATATGGGTAAGCCAAGGATGATTGAATCGTTGCGTATAATCGGAAAGGGGTTACCTCTTTTCCGATTTTGAAAAAGTTTCGATTTTTCGAAGATTCCGAATGTTTGCCGTGTAGGAATGTCATTGCTTCCATTCGGGTTGATAGATGGCTGTGTAGGAATGTCATCGTTTCCATTCTGGTTGATATCCATGTTGATCAATATAGTAGTAACCTGTAATCACTTGAAGACAGTTATAAAAAATTTGCCCCCGAAGTGGACTTGTTAATACCTTGGACATGAGGTGTTGGGTCTCGCGTCGATGGTGTTGTATGCTATGCTTGCATTTCCATCATATTTGCATATACTTGACGTAGGGGGTTACCGTTAACGCCTTATCACGTATCACTGGTGTCAGATATGGGGGGTCTCCCTACATGTCTGCCATGTATCATGTTGAAAGGTGAAAGGTTGCCCCCCCTAGGGTAGGCGGAGTGATCATCACATGGTGAATGGAGTATCAGTCCCTATATCAGGCGTTGTTTCCACCTAGTAGGTGTAGTATCCGTACTGGTGTTTGATCTCTTTGCGTACACTAGACTACTGCCCTTGTGTTGTTATGCTGCCCCGAGGTGACCTTGTCGCCTTTATGGGTGTAGGTTGTTAACCCTTATATTCATCATCCTTCCCCCATAGTAGGGTTATTGTTCATTATAGATGTTGGGTATTGTTCTTCCCGCCTTTCGCCTACCATGGCGTTGTCGTCGTCCCGGTCATAGGGTGTCGACCCTTGTGCTCGACACACCTTGTAGTATGTATTCATCATATTGCCCCCGAAGTAGGCATTGTCATTGTTATGGAAATAGGGTGTCAACCCTTGTGTCCATCTCACCTTTTAGTGTTGGTTGTCTTGCCTCCGTGGTAGACGTACTCCTTGTGTCTATTTCACTTCATGGCATGTGCTCCTGATGATGCCCCCTAGGTGGGCATTGTCATTGTCACGGACATAGGGTATCTGCCCTTATGTCAGTTTCATCTTGCATTGTGCTTCCTTAAGTTACCTCTATACCAGGTACTATACCTTTATCGCCCTTCATATTGTTGTCACTATGACATGTGAATGTTCTTCATCTATAGACCATGTTGTCATGCTTCTTGGTCGTTACTTGACATCGGTCTTGACGAGGATTGGGAATGCTCTCACGAGACTGTGTCGGTGTCTGGTTTATTACCCATTACTTCAGCTGAGCTTAATGTCGCATTTAGACATGTACCTTCATTTGATCATGAGTCTCACGAGGACTCTTCTTATTCGTGGTTTCAGCCCAGAGGTCTTCCTCTAGGGAGGGTGTTTTAGTAGAAGATTCATGGTTGGTGTCTGAGGTAGATCACAATGGTTAATACTGAGCTCAATCCTTCGTCGGGATTTGAGGCATTATGTGATCATGAGTCGCATACGGGATCTCTATCTATTTTGATGTCGGCCAGGGGGTTTACTCCTGTAGTTTGAAGACTTGAGGTCGGTAGGTGATTGTATCACTTAAGGGAGTATACGTCTGATGTTGCTATGGAGATCTTGAGTGAAGTAGACATTGTTGTTCACCTCCTCCAGTGTTATACTAAGTGTAAGGTCGGAGGTAGTATCGTACCCTCAAGGTGATGTTGTACATAGTTTGAGCGAGTGTCATCTTGTGCTTTCCATACTGCCCAGATCTACTGGTGATTTTTCAATACTAGGAGATATCTTCCCTTGGCCCTTCTTTCAATGCTATCCGACACTATGTCGGCTTGTTGTGTCTTCATCAGTGTTTGATGCCCTGCTCTATCTGGGCGGGTGGACTAGTATGCTTGGGATCTGGAGTATCGATTTGTTCCTCCTATTGATTGGTTTCATCAGAGTTGTCATTATATGATACGATGACTATCAAGGTCGTATGTGCTGCACATCAAACTCGGGGTTTTGCGCCCCCGAAGTGTTTTTCTAAGCTGGATCTTTGCCGAGCTGGTGTTGTAGTAGACCCTTCTTTTGTTTGCTTATAGAATGCCATAGCTATAGGCGGGACGTCCCTTCCAAGGTTACTCTGGGAGGGGTGAGGTTTCGCCTCCTATTGTTGTTAAGAAGGCATTCGAGGCTTCAGGGTGTCTCAAGCTGAAGGTGTGTACGCACACCTTATTGTTGCCATAGTTATATGCTTCATGATATGATTGTTCTTTTATTGACTTCCTTGCTTTTCCGGGGTATGTTGGCAGTTATTGCCAAGGTAACTAGCTCTTTGTTTGCCAAGAGCCTTATCACTGTGGCTGGGGGTTGTTAGGTTCTAAGTTTCAGGTCAACGGGCAGTCGACCTAAACCTTATTCCTCACTGGAGATGTTGCGGATTCGGTACTCTTGAGTCTTGTCGTTCTAGCCCGTATCTTTCTGTCCTTCGCCTTCTCTTCTCTTCTCGCCCTGCAAGAGGGGCAATACCAAGCACGGAGGGGGGGTGGTGCTTGATGTACCCTCTCCGATGCCTAAGTCAGTACGGTATTTGTAGAGAGATAAAGCTAGGGAGATGTCAGAGCTAAATTATGCACTTTGCCAAGATGTTCAAATGAATGGTGGAAGAGTTATATTTATAGGCAACGGTGTCATTAAGGTGACTTAATGACATCGTTAGCCTATAAACACAATTAATTATCCCTTAATCACGTAATTAAGACCTTAAGGCACGGAGAAGGCTGGCGGAAATAAACCGAGTATGGGAGTCAGAAAATGGTGTCGGGCCCCTTGGGGGGGAGGAAAATCCGTCCCCCAAGGGTAGGGGTTGGGTGTGGCCACCCAACCCCTCCCTAGGGGAGATAGGGTTGGCTGACCCGATCTCCCCTAGGGGAGGTCGGGTGTGGCCACCCGACCTCACCTAGGTGAGTTTACCTCGGTCCGGATGAGTATTTCGGCCTCGTCCGGACCGTTGGTGTTTCCGCGAGGTGTTTGGGTCGAAGTTTCGATTTACAATCATTAACGGGGTGATCAAAATAAAACAAGTCGGAAGTCAACGGGTTCAAATTGGGCGTATATCCATCACATGCCCCCGAGTCAACCAATGGCCTGACCCTTGATTGACTCTATTTTTAGGATGGTATGACACGCGCAATTTGAAGCCGGGATTTTACCTTTTTTCGGAATACTTACTTACCCATGGATGTGTGTCTCTGACCCTGCCCCCTGCCTTATAAGATAGAGGAATTGCAAACGTCAGAATAGCACGGACACGTGTCCAAGCACGTGTCCGTCTGAGATGGAAATAATAAATCTATCCCCGCCATGGGCGTATACTTGAAAAATATATGCTCGCATGGGGATGTAATACAAATACAGCTAAACGGGTCCATGCTTCAATTTCATGTCGGGGTAAGTCTAAATGGAGAAAAATTTTAATTTTGGTCTAAAATTTTTCTAAGTATGGATGCTTAAAAATAGACCCATAGAATACTAACTGTGGTAGGTGTGAGTTTAACTGCGGTTAATGGGAACTAGGGGTATCAGTTTTTAAATCTGACCCTTGAATTTTTTCCTTTCTAAAAATCAACGGCGTCGATTGGGCGGTTTTAGAAAAAACCCTATTCTCTTGTTCTATAAAAAGGGGTAAGTGATTACCTCATTCTCGTTGTCCTTTTTTCTTTTCCTTTTCCTTTAGGCGGTTATGATCCTTGGTTGGATTCACTTATTGGGACGCGTGTCGTATTGAGGTACGTGCCTTTTGTTTTGTGTAAGCGTTGCTTTTGGGAGACGTAATCCCGCCTCTCCCTCGATTGTTTCTTTACTTGTCTCGTTTTTGATTTGTGGGTCTTCATGGTGATATAGTCCTGTTTGGTTCATCCTCTTTTCATCTTCTTGCCCCCGTGTTTCTGCTTGCTGGCGCGTGGGGTCTTCTATACTGGAATTATGACTATCTCCCCTAGCCCCCTGCTTCTGCTTGTTGGCCAGTGGTGCCTCTCTATGCTGGGGGTTATAACTATCTCCCCTTGCCCCTTGCCTCTTCTTGTTGGCCTGTGGGGTCTTCCCATATCATCTTTCTATTCTTACTTTTTGACTTTGTATTCGTTGTTTTAGGAAAATAAGTTTTATCTTGTGTCTACTGTCCGGTTTCTGTTTTCCTTGGGCTAAGATTGCGTTTTTTTCGATCAGCAGATCTCCCCGGTGATTGATGAGGAGTAAGAGGCCAGTACGGGTGGGAGTAGTTAACTCCGGGACCGGACCTTCGATTGCAAAAAGATCGGTTTTTTATGGTGCGGGGAGGTGTCCTCTAATTGGAGGTAAGGGCGGTGGTGATGTTAGGGTACCATCTTCTTTCTATATTGATGCCCCCCAATCGAGGGTCCGGGAGCCATCTTTTCCTTCTTCCTTGTTTGGTAAGTCCTCGAATGTCTGAGTTTCCTTAGTGTATATTGGTGTTTACTCCGTATCTTGTTGTAGGTAGACTTCGTCTTCCGCGTCTGAGTCGAAAGGAGCTGTCTCGTCCTCCTGTTGATGGAATTGTTGGGTCTGAGTGGGCGCCTTATTATGGGCGTGGGGCTCGTTTTGACAATCAATCTTCTTTGCAAACTCCTGAGGTTGGAGTTCGTGTTCTGCAGTCTGCTGTTCCTCCTGCCGATCGTGTGCCCCCTTCTAAACGGTCGGAGGCAGCTTATGAATTGGCTCATGATGTGTTGGCTCGCTATGCTTCTGTAACTTTTCTTAACCGTGTTACCTTTTAGGACATTTCATTTTTTCTTTATTTGTCTCATCCTTTGTTTTTGTCGCAGGGTATTGCCGACCTTGTTAATTTGTCCACCCTTGTTATTGATCTTGCTGAGGAGAAAAAGGTGCACGAGGACATTTGTGTCTCCCTTAATTCTAAGCTTGTTAGTTGTTTGGAGCGTAGTCGTATCACAGATTTGCAGTGCCGAGATTTGGAGAGTCGTATTGCCCTTCTTAAAGAAGAGATTGAAACCTTAAGACAAAAGTCTTATCGCGATGAAGTGCTTCGGGCTGCTGAGTTGGTGTCCCTTGAGGAGATGTTTCGTGTGGAGGATAAAGGGTGTGCTATCGCTGAGTATAAGGCTTCCTCCTCTTATCAGGCTGCTATCGATGTTCGCTGCTTTGTGGCTAAGCGTATTTCTTTGAAGGCGATTCTTGAGCGTATGTACATGATTGCTCCTGACTTTCCTTTTTCTCAGCTTGGTGATTTGTCTGACTTCGCTGTTAGGCATATTGCCAAGATGAGGAAGTAGTACACCCCTCTCTTGTGGTGGTTTCGCAAGTTTGTGGCTTGAGGTTCTTCTTAATTTGGGTTGTATTTCTCCTTTTTGGCCTCTGGCTATTTTATGCTTGTCTTTAGAGTTTGAAACTCCACATTTCCTAATTTTGCCATCTTTGTATGACACTTGTGTCTTTACTTATGGCATGCATGCGGGGTGTTTATCTCCCCTTTTCATGATAACCTCTCGTGCCTTTATGTATAGTTCTTTGGTTATGGATCCTTCCCTTTCTGATGCTTCCTTTTCTTTGCGTTTCTTTGGTGTTTTCCTTCATCCTCGTACCTGCTATTTCATCAAGAAAAAACATTATGTGTTCTTCTTATAATCTTACTTTGAAATTACTTTCTCATGGGATCCTTCTTAGTATGGTGCAATGATCTCTTCTAATGCCCTTTGAATGGCATGTATGATATTGTTAGACCAAAGATACGCTCTTGGTGGGCGTCAAATACTGTTCACGAGATACGCTCTCGGAGGGCACCAGTAGTTAGACCAAAGATACGCTCTTGGTGGGCGTCGAAACTGTTCACGAGATACGCTCTCGGAGGGCACCAGTAGTTAGACCAAAGATACGCTCTTGGTGGGCGTCGAATCTGGTAGTTTGAAATCTACCTCAAGATACGCTCTTGGGGGCGTCGAATCTGGTAGTTTGAAATCTACCTCAAGATACGCTCCTGGGGGCGTCGAAGGTTGTAGTTTTTAGAAGCTACTCTCAAGATACGCTCTTGGGGGCGTCGAAATTCGTAGTTTTTGGAAACCACTCTCAAGATACGCTCTTGGGGGCGTCGAAATTCGTAGTTTTTGGAAACCACTCTCAAGATACGCTCTTGGGTGCGTCGAAGGTCGTAGTATAGAAACTACTCTCAAGATACGCTCTTGGGGGCGTCGAAGGTCGTAGTATGAACACTACTCTCAAGATACGCTCTTGGGGGCGTCGAAGGTCGTAGTATAAAAACTACTCTCAAGATACGCTCTTGGGGGCGTCGAAGGTCGTAGTGTTAAAACTACTCTCAAGATGCGCTCTTGGGGGCGTCGAAGTTCGTAGTATGAAAACTACTCTCAAGATACGCTCTTGGGGGCGTTGAAGGTCGTGTTGACTTGGAAGTCATATCTGTGTAAGGATAACATAATGATTGTATCACCACCTTCTTTAAAAGATACTTTTGAGTAACTTCTACTTCATTAGGAGCATTCGAGCCTTTATGTACAAATGGGATGCCTTGGGTGGATCAAGACACCCTTTGGAGGAAATCAAAGATAGTTGTAGAGTTGGGGTAACTTCTTGAGTTCTCCTTCTCAAAAGTTGTTTTTGGAAAACTTAAACAATTATATGTAATGACTTGAAATAACTTCAAGGATATGGTCTTTTTCTTGTGCTGTCTTCTTAGACGTAGTACTTCTTTAGGTGTTCCCCACTGAAGGTGTTTGTGGAGATATACCCATCCCCATCCTCTAGGCGGTAAGCATTTGCGTATGGAACTGATGCTATCTTATACGGCCCTTCCCACTTTGGAGATAATTTTCTGACTTGGTCTAAGTGTGAGAACTCGTTCTTTCTGAGTACTAGTTCTCCTATGTGGAATTGCCTCTCCTTGACTTGGCGGTTGTAATACCTTGCGGATACAAGGCGCATTCGTGCCTGTGCTTCTTCTGAGTTCCATCTTTTATCATCCACAAGGTCTAAGTCTAGGAGCCTTGCTGTATTGTTCTCATGCTCTTCAAAGTACGTGGTTCTTAGTGATGATACAGCCATTTCTGCTGGTGCCACCGCTTCGGTCCCGTATACTAGGCCAAATGGTGTTTCTCATGTGGCTATCTTTGGTGTTGTCCGCACTGCCCATAGAAAATTTTCCAGCTCATCTACCCAGCTTCCCTTGGTAGCATGGAGTCGTTTCTTTAGACCGTCTAGCACTATTTTATTTGCCGACTCTACTTGCCCGTTTGTCTGAGGGTGTTTTACTGATGCGAAGCGGTGCTCTATATTCAGCCTTTCGCAATACCATTGCAGTTTCTTGCTCTTGAATTGTGGGCCATTATCACTTATTATTGCTTTTGGGACTCCGTATCTCGAGACAATGTGAGATTGAATGAAGTTAACGACTTGCTCGTCTGTTGTCTTTCCCATTGCCTTTGCTTCTATCCACTTGGAGAAGTAGTCTATTGCTACTAATGCAAGTTTTCTGCCCTTTTGTTCTTGGTAGGGGGCCTATCAGATCAATCCCCCACTGCGCGAATGGCCAGGCTCCCGAGATGGAACTTAGCTTTGCTGCTGGGGCTGTTATATTTCTGGAGTACCTTTGGCAGTGGTCACATTTTTGTACCAAGTTTGCTGCTTCTTTGCTCATTGATGGCCAATAGTATCCTAGGTTGTAGACCTTTCGGATTATTGATCGTGCTCCTTCATGGCACCCCGCATCTCCTTCATGGAGTTCTGCAAGTACTTTCTCTGTTTCTGGGTATGTTATGCATTTGAGGAAAGGTGTGGAGTACCCTTTTTTGTAGAGTTCATTGTCCATCACTGCATAATTTCTAGCCATCCTTTCAATCTTGACTGCCTCTACCTTATCCTTTGGGATTTTTCCTTCTGTGATGTACTGACGCATTGGGGTCATCCAGGCTTCTCCTTCATCTATTACTAGAGCCTCCATTTGTTCTATCACTGATTGCCTTCTTTGCTCTACAAAGTGAACTTCTCTGCCTGCTTCTGCCCCTAGAGCTAGTTTGCTTAAGGCGTCCGCCTCTTGGTTTTGTTCTCTTGGGACTGACTCAATGTCGAAGCTTTGGAAGCTCTTTATTAGGTCCCTGGCTTGCTGTAAGTATTTTTGCATGTTTTCAGACTTTGCAGTGTAAATTCCTTTCACTTGGTTGACAACTAATTGAGAATCACACTTGACTCTTATGTGCTTTGCCCCTACTCCTTTGGCTATTCTCAGGCCTGTTATTAATGCTTCGTATTCAGCCTCATTGTTCGTTGCCTTAAAGGTAAGTTCCATGGCATAGCGCAGAGGTGTATCCCTACTTGGTGGGTATAATAGGAGGCCTGCACCTGAACCTCCTCCGTTGGATGACCCATCGGTATGCATCTCCCATAACTCTTCTGGTTGCTTCTCCTGACTACTACTCGCCTCGCTTGTAGTTTTGATTTCTTCCATGTCTTCATCTGGATTAATTCCGGTGAATTCGGCAATAAAATCTGCTAGAGCCTGCCCTTTTATAGCTGTTCTAGGAGCAAAGTGAATACGAAACTCACTTAGCTCAATTGCCCATTTGGTCAGTCTTGCCGATGTGTCTGGTCTTTGGAGGAGGTGTTTCAATGGTTGGTCTGTGAGGACTGTTACCTCGTGCCCATGAAAGTATGGTCTCAACTTCCTTTCTGATATAATCAGTGCATAGAGATACTTTTCTATTGGCAAGTAGTTGATCTCATACTTTGCCAATGTTTTACTTACGAAGAACACTGGCAATTGTGCAGAGTTTTCTTCTTTTATTAGTACCGAGCTTATTGCGACGTTGCTCACGGAGATGTAGAGGTAGAGGGGCTCCCCTGGCGTAGGCTTTGCTAGGGGTGGTAGTGTCTTTAGATGTTGTTTGAGTTGTTGGAAGGCTTCTTCACATCTTGGTGTCCATTCGAACTTCTTGTTTGCTCTTAGTACCTCAAAGAAGGGTAATGCTTTGTCTCCTATTTTGGACAGGAATCTGTTGAGAGCTGCCAACCTCCCATTAAGTCGTTGAACCTCTTTGTGCTTCGTAGGTGACTGCATTTCTTCTATTGCTTGTAGTTTCTCGGGGTTTACCTCTATGCCTCGCTGACTTACCATGAAGCCTAAAAACTTCCCTGATTGTACCCCAAATGCACATTTTTTCGGGTTTAGGCGGACTTGGTATTGCCTCATTCTCTCAAACGTTGAGCGAAGGTTTTCCACATTGTCTTTCTTCTCTTTGGATTTGACGATCATGTCGTCCACGTATGCCTCCATTGTCTTTCCTATCATGTCCCCGAAGATTTTGTTGACCATTCTTTGGTATGTCGCTCCAGCATTTATGAGTCCGAAGGGCATCACCGTGTAGTGGTATATCTCGCTATCAGCGTAGAATGCTGTGTGAGGGGCGTCTTCAGGGGCCATTTTTATCTGGTTATATCCTGAGTATGCATCCATGAAGCTCATTAGTTGGTGAACTGATGTTGCATCCACTAACTGATCTATTCTTGGTAGTGGATATGAGTCCTTAGGGCATGCTTTGTTTAGGTCGCGATAATCGATGCACATTCTCCAACTTCCTCCCGCCTTCTTTACCAGTACTGGGTTTGCCACCCATGTTTGGAATCTAATCTCCTTGATGAAATTTGCTTTCAATAGCTTTTCCACTTCTTCCTGGATAGCTATCTTTTTGCTTCCTCCCATTGGCCTGACCTTTTGTGTTATTGGTCGCGTTGCCGCGTCTATATTGAGCTTGTGTGAGATTACTTCTTCTGATATTCCTGGCATATCGCTTGGTGACCAGGCGAACAGATCTTTGTATTCCCTTAGTAAAGCTATTAAGTGGTTTTCCTCTTCTTGAGATAAGGCGGTCCCGATTTTTGCCTTCCTATTGGGCTCTTCTATGAGTATTTCTTTTAATTCCTCCATGAGGCCGGGTCTTCCATGATCCTCTCTTGGGTCCTCATCTATTAGTAGGACCTCTTTTGTTGTTTTCTTCTTGCTTAGTGCGATCCTTGCACATTTCCTTGCAACCTTCTGGTTACCCTTTACTTCTCCTATTCCTTGGCTTGTGGGGAATTTCATTTTCTGATATAGTGTTGATGGCACCATGCCCCATTTGTTGATTGTGGTTGTACCTAGGACTCCATTGTATTCCTCCATTTCTTCTGTGATGAGGAAAAGGACATCGATTTTTAACTGCCTCTGGCCTATCCCCAATGTCACGAGTAATGTGACTGCCCCTAGTGGGTATGTTGGCTCTCCTGGAAATCCCACCAAGGGGGAGTGAACCTGTTTTATGCTACTTGGCCTTACTCCCAGTATGTTGAGGACCTTCTTGCTAATGACGTTAGGTGAGCTTCCACTGTCTACCAGGATTCTTCCAATGTCCATATCAGTGATCTTCATTGTTATGACTAGGGCATCCTTGTTGTCTGGTAACACATGCTCCATGTCTCTTCTTGAAAATTGTATTACATCTTCTTTCTTTCTTTCTACTTGCTCTTCTTTTGGTTTACAGTCGTCTAACTGTGCCTTATACGCTTCTCTGGCATTCGCTGACTCTCCTCCAGCTCCATAACCTCCATGAATGACATATACGCTTGCCATCTGGCTGGTGATAATTAGGCTTTCTATTCGAAACCCACAGACGGCACCAAGTGTTAGGTTCTAAGTTTCAGGTCAACGGGCAGTCGACCTAAACCTTATTCCTCACTGGAGATGTTGCGGATTCGGTACTCTTGAGTCTTGTCGTTCTAGCCCGTATCTTTCTGTCATTCGCCTTCTCTTCTCTTCTCGCCCTGCAAGAGGGGCAATACCAAGCACGGAGGGGGGGTGGTGCTTGATGTACCCTCTCCGATGCCTAAGTCAGTACGGTATTTGTAGAGAGATAAAGCTAGAGAGATGTCAGAGCTAAATTATGCACTTTGCCAAGATGTTCAAATGAATGGTGGAAGAGTTGTATTTATAGGCAACTGTGTCATTAAGGTGACTTAATGACATCGTTAGCCTTTAAACACAATTAATTATCCCTTAATCACGTAATTAAGACCTTAAGGCACGGAGAAGGTTGGCGGAAATAAACCGAGTATGGGAGTCAGAAAATGGTGTCGAGGCCCTTGGGGGGGAGGAAAATCCGTCCCCCAAAGGTAGGGGTTGGGTGTGGCCACCCAACCCCTCCCTAGGGGAGATAGGGTTGGCCCACCCTATCTCCCTAGGGGAGATCGGGTTGGCCCACCCTATCTCCCCTAGGGGAGATCGGGTTGGCCCACCCGATCTCCCCTAGGGGAGGTCGGGTGTGGCCACCCGACCTCACCTAGGTGAGTTTACCTCGGTCCGGATGAGTATTTCGGCCTCGTCCGGACCGTTGGTGTTTCTGCGGGGTGTTTGGGTCGAAGTTTCGATTTACAATCGTTAACGGGGTGATCAAAATAAAACAATTCGGAAGTCAACGGGTTCAAATTGGGCGTATATCCATCAGGGGTTCTCAAAGTTCCTTTAGCCAAAAGAGAAAAATGACCGATATGATGGTCCAGTGCCCATTCCTCCTTGTGGCAGGGGAAAAGGGATCTTGATCCTGTATCTGCTAATGCTGCATCTTGGGTTGCTGGTGCTGGCAGTGACGTCTTTGATGCTGCAGCCAATGAAGCTAACACTGCAGCTGTTGGCGTTGACACTATAGCAGCTGGCGTTGACACTGCGGCTACTGACGCCGTGATTAGTGATACTGGCGTTGTTGCTAGCCGGAGTAAGGCTTGTGCTCTTTTTACCAAAGATTGCTTCTTATGGTGATGGTATCTCCATTTTTTTTTAGCTTGGTCCTAAGGCACATTTTGAAGTTTCTTATACTTCTTCATACTCTATCAACCTTGATGTTAATACTACTTATTTGCAGCCTTTATCTAGTACCTCATTCTACTCAAGATGACTTGATGCGGCCTCTTAATGGTGGCCTTAGCAATTCTGCATAGGTGTCTCTTTTGAGACCCCTGGGTTGGGTGCCTCTTTAGAGACCCCTGAGATCGGTGTTTGCGTGATGAAAGCTATTGTTGCCCCCGGCGATCGCACGGCGTTTCCTGACTCTGCTTCGTCCGGTCTTCATCTTGTTAATGGGGCCTTGTCTCGGTATGCCCCCGTGAGTATACTTCTATTCTATCTTTTCATTGTTAGACTTTCACTGTCTAGCATGTGCCTATCATTTTCAGGCTGTCGTTGATGCGATCACCCTCGGCTTCTTTAAAGTCGAGCTGACCGAGGAGGTTGATGTCTATAGGATTGAGCAGAGGCAACTAAGAGAGTCGACGTGTGTTTTGAAGGAGAAGGCTTGTACTTTTGACTCCTCCGAATTTGTCTATCAGGGTTTCATTGCATCCCTTGGAGCCGAGGTAAGCCGAACTTGGAGAGTGAATGAATATGAAGCCATGTATGTATATGAGCACTTGGCATAGGCACTTGTAAAGAATATTGATGAGGGGACTGTTTTACAGTATCACTCAGTATAAGGCATCTTCCGAGTTTTGAAGTGGATGCCAAGGTGAAGTGTCAGGTCGTCATTGAGACCTATGGTGGAGACCTTGCTCTCCAATTGAAGGGAGACGTGCTCCTTCTTCGACTTTCTCAAGTAGGGCTATGGATACTACTCTCTTGTTTAATGATGGCGGCGGCGATGCTGCCTCTTTTGATTAATGGACTGACTTCCTTTATCAAACTTTGTAGATAGCCACCCCCTTCTATGCTTATCATGCATCTTTGTGTGGAAACACTTGCTTTTGGGACTTAGGCATGTATGCCATTTGTCTATCTTTCGTATCATACCTGTTCAAGACATGAAAATGTATGGTTATGTTAACATGAGTAGGATATCATACCATTGTTATTATGGATTCCCCCACGTCTGCTAGGTTGTGTATGTTTACACTTCCTGTTGTATCCTCTTGTTCTTGAGGTTGTTAATGCCGTGGTTATTACCTGACGGCCTTAGCATTGTAATACGCATGTATCACGAATATGATATGCTTCCTTATTCTTAGGATGCTATCCGTATTGTCGTGCCGGTGTAGTGCCGGACTTGACGTTCATCACATTCATTACCAATGGTACCTATAATATCAAGCTCACACATGCCCCTCTTGGTTGCTATCAAGGTAATGCATTGTTTTGAGATGTTATCTATACTTGACGAAGACCCCTTGCTTGTCGATGCCTCGACATAGTACTTTTTGCAAGACGCCACTTGCGCTGTGTTGACACGTTTTGTGACCACGTATCTGATGCCTCGAGATAGCGTTGTTTGCAAGATGCTACTTGCTTTATTTGTTGCGTTTTATCCACTTGCCCGATGCCTCGGGGTAGTGCTATGGCAAGACGTTACTTGCATAATTTGGTACGTTTTAAGCCGCTTACTCAATGCTTTGAGATAGCGTTATGGCGAGACACAACTCGCGATTGCACTTTACCGCTTTACTTGATGATTCAAGAAAGCGTTGAGGCAAAACGTTACTTGCTCGGTTTGGTACGTTTTAAGCCGCTTTCTCAATGCCTTGAGATACCGTTGTGGCAAGACGCAACTTGCGATTGCACTTTACCGCTTTACTTGATGATTCAAGATAGCGTTGAGGCAAGACGTTACTTGCTCGGTTTGGTACGTTTTAAGCCGCTTTCTCAATGCCTTGAGATATCGTTTTTGCAAGACGCTACTTGCTATCCTAACATGCTACTACAAATGTTAGTGCGTTTTCCGCCTCTTGACGTCCTAAGACAAGGCGTTGTGGCAATACGTTACTTTCTTGGTTTGGTACGTTTTATTCCGCATACCCGATGCCTCGGAGTAGCGTTGTGGCAAGGTGCTACTTGCAAATGCGTTTTTCCGCCCTTGGTAGTCCAAGATGTGGCGTTGGTGCAAGACGCTACTTGCGAGAATCTAATGCGCTTTTTCATTGTATGACCACTACTTGGCTTGTCCGAAGCAGGGTCACGACGGTATCAACTCCGCCGAGGTGGTGTATCCGTTACTTGATGACTTCAAGCTTACGTTGTGGCGAGACGCGACTCGCATGATATTTAGCGTTTTGGGGCGTATAGGAGTCGCCTTGTTATCATAAGGGTTGCCTCTTCATCGGTATAACCAGCGGTCGCGGAAACATAACTATCCGTGGTAGTGTCACTGCCGCTCAACGGGACTGGACGTGTGATATTCAAAATATCTCTTCAGAGTTAGCTCCTGAAGACTGGAGGCAAATCACATCACATAAGTGGCTGTGCCGCCGGTGTTTCTGAGATGATACCTGGTTTTCACTTTCCAGGTACCTGTTGCTATCATATCATTATTACCTTAGCGCTAAGGCATTGTGATCGTGATAATGGTCTCTGCCAGTCACGTCACTTTGAATCAGTACCCTAAGGTACAGCGACCGCAAAGTTTGTGTTGGTTCCAATTACGACGCATTGAGTAGTTCCCTAAGGCACAACTATCATGGAATTGGTAATATTTTCAACCATGATGCTTGAATAACATTGCTGGGTGATCAGCCCAGAACAACTTGGAGATTGTATATAACCTTGATGGACGCTCCCGCTGTTGTATAGATATCACTACTTGGTGTTTTTCCATAGTAGAGTGTATAAGAGATATGACATTGTCTTCCCTTTATATAGTCTTCATAAATCAGAGATCCCTTGATGGACTTGCTCTTCTTCATAAGGTTGCCATTACTTGGCGATTTTTCCAAAGTAGGGTATGAGTTGCGCTAATAGGTCACGTCCGACCATTAGATAATTGGTATAGGTCAGAGGTCGTTGTATGACTTGCCTATCCATATAGCTGTGCCCGTACTTGGTGTTGTTCCCGAAGTAGGACGTGTATTATAACCTGCAAGTCTTTTGCAAATTCTTTGACATTGAATCCAGATGTTAGCTAAAACATACTATGTGATTATGCATATTTGTGTAGGACTATCTTGCCTACTATGTTGTCCATTTGGACTAGTTTAGCAATGCGACTGGTCTGAACTATTCGATCCTTGTACTGGGTTCTATTAGTTCATTCCGTTCTCAATAGATTCAATTCGACGAGATCAGACTATGTGAACTGGATCCTTGGTCCGCGCAGTCTGCTCTATTCGTAATGCTTTTCTCATAGGGGTGTTATCCCTTACCTGGGTTTGCCCGTGGAAAAGTGCTTGTTACCTGGATATATTCCCAGTGTGAAGGTTGCCCTGCCAAGAGCGATTCTTGTTGTCGCCAACCTTGGGCGGACCGTTCAGAGGGTTCTCACTGTTGTTCCCTCTTTGTGCCTTCCTTATTGGAAGGCGTAGTGTCGTGGGCTTATGTGGCCAAACAGTGTCGTACACCCATCGTCTTTATCTATCTTCTTGGTGGAGTGCCGAGCATTTTTTCATGTGGCGCCCCCCTAATTGCTCGGTAGTTACACCGTGCTATCGTAGCCTATGGATGATAATCCGCTTTGGCTTTCCTTGTTCGGTGCCCTTTGTGTCTTGGGCTCCCTATTCATAAGTTTGCTCGATTGTGCTAGCTTGCTTGAGCATGATAGGTGTCTCTTGCGGCACCTTTTCTTTATTTATACTCATTCATACTGATCATGATCACGTTTCTGAGTAAACCCTTTCTTGGATGTACACTTGGTGGGGTTGGGTGGGTGGGTAATGGAGAATTCTTCCCTTTTCATCATCGGAACCCATTACGACTACTTGTAAGAGTCAGTTTGGCGTAGTACCACCGAAGACTTCTTGCTTGGTGTCTGCTCCCATATATGTTCTTCTAATATGCGAGTAGAATGTTGATTGTTATGTGTCGCTGCCTTCTCCGCTTGATGTGGGAGTTGGCACGTTGTGGTTGTTCTTTGCTCATATGTGTTTCCGACGTGTCGAACACTTCTCTTATTGAACCAAGTAGCAGTGTTCGCTCTTGAGGAGGGCTTGTAACATGTTTTCCCTCTTTTTCCCTCTTAACCGCTGATGCTTGTCGAGATCAATGTGTCTCATATTTTCCTTAGAGTATTCTCCAAGGCTCTTGTTATGGATAGGGGGTTGCCCCCGTTAGTTTCTGTGGCTTGTCGCTCGGCCTTCTTGAGATTTGTATTCACATTGTGTATGCACATAGTGATAAGGGTTGTTGGAATAATGGGGCTCTCCCCCTTCTTCCTTTGTAATAGTTTCCAGTCGGTCACTGCTTGTTGCATGACGTCAATGGCAAGATTTTCTACCGGTGTCTGCTCTATTAGGACCTCTATACATGATTGCCTTTCTTCCTTGTGAGATGGTGAATGAGTGCTCATAACCATCCAAGTGTGGTGAACTTGGTGGAGGTTTGCGCCTATCGTGACGGCGCGATCTCAAATCTTCACGTACCTGTAGGGGGTCCCCTGGTATTAGGTATGTCGGACTCTTTCCTAGTATCGTCAATATCTGGACATGGGGGATGTCTGGTGGACTCCCTTCCTGCGTTATGATTCGCTTCATGTCAAAGCTAGTGATTCCCTATGTTATGACCAATACATCGCTGTAAACACCTAATTTTGGTCCGCGCATGACACAATCAAAATGTCATATGTGACGCGTTAAAAAAGGGGAAGTATTTAAATATGGAAGGTTGCGAAGTTTCTAAAGATAGGACTGGCTAAGTTAGGATAGTTATTTGTATTTATTGCAGATAATATTTGTTGAATATTTAGAGTATATTTTCTGAATATTTAGCATTTACGGTTAGAATAAATCTGTAATATTTATTTCCTAGTTAGCTTAGGCCTAGATTAGTATAAATAGAGGTGATTTATAATGTAATGGAGAAGAAAAAGAACAAAAAAATAATAAATCAGCTCTTCCCGGGATTCGTGCGAGTTTTGTCATATAGTGGTAAAAAAGTTTTTTTTTTTAATTATTATTATTTATTATTATTATTATTTCTATTATTTATTTATTATATTTTATGTTTTGCATTATTATTATCATTATTATTATTATTATATTTGATTAGGCAATTTAAATGTAGTTGATTTAATTTAACTGTGTAGAATGTTTAATTGCTCAAGATGTATGTATGTTATTTAAGCATGTTTGATAATTCTTGGTGTTTTAGATTCCGTTTTAATTAGGAGTTATAGATTTTAATTAGTTTGTAGGTTTAGATTAATATTTGATAACTATTTTCATAGGATGAAAGTTTGATTAAACTTTGACATCGTTAGATTAATCTGATGTAACATGTATTAAAAATAAATTGGCAAATTAAATTAATTGAGTACCGAAAGGACGTAGTTAAAAAAAAAATTAATTCGTAATAGAACCCCCGAACTCGAATTTCTGATCGTAGATCGATTTTATACCTAGGTGTTTAATTTTTTATTCGCTTAGGTAATTTAGGATTCTAGTTAGCCTAATAATTAACTAGTGGCGACTCTTTTTAAAATCCAACGTTTTTCAAAACGTAATCGCCTTAGGTCAGATTTTAGGTCCGACAATTTGGCGACTCTGCTGGGGAAGATTTAGAGGGTTCGGGCTCAGTATGTTCACTTTTTGCCATGTTAGAATTTTGTAATTTTTATTTTTATTTCACAGATCTAACTTGTTTTTTTTTGTGATTTCAGGTGCGGAGTTAAGTTTTTATTATGATTAACTATTTTTCTTTGTTGTGTATGTATTATTTAAATTTGCACACACCCACTTTAGTGTAATCTCCAAAACGCTTAAAACCCAGGGCGACTAGGAACCCCGGAGGTTTAGTACGGTACGACCGGAGCGGCTGGGCCACCGGTACGGCTCGGAAAAACTCTACTCGCTTGTGAAGGTCTTATGATCCCTATGATGGGGTGAGGAAACCACCTTATCGGGAACCTATCAGTGGAACCTACATCGTAGAGCAAAACCACACATTTTTTATCCCCTAACATGTGTTTTATCCATGTTTTTTTTTTTGTTGTAAAAAAGAGTTGTCAGGAAAACTGTAAGTTTTTTTTAACTGTGTAACTTTTATTCTCATGCATTCATCTCATTGCATTTTTTTAAAAAAACAAAAAAACTTTTTTTTTTCCAGCTAATTGTTAGTCATTTAGTTGTATACATTTTCTTTTCAAACTTGCATTTCGCATGCATTGTTTTTCTTTAAAAACCTCTTACCTGAAATTTTTTATTTTAAACCTGTGTTTCATACGCATTGTTTTTTTAAAATAAAAAAAACTTTTTAGGTGAGTTGTAATTTTGGTTAGTGCGTCACGTAAGCATTACTTTTTTGAAAAAAAACATTTTAGGAAAAATTGTAATTCCTCTTTAGCTATTAGAGCTTCTAATTTCGAACGTGCATTTCATATGCATCATTTTAAAAAAAACTCTTACCTGAATTATTTTTTATTTCAAACTTGCGTTTCATACGCATTATTTTTTTAAAAAAAAAACTCTTCAGGTAAGTTGTAATTTTGGTTAGCGCGTCGCGTATGCAAAAAAACATTTTAGAAAAAAAAAATTTAATTCCCCTTTAGCTATTAGATCTTCTAATTTCGAACGTGCAATCCATATGCATCATTTCAAAAAATTTACCTGAATTGTTTTATTTTAAATAATGCATCCAGTATGCATTAATTTTAAAAAAAACTTTTTAGATAAATCGTAAGCTCTCTTAGTTTTAGGGCTCTTTGTTTAAAAACCTTTTACCTGATTTTTTTAAAGATGTGCATCTCATATGCATTATTTTCGAAAAAAAAACCTTTCAGGTAAATTGTAATTTTTCTTAGTTGTAGAACTTTTATTTTTTAAGTCTGCATATTGTATTTATTTTTGTGCATCTCATATGCATTTTTAAAAAAAAAAAAAAAAAAAAAAAAAACTTCACTTGTTTTTTCAATTTTGAGAAACTAGGATGCATTGATTTTTTTTTTCTCATAAAAAAAGAAAAAACAAAAATTCAAGTAGCTTGTAAGTTTTCTCAACTGTACAACTTTCACCACATGTACATCTCATAGGCATTGTTTTAGGAAAAACATTTTTTAGATAGATTGTAAATCTCTTCGTAGTTGTTGAGCTTCAAATATGCATTGTATTTGCATTTCTTTTTATAAAAAAATTTACCTGGATTTTTCATCCGAGGTGTAATACACTTTTTCGACAAGATCTTCATTTCAACCTTCGCATAAGCTAGCGTTTTAAAAAAAGAGATTTGATTCTATTTTTGAGAAAGTAGTTTAACTGTGCAGTTGAGTGCGACTATTCGAGCTTAAACAAAGGACGAGAAAATCCTTTTAAAAAAAACTTTATTTTGAACATCTATCGTGCGTTCGAGCCAGATAGTGCACTCAGCGAACTCATTAAACTCCAAGCTAGTGCAAAACACCTTAGATCATAAATTTTGATTCTCTCTGAAATGTAATCAAAATTATGAAATGAATGACATTAGAAGTTTTCCGAAAAATCATGCATGACTCATTTGATTCTTTATACTAACTTTCGTGTCTGGTCTTTTCAGGTACTCTTAGATAGGTATGTTGCACATACAAGTGGTGTCGGCCAAATGAGGCAGCCAAAAAAACATGCAGTCATCCAGTTGCACGAAGAACAAATTGCGCACTCGGGATATCCAACGCTCAGGTACGATGAATTGTACTTAATTTTTCCTTGAGATTTGAGTGTCCCTACTCTTTTTGCAGATCAGACGAGGTCGCAACCACATGAAACGTGAGTGCTTCAAATAACTTACATGCCAAAATTCCACCTACCATGTGTGGAATTCATAACGCGTCCCCGAACCAAGCCGTACATCCGTTTTACGGTGATGTCTAAACCGGCCAGTGGCAACCAATGGGCATCTCCCATTGAGATCGGTCATGAGAAGATATCAAGAGATCATCAAGAGTCTCGTGAAGATTCAATGTGCTGATCAATGAACATTTTAGATGTCAAGCAAAGAAAACATTATTGTTGGTGCCTTCCATTAGAGGTCCATGGGCATTTACTTTCCGGCAGGTGTTCATATAGAAGTTGTGATTTCTAGATGGAGTGGGAAAATCAGGACATGCAGCAGGTCCAGTCGCATAGCGAGCACATTTCCCACTAGAAAAATCCGACACCCAGGTAAGAAAAGTTGTGATCATTTTTATCCTCGGAATTTGAGTGTTTCCTTAATCATTGTGCAGTTTGGGTAATCATCCAAATCAAAGCCCCTGAAGAGCACATCTCGTGCGCGGCCCTTTGCTCGCCGCAAGCTGTCAAATTTATCCCAGATACCTCGTGCGATATCTATGCATTTACCATTTGCGGACTACTGTGCCCCAATACGGACTACTCCACGTCATCCTTGTGTGATCCTAAACCAAGTCATACATTTGTCATGCGGCCCGATCAGTGCTAACCGTAGGGCATCCCTAGACAAGATTGAGCAATAGCCGGGGCACTTGAGAAGCCGAGATTAGAAATCACTGTCTACGTCATCCATTGGTTGTAAGGTCCATCCAGGGCGTCGACACGATCGACATATTTTGACTCAATCAACTGAGTCCTTCTCTAGAAGATGTTTGAATTAGAAATTTCAGATTTTCCACTAGGGACATGTACATAATTGTTGTTGATTATTTTCGTTAAACTTTCGTTTAAAAAAAAAGGCAAAAAAAAAAAGCAAAAAAGGCAAAAAAAAAAAAAAAGGCAAAAAAAAAATATTTTTTTTATTTAGGGTCACAGCCGCCCTTTAATTGGCTACCGATAATAATAAAGAGTGCTCATGCAAATTTTGTGAGAGCAGTGAAAAAATAGAAGGGTCACAGTTGTCCCTAAATCAACTACAAATAAAAATGGTCTCAGTCGTCCCTAAAACGACTACAAAAAAGGGCCACAGCCACCCTTCAAATGGCTACAGATAAAGGGCGACCCCACGAACCCTGTAAGGGCGGGAGAATAAAAAGGGCCATAGCCACCCTTAAAATGGCTACACAAAAAGAGTGATCTCGCAAAACCGGTGAGGGCGGGAAAATAAAAGAAAGGGTCACAGTCGTCCCTCAAACGGCTACAGTCAATAGAGCGATCCCGGAACATCGATGGCAGGTATTAAGTGAAAGGGCCACAACCACCCTCAAAATGGTTACATACAAAGAGCGTTTCCCGGATCAGAGACAAGGAATGAAGGGCCACAACCACCCTCCAAATGGCTACAATCAAAAGAGCTCCCGCAACATCGAAGACGGTGAGAAAAGTGTCACAGTCACCCTCCAAATGGCTACAAATACTCCCGCATCGAGGCGGAAAATAAAGTACGGGTCACAGCCACCGTTTAATCGGCTACCAAATAAAGAGTGCTTCCGCTAGGTTGAAAACCCGAAAGGGCGGCCTAGGCAAAATCAGGAAACAAGGGGCATGGTTGCAAATTCAGAAATTGCGATTATGGCAAAAGGAGAGAAAAAAGAGAAATTCTTAAAAAAAAAAAAAAAAAAGATCCCGCTAAGTTGTCGCACCATGCGCAATTTAGGCAAAAATTAGGGACAAACATTCAAGTGCAACACAGCGCCTTTCAAAGTCAACTTCACGGCAAGCGGGACAGTTCTGCTCTCGCAAGTCACCACTCAAAGGATGAGTAGGACTGTTACAGTCTGTTCCTACAAGTCACAACCGACAATCAGGATCTGAAGTTTTCCCAGCTTTCTGAGAGTCACCCCCGACGAACGAAGCCTTAGTATTCAGCCTTGCAAGTCACGCCACTAGAGGCACTTCTCCAACGGACGCCACTAGAGGCTCTTCTCCGACATACGCCGCTAGAGGCATCGCCAAAGGGTCTCCGGTACGGTCTGACGTAGAGGTCTTCCGCCACCAGAGATATCACCAGAGGTTTTCCGGTACGGCCTGACGTAGAGGTCTTCCGTTACCACTCGCCACTAGAGGCGTCACCAAAGGTTCTCCGGTACGGTCTGACGTAGAGGTCTTTCGCCACCAGAGATATCACCAGAGGTTTTCCGGTACGGTCTGACGTAGAGGTTTTTCCGTTACCACTCGCCACTAGAGGCGTCACCAGAGGTTGTTGGTACTGTCTGACGTAGATGTCTTCTGTTACCAATCATCACCAAAGGTTTTACTTTATTCCACGCCAATGGAGGCTTTTCCTTGTCGCTCGCCACTGGAGGCAACGTCGATTGAGGTTTTACTTTACTGCACGCCACTGGAGGCTTTACTTTTCCGCATGCCACTGGAGGCTTTACTTTTCTGCACGCCATTGGAGGCTTTACTTTTTCGCACAACACTGGAGGCTTTACTTTCTGCACTACCAATGGAGGTACCGCCAACAGGGGCACCGCCGACGGAGGTTCTATTTTCTGCACGACCAATGGAGGCACTGCCAACAGGGGCACTGCCGACGGAGGTTCTATTTTCTGCGCTACCAATGGAGGCACCGCCAACAGGGGCACCGCCAACGGAGGTTCCATTTTCCGCACGCCAATGGAGGCACCGCCAATAGGGGCACCGCCGACAGAGGGCTCTACTTTTTTTTGCACTTTCCGAAATAAGCCAGGAGTTTCCTTGAAGATTCGAAGACTCGAAAGAAGATATACTTCCCAACCAAAATTAGTGCTTACTCGTCTTTGGAAAAATCCCCTCGAACTTGTTCTATGGGAATTCGCCCAAAGAGGGGCAAGCTGTAAACACCTAATTTTGGTCCGCGCATGACACATTCAAAATGTCATATGTGACGCATTAAAAAATGGGAAGTATTTAAATATGGAAGGTTGCGAAGTTTCTAAAGATAGGACTGGCTTAAGTTAGGATAGTTATTTGTATTTATTGCAGATAATAATTGTTGAATATTTAGAGTATATTTTCTGAATATTTAACATTTATGGTTAGAATAAATATGTAATATTTATTTCCTAGTTAGCTTAGGCCTAGATTAGTATAAATAGAGGTGATTTATAATGTAATGGAGAAGAAAAAGAACAAAAAAATAATAAATCAGCTCTTCTCGGGATTCTTGCGATTTTTGTCATATATGATGGATATACGCCCAATTTGAACCCGTTGACTCCCGAATCGTTTCATTTTGATCACCCCGTTAATGATTGCAAATCGAAACTTCAACCCGAACACCCCGCGGAAACACCAACGGTCCGGACGAGGCCGAAATACTCGTCCGGACCGAGTTAGACTCACCTAGGTGTGGTCGGGTGGCCACACCCGACCTCCCCTAGGAGGGGTTGGGTGGCCACACCCAACCCCTACCCTTGGGGGTCGGATTTTCCTTCCCCCCAAGGGCCCCGACACCATTTTCCGACTCCCATACTCGGTTTATTTCCGCCAACCTTCTCCGTACCCTAAGGTCTTAATTACGTGATTGAAGGTTAATTAATTGTGTTTAAAGGCTAACGATGTCATTAAGCCACCTTAATGACACCGTTGCCTATAAATACAACCTCTCCACTATTCATTTAGGGATCTTTTGAACATCTTGGATCATCTTGGCAAGTTGCATAATTTAGCTCTGGCATCTCTCTAGCTTTATCTCTCTACAAAAACCGTACTGACTTAGGCATCGGAGAGGGTTCATCAGGCACCACCCCCCCTCTATGCCTGGCATTGCCCCTCTTGCAGGGCAAGAAGAGATGCGAAGCAAAGGACAGAAAGACACAGGCTAGGACGACGCAACCCGAGAGCACCGAATCCGCAACATCTCCAGTGAGGAACAAGACTTAGGTCGACCGCCCGTTGACTCTAGACTTGGAACCTAACACTTGGCGCCGTCTGTGGGCTTCGAACAGAAAGCCTGGCAATAACAAGAGCATTGACGAACAGCATGGTGTCTAGGCATCACCGCCCACCTGGGGGAAATAGGCGAGGGAGACAGCCTATACCTCCAGCAAGGCAGCCTAACCCAGGGAAACAGCCTGTGCACCCTGAGCCTCAAGTAACCCCACAGGCTCCCCAGCCCAACAACCAGGAGGGAGGACCCTCACGCCCAGCTTGGGCTGAGTCTTCCACAGCCTCAACCCCATTGGCAAGGAGGCCACAGAGAGAGAGGGAGCAACAGGGAGTGCCATCCCAATACACGGCACCTCCTGAGGGATACTACTATGAGGCGCAACCTCAAGGATATCCATATGGGATGCCGACCCAAAGGAATGACAACCGCGCCCACACAACAAACACAAGGCCGGCATACACACAGGGAGCACATACAGTGACTCGTGAAGAGGAGCAAATCCCAACAGAAGAACGCCACTCGCACCCTCGAGCAGGGCAGCGAGAAGAGCAAAGAAGAAATTACCAAGAGACACCCCCAGAGGGAAGACAGCAATTCGTGCCTCCTAGGCAGCAACAGAACGCCAGGGCTTATACCCCGCTGGGGGCAGACAGACAAGCAAGACCTCCAAGGAGGCAAGAATTCCATGAAGTACCCCAGCAGGGACACCAAGGATACACCTACAGTCCGTATCAACACGGACAAGGGATCCCAGCAAGCCCAATCTATAACTACGGAGGCTATCAGAGAGATTACACTCCGACACCGGCGTTGATCACTCCGAAGGAGATAGAGGCAATGATAATAAGGAAAATGAATGAGTCAAAGAAACACGGTTTACATTGTCTGAGTGATCAAACGAACCACCCCTTCACAAGGGAATTGGAGATGAACAAGGTGCCGGACTCCCTGCATACAATCCAGATTGCAAAGTACAATGGCAAGGGAGACCCTTTGGAGCATATTCAACAGCATGAAGCCTCCCTATTCGGGAGAACCACTGATGAAAGATACAAGCACTCCTATTTCCAAACACCCTATCAGGGGTGGCCTCACACTGGTTCTTTAGCCTACCCTCTGAGAGCATCCACTCATGGGAGCAGCTAAAGGCGAAATTTCTTCAGAGATATCTAGGAGAAAGGAAGCTCCTCAAAGGAACAGGCTCCATCGATGACGTGAAGCAAGAAAATGATGAATCTCTGGCCAATTACTACACTAGGTTCAACCAAAACATAGCAGACATCCAGGGCGACATCACTGAGGGTGAGATAATACGAGCCTTCATCAGAAACCTAGGCCGTTTCGGGTCCACACTGGCAGAAAAGATGGCCAAGAAACCAGCAAGCACCTTAGAGGAGCTAACAGGGAGAGTAAAAACTCATATAGACCTGGAAAGGCACAGGGCAAGTAAGAAAGCCAAGATTCAAGCAGCTAAGGAAGACAATGCAAAGCCGAACAGAGGAAAGCCACCTCAGGCACCTCAACACACAAGGCAGCAGGAATGGCGTCCGCCCTACCAAAGAAATCAGATGGGCGAACCACTAAAGGCTAGGGAAATCAACATCATCAAGTTCATCCCATTGAACGCCACCCCAGCAACCGTCCTAAAAGAGATGCGAAATCAGAAACTCTGGTCACCCCCTGCAAGGTGGAGAGCCCCAATGGTGGGGACGCACAAAGACAGATGGTGTGATAACAATGAAGCATACGGGCATGACACGAACGAATGCTTCAGCCTAAAGCTAAGCATCAACAATGTCATCCAAAGGGGAGAACTAAAGCAGTTCGTGGATCATGGGGGCAACAGCATACAGTTAGGGCCATCATACAGGGACAAAGGCAAAAGCAAGGTAGACTACAATCCTCCACCCAACAAGAGGGGAACCATAAACATGATACACGGAGGAGTGGCATCAGGTGGCCCAACTGCTAATGTAAGGGAGGTTTACGCATCCAAACTGAGTTCAGTGCCAAGGTGGAGGAAAAGGCCACGAGAAGGAGAGGAAATGAAGATTGAATTCTCGGAGAAGGACAAGAGCCACATTGTCTTCCCACAAGACGATGCGTTAGTCATCACAATAGACATTGATAATTTTGATGTAAAGAGAATACTGGTAGATGGGGGCAGCTCCGCAGACCTCCTAAGCCTAAGGGTCCTAGAGGAAATAGGGAAAACGAAGGCAGACATCAAACCAGTCAACTTCCCTCTGGTTGGCTTCTCAGGGGCAACAAGTTACCCCCTGGGAATGATAACCTTGCTAGTGACCATGGGCCAAGGATGGACACAGCTGAAGGTGAACGTTAACTTCTTGGTGGTTGAAAGCCTGGGAGCCTACAATGGGATCCTAGGAAGAACAGCCATAAATCCATACGAAATCGTACCATCTACCGTACACCAGAAATTGAAGTACATCACTGAGAATGGAGTCGGAGAAGTCCTGGGTGACCAGCGCACTGCAAGGCAGTGCTACGTCAATTCCATGAGACGTGGATCACACAGGACAGACACAGTGGCAATGGTCACGGTAGGGACCGACCAAGACAACAAGAAGGTGATGAGGAGACAAAGGCAAAGAAAGATGAAGAACGGAGTTGCACTCCGCCCGAGCAAGCAATTTTTTCAAAGAATGGCTAAGAAGAGACACATGAGCAAGGCTGTAAAGGTAACAAGCATACCTTGGCAACCAGAAAGCGCACAAGGAAAAAGAACAAGGGACTCCATCATAAGAGGCTTCCGACACATCGATGACATCAAGCAAATGCCGAGGGAGCCAATGTCAAGCTACTTCGAAAGGATCTCCAGTTATGGTGCCAACATGGACATCACAAGAAGGGAAGCCGTCAGAGCCTTCACTAGAAACATGCATCCAAACTCATTTGAAGCATATGGAGGGCTTTATGAGATGGTCATGACAAGCACGATGAGAGAGCTCAAGGAAAAGCTAGACAAGGCGTTTGCAAAGGAGATGGAGCAACCGGAGGAAGTCCCGGAGAAAGAAAGAGAGGCTGATACACTGGAAGGAGGTGTAAATTTCAAATTCACACCCCTTACAGTGAGCATAGAAGAACTTTTTCAGAAGTACCTCAAGGAAGAGCTACCCACATGCAGAGAAGAGGGCAAGGCCTTCCTAGGAAGAGATGCACAGGGATGGTGTGAGTACCATGGGACCTGGGGGCATCAAACTAACAACTGCATGGTGCTAAAGATAGAAGTGGAGGAGATGATTTACAATGGAGGCCTAAAGGAGTACGTGGCAACAGACAAACTTACCACCCCATATCCTTAGTTTCATATTTAGCACTTTGCATTTTCAAGCATTCTAAGTTTTCCAAAACAACTTTTGAGAAGGAGAACTCACGAAGTTACTCCAACTCTACGACTATCTTTGATTTCCTCCAAAGGGTGCCTTGATCCACCCAAGGCATCCCATGTGTACATAAAGCCTTGAATGCTCCTAATGAAGTAGAAGTTACTCAAAAGTATTTTTTAAAAAAAGGAGATGATATAATAACTGAGTTATCCTTACACAGATATGACGTCAAGTCAACAACACCTTCAACGCCACCAAGAGCGTATCTTGAGAGTAGTTCTAAAAACTACGAACCCTGAGCCCTCCGGGAGCCTATCCCGCGAACAGATTCGACGCCCCCAAGAGCGTATCTTGAGAGTAGTTTTTATACTACGACCTTCGACGCCCCCAAGAGCGTATCTTGAGAGTAGTTTTTATACTACGACCCTCGACGCCCCCAAGAGCGTATCTTGAGAGTAGTTTCTATACTACGACCTTCGACGCACCAAGAGCGTATCTTGAGAGTGGTTTCCAAAAACTACGAATTTCGACGCCCCTAAGAGCGTATCTTGAGAGTAGTTTCTAAAACTACGACCTTCGACGCCCCCAGGAGCGTATCTTGAGGTAGATTTGCAACCTACCAGATTCGACGCCCCCAAGAGCGTATCTTGAGGTAGAAAAAACACTACCAGATTCGACGCCCCCAAGAGCGTATCTTGAGGTAGATTTCAAACTACCAGCTTCGACGCCCACCTAGAGCGTATCTTTGGTCTAACTACTGGTGCCCTCCGGGAGCGTATCTCGTGAACAACTACTGGTGCCCTCCGGGAGCGTATCTCGTGAACAGTTTCAACGCCCACCTAGAGCGTATCTTTGGTCTAACTACTGGTGCCCTCCGGGAGCGTATCTCGTGAACAGTTTCAACGCCCACCTAGAGCGTATCTTTGGTCTAACTACTGGTGCCCTCCGGGAGCGTATCTCGTGAACAGTTTCGACGCCCACCAAGAGCGTATCTTTGGTCTAACTACTGGTGCCCTCCGGGAGCGTATCTCGTGAACAGTTTCAATGCCCACCTAGAGCATATCTTTGGTCTAACTACTGGTGCCCTCCGGGAGCGTATCTCGTGAACATTTTCAACGCCCACCTAGAGCGTATCTTTGGTCTAACTACTGGTGCCCTCCGGGAGCGTATCTCGTGAACAGTTTCAACGCCCACCTAGAGCGTATCTTTGGTCTAACTACTGGTGCCCTCCGGGAGCGTATCTCGTGAACAGTTTCGACGCCCACCAAGAGCGTATCTTTGGTCTAACTACTGGTGCCCTCCGGGAGCGTATCTCGTGAACAGTATTCAACGCCCACCAAGAGCGTATCTTTGGTCTAGCAACACCATACATACCATTCAAAGGGTATCAGAAGATCATTACACCATACTAAGAAGGATCCCATGAGAAAGTAATTTAAAAGTAAAGTGCTATGAAGAACACATAATGTTTTTTCTTGATGAGATAGCAGGCAAGGCATGAAGGAAAACACAAAAGAAGGATAAGTAAAGGAAATACACCAAGAGAAGAGTCCATAATCAAAAGAGTACCCACAAAAGCATACGAAGTACCCATGAAAAGACAAGTGAACCACACAGCCAACGACACAATACGACAAAGGAAAGCAACACGAAATCCCACAGCAAACCCAAAAGATACTCAACCCATCAAAGGGGAGAAAGAGTATGGTCGTATATACAAAGATAGAAAGATGTCAATACATCAACCAGAGCCCTCTGGGAGTCACCCTGACCCCCTGAAGCCGAACCACCAGCAGAGATGGAGGAAGAGGAGGAAGAGTCCGAAGTGTCAATATCCACAGGCGTAGCATCCACCTGTGTAGGGGCAGGCTCGTCTGCGACAGCAGCCTGACCCCTAAAGACAGCCATGTAACCAGTAGCGTACGGTCCAAAATCACCAAGATCGCCAACCGGAAACTGATGATCAATGCGAAAAATATGATCAACGAGATACTCACCAAACTGGTTCATCTCCTGAGTAAGCCGCACACTGTAGTCAGCAGTAAAGGCAGAGGAAGCCTTGTACTCAGACACTGCGACAGTCCTCTCCTCTGCCCGGCACCTTGCCTCTAATTTCCGCAACTCCTCAGAATGGAGTGAAGATGCGACCTCAGCCTCCCGGCGTAAGCTAACTACGGTAGTCTCAAGTAAGGACACTTGGTCCCTGAGCTCCTGCATCTTCAGATCGGATAGGCGGGCCTTCTCAGTGGCAGTGGCAAGCTCCGCCTTCAGGGACACCTGGCTGTCCACAAGAGCCTTCTTCTCGTCGGATAGCTCGAGCACAAGGGATGACATGTTCACCATGTCAGACATACCCTGAAAATTTAAATAAGAGATGAGTAACTGGAAAAGCAACCACATGAAAGTAAAAAGGAGAAAGCGAGGAACCACTCACAGGCACATAACGGGATAGTACACCCTGAACGAAGCGTCGGGTTTCCCCAGGAGACTTAGGCTGAGCAGCACGATCACAAGGAGGGATGGCACCGCGAAGCACATGGATACCAACCTCCGGAGTGCGCAAGGAAGACCCGCTATCAAGGTGGAACTCCTTCAACCCAGCAAAAGGAGTCCACTCAGACCCAACGATATCCTCGTCAGTAAGGCGTGCGAAATCCTTCCGACTCAAAGCCGGAGGCCCACCTATACAAACAAAGTAAGATACAGAAAAATATAAACATAGAAGCACCGATGACAGGGAGGAGATTGAACCTGACGACCGTGCTCTCGGCTGGGGGGCAGGGGAACCATCACCAACAGGTCGCTTCCCTTTATCAGCTCGGGAAGGCGCCTCTTCGACCACCATCTCTTTGTCACGAGACAGGGTCGGGGAAAGAACAACAGACGAAGGAGGATCTGCAGTTTTCTTCCTCTTGACAGCCGAGGCCCCGGCCTCAGAGTCGGACCTCTGCGACTTGGACTTAGAAGGTCCAGAGCTCTTGCCTACGGAGACAACCCTCTCGGTCACCAGGGGAGAGTGCCCTAGCAATGCAAGAAAAACAAGAATAAGAAAAACACAAGTATACCATAAAGAGGCAAAGAGAAGGAAGTATACCAGAGGCCCCAGCAGTTTTCCCAAGCATGGGAGACTTCTTCAGGGTAGAGCTAGATGGAGCCTGTTGGATCACGGTGGAACTCCGGTACGGACTTTGACGGCGATCCTAGCTCCTTCGCTCCACGCAATCCTGCAATAGGGGATAGACCGGGCGGTGACCCAGAATCCCTCTCCGATGCTTAAATGAGTGTCTAGTACGAACTGGCAAGCAATAATCTCAAAGGGTATGTAATTCCACGTAACTCATCTGAGGTGATCTCTTGCCGTTTTATAGGCGAAGAGACACCTCAGTTACCTGGTGAGCCGTTGAGGGTGGTTAGCCCGTATCCCGCGTATCTCGGATGTGATCCCGCCTATCTAGGCCATGATCTCACTTATCTCAGCCACGCCCCGCGTATCTCGGCCATGCTCCGTGTATCTTAACCACGTTCCGCGTATCTCGGCCACGCCCCGCGTATCTTGGCCTTATCCTCTGATAGAGTCCCGACTCCCGTCGGGGGCTCCAGAGTTATCTCGTTGTGTCACCGCTCGGGGCCCCTTGTCATCGTGACAGGGCCAATCGTTCTCAGGGATTCGTCATCGGGGCCTACTTAAAGGCTTCTCATCGGGAGCTTCCAGCTCATCCGTCGGGACCGACTCTGTCGGGACCCTTCATCATCGGGACTCCCTTCGTCGGGACCCTTCTCCTGGGTCATCTTGACCTTCATTTGGGGCCTGGTGGGCCTGTTTGCCGTTTCCTCGCCGTTAAAAGGCCTGACGGCTGTAATCGAACCCATCATTTGCCCCCAAGACATGAGGGACTTTTAGTTCGTCGTGTCTTCCAACTCCCGACCTCCCGATATTGGAATCGGGGATCTTTCCCTTGACATGGTCATTCAATTACCAATCTTCTCCTTCACGTTTCCTTAGTGCTTTGTGGATAACTGCCAAATCGAAGGGGACTCCTCGGTTCCCTAGTCATCCAATGCAGTAGATAATGAAGTGACGTCATCAGTACCCGTGCCTGATTCTCTGTGTCTGCTTTTTCTGAAAAGTGCTTTTCAGGCTATTTCATCATTGCACCTGCTACCATCCCGCACGTTTCATCTCAACGGTCCAGATTAGAACGCTTCAACTTCGACGGTTCAGATTAAAGCGCCCCTTCGACTGTCCTCTTCACCTATAAAAACCTCACCCAGGGTACAATTTCCTCTTATCATCTACAAATTTTCGAAAGCTTACTGCAACTCTTGAGACCTTAGTGTTTCTTCGGCCACCTTTCTGGCAATGTCAGGTTCATTCTTCCAGCCTCCAATTATCATGTCAGGTAAGGGTTTCTTCTCTATTGTTCGCCTTCGTCTTTGCTTAGTTTGATTGTAATTTTTCGGAAAAACCTAACGTCCCTTTCAATGGCTGATTTCAGACGGTGGACCTGGTTTCGAGGGAAGGAAGCCTTTCAACTTCGACTATGTTCTGAACGAAATTTTCAGCACTGCTTATGATGCAGCTCTTCGGGAAGGATGTATCATTTCCACCAGAGAAGCCGATGCTCAAGGCCGGAAATGCATACCACAAGTTCAGAGTGAAGAGGAGCTACTTCTTCATCGGAAACTCCTCGATCCCATGACCCTGATAGCCAATCCTCCAACGGCTGACCCTGTGGAGCCTTCTGCCCTAGACCTTGCGGACCCTGTTCCCGTTGATGCCGCTAACACGGATTAGGCCTAACTGCTTATCGCTAGAATCTTTGTATTCTCCTCCTTTTGTAATCATCGGGCCTTCGAGCCCTATTAATATCAGGCTTTCTTAGTTCCGATTCTTTCATTGCACTTCTCCCAGTGGCTTTATTATACTTTCTCAAGTCGAAACCTCGATACTTAAGATATTCTCATATATCATTTAAGACGATTTAATAACTTGCACCACTTAAGGTGACTTACCATCATGCACCACTTAAGGCGTCTTTTCAATACTCAGAATAAATCTAAGAATCACGCGCCACTTAAGACGGCTTAATCTCGTGCATCACTTAAGACGACTTTTCAACACTTAGAATAGATCTAAGAATCATGCATCACTTAAGACGACTTAATCCCGTGCATCACTTAGGACGACTTAATCCCGTGCATCACTTAAGACGACTTTTCTCATGCATCACTTAAGACGACTTTGACAATACTTAGAGTAAATCTAAGAATCACGCATCACTTAAGACGGCTTTTGACAATACTTAGAGTAAATCTAAGACTCACGCATCACTTAAGGCGACTTAATATCGTGCACCACTGAAGGCGACTTTACGTCGTGCACCACTTAGGGTGACTTTTCAACCTGCGCCACTTAAAGCGACTTAATATCGTGCACCACTTAAGGCGACTTTTTCGTGCACCACCTAAGGCGACTTTTCAGTACTTAGAATAAATCTAAGAATCGTGCACCACTTAAGGCGACTTTTTGATACTTAGAATAAATCTAAGAATCATGCATCACTTAAGACGACTTTTCGTGCACCACCTAAGGCGACTTTTCTCGTGCACCACTCAAGGCGACTTTCCTCGTGCACCACTCAAGGCGACTTTTCTCGTGCACCACTCAAGGCGACTTTAACACTTAGCATAAATCTAAGAATAACTCTGATTGGAAGCAACCTCTTTATTTATTGATGGCACAAAATTGGCTTACATCGAATTAAACGATAAACAGCATACACCACTTAAGGCGATTTTACATCGGGCACCACTTAAGGCGACTTTCATCGGGCACCACTTAAGGCGACTTTCATCGGGCACCACTTAAGGCGACTTTCATCGGGCACCACTTAAGGCGACTTTCTTCAAGCATGGTGTTTCTTCAAGTGTTCGCCACTAAAAGAATGCTTTAACGTTCTGCCATTGAGGTCTTCCAACTTGTATGCATTTGGAGCTGGCATCCCCACGACCTTATAAGGTCCTTCCCATTTTGGTGACATCTTGTTGATTCGATCCAAAAGGGTGAACTCGTTGCGACGCCAAACCAGCTCCCCGACGAAGAACTGTCGGGACTTCACTCGCCGATTGTAGTACCTGGCCGTCGCCAAACGCATTCGAGCTTGGACTTCATCGGCTTCCCGCCTCTTCTCTTCAAGTAAGTCCAAGTCCAGACGTCTCATCTCATCATTCGTCAAGGGCTCGTAATATCTCATCCGATGGGACGCCACAGCTACCTCCACGGGGGCAACAGCCTCCGTGCCATAAACGAGGCCAAACGGAGTCTCCCCGGTTGATCGTTTGGGTGTCGTTCTAACAGCCCAAAGCACGTTTTCCAGTTCGTTCAGCCATTTGCCCTTCAAGGCATAGACCCTCTTCTTGAGGCCGTCCATCACGATTTTGTTGGCTGATTCTACCTGGCCATTAGTCTGAGCATGGCGCACAGAAGCTGTCCGATGCTCGATGTTCAACTCCTCTATATACTCCCTCACCTGAGAGCCGTTAAACGGTGGACCATTGTCGCTGATCACCACCTTAGGAATCCCGTATCTAGAGACAATATGGGTCTGGAGGAACATGACGATCTGATTCCCCGTCGTTCTGGCCAACGCCTTCGCCTCTATCCATTTCGAAAAATAATCGATAGCTACAAGTAAATACTTACATTGGCCTTGTGCTTGTGGAAGAGGTCCCACCAAGTCGATGCCCCACTGCGCGAAGGGCCAAGCGCTCTTGATGGATGTCAGATTAGCGGCCGGAGCCACAATACTCGGGGCGTACCTCTGGCACGCGTCACAGGATCGGACCAACGTCGTCGCTTCCTTGTTCATCGTAGGCCAATAATAGCCCAAGTTCAACACTTTCTTCATAATGGATCGGGCCCCTTCATGACAAGCCGCGACCCCTTCATGTACCTCCTTCAGGATTCGGTTGGTGTCGGGCTCTGCTACACACTTCAAGTACGGAGTCGAGAACCAGCCCTTCTTGTATAGTTGGTTATCCAGTATCACATAATTAGCCGCGATCCGACGTATCCTGTCGGCTGCGACTTTATCATCGGGGACTGCCCCCGTAGTCAGGTACGCGACTATCGGGGTCATCCAAGTTGGTTCCTCCTCCGATCTTGCCTCAATGGCACACACCTATGTCGGGTCGATGGTCGATAAGATCACCTTCTCCAAGAAATGCACCTTCCGATTCTCTTCTAAGGGTGCCCCCAGGGCAAATTTGCTCAAGGCGTCTGCCTCTACGTTTTCCTCCCTCGGGATTGCCTCGATGTCGAAGCTTTTAAAGCTCTCCTTCAAGGTTGGCACACACCTGTGTCGGGTCGATGGTCGATAAGATCACCTTCTCCAAGAAATGCACCTTCCGATTCTCTTCCAAGGGTGCCCCCAGGGCAAATTTTCTCAAGGCGTCTGCCTCTACGTTTTCCTCCCTCGGGATTGCCTCGATGTCAAAGCTTTTAAAGCTCTCCTTCAAGGTTTGTACCTCTCGTAGATACTTCTTCATTATCGGGCTCCTTGCCTCGTATCGCCCTTGAACCTGGTTTACGATCAAAGCTGCATCACACTTCACTCTCAAGTGATCGACTCCCGTGCCTCTAGCAATTTTCAGACCCGTGATAAGGGCTTCATACTCCGCTTCGTTGTTTGTAGCCTTGAATGTTAAAGCCAAGGCGTATCGGAGCGATTCACCTTCACCCGGTGGTATCAACAAAAAGCCTGCTCCTGATCCGTCCGAACTCGAGGAGCCATCCGTGTACATTTCCCAGGTATTTTCCTCGTTTGGCTGTTCTGATTGCTTTGCCCTCTCTGGTTGTTCTTCTGTCGGGACCTCCGTGGTTGCCCCTCTACAGGGCCCGCTTCTTCTAGATCGGGGGCTGTAGATTCTGCTATAAAATCTGCCAATGCCTGGCCCTTAATGGCTGTTCTTGGAGCGAAGTGTATTCGAAACTCACTAAGCTCTACTGCCCACTTCACTAATCTCCCCGACGCATCCGGTCGGTTCAAAAAATGCTTCAAAGGCTGGTTTGTCAGCACAGTAATCTCGTGTGCATGGAAATAAGGCCTTAGCTTCCGAGCAGTAATAATCAACGCAAAGAGGTACTTCTCAACAGCAGGATAATTTAATTCGGACTTGGCAAACGCCTTGCTCACATAATAGACGCGGACTTGATTACCCTCGACAACCTTCACTAACACAGAGCTAATGGCAAATTCAGAAACAGCCAAATAAAGATAGAGCGGCTCGCCTGGAACCGGTTTCGCCAACGGCGGGAGGGTGCGAAGATGCTGCTTGAGTGCTTGGAACGCCTCTTCACACTTGGCGGTCCGCTCAAATTTCTTGTTGGCCCTCAGGACTTCAAAAAATGGCATTGATCGGTCGCTAGCTTTGGACAGGAAGCGGTTCATCGCAGCTAGTCGGCCATTCAGCACTTGTACCTCCCGATGGTTTATCGGAGACTGCATCTCCTCAATCGCCCTCAGCTTCTCGGGATTCACCTCAATTCCCCTCTGGCTCACCATAAAGCCCAAAAATTTCCCTGAGTGGACTCCGAAGGCGCATTTCGTCGGGTTTAAGCGAACTTGATGGAGCCTCATCCGCTCAAATGCCATGGTTAGGTTGTGCACATGATCCTCGGCTTGTCGGGACTTCACCAGCATATCATCCACGTAAGCCTCCATGGTTTCTCCCAGCATATCTCCGAACAGCTTGTTCACCATCCGTTGGTAGGTGGGCCCCGCATTGATCAACC
The DNA here is from genome assembly GCA_036873135.1 of Clarkia xantiana subsp. parviflora. NCBI lineage: Eukaryota > Viridiplantae > Streptophyta > Magnoliopsida > Myrtales > Onagraceae > Clarkia > Clarkia xantiana. Next base: position 45,155,425 of record JAPTYO010000004.1, read on the forward strand.
CGAAAGGCATGACATCGTAGTGATAGATGTCACTCTCTGCGTAGAACGCTGTATGGGGAGCGTCTTCCTTGGCCATCTTGATCTGGTTGTAGCCTGAATACGCATCCATGAAACTCAACAGCTCATGTCCCGACGTGGCATCCACCAGCTGGTCGATTCTCGGGAGTGGTAAACAACGACCTTCCCCCTGGGAGGCTCTGTCACCGTCTGGCGGGTATTCCCCAAGGAGGGGAGGCACACTACCTTGAAAACGCCAGGTTGTGGCAACAACATGGATAGGCACGTCGCCTCGCCGACCTCTGACCGACGCCATTGAAGGGTATGTCGCCTCGTCCGACCTCTGGCCTTCTCCCTACCTCGGAAACTTCAAGTAGCTGTCACGGAGTGCACCCTACCTTGGGAAAAACCAAGTAGCAGCTGTGGAATGCACCCTACGTTGCCTTGTCGTGTTGTCAGGACGGTGTCCCTCACTTTGAGCTCTCCTTGGTATGTCCCTTGGTGGGGCTTGGTCTTTCGGGGCCACTGGTGGTGGTCCGTTTCTTCTAGCTTTCATTGCCTAATAGTATGTTATCAATTCATCTATGACTAACATTAATTCTTCTATTACTGGATGTTCAACTTGGGAGGTCATCGGTTGTCCTGTTGTGGCGTATGTATGCCTATTGAACATTGGCATATCATTCAATGGGGCTGTGTTGCAAGCATCCCGAATGGTTGATCTTGTGGTGGCATGGCATAAGAAAAATATTGAGGGGGGTTCCTATGGTAGCTCCTCCTTGAATGCGAAGTGGCACTAGTCTCAATGCTCTTACTCGGATGGCGTCGTGTTGACTATGAGACTATTCTTATTGTGGTACCGGCGTCAGAGGTACCTATTTGGCATTAGGAACTGGCGGTTCCTGCTTCAGCTCTTGAACAAGTGGTATCTCTTCAATAGTGGGCGCTGGTGGCGCCTCCTGAGGGGCTGGTGTATGCGGTTTCACTACCGGCCTCACTACCTTTGGTACCTTGTTACTTGGACGTAGTGGTGTTCTCGAATCCTCAGGAGGAGGTTCATTACCCATATACTCGTTTGGTGTCTTTGCTCACCTCCTGTACTGGACCCTCTGTGCATGGAAGTCGTGGCAGACATTTGGGTATCTTCTTAACGGCTTTTTGTTCGAATCACGCAGACGGCGCCTATATTGGAACTTGCTCATCTGGGGTCCGATCTTGGCGGCCTTACGTCGAGTCACGTTCCTCTAATCTTCGGGTTATGGTCGATCCAACTCCATGCCTGGCAGACCTGCACAAAGGGTAGTGCCAGAGAGGGGGGGGGAGTGTCTCTGCCGAACCCTCTCCGATGCCAAAGTAAGGACATAATTTTTTAGAGATAAAGTAGAGAGAAGTTAGAGCTCCGGTGTCTCAGTCCGAGATTAGCTTGGAAATGAAGGACCTAGGCCCCTATTTATAGAGTTTTGGATCCAGGCACCGGAGGAGCCCACATTTTTTGGTGGGGCCTGCACAGAGATAAGGAGAAATTAAATATACGCGGGTACCCCAGACAGTAGTGCCCGGGGGTAGAGGGGTCGTAACGGGAGCGTCGACCCCGTAGGACACCGGACGGGTCCGGAAACGTCGCTTCCGGACCCGTCCGGTTTCTCCGGGCAAGGCCCGCGCAACCGGACAAGCCCAATTGCTTTATAGCAACTGATCAAGTCGTGTATGTTTCTCGGGACCAAGTGGACTTACCTCGAGGTCGACGGGGCGAACGTGTATATCCATCACTTCATGTAATTTTACTCCTAGATGAATTTTGTAGAGTAAAATACATTGCCAACTCAATGATATCATTTCACTAATGGTCAATAAAGTCCTAATAAATAAAATCAGTAACATGAACTGAGTTCGAGTATCTTTATTTGCAAGAAATGCATGAATTTAGTAATTTCTTTATAAACAGATAAGTAAAAAAAATTAGTTCTAGCACATCCATTCATGATTTGTGAGTTTATGCAGTATCGTTGTAAGGATCATTCAGTTCATAACCAAGCAGCAGCAGCTACCCACATATAGTTGAAGAAGAGAATATCAAATTTCACAACTAGTTTTGCAATACCTCCAAAAAAAAAAAAAAAAAGAATACATTAAAAAGAGGCCCAACATATATGTGCCCAAAATTGGCCCAATTAATATCATATACTAACTAGCTCGCTATTAGGGCGCATTCCTTTCGTCTTTCTTTACTGCACCTTCATTCTTCTTTCTTCTTCCTTCCATTTCGTGTTTTGCATTGCATCGAGAGAGAGAGAGATGTCGAGTGCAGCGGTACCATTCTGGAGGTCAGCGGGGATGACCTACATCACTTACTCAAACATCTGCGCCAATCTGGTGAGGAACTGCCTCAAGGAGCCCTACAAGACGGAAGCCCTTACTCGCGAGAAGGTCCACTACGCTGTCTCCGTCTGGAAAGACGGCAAGCCCGAGAAGCCTGGTATACACTTTCTCTCTCACATTCTTATCTGATTCCGTTTCATCTCCTTTTCCGTCTCTGTTTAGTCCTAGAGCATCCCAATCTCCTCGATTTACTTTTTCTTCGGATTACGATTCAGTAGGTAGCATATGGATGATTCGATTCAATTGCATCGCTGCCATCTGATCTGTCATCACCCTAGATTACTCATCTGTTGCAAAATAAATTTTATTACTCATCTGAGGTTCTCTATATTAATTAGACTTCTTATCCAATGATGACATCTCGCTTTTAGGTTTTTCGTCAAATATTGCATTGATAGTCTGAATACTATTTTTCTGAATCGTTGATCCCCGTGAATTCATGTATCTGGTATTCTAAAACAATGTAGGAGCTTCCATTAGTTTACTTTATGCTGGGTAGGTGGATTCTAATGCTGATTTTGGTTCACCCTGTAGCACTAATAAATATCTACTAGTGCGCCTTTATAATACTTACAATTGTTGTGGATTTCTCTATGCAATGTAAATGTTGATATACTTTGGACACACGATTGGGCCTATAATGTCTCCTGTTGCAATGCCATTAAGTTTTTCAGACGTGTGTTAGGATCTGAAAACACCATTTACAACTCAGAGATAACATGTCTTCTAGGATTTGATTGCCTTATCCGGATAGGAGGCAGAGCTCCATTTTGGTGGAGCTGAGCTCTCTCTTTTAGGTCGAGCTCTAGCTGAAGAGATTATGGCCTCCCTTAGATCGTGTTATTGCTGGTTCTTTAATAGTTTTTTTGAAGGCACAAGGCAATTCATGTTGGTCTTACTTTGTTTAGTTTCAAGTGTGTACTCTATTTATACTATCACGCATAATCACATAATGACAACTGTTATCTTACCAAACGATCTCATATGAAAATATTACTTCTAATTTTTAAAATCTTTTTGTATAACATTGCTTACTTTACTTACTGTTTCCTTCCTATTACCCACAAACCAGACTCTTCCTTATTCTATTGCATCATAAAAGGTAGATACTTATAAAATTGAATTCAGTTTCTCTGAATAGTCATTGTACAGAAATTATAATCTACAATCAACAAAAGTTGAATGTTACCTCATTATTTATGATAGTTATAGCAAGCATTGAATATTAAGAAGTGTCTCTATCTCATAATTGCACAAAATGGGTTAAAAAAATCCGTCATTGTTAGAAGTGGTTTTGTTCTTCGTACAGTAATTTGTTGGACTATCTTGTCACGGATAATGTCGACAATGAAGTTTCCTAGTGCTAATCTGATTGTTGGTTCTTCCCTTTGAGGGATTAATAATTTTGAAGACCTAATAGGTGTGGTGTACCTTGGTGTTTTACTTAGTTTGGGGGGAATTTTCAAGTTATTTCCAGTTGGCCCAAATGTTTAGCTATATTGTGTCTGATTCATCAGTTTGGTTGAGAAGTAACAAATTGTTTGAATTAATGTGATGTTCCTTCCCAGTGGTTCGTTCGGATAGCGAGTAAGGAGATTGATGACGTGAAGGAGGGGTATTGAGGTTTCTTCAGCGTTTGAACTGGGTTTGGTGCATAATAATGTCTACTCTCAGAACCTTTGAAAGACATATATATATATATTGTTGTTGCCCTTCATTCTAATAATGCACATGGTGGGTGTTGTGACTTTTAAGTGTTGTTTATTATTATTATTATTGGAAACTTCACCGGTTGGTCCGGATTTGGGTTACCGATATAGTTTCATACATCTCTGTCTCTATCAACTTATTTATACCATTATATTATATATGCTTACCAAAACTAACACCTTATTACTTACCCGAAACTTCACCGCGTGCGTTTCCAACAACTGCTGTTGGTTGGGAGGAAAGGATTGACTTTTGAAGACCCATGGGATGGGATGGGAATGGGATGGGATACTTCCGACTTTTAACAATATATATATATATATATATATATATATAAATGCTGGACCGAATCAATCAAATTGAAGGATAACACACGATATAAAAGAAAATTATTATTATTTAGAAAGAAAGAAGGAAAGAATGAATGAATGAGGCAGCTAAGCTGAGCTGAGCTGAGCTGAGGATTAGTTACAGCTGCTGCTTTGTTTTTCTTTCTTCGGCCAAACAACACGTTGCCTTGCCTTGCTAGCAGGCAGCAGCTATCCATTCGTTGTCAAACTTTTTTAATCCCATCCCAATTGTTGTCTCAAACCTTAATCGAGATTACCTTAATTTTTTCCAAATCAAACTAATTTATGATAGAAAATAAGTTAACTCAACCTCATAACTTGATTAGTTAGAAACTAATTGGTAGATTATTATTAGTTAGGTTACTTTAATAATTGAAGAATTTGTTTAAAGTGATTAAGTTTATGATTATTATAATCATTTAGAAAGAGAGTATCTCGTAATAGAAATCCTATATAAAGGAGCCTCATAAAATGTAAAAACACAACTCAAGCAACTCATAAATTTGAAAGTGTGAGTTCCAACATCTGGTATCAGAGCTAGTTTAGCCAGATTAGTCTGAGAGTCTAGAGAGCTCAGTGATGTGAAAGTAGTTAGAGTGATCTGAGAGAGACGACAACTTCCACAAGTAATGGGTCGTTCCAACCCCAGCTTCCCAAGTTTGATGGGAAACACTTCGAGTATTGGAAGATTCAGATGGAGGTACTTTTTGGGTACCAGGAGCTTATGGAGATCGTTGAGGAGGGATTCGCAGAGCCAACTACTACCGTGGGAATGTCACAGGAGGAGCTGAGGACGCTGCGGGAAAACCGTAAGAAAGATCGTAAAGCGTTATATTACATCTTTCAAGCGTTAGACTCGACCATGTTTGAGAAGGTGGCGACCGCAAAAACCGCAAAGGAGGCATGGGATTCTCTTGTAAAGGCATATAAATGTGTCAAGAGAGTTCAGAAGGTTCGTCTCCAGGTGTTGCGAAGACAGTTCGAGCTATGTCAGATGGAGAGCTCGGAGTCGGTATCTGATTATTTCTCGAGGGCATTAGCTCTTGTCAACCAAATGAAGAGCAACGACGAGACAATACCAGATCAACATATTGTTGAGAAAGTTCTTCGCTCACATACCTTGAAGTTTGAGTATATCGTGACAGAAATCGAAGAATCCAAATATTTCTCTGCTATGACGATGGATGAATTAATGGGTTCTCTCAAAGTGCACGAGCAAAGACTCAAGGAGAAATCAGGAAAAACTGTCGAGGAATCTTTGCAAAGTCAATTGACGTTGCAAGACGATAAAGAGCAGCAATCCAGCTACTCTAATTGGAAGGGAGGAAGTTTTAAGACTAAAGGTCGTAAAGATCATAGGTCTGGAAAAAGAAGAGACTTGTTCCAGATTCAATGTTTCAACTGCAAGAAGTTTGGTCATTTCCAGTCGCAGTGTAAGAGCTTAAAAAGGGAAGGCAGGACTCACTATGCTAAGGCCGTAATGACAGCTGATAGTGGTGACGAGATGGAGAAAGTTGTGTTGTTGACGTGTGATGTTGCGGTGGAAGACCAAAAGAATATTTGGTTTTTGGACACTGGGTGTATCAATCATATGTGTGGCCAGAAAGAGCTATTCTCGTCGTGGGATGAGTCTGTCAGGTCCGAGGTGAAGTTCGGGAACAATGCGAGAATTCCTTTCACGGGAAAAGGACACATCCTAATCAACGCAAAGAATGGGTCTAAACGACGTATTTCAGATGTGTATGTTCCAGGGCTCCACCAGAACCTGCCCCGTATGGGAAAACTATCTGAACGAGGCTATGATATGCAGATTCATGTCGGGATTTGTACCATTAAAGATAGTCGACAACGCTTGATTGAAAGGGTGAATATGTCCCCGAATCGTCTTTTCCCTTTGCATATCAAGTATGTTAATTATTGTTTAAGTTCCTCCGTTGAAGATTCCTCATGGTTTTGGCACAAGCGGTTTGGCCATGTGAATTTTGATAGCCTAGAGCTATTAACCCAAAAGAAGATGGTCATTGGAGCTAATTCACTCCGCCAGGTTAGTCATGGAGGGCGACAAGGTCATTAGAGCTAATTCACTCCGATCTTTGTGGGCCGCTGGAGGTACCTTCCAACCGGGGGTATAAGTATTTCCTGACTTTTAACGACGATTTCAGCCGAAAATCTTGGGTTTACATCTTGAAACACAAGTCAGAGACAATTGATGTTTTTAAGGAGTTCAAAGCCTATGTTGAGACACAGAGTGGGCGCCGAGTAAAAACTCTGAGGACAGACCAAGGCACAGAGTATCTGGCGTGTGATAGGTTCTTCAAGAAAATATGAATTAAGCACCAGTTGACAGCGAGGTACACGCCTCAACAGAACGGTGTTGCTGAGAGGAAGAACATAACCATCATGGATATGGTCCGCTGCATGTTACGCGCTAAGAACATGCCGAAGCAGTTCTGGGCAAAGGCAGTTGCATGTGCAGTTCATGTACTGAACAAATGTCCGACTAAAGGACTCCAGATGAAGACCCCTTTCGAGGTATGGAAAAGACGTCTTCCTTCCGTTTCGTATTTACGGGTGTTCGGTTGTATAGTGTATGCACATGTGCCTAAAGAGCTTATAAAGAAGCTCGACGATAAGAGCCAAAAGTGTATCTTTATTGGCTATAATGATGCGACCAAGGGTTATCGGTTGTTTGATCCGGTGACAGAGAAAGTGATTGTCAGCAGAGATGTCACCTTTGATGAACAAGGTGAATGGGATTGGAGTGTTGAGGCTAGAAGTTCTTTTGACTTCTATCCATTAGAGGAGGAAGAAGTTGATCCAGTATCGCAGAGCAATCAAATGAAGGTCCATCACTTGAACCAGCTCCAGAAGCATCTTCTCAACGACCTCAGCGACAACGAGTTTTACCAGCTCGTTTGCAAGATTATGTTTTGTCTAAGGACACGGATGCCTCAGATGAGGAAATTATAAATTTTGCCGTGTTTGTTGATTGTGATTGTTATGTTCTAAGCTTTAGGTCAACGGGTTCAAATTGGGCGTATATCCATCACATGCCCCCGAGTCAACCAATGGCCTGACCCTTGATTGACTCTATTTTAGGATGGTATGACACGCGCAATTTGAACCCGTTGACCTAAAGCTTAGAACCTAACACTTGGCGCCGTCTGTGGAACTGACGGCGCCAAGTGTTAGGTTCTAAGCCCTCGGTCAACGGGTTGTCGATCTAAGGCTTATTCCTCACTGGTGAACTGACGGATTCAGAACTCTCGGGGCTAGTCGTTCTGATGCTTGTCCTTCTGCTCTCCTCCTTCTCTTCTCCATGCTACCCTGAAGGATTCAGAACTCTCAGGGCCATTCGTTCTGATGCTTGTCCTTCTGCTCTCCTCCTTCTCTTCTCCACGCTACCCTGCAACAGGGGCAATATCAAGCACGGAGGGGGGGGGGGGTGCTTGATGAACCCTCTCCGATGCTTAAGTCAGAACGTCGCTTTTAGAGAGATAAAGCTAGAGAGAAGTCAGAGCTAAATTTTATACTTAGTCAAGGTGAGCAAATGAATGGTGGAAGGGTTGTATTTATAGGCAACAGTGTCATTAAGGTGACTTAATGACATCGTTAACCTTTAAACACAATTAATTAGTCCTTGATCATATAATTGAAACCTTAAAGCATGGAGAGGTTGGCGGAAATCATCTAAGTGTAGGAGTCGCGAAATGGTGCCGGGGTCCTTGGGGGCGGAGAGAAACTCCGACCCCTAAGGGTAGGGGTTGAGTGTGGCCACCCAACCCCTCCCTAGGGGAGATTGGGTTGGCCAACCCGATCTCCCCTAGGGGAGGTCGGGTGTGGCCACCCGACCTCACCTAGGTGAGTTCGACGCGTGGCCCGGACGAGTATTTTCGCCTCGTCCGGACCGTTGGTGTTTCGGCGGGGTGTTCGGGTCAAAATTTCGATTTACAATCATTAACGGGGTGATAAAAATAAAACGATTCGGAAGTCCACGGGTTCAAATTGGGCATATATCCATCAGTGATCGACAAACATGTTGAAGCCTCACAGGATGAGATGTGGGTCTAGGCCATTGATGAGGAGATTCGTGCAATTGAGAAGAATGACACATGGGAGCTGACGACTCTTCCAGAAGGCAAGAAGAAAATTGGTCTAAAATAGGTGTACAAGACCAAGTACAAGCCTAATGGAGATTTTTACAAGCTGAAGGCTCGTCTGGTGGTCAAAGGCTACAAGAAAAAGCCAAGGATCGACTACTTTGAGGTGTTCGCGCCAGTCGCCCGGTTATACACTATCCGGATGTTTATTGCTCTTGCAGCACAGAGAAACTGGAGGATACACCAGATGGATGTCAAGTCCGAATTTCTAAATGGTGTACTTGAAGAGGAGGTATATGTGGACAAGCCAGAAGGTTATGTCAAGAGAGGACATGAAAGAATGGTCTACAAGTTGAAGAAAGCTCTGTACGGGCTTAAGCAAGCACCAAGGGCATGGTACACTAGGATCGACCTTATTTCCAGTATCATGGATGTTGGATTACGGGGACGTAATACTACGGAATGCTAAATGTGTACTAGCAAGAAATCTAATCTACGCAGCGGAATTAGTACACATACCTTTTAGCTTTCCAGCCCAAGAACGATATGGAGGGAGTTCTGATCCTCCGGTTGGAACCACGTGCAAGTTCTTCGTTAGAAGAAGTCCCACGCGATGTAGCTCCACAACAAGACCTCTGATCGATTCTTCAAGTGATGGTACCGAAATTTAACTAAGGGAAACAAGTGTTCTCAATGGAGGTCCTTGTTATTATGACTGAGTGAATAAACCTTTAGAAGACACCCCTATATATAGTATTGGTGGAGTTGCTAAAAGGCAACTCCAACCAATGTGGTATAGGGTGGCCGACCGAATTGCATGTTGTCGGACCTAAAATCTGACCTACGGCGATAACGTTTTGAAAACGTGCAATTTTGAAAGAGTCGCCACTAGTTAATTAAGGCTAACTAGAATCCTAAATTACCTAAGTGAATAACTAATTAAATACCTAGGTATTAAATCAGTCTACGATCAGAAATACGAGTTTGGGGGTTCTGTTACGAATTAAAACTCATGGAATTAATCACGCCCTTTCGGTACTCAATTCACTTAATTTGCCAATTTTATCCTTTAAATTCATGTTATATCAGATTAATCTAACGACGTCAAGGTTTAATTAAACTTAGGATATGTCAAAAAATATTATCGATCATTAACCTAAGTTTAGAAACTAAAAAAAACTATTAAGCATCTAAAACTCTTAACAAAACTAAACATGTTCAAAAAACATGATACAATTTAATATTTACATGTCATACACATACATTTATTAAAAAATGCTATCTAAAAAATGCTTATCTAATTAAAAAATGCTATCTAATTATTAAAAAATGCTATTTAATTATTTAATGATTTAATAAATAATAATTAAATAAACAAAATAAATAATTAAAAAAAAACATAACGGAAGGGAAGGATGCTTACCTGGGCCGGAGGGGCTGCCGGAGCGGCACCGGCAAGGACAGCGCCGGCAAGGACAGGACAGGACCGGCAGCGTGGTGACCGGAGTCTACGGGCCTGCAAGTCGTCGGAGTGAGCCTGAGGGCGGAGCTGGGGATGGGAGGAGTGCTGGGCGGATCTGGTGGCCGGGTTTGGTGGTGGCGGCACGGGCGACGGCGGTGGCGCGAGCAGCAGGTTCGACGAGTTCGCTCTGGTCTGGCTGCTGGTGGCCTTTAGTGGGAGGGTGGTCGAGATGGCTGGCCAGGAAGGGCCGGCGCGGTGGTGCCTGGGCGAGACGGGGCCGGCCCGCAGTGGAAAAGAGAGAGAGATGAGAGAGAAAACGGGAGAGAGAGAGGGGGGCCGGCCACCGGGTGCTCGTCGGAGGTGGTTGCCGGACAGGGCTGGTCGGGCGCAGGGACAGCGGATGGGTGGTCGCTGGCGGACGGGTGGCCACGGCAGGCCGCCAGCGGGCAGAGCCAACAGTGGCGGGGGCTGGGAGTCTCCTGAAAAAAAAAAAAAAAACTTTTCACTAGAAGACAAAAATCGCACATAACCCGAAAATAATAATGTATTATTGCTTCTTTTTTTGGTGTTTTTTTTGTGTGTTTTACAATGTAACCTAGACCCCTATTTATACTAAAAACCTAGTCTAGATTACATATCAAATTTAAATAAAAAATGCTAACAGATAATTATTCTAAAGAATATTCCTAAGGATATTTATCTTTACAGATAATTATTTTTTTGAATAAAAAATAATATCTGGAGATAAATATCTTACAGATAATTTTCTAAAAAAAAAACTAATTATTATATATATTTTTTAAAAATTCCAAAAATATTAAATAAATTCGAAATAATTTAAAATATATTTTATAATAATTTCCTAATGTGCCCTTGAGCATTTTTGGAGACTTTGTGGCTTGACGCGTCCGGAATTTGACGTATCATGTGTAACGTCGTTACGTCCGGGTCAAAATCGAGTGTTTACACATGTATAAGGGGGAGGTCCAATTTTGGGCCTCCCTTGTCAATTACTAAATGGATTTGGCCCAATTAGCCCAGATTGACAATTATCTAATTAACTTAGGTAATTCCCTTAATTAACGGGCTCCTATTACGGCGCCCCGTCACCATATGCTAACAGCTCCCACTCGCCGGAATGGGAGGGTGCTCGTTAATCTATTCGGTTACGCAATAGTATCAACATCTCAGTCTTCAGTCTTCGTCTCCGTCTCCGAATAGTTCATACGAGGCTTGCCGTTCGACCGGCGAATACGACGGGCATCGTGCTACTCATCTGTTAGGAGCTATGTAGTTAAAAACTCGCTTTTAAGTCGTAAAAACGTACGTTTTTACGTTTCTAACTAAGAAAACGAACTAAATCGTAATTAGAATCGTGTTCTAGGCGGAAACGCATAAAAACGGACATAGAGTCTTGAAGTCGTGGAAAAACGGCGTCTTTGTACGTCTTGACCGTTTCTATTATTAATCTTTAGCCTATACTAACTTTTGAAGAAAAATGGGCCAAGTAATTGTTTAAAGCCCAAATAAGAATTGACTTTAGCCTAGAAAAATAGCATGCATACCATCGTCCTAAATAATAGTGCTGGCCAAAAAAAAAATTACAGTAAAAGAAAATAGTGCTAGAATATCAACCGATCAACTTCGTTTGAAAAATGCATTATTTATGCTTTTTTTAATAAATATATCTTCAATTTATCATCCTAAGCAAAAAAACTATATTTATTACTTACGTATATTATAGTATATAATTTTTAAATAAAAATATTCATAATCACAAATAAAATAAATAAAAATATTCTTCTAAAAGATTAAACTTTATAATTAGGTTTCACTATCATCTATTTTGGAATTTTAAATTAGACATACGGTTTCTTAACTCGTTGATGCTTAAAGTATTTTTTTTTTTAAAAAAATTGATACGTGATGAAAATGTCGATTGTAGAGCATGTTTAGAGTGATATTTAATTGTGTTGATTGTTACTATTTTTACGTTTTTTCACATGATAACACATATGTACATTTCTAAATATCCATTTCTAATTTAACTTTAGTGTAAACATAGAAACTTACGTTTCTACGATACGACTCTACGAATCGACTCTACCTGCTATTTTCCGTCTCTACGTAGAAACTCGTTTTTGACTGCATAGGTTAGGAGTATTGTAGCGCCCGCAGAAAGTTGATTCCCTTTCATGAACCAAACATGTTTGAAATAAAACTATGTACCGCACTGTATCCTTGGTCAACTGTTAATTCTCAAATTGCCCAGTTTTCCACAAATGAATACTTATCCAGGGCATCCGTACAAGTGTTCACAACCTTCAACTAATATCCGGTTGGCGGCCACCTAGTGAACACGAGAGTCGGTGAATTAAATGTGAACTTGACCATCCCATTGCTTATACCCTTAGTCTAACTCAACCGGTTTCCAAGACGTGGTCACTTGGCCGTTTTCTTTGGCACTACGCTCGTACGCCAGGAAGCGAGCATTGAGCTAGACCTTAGGTATAAGTTCTGAGTCCATGAGGATACTTTGGATGCCTCTTCATAAGACATCCGGGATCAATCACACGCTCAAGGTGAAGATGTATGCGCCCTTTGAATCACAAGGATTCTAGCTAGCACAACCGAGCTTGACCCCGTGGTCGTATATAGCACGCGCAGTATGAAGCACGCGTCGATAGCACACCTTGTAAAGCCAGGGATGGGATATGTCAATAATGCTATCGCATAATCTCTCATCTGGCCTTGAATGTGATATAGTGATGGACAAAGTCCAACTCGGCCTTTAGATATCTGATAATTCGTTTCACGGCCTTTAGATGTTGATAACTAGGATCTGATTGGAATCTTGCTACTAGGCCCACAGCGTAACAGATGTCTGGCCGAGTACAGAGCATGGCGTACATTAGACTCCCTACCATGCTCAGATACTCTGCATTCTTCATTTGTCTACGCTCCTGCTGGTTTTTCGGGCCATCACACTTCGATAGCGCGCGCCCGAACACAACCGGCGTATCCACGGGTTTAGCATCCATCATTCTGAATCTTTTCAACAGTTTGTTGATATATGATTCCTGAGATAGACATAATCTCCGAGCGGCACGATCTCGGGCAATTTTGATGCCTAAGATGTACGTGGCCTCTCCCATGTCTTTCATCTCGAATGCTGATGCTAACCAGGACTTTGATTTACTCATGAAACTCATATCGTTCGCAGCAATGAGTATATCATCCACGTATAGTGTTATGATGACATACTTAGACCCGGAGGTCTTAGTGTATACGCAGGGATCCTTGTGAAGATTCACGAATCCGTTTCCAACGATTTCCTCGTGGAATCTGCGATACCATTGTCGAGACGATTGTTTAAGACCGTATATAGATCTTTGGAGTTTGCAAAGTTTGCGTTCTTTGCCAGGAGTAGTGAAACTCTCCGGCTTCTCCATATAGATCTCTTTCTCCAGTTTTACTTCGAGAGTTTTGGTCTTAATGTCCATTTGATGCATGCTCGAGTTCGAGACTTGCAGTCATGGGCAAGGACGGCCCAAACTATGGTGTAACGCATAGTCGGTGAGTCCGTCTTTATCAAAGTTTACTCCGTGAATTTGGGTATATCCTTTCGCAATTATTCGAGTTTTGCACCACTCGAAATTTCCATCAAAAGTGAATTCTAAGATTTCACTTTCTAATTCTGTGGTTAACAGATAAATCAACTAAAGACTAAAAACGAATTAGTTCTCCATTGTTTTCCTCCATTCCCTCGTTTTGAGGTCCTTCCTTTGCTTGATGAACCGTTACTGGTTTAAGAACAAATATCTTCGTTTATTTAACTCATCCATAGATTTATCTATCTTATGGACCATGCATTTAAGTTGTCGCTTTTAATGCTATAGTTGATGTTCTACTAAATCGTAGTAGCATTAAAGCATACATCTTGACTATAGTAGTTATCAATGAGTTATTTCCAAGGGATTATAAACGAAAAATTAGCATTCATTCATTAAAATACTTCTTTATTAAATTTGTACTTCAAAACGATGTGTTACGTCTCTTGAGGTACACGCGCGTACGACGCATAAAACCAGTTTTATCCCGTGGTTTAAATCGTTTTGTTTCCAAATTAAATTTAATCGGTTTTGAACATGTTTAATTATTACGCAAATAATCATTTTAAATGGAGTACTAACAAATAAGAATGACTAAATATTTCGATCTAGCTACGCAATCGATGGATATGTTCAGTTCAGTTGTACCGACTGAGATGACGGAGTATGTGGTCGTTTCGTTTTATTCGTCCACTTTTACCTGGTCGAAATTTTTTGTCCTAACCCGTAGGTTTGAATTTTCGTTTCGGATCGTTCTCGTTCAACCGAGACGTTAAATTGATTAAGTAAATTGAGCTTTGAATCAAGCAACAATTACTTTATTCAATAACTCCGAATCTCAAAATAACCAAAAAAAATTAAACGAACAACGAACAATAAATGACAATGGTATAGTTCTTGATCTGAAGTTTGCATATTTGATCCATGATTCCGGCGCATATAGTCAAGAACTTTGAGTCATGTTGAACATCTCGTCTGAGTAAATTTACGAGTGAATCATTTCAAATGATTTGTGTCCGTATAAAACATTTTACAGCTTCATACACATGACCTACGAGGCATATTTGAGACGCACTTTATCAATGGGGTTTAACCCACCAGATTATCGTATAGGACTTATTCGGTCCAGTTCTCTTCTTGCTATGCGGATCATGGTTCACTTCTTTCAAACTCAATATGGTGAGCAGTAGGCCTGTCAACGGGTCACAACCCATGACCCGTGACCCGCGGGTCACGGACGACCCGACCCGTGATTGACCCGGGGGTCATCACGGATCAGGATTATAAACCCGTACCCGGGACACGGGTCAACGGGTTGATCCGTGACCCGGGTCAAACATGCAATTCAAATTTAAATAAGTGATGTTTCGAACTCGTTCGAACACACACTACTAATATATGCACCCGAATTTGAGTGGACGTACGAAAGTAATTGGATATCAATTTATTATGAGATCAAATATTAATTAGTAGTTTAATTTGTCGGTATATAGAAAGAAATCTAAGATTGGAAGGAGTGACTAAGAGTGAGAGGACTAGCGCGCCTAGGGTTAGAAATTTAGCATTTAGATTTTAGCCATTATTTAGGGAAACGAAAAAAAAAACTGATTTAAACGGGTCACGGGCCGGGTACGGGTCCTAATCCCAAACCCGTACCCGGCACGCTCTCAACGGGTCATTTACGGGTCAACCCGTAAATGACCCGTTAGCATACTTAGGGCCACCCGTACCCGACCCGTGAGCGGGTCATTTGCGGGTCACCCGCGGGTCACGGGTAAAATTGACAGGCCTAGTGAGCAGTTAAGGTTTCCCTTTCACTGTTGTGGTTACTGTATTTGATTAGGCTCAAGGTTATTGAGCCCTGTCAATGTCAGACAACCATATACATCATTTCCATGTTGGCCTTCCATCTTGAAGACCCGATGCGGGTTTTACCCCGACATCCACGAAAAGAGAGAAGACCATCTCATTCAACCGAAACATTTCTAGCGTTTGCATCCTTGCTTCCACCGAGGCGGATACGAAGGAATACTAAGCTATAACATTGTCTGGTTCCAATTGAAGTCTTCTTCAACCCCTTTTTACCAAGGTCGAATGTATCACCATATATGCGTTCAGATCACCAAAGAATCTACTCCAATTCTTGGGGAAACAAATTATCACATTCATTTCTCATTGTCAAAATCATACAGATTACTATATTCATCCGTAGTTGTCCACTCCACTTTTCGGAATCGTAGTGGAGAGTTTAACAAACACTCCAATTTTATTATTCATAATTAATACCATCAAGATTGCGAGTAATATCGAATCACATTAATTGAGACAACTCACACATGGATGATTATGCAAATTAGGAAGACAATTACATTTTGACAGAATTGAAAACATCGGATTATCTATTAAAATGGAACACAACAAATAGTGAACCCTCAGTCATCTAGACCAAACCGACCGCCAGTAAACCGAGGGAAGGGGGTCCGTGAAAGAGTTCACACTACCGTCGTGTTCAATCTAATAGATCAGTCTTTTGAAAACGGTTATTCTATTGCAAATTACCGGAACGGGAATTTTCAAATAAGCATACCTGATCTTGGCTTTCCCAAGGCCCTTATGGTTTTGTAAAATTATACAATAATTTACGCATGCATATTTATAATTATACTACATCTAGCAAATCATCATACCATGCCATAAATATCGAACACAACATGCTTACGCGTCATGCGTCTAATGTTCCTAGCATACATAATTCTACATAAAGTTATCACATGCGTTCTATTGTGAACATCCTAGCATATGCGTCAAAACATGCAATATCCGCACACATCATGCATAATTGGCGACTGGAATTTTCGGTTTAATAAAATGCTTTGAAAATATTAGGGGTTGTTTTGCAATTCATGCTTACAATCAATCATGCGAATTTCTAGACATGGATTCTAGGCACTTTCAATCAGCATAGCATGTCTATCCTATTGCGCAAACCATATATTTATATCCCAGAGCTCAATGTCGCAATATAATGTCCAGCTAGCTTGACTAAGTCAAGACGACAGTTCTAATTATATCAAAATATATGATGCAGAAAGTAAACAATTGCAAATCAGCCCACTGATTTAATCCAGTCCAAAAAACATGCAAGTCCGAGATTCATCCCCATAATCGAAACCAGGGATTAGGATTTTGATTGAAACTGTGTATTAAAACACAAACCCTAAGAGCACTGTTTAGGCTAATTTTAAAGTTCGAAAACATTTTGGATTTAAAATTTGACATCCTATTTTATTGAAGAATTTAAAATTTCCTAAAATTTTAAAGAGGTTCGGTCCAAATTTTAAAATCTGGTTCAACTTGGTCTGTTTTTTAAAAATTCCGGTTTGGTCCGAAACGGTTCAATAAAATAAGATAGTGGTTCGGTTTATCACTCAAAACCGGTTAGGTTAGGTTCAATTTAGTTACTATGGTCCGATCCGACCCGATTAAGAAAATCCGGATAGGTTTATCCCGATTCGGTGTAGCAATTGGACCAGCCCATGAACCCTAGGGTTCGGCCGAAATAATTCTATAGGCTAAGTAGGGTTTTAAAATCCTCCATAAAACTTAACTTAGCCATCAAGAATTATTAATTATATAAAATAATTTCCAATAATGCTTATACATATATAAATAAAATTCGGCATATGTATATATATTTATATAAATATTGTCAAGATTCCATCTTTGAGATGTAAATCAATCAACAATATAAATATATATTAATATACAATTTTAGCCGAATTATATATATATATATATATGTAAATTCGGTACCTATATATATATTATATATAAATATTGTCAAGATCCTATCTTTAAGATATAAATCAATCAACAATATAAATATATATATTAATATATTTTCAGCTGAATTATATATATCTTCTAGGGATTAAAATATGTAGACAATATATCTTCTTAATTGTTTAATAGTAACTAAATCTATCAATATATATATTAACCCTATTTTAATCCATATATATTGATATTTAATATCTTTTACAATATTATATTAGAACCTATCCTTATTTCCAACTTCTTGATATATATAGAAGTATGGTGCTTTTCATAGTGCCTACATAATGCCTACAAGGTGCATACACCATATTGTACACCCGTCCTTTATCCCTTGTACATGTACTTAGTGTACTCCTTAGTTAGTCTATATATATTATACTTAGCTCATTGTAAACCCTAGTAATCAATGAAATATTATTGCACTTTATATGGTATCAGAGCTGGTTTTACGGCAGTTGCTTGGAGATGAAGAAATCCTGAATTTCTTCATTTCTTCTTCAAGATCTTTGGGATTTCAGCTTGGATTGTTCATTTGATTGCTCATTCATCTTTGATTTCGCCATTTCTTGTTCAAGGATGGCTGTGTGTAAGTCTCATTTCTAGATCTATTTGGTGCTCAGCTGAGTTGAAGTTGAGTTCTTGGGTTGAGCTTGAATTGAGTAGTTTTGCCTAGTTCTACTTGATTTGAGCTACAGATTGTTGGATTTGTTGATTGCTATTGAGGATTTGTTGGATTGGAATTGTAGATTTCTGAATCTACAATCATTTTCTATTGATTTTTCTTGGATCTGTGCGTGGAATTCCTTGGCTGCACAGATTGCTTGCTAGTTTTGCTAGTTGGCCTATTTTGGACTATTGGTGAGCTGTTCTTGGCTGGATTGCTAGCTGTCTGTTTTGTCCTATTGGAATTGTTGTTTCTTGGTGATTTGCTGAGCAAATTTCGTGATTATTGGATTGTTCTTGAGGAACAAGTTGGCTGAGACTTTATATTCAATTTTGAGGCTCAGAAAATGGCACACGATGCTTCCATTGATGACCCACTTTATCTTCACCCATCAGATACCACTGGCCATCTTCTTATTCCATTTCAGCTACAAGGTTCTTCAAATTATCATTCTTGGAGTACCTCAATCAAAGAAGGCTTGTTGGTCAAGAACAAGTTGGGGTTCATTGATGGTTCTTTCACACGGCTTAGTGTGCCCATCGATCAGAGGGTCAAGTGGGACAGGGCCAATGCAATTGTTAAAGCTTGGCTCAGGAACACTGTGGCTAAGGAGTTGGTTTCTGGTTTGATTTACAATCCCACAGCTCTTTCCATATGGAATGACTTGAAGGAGATGTTTGATAAGGTTGATGGAACTCAGATTTTTCAATTGACAAGGGAAGTCTATCAAACTTCTCAAGGTGTGCTTTCAATCACTGAGTACTTTGCCAAGATGAAGCAGCTATGGGATGCACTTGGATCAATTGATGACTTGGTTCTTGAGTGTGCTGCTGACATTCACATTGTTAACGAGCATAAGGAGAAGCAAAAACTCATGGCATTTCTGTTGGGTTTGAATGACTCATATGCACACATTCGAAGCAGTTTGTTGATGAGGCAACCACTGCCATCTTTGAGTGTTGCCTTCTCTGTTTTGGTGCAAGAAGAAAGTCAGAGGTCCATTTCTGGATCAATTGGTGACCTTGGTGAGGCCACTGCTTTGTACTCAAGGAGGAACCAGAATGTGAATTCTTATGCTCCAAGGAATTCAAATGCCAATCAAAGAAACAATGGTAGTGTTGGAAGGGGTGCTGGCAATGAGAGGACTTGGAATGTGCCTATTGACAAGTCTAATTGGGTTTGCACGTTTTGTGGAAAGAGGGGTCACAAAGTTGACACTTGCTGGATCAAGCATGGAGTGCCACCAGGGATTCAACCACAGAAGAGGCCTTGGAACTCAGCCAATGCAAGTATTGATGATGGGGCCAATTCAAGCATAGTTGAACACGTGGCAGCTGGTGACAAGAGGATTGTGCATGGCATAGCTGAAAAGAGGATCCAACATGTTGCTGCCCATGATGACCACTTTGATCATTTGCCTTTGAGTTTTGAGGATGTTGATCAAGCTCATGCTAATATGACAGGTATATCAAGTGATTCTATGGTTAGGATAGTTGACTCAGGTGCAACTAATCACATTACTCATCAAATGCATTGGTTACATGATTTGAGGAGGAGTGATTCGGATCACCAATTTGTCCACTTACCAAATGGTCACAAGTGCAAAGTGACTCATATTGGTTCTTGTTCATTCTCAAGTGGATTCACATTGACCAATATCCTTTTGGTCCCTGATTTCAAATTCAACTTGATCTCAGTTTCTAGGCTTCATAGTCAATTGAATTGCAAAGTGATATTCACTTCTGATCATGTGTTGCTTCAGGGCCAAAGTGGGAAGTCCATGGTGATTGGGGAATGGAATAGAGGTCTCTACACTTTGAAGGACGTGGTGCCTTCAAGTTCAAGAGTGGTGGCTGCACCTTCTATTGGTGTGAATAAAGTGGATGCTTGGACATGACACAGGCGTTTGGGACATGTTTCAGAGACTTATTTGAATCATTTGGATGTTTTGGGTTTGAATAAATCTGTTGATTGTATCAAACAGTGCACTATTTGCCCTCTTGCTAAGCAAACAAGATTATCATTTCCTATATGTGATTCTATTGCTTCCAAAGCGTTTGATTTGGTTCATATGGATTTATGGGGTCCTTACAAGGTGCCCACGTTCAAGAATAATCAATATTTCTTGAAAATTGTTGATGATTTCTCAAGGGCTACTTGGGTTTATTTGATGAAACAGAAGAGTGATACTTTTCTTCACATAAAGAACTTCTTGATTATGGTGAAGAATCAGTTTAACACTATGGTCAAGACTTTGAGGAGTGATAATGGGACTGAGTTCATCAACTCAGTTTGCAAAGATCTTCTTCACCAATTTGGCATACAACATCAAACAAGTTGTGTGCACACTCCTCAACAAAATGGTAGAGTGGAACGCAAGCATAGGGAAATTTTGAATGTTGCAAGAGCCATACGTTTTCAGGCTTGTATGCCACTCAAACATTGGGGGTATTGCATTCTCAATGCTTGTTATTTGATCAATCGTTTACCATCTTCCATTTTGAAGTTCAAGTCACCCATGGAGGTACTATATGGAGTGGTGCCTTCTATCAATCACTTGAGGATCATTGGGTGCCTATGCTTCGTTACAAGGTTGAACAATTCAGATAAGTTTAGCCCAAGAGCTGAACCTGCCATTCATATGGGGTATTCTACTTCTCAAAAAGGATACCTTGTGATGAACATCTCAAATTCAACCTTCCAAGTATCTCGTGATGTTGTTTTCCATGAGAACATCTTCCCTTTCAGCATGTCTAAGGAGGAGTTGAAGACTTTGATTCCATCTTGTTTGAGAGTCAAGCAACACATTGAAGAGTTCTCACCCGAGAATTCCAACTCTTTTGAGGAGGTCCTTCCTCCAATCATTGATCCACCACAAGCACATCCTCCTGTTATTGAAGTTGTACAATCTCAACCTCCCATTGTTGAGGTTCCTTAGCCACCTATTCTAAGGAGGAGTGCAAGGATTGCTCAACTTCAAAATAGAGTCAATTCCAATGTCACTTTTGGAATGGAGAATTTTGTCTCTTATGATCACTTGGGTCCACAATTCAAATGCTTCTTGGCTGCCATTGACAAGATCAAGGAGCCCAGTACTTACAAGCAAGCTGTTAAAGACCCCAATTGGATTGTGGCTATGAAAGAAGAGATCAAGGCTCTCCAAGATAACAAGACATGGGAGTTGGTTGAGCTCCCACAAGGAAAATCAACAATTGGCTGCAAATGGGTGTTCAAAGTTAAATACAATTCAGATGGCTCTATTGAGAGATACAAAGCAAGACTAGTTGCTAAGGGCTTCACCCAAGTTGAAGGCACTGATTTCAATGAGACATTTTCACCAGTTGTCAAGATGGACACAGTGAGGATAGTTCTAGCCATGGCTGCAGCTAAATCTTGGGGATTATTTTACATGGATGTAAACAATGCATTTCTTCAAGGTGATCTCTCTGAAGAAGTGTACATGGACATCCCTCAAGGTTTTGACCCATACAAGCCTCTTGATGGGTCTCCTAAGCGTGTGTGCAAACTTGTCAAGTCTCTTTATGGCCTCAAGCAAGCATCAAGACAATGGAATATCAAACTCACTCAGACTTTGATGAAGAATGGATACAAGCAAAGTGTGTCTGATCATTCCTTGTTCAGCAAGATTCAAGGGGAGGACAAAGTGTTCTTGCTTATCTATGTTGATGACTTGCTCATTACAGGTTCCAATGCCAAAATGATTGATCAACTGAAGTGTACTCTACAAAAACACTTCAAGCTAAAAGACTTGGGGGACTTGAGGTATTTTTTGGGCCTAGAGATTGCAAGATCAAATCAGGGGCTTGTGATCAACCAAAGGAAGTATGCATTGGAACTAATTGAAGAGGCTGGTCTAGGGGCTGCTAGGCCAACTGAAACTCCAATGGAATTCAATGTCAAGCTTTCTACTTGTGAGTTTGATGAGGCTACCAAGTCAAACACTGATGATGTTCCTTTGGAGGATGCAACTTCCTATAGAAGATTGATTGGGAAGCTACTCTATTTGACAATGACACGTCCAGACATTAGCTTCTCAGTCCAAAGACTTAGTCAATTCGTTAACAAGCCAAAGATGCTGCTATAAGAGTCATCAAATACATCAATGGCAGCCCGGGGCAAGGTTTGATATATCCTTCCAACAACAACCTCAAGTTAAGCTTATATTGTGACTCTGATTGGGCCGCTTGTCCATTTAGTAGAAAATCAGTGAGTGCTTATTGTGTTAAGCTTGGGGCAGCCATGATTGGTTGGAAGGTCAAGAAACAAGATACTATTTCACTATCAAGTGCTGAGGCTGAGTATAAGTGCTTAAGAGTTTCCATTCAAGAAGCACTTTGGGTGAGTAGAATTCTAAAAGAGCTTGGTGTGCAAGTGAGCTTTCCAATCCCAATTCACACGGATAGCCAAGCAGCTGTGAAGATTGCAAAGAATCCAATGTTCCATGAGCGTACCAAACACATTGAATTGGATTGCCAGTTCACAAGACACCACATTGATTCAGGGATGATTGGTGTTCATTATGTTTCTTCCAAGGATCAAATTGCAGATCTATTGACAAAGGCCTTGGTCAAGAAGCAGCACTTAGCCTTATTGAGGCTATATGGGATAAATGATGTTTTTCAAGAAAGAAAAGAAGAAGAAGAAAAGGATGGGAGAATATAGAAGTATGGTGCTTTTCATAGTGCCTACATAATGCCTACAAGGTGCATACACCATATTATACACCCGTCATTTATCCCTTGTACATGTACTTAGTGTACTCCTTAGTTAGTCTATATATATTATACTTAGCTCATTGTAAACCCTAGTAATCAATGAAATATTATTGCATTTTATAATATAGTTACCTATTAATAAAATTTTAAAAATGGCAACCTATATCTATTATAGATTGTGCCAAATTTTTAATTACTTGGTGGCCAAGAAAATTAAAAAATTTACCTAAAACAACCCTGGGAATTTTCGGCCCTAACAAGAAAATTGGAAAAGTTGTCCAATTTTAAGATCAAACTCTAACTTGATCATGAATCCAAAACATGTTCTTGATAAAACTCATGGTGTTCTTGAAGATCATGAACATCAAACTTAAATTGATCATGAAAAATTGGGTTTTGATCTAGAAAAACTTGTAAATTTGAAAATTTTAAGTTTTTAAAGATTAAACACATGAAATCTACTTAAAAATTTCGGATTCTTCATGGTGTTCATGAACATAAAAAATTCGGTTTTTAGAACATCAAGAACATCATTTTATCAAAATTTTAAGAACTCCTAACACAGGCTCTGATACCACTGTTGGATTACGGGGGCGTAATACTACGGAATGCTAAACGTGTACTAGCAAAAAATCTAATCTACGCAGCGGAATTAGTACACATACCTTTTAGCTTTCCTGCCCAAGAACGATGTGGAGGGAGTTCTGATCTTCCGGTCGGAACCGCGTGCAAGTTCTTCGTTAGAAGAAGTCCCACGCGATATAGCTCCACAACAAGACCTCTGATCGATTCTTCAACGGAGATGGAACCTCAGACCAGATGTGATGGTGCCGAAATTTAATTAAGGGAAACAAGTGTTCTCAATGGAGATCCTTGTTATTTTGAATGAGTGAATAAACCTTTAGCAGACACCCCTATATATAGTATTGGTGGAGTTGCCAAAAGGCAACTCCAACCAATGTGGTATAGGGTGGCAGGCCGAATTGCATGTATAAGGGGGAGGCCCAATTTTAGGTCTCACTTTTCAATTACTAATTGGATTTGGCCCAATTAGCCCAGATTGACAATTACCTAATTAACTTAGGTTATTCCCTTAATTAACGGGCTTCTATTACGGCGCCACGTCACCATATGGTAACAATGGATTTGTCAAGTGTCTTTCTGAGCATACATTACAGGTGAAGGTTAATGAAGCTGGTGAGATGCTCATTGTGTTTTTGTATGTTGATGACCTCATTTTTACTGGTGATAGTCGTGAGATGATCCAAGGCTTCAAGGAGGCCATGATCCGAAAAATTCGAGATGACAGACATAGGGCTTATGTCTTATTTTTTGGGTCTTGAAGTTACTCAAACAGATGATGGTATCTTTATATCCCAGAAGAAGTACGCGAAGGATATTCTCGAGAAGTTCAAGATGGCTAATTGAAACCCGATCCGTACTTCAATGGAAGAAAGATCGAGTTTGACAAAAGAAGAAAGCGGTGCTGAAGTGAATCCGACATATTACAAGAGGATAGTAGGTTGTCTACGATATTTGACTTCTACTAGAACATATACTGTATATAGTGTTGGGATTATCAGTAGGTTCATGGAGTCTCAACGACAATCTCATTTGCAAGCAGCCAAGAGGGATTCTGAGGTACATCAAAGGTACGATCGATGACGGTATATTCTATTCAGCATTAGAAGAATTTCAGCTGGTGGGATATACAGACAGTGATTGGGCAGCCGACACCTAGGAAGAGCACTTCCGGTTATGCGTTTCACATGGGATCAGGAGTTTCTCTTGGTCTTCGAAGAAGCAACATGTGTTTGCTTTGTCAACTACTGAAGCCAAATATATAGCGGCAACATATTTTGCTACTCAGGCAGTTTAGTTGCGTCAGATGCTTGTAGAGTTGCATCACAAGAAGGAGCATCGAACGAGTATCAAGTGTGATAGTCATTCAGAAATTGCTGTTTCGAAGAATCCCGTCTTTCATGGAAGGAGCAAGCACATCGACATCAAGTATCACTATATCAGGGATTTTGTGAAGGATGGCGAGATTGCGCTGGAATACTGCAAAAGCGAGGAGCAAGGAGCAAGTTGCTGACATATTCACGAAGCCGCTGAAGGCCGACATTTTCCTTAAGCTGAAGGGAATGTTGGGCATGATCAAGTGTGACGAGGTTGGTTTAAGGGAGGCTGATAGAAAATAAGTTAACTCAATCTCATAACTTGATTAGTTAGAAAATAATTGGTAGATTCTTATTAGTTAAGTTACTTTAATAATTGAAGAACTTTGTTTAAAGTGATTAAGTTTATAATTAGTATAATCATTTAGAAGGGGAGTTTCTCGTAATAAAAATCATATATAAATAAACCTAATAAAATGTAAAAATACAACTCAAGCAACTCATAATAATAATATAAAGCTTTTCCATATATTGAGTGTGTGAGTTCCAACAACTTATCTTATCTATCTATATATAATATAATCTTGAAGAAACTCATAAAATCATGACAAGTACTAAAATGAGTATGTTACATGTAAAAATTATGACATTTTATTGGTCCACATCAATATGTAACTCTTCTTGATGATATGTAATTTACATGTAGATAAATCTAAGCACTTCAAAATTATCCAAGAGCTCTTATTGAGTGATTGAAACCGTTTCGTTTTTTAATCCGTTTTGTTTTCCAAATAATACCAATTATTAATGATAACGATAGATTGTTACTTCTACTATATTATTTTATTTTAATATTAAAATTATCAAATTTGATTTAAGTTTGATTTTAGGTGACAATATTACATACTTTATTATTGAATATAATTATTATTTTAATTAAATTTTAGTTTTTACCATAATTTGAATACCTTTTTTTTTTCTAAATAATATTTATGTATAATTTTTTATGGAAAAAATTTATATTTTGAGAAAAAATGTGTCAAATATAATCTAAAACATACTTTTATAGGATATCCAAAAAAAAAATCAATTATATGATATGATATGGTAGATATATTTTTTGTATACATATGCCCAACATAATTTTAATTAAAGCAATATGTAAATTACAATTATAAATAAAAATATAAGCAACAATTACTTTTAACAAAAACCGGTGCACTACTATGAAATAAATTATTTTAGTATAGGTGTTCTATAACAAAGTTACTAAATAAATTTAACATATATATAATACATGTTGGATTACGGGGACGTAATACTACGAAATGCTAAACGTGTACTAGCAAGAAATATAATCTACGCAGCGGAATTAGTACACATACCTTTTAGCTTTCCTACCCAAGAACGATGTGGAGGGAGTTATGATCCTCGGTCGGAACCACGTGCAAGTTCTTCGTTAAAAGAAGTCCCACGCGATGTAGCTCCACAACAAGACCTCTGATCGATTCTTCAACGGAGATGGAACCTCAGACCAGATGTGATGGTGCCGAAATTTAACTAAGGGAAACAAGTGTTCTCAATGGAGATCCTTGTTATTATGAATGAGTGAATAAACCCTTAGCAGACACCCCTATATATAGTATTGGTGGAGTTGCCAAAAGGCAACTCCAACCAATGTGGTATAGGGTGGCCGGCCGAATTACATGTATAAGAGGGAGGCCCAATTTTAGGCATCCCTTGTCAATTACTAATTGGATTTGGCCCGATTAGCCCAGATTGACACTTAACTAATTAACTTAGGTAATTCCCTTAATTAACGGGCTCCAGTCTTCGCCGGAATGGGAGGGTGCTCGTTAATCTATACGGTTACGCAATAGTATCAACATCTAAGTCTTCAGTCTTCGTCTCAGTCTCCGAATAGTTCATACGAGGCTTGCCGTGCGACCGGCGGATACGACGGGCATCGTGCTACTCATCTGTTAGGAGTATTGTAGCGCCCGCAGAACGTTGATTCCCTTTCTTGAACCAAACCTGTTTGAAATAAAACTATGTACCGTACTGTATCCTTGGTCAACTGTTAATTCTCCAATTGCCCAGTTTTCCACAAAGGAATACTTCTCCAGGGCATCCGTACAAGTGTTCACAACCTTCAACTAATATCCGGTTGGCGGCCACCTAGTGAACACGAGAGTCGGTGAATTAAAGGTGAACTTGACCATCCCCATCGCTTATACCCTTAGTCTAACTCAACCGGTTTCCAAGAGGTGGTCACTTGGTCGTTTTCTTTAGCACTACGCTCGTACGCCGGGAAGCGAGCATTGAGCCAGACCTTAGGTATAAGTTCTGAGTCCATGAGGATACTTTGGTTGCCTTTTCACAAGACATCCGGGGATCAATCACACGCTCAAGGTGAATAAGTATGCTCCCTTTGAATCACAAGGATTCTAGCTAGCACAACCGAGCATGACCCCGTGGTCGTATATGGCACGCGCAGTATGAAGCACGCGTCGATAGCACATTTGGTAAAGTCAGGGATGGGATATGTCAATAATGCTATCGCAGAATCTCTCATCTGGCCTTGAATGTGATATAGTGATGGACAAAGTCCAACTCGGCGATTTACAAAACGAAGATTAAGTCATGTTGTTAAGCGTGACAATGTTATCGTTTTGCTTAATCAGGTTTACCCCCTAATTCTTAGCCAATCTTCTTATGGTTGAGGTCCCTCTCTCCTTACAAGATGACCGTGCCTGTGTGACGAGGCAAGGTTCACATTCGACATAATTTTGGTGGAAGAATTTTACTTCTTCCTACGACTTAGTTTATTGGCCGTAAAATCCGATGTTTTTAATCATTAGTGTTAGGTACCGAGTCTAGGGTCAACGGGCGGTCGACTCAAGTCTCGTTCCTCACTGGAGATATTGCGGATTCGGGGCTCTCGGGTTACGCTGTCCTAGCTCGTGTCCTTCCGTCCTTAGCTTCTCTTCTCCTCTCGCCCTGCAGAAGGGGCAATACCAGGCACATAGGGGGGGGGTGGTGCCTGATGAACCCTCTCCGATGCCTAAGTCAGTACGGTTTTTAGAGAGATAAAGCTAGAGAGATGTCAGAGCAAAATTATCCAACTTGCCAAGATGATCAAATGAATAGCGGAGGTGTTGTATTTATAGGCAACGGTGTCATTAAGGTGGCTTAATGACATCGTTAACCTTTAAACACAATTAATTAACCTTTAAACACGTAATTAAGACCTTAGGATACAGAGAAGGTTGGCGGAAATAAACCGAGTATGGAAGTCCAAGAGTGGTGCCGGGGCCCTTGGGGGAAAGGAAAATCCGACCCCCAAGGGTAGGGATTGGGTGAGGCCACCCAACCCCTCCTAGGGGAGATAGGGTTGGCTGACCCGATCTCCCCTAGGGGAGGTCGGGTGTGGCCACCCGACCTCACCTAGGTGAGTCTACCTTGGCCGGACGAGCGCTTCGGCCTCGTCCGGACCGTTGGTGTTTTCGCGAAGTGTTCGGGTTGAAGTTTCGATTTACAATCATTAATGGGGTGATAAAAATAAAACGATTCGGAAGTCAACGGGTTCAAATTGGGCGTATATCCATCACATGCCCCAGAGTCAACCAATGGCCTAACCCTTGATTGACTCTATTTTAGGATGGTATGACACGCGCAATTTGAAACCGGGGTTTTACCTTTCGTCTGAATGCTTGCTTACCCATGGATCACAACTATGGGATGTTAACTTGAGTGGAGATACACTTAACCATAGTCTAAGGGAGGTAAATGTGATAGTTTTTCTTTAACCCTTAGATCTCATCCAATTTTAAATGGAGGGTTATGATTGGACCACTTTAAAAAACCCTACCCCCCTTCAAATATATAGGAGAGTTAAAAAATACATTACTTAGCCACCATAGCCATCCTTTTCCCTCTTTTCTCACACTTGGAGAACAAGAAAGAATTTGGAGCACACCCAAGGAGGAGGCCGGCCAAAATTCCGGTGGAGAACTCAAAATTCCGGCCAGCACGGACGGAGGGGAGTCACCGGCATCGGGCGAAGGCGGCGGCTGACTGGGACAACAGCCCGGCTAGCGGCGGCGCGGAGGGAGGACTAGGAGACCTGGGCGACGACGTTGGCGGGCTGAGGCGTGGCTGGCGGTCGACGGGACACGACGGAGGTGAGGTCCGACGCGGGCGACTCCGGCCAGCTCGCACCGGGACGTGGCTGTCTGGCTGAGGTGGGGCGATCGAATTCGACTCCAGCGACGGCGGTGGAGGGTGATTTCCGGCGAGGGGCTGAATTCCGGCGGTCTTCCGACTTGAAATCCGGGCCCGTTTATCGAATCGGGTCGGGTTTTCCCAAGGTCCACTCTTTTCCTTTCCGTTATTGCGTAAAATGCCGATACTTGATTGCCGATACTTGATTGAATGTGGGATTGCCGTGGATAGGCGTAGATAGTCGTGGATTTGGGGAAGAAACTTTGGCCGGTCGTCCGGAGATAGTTTTTTGTCCGATTAAACTATCCCCATTTTGAATTTGATGTCGAGTCGCCATTTGTGTGTCGATTTCCGTTGGAGGACGTAATGGTAATTTTGCCCGAAAACCGACTTTAGGTTCGGGAAAAATTGTTTGATTTGGTTGTCGTGGTGTCCTTGGCTCATGTTTGTTATCTTTGTTGGGTGTTTTCGAATCTTTGGTTGTTGTTGTTGGCCGAGTGCCGGGGTACTCCCGGTTTTTCGGAAATTTTCTTGTTTTGACATTTGTCAAGTCGCGGCAGGTACTGTATTCCTGGTGGTGTCCCCGCACACAGACTTTGCAGAGGCGTTACATCCTCCGAAGGATGAGTGAGTTCCTTTTCTCTTCTTTTCGTCGCATTACTTCCTTTCCTATCATTAGCTTAGTGTTGCGATCTGAGCTGGGGTGTTAGTCGAGACTTGATTCGAACTTTGGGATTTCCTGCTACCTTTGACTTAGGTCTCGCCGCTCTGTCGGAGAACCACCTGACTAGGTCTGATTACAATGAGCACGTCACCTTAGGTGATATCTGTCCCTTAGATGAGCCTCTATATCCTTTCCTCCCTTCCTTGGGGAATACCCGCGAGACGGTGACAGAGCCCCCTAGGGGGAAGGTCGTCGTTTACCCCTCCCAGATTCGATTTGGATTGAGGCTGCCTTACTGCGATGACCTCGTAGAGTTGAGTAGATTCTTTAGGATTTCTCCTGTGAACCTTGCTCCTAGTGCCCTACGCGTTTGGGTGGGCTTCCGGGTGTTGTGCCACTGGTACTCCTGGAAGTATTCACTGGTTCTGTTCCGATGCTTCTACCGGTTCCAATATCAGAGGAAGGTAGGCTTTGCGAGTTTTGTAACTCGCCATCCGTCCCTCAAGGATTCCCAATTTGCTGACTTCGGGTTGAGTGGGGTTGAGTGGGATACCTCTCTTCGCTTCGTGGCCCGGAGTGACAACTCGGCGAGCCACTGGGCCAAACATTATTTCTTCATTACGGATCGATATGTCACTTGGTCGGTCTTGAATGAGGATCGGTCAGATGGCTGGCCTGCCTTCGGGGAGTTCTCTCCTGTGGATTTAGAGACTATGAAGATCATTCATGAGAGCAACAGGACCCGGTCATACTGCCCCGTGTCCTTAGTGACTGAGACGGATCTTTATGAGGCAGGGATCAGTTTGACTCCTGACTCCGGGGGTTCGGTATGTTACTTAGTCTTTTCATCTTTATTTACTTTCTGCTTTTCCTTTGTAGGTTGGTTTCACGGAAAAACCTATAACGTGCAGGGAGCACCGGTCGATCTGAGCAAGAGGAAGGCTCCTTCTAGCTCTACCCTGAAGAAGTCCCCCATGCTTGGGAAGAAGGCTGGGGCCTCTGGTATACTTCCTCCTGTTTGCTTCTTTATGGTATACTTGTGTTTTCCTTATCTTGTTTTTCTTACATTGCTAGGGTGCTCTCCCTTGGTGACCGAGAGGGTTGTCTCCGTAGGCAAGGACTCTGGACCTTCTAAGTCCAAGTCGCGGAGATCTGACTCTGAGGCCGGGGCCTCGGCTGCCAAGAGGAAGAAGGCTGCGGATCCTCCTTCGCCTGTTGTTCGTCCCTCGACCCTGTCTCGTGATAAAGAGATGGTGGTCGAAGAGGTGCCTTCCCGAGCTGATAAAGGGAAGCGACCTGTTGGTGATGGTTCCCCTGCCCCCCAGCCGAGGGCACGGTCATCAGGTTCGATCTCCACCTTATCACTGATGCTTCTATGTTTATATTTTCCTTTGACTTGCTTT
The DNA here is from genome assembly GCA_036873135.1 of Clarkia xantiana subsp. parviflora. Taxonomy (NCBI): domain Eukaryota; kingdom Viridiplantae; phylum Streptophyta; class Magnoliopsida; order Myrtales; family Onagraceae; genus Clarkia; species Clarkia xantiana. The sequence goes on from JAPTYO010000004.1 coordinate 45,186,460, forward strand.
GTTTGTATAGGTGGGCCTCCGGCTTTGAGTCGGAAGGATTTCCCACGTCTTACTGACGAAGATGTCGTTGGGTCTGAGTGGACTCCTTTCGCTGGTTTGAAGGAGTTCCACCTTGATAGCGGCTCCTCTTTGCGGACTCCTGAGGTTGGCATCCGCGTACTTCGCGGTGCCATCCCCCCTGGCGATCGTGTTGCTCAGCCTAAGTCTCCTGGGGAGACCCGGCGCTTTGTTCAGGGTGTACTCTCTCGTTATGTGCCTGTGAGTTGTTCCTTGCTTTCTCCTTTTTACTTTTATGTGGTTGGTTTTCCAGTTGCTCATCTCTTGTTTAAATTTTTAGGGTATGTCTGACATGGTGAACATGTCATCCCTTGTTCTCGAGCTATCTGACGAGAAGAAAACTCTTGAGGACAGCCAGGTCTCTCTGAAGGCGGAGCTCGCCACTGCTGCTGAGAAGGCGCGCTTATCTGATCTGAAGATGCAGGAGCTCAGGGACCAAGTGTCCTTACTTGAGACTACCGTAGGTAGCTTACGCCGGGAGGCTGAGGTTGCATCTTCACTCCATTCTGAGGAGTTGCGGAAGTTGGAGGCTAGGTGCCGGGCAGAGGAGAGGACTGTCGCAGTGTCTGAGTACAAGGCTTCCTCTACCTTTACTGCTGACTATAGCGTGCGGCTCACTCAGGAGATGAACCAGTTTGGTGAGTATCTGGTTGATCATATTTTCCGCATTGATCCTCAGTTTCCAGTTGGCGAACTTGGTGATTTTGGGCCATACGCTACTGGTTACATGGCTGTCCTTAGGGGTCAGGCTGCTGTTGCAGACGAGCCTGCCCCTACACGGGTGGATGCTACGCCTGTGGATATCGATACTTCGGACTCTTCCTCCTCTTCCTCCATCTCTGCCGGTGGTTCAGCCTCAGGGGGTCAGGGTGACTCCCCCGAAGGCTCTGATTGATGTATCTACATCTTGCTATCTTTGTATATATAACCATACTCTTTCTCCCCTTTGATGGGTTGAGTATCTTTTGGTGATTGTTGTGTTGTTGACTGTGTGGTTCACTTGGCTTTACATTGGTACTTCGTATGTACTCCTTTGATTATGGACTCTTCTCTTGGTGTGTTTCCTTTACTTATCCTTCTTTCGTGTTTTCCGTCATGCTATACCTGCTATTTCATTCAAGAAAAAACATTATGTGTTCTTCATATCACTTTACTTTGAAATTACTTTCTCATGGGAGTCTTCTTAGTATGGTGTAATGATCTCTTCTGATACCCTTTGAATGGTATGTATGGTATTGTTAGACCAAAGATACGCTCTTGGTGGGCGTCGAGTCTGTTCACGAGACAGGCTCTCGGAGGGCACTTAACGTTTCGTAGGATAGGCTCCCGGAGGGCACAGGTTAGACCAAAGATACGCTCCTGGTTGGCGTCGAAATCTGTTCACGAGACTGGCTCTCGGAGGGCACTTAACGTTTCGCAGGATAGGCTCCCGGAGGGCACAGGTTAGACCAAAGATACGCTCCTGGTTGGCGTCGAAATCTGTTCACGAGACTGGCTCTCGGAGGGCACTTAACGTTTCGCAGGATAGGCTCCCGGAGGGCACAGGTTAGACCAAAGATACGCTCCTGGTTGGCGTCGAAATCTGTTCACGAGACTGGCTCTCGGAGGGCACTTAACGTTTCGCAGGATAGGCTCCCGGAGGGCACAGGTTAGACCAAAGATACGCTCCTGGTTGGCGTCGAAACTGGTAGTTTGAAATCTACCTCAAGATACGCTCTTGGGGGCGTTGAATCAGGTAGTGTTTTTTCTACCTCAAGATACGCTCTTGGGGGCGTCGAATCTGGTAGGTTGCAAATCTACCTCAAGATACGCTCCTGGGGGCGTCGAAATTCGTAGTTTTTGGAAATCACTCTCAAGATACGCTCTTGGTGCGTCGAAGGTCGTAGTATAGAAACTACTCTCAAGATACGCTCTTGGGGGCGTCGAAGGTCGTAGTATGAACACTACTCTCAAGATACGCTCCTGGGGGCGTCGAAATTCGTAGTTTTTGGAAACCACTCTCAAGTTACGCTCTTGGTGCGTCGAAGGTCGCAGTATTGAAACTACTCTCAAGATACGCTCTTGGGGGCGTCGAAGGTCGTAGTATGAACACTCTTCTCAAGATACGCTCTTGGGGGCGTCGAGGGTCGTAGTATAAAAACTACTCTTGGGGGCGTCGAAATCTGTTCGCGGGATAGGCTCCCGGAGGGCACAGGGTTCGTAGTTTTTAGAACTACTCTCAAGATACGCTCTTGGGGGCGTCGAATCTGTTGTTGACTTGGAGTCATATCTGTGTAAGGATAACTTCATGATTATATCATCACATTCATTGGAAAATACCTTTGAAAGAAATCCTACTCCCTTAAGAGCATTCATGTTTTTTGTACACATGGGGTGCCTTGGGGGAATCCAGACACCCTTTGGAGGAAAACAAAGATAGTTGTAGAGTTGGAGTAACTTCGTGAGCTCTCCTTCTCAAAAGTTGTTTTTGAAAAACTTAGAAAGCTTGATCATGCAAAGTACTAAATATGAAACTAAGGGTATGGGGTGGTCAATTTGTCTGTTGCCACGTACTCCTTTAGGCCTCCATTGTGAATCATTTCCTCCACTTCTATCTTCAACACCATGCAGTTATTGGTTTGATGCCCCCAGGTCCCATGGTACTCACACCATCCATGTGCATCTCTTCCTAGGAAGGCCTTGCCCTCCTCTCTACATGTGGGTAGCTCCTCCTTGAGGTACTTCTGAAAAATTTCTTCTATGCTCACTGTAAGGGGTGTGAATGTGAAGTTTACACCTCCTTCCAGTGTATCAGTCTCTCTTTCTTTCTCCGGGACTTCATCCAGTTGCTCCATCTCCTTTTCAAACGCCTTGTCCAGCTTTTCCTTGAGCTTTCTCATCGTGCTCGTCATGATCATCTCATAAAGCCCTCCATAAGCCTCAAATGAGTTTGGATGCATGTTTCGAATGAAGGCTCTGACGGCTTCTCCTCTTGTGATGTCCATATTGGCACCATAACTGGAGAATCTTTCGAAATAGCTTGACACTGGCTCCCATGGCATTTGCTTGATATCATCGATGTGACGGAAGCCTCTTATGATAGAATCCCTTGTTCTTTTTCCTTGTGCGGTTTCTGGATGCCAAGGTATGCTTGTTACCTTTACAGCCTTGCTCATGTGTCTCTTCTTGGCCATTCTTTGAAAAAATTGTCTGCTAAGGCGGAGTGCAACTCCGTTCTTCATTTTTGTTTCCCTTTGTTTCCTCTTTATCTTCTTCTTGGCTTGGTTGGTCCCTACCATGACCATTGCTACTGTGTCTGTCCTGTGTGATCCACGTCTCATGGAGTTCACGTAGCACTGCCTTGCCGTGCGTTGGTCGCCCAAGACTTCTCCAACTCCATTCTCAGTGATGTACTTCAATTTCTGGTGTACGGTAGATGGCACAATTTCATATGGATTTATGGTTGTTCTTCCTAGGATCCCGTTGTAGGCTCCCAAACTTTCAACCACCAAGAAGTTAACGTTCACCTTCAGCTGTGTCCATCCTTGGCCCATGGTCACTGGCAGGGTTATCATTCCTAGGGGGTAACTTGTTGCCCCTAAGAAACCAACCAGAGGGAAGTTGACTGGTTTGATGTCTGCCTTCGTTTTCCCTATCTCCTCTAGGACCCTTAGGCTTAGGAGGTCTGCTGAGCTGCCCCCATCTACCAGTATTCTCTTTACATCAAAATTATCAATGTCTATCGTGATGACTAACGCATCGTCATGTGGGAAGACAATGTGGTCCTTGTCCTTCTCCGAGAATTCAATCTTCATCTCCTCTCCTTCTCGTGGCCTTTTCCTCCACCTTGGCACTGAACTCAGTTTTGATGCGTAAACCTCCCTTACATTAGCAGTTGGGCCACCTGATGCCACTCCTCCGTGTATCATGTTTATGGTTCCTCTCTTGTTGGGTGGAGGATTGTAGTCTACCTTGCTCTTGCCTTTGTCCCTGTATGATGGCCCTAATTGTATGCTGTTGCCCCCATGGTCCACGAACTGCTTTAGTTCTCCCCTTTGGATGACATTGTTGATGCTTAGCTTTAGGCTGAAGCATTCGTTCGTGTCATGTCTGTATGCTTCATGGTTATCACACCATCTGTCCTTGTGTGTCCCCACCATTGGGGCTCTCCATCTTGCAGGGGGTGACCAGAGTTTCTGATTCCGCATTTCTCTGAGGACAGTAGCTGGAGTGGCGTTCAATGGGATGAACTTGATGACGTTGATTTCCCTAGCTTTCAGTGGTTCGCCCATTTGATTTCTTTGCTGGGGCGGACGCCATTCCTGCTGCCTTGTGTGTTGAGGTGCCTGAGGTGGCTTTCCTCTGTTCGGCTTTGCATTGTCTTCCTTAGCTGCTTGAATCTTGGCTTTCTTACTTGCTCTATGCCTCTCCAGGTCTATATGAGTTTTTACTCTCCCTGCTAGCTCCTCTAAGGTGCTTGCTGGTTTCTTGGCCATCTTTTCTGCCAGCGTGGACCCGAAGCGGCCTAGGTTTCTAATGAAGGCTCGTATTATCTCACCCTCAGTGATGTCGCCCTGGATGTCTGCTATGTTTTGGTTAAACCTAGTGTAGTAACTGGCCAAGGATTCATCATTTTCTTGCTTCACGTCATCGATGGAGCCTGTTCCTTTGAGGAGCTTCCTTTCCCCTAGATATCTCTGAAGGAATTTCGCCTTTAGCTACTCCCATGAGTGGATGCTCTCAGAGGGTAGGCTGAAGAACCAGTGTGAGGCCACCCCTGATAGGGTGTTTGGAAATAGGAGTGCCTTGTATCTTTCATCAGTAGTTCTCCCAAATAGGGAGGCTTCATGCTGTTGAATATGCTCCAAAGGGTCTCCCTTGCCATTGTACTTTGCAATCTGGACTGTGTGCAGGGAGTCCGGCACCTTGCTCATCTCCAATTCCCTCGTGAAAGGGTGGTTCGTTTTGTCACTTAGACAGTGCAAGCCGTGTTTCTTTGACTCATTCATTTTCCTTGTTATCATTGCCTCTATTTCTTCCGGAGTGATCAAAATCGGTGTCGGAGTGTAATCTCTCTGATAGCCTCCGTAGTTATAGATAGGGCTTGCCGGGATCCCTTGTCCGTATTGATACGGACTGTAGGTGTATCCTTGGTGTCCCTGCTGGGGTGCTTCATAGAATTCTTGCCTCCTTGGAGGTCTTGCTTGTCTGTCCTCCCCCAGTGGGGTGTAAGCCCTGGCGTTCTGCTGTTGCCTAGGAGGCACGAATTGTTGCCTTCCCTCTGGGGGTGGCTCCTGGTAATTTCTTCTTTGCTCCTCTCGCTGCCCCGCTCGAGGGTGCGAGTGGTGCTCTTCCGTTGGGATCTGTTCCTCTTCATGAGCTTCTGTATTTTTCCCATGGGTGTATGCCGGCCTTGTGTATGTTGTGTGGGCGCGGTTGTCATTCCTTTGGGCCGGCATCCCATACGGGTATCCTTGGGGTTGCGCCTCATAGTAATATCCCTCAGGAGGTGTCGTGTGTTGGGATGGCACTCCCTGTTGCTCCCTCTCTCTTTATGGCCTTCTTGCCAAAGGGGTTGAGGCTGTGGAGGACTCAGCCCCAGCTGGGCGTGAGGGTCCTCCCTCCTGGTTGTTGTGTTGGGGAGCCTGTGGGGTTCCTTGAGGTTCTGGTTGCAGTGGCAGTTTCCCTGGGTTAGGCTGCCTTCCTAGGGGTATAGGCTCTCTCCTTCGCCTATTGCCCCCGGGTGGGCGGTGGTGCCTAGACACCCTGCTGTTCGTCATTGCTCTTGTTATTGCCAGGCTTTCTGTCCGAAGCCCACTGACAGCGCCAAGTGTTAGGTTCCGAGTCTAGGGTCAACGGGCAGTCAACTCAAGTCTCGTTCCTCACTGGAGATATTGCGGATTCGGTGCTCTCGGGTTACGCTGTCCTAGCTCGTGTCTTTCCGTCCTTAGCTTCTCTTCTCCTCTCGCCCTGCAGAAGGGGCAATACCAGGCACAGAGGGGGGGGGGGTGGTGCCAGATGAACCCTCTCCGATGCCTAAGTCAGTACGGTTTTTAGAGAGATAAAGCTAGAGAGATGTCAGAGCAAAATTATCCAACTTGCCAAGATGATCAAATGAATAGTGGAGGTGTTGTATTTATAGGCAACGGTGTCATTAAGGTGTCTTAATGACATCGTTAACCTTTAAACACAATTAATTAACCTTTAAACACGTAATTAAGACCTTAGGATACGGAGAAGGTTGGCGGAAATAAACCGAGTATGGAAGTCCAAGAGTGGTGCCGGGGCCCTTGGGGGGAAGGAAAATCCGACCCCCAAGGGTAGGGGTTGGGTGAGGCCACCCAACCCCTCCTAGGGGAGATAGGGTTGGCCAACCCTATCTCCCCTAGGGGAGATCGAGTTGGTGGACCCGATCTCCCCTAGGGGAGGTCGGGTGTGGCCACCCGACCTCACCTAGGTGAGTCTACCTTGGCCGGACGAGCGCTTCGGCCTCGTCCGGACCGTTGGTGTTTTCGCGAAGTGTTCGGTTGAAGTTTCGATTTACAATCATTAATGGGGTGATAAAAATAAAACGATTCGGAAGTCAACGGGTTCAAATTGGGCGTATATCCATCAATTATGACGTCGATAAATCATAAACTCAAATTGCAATTCTTTTATTCAATTGAAACATAATTTCAAATGTCAAAATGTTATCACTTTTACAAGCCACATAGTTTAAGCCGTACGTAATCCAAGCAGTTTTACGTGCTTTCGAAAAAAAATCCCTACGTAACGGCTTAGTTAAAGGGTCTGCGACCATATTGTCTGTAGGCAAGTATTCTAAAGTGATTATGCTGTCTTCCAAAACTGACCTAGCATAATTGTATTTCACATCAATGTGTTTAGTCCTACTATGGTACTTTGGATTCTTAACCGCCGCAATGGCCGCCTGACTGTCGGAGTACACCTTCACATGTTTACTCTTCATGTCGGTGCCAATTAATGTAGTAAGAAGCCTTTTCAGTCAGACCGCTTCTTGTGCGTTTTTGGAGAGGGCAACGAATTCTGATTCCATAGTGGAAAGCGCGACACAAGATTGCTTCTTGCTTACCCATGATATGGCAGCATTAGCAAGAGGGGAAAACTCCTCCTGTGGTGGACTTACGATCATCCGGTTCGCCACCGTGGTCGGCGTCACTATAACCGGTCAATTCGAGCCGATCGCCCTCATAGCACAAAACGTAGTCGGCAGTACCTTTCAGATATCTGATAATTCGTTTTACGGCCTTTAGATGTTGATAACTAGGATCTGATTGGAATCTTGCTACTAGGCCCACAACGTAACAGATGTCTGGCCGAGTACAAAGCATGGCGTACATTACACTCCCTACCATGCTCAGATACTCTGCATTCTTCATCTGTTTACTCTCCTGCTTGTTTTTCGGGCCATCACGCTTCGATAGCGCGCACCCGAACACAACCGGCGTATCCACGGGTTTAGCATCCATCATTCTGAATCTTTTCAACAGTTTGTTGATATATGATTCCTGAGATAGACATAATCTCCGGGCGGCACGATATCGGGCAATTTTGATGCCTAAGATGTACGTGGCCTCTCCCATGTCTTTCATCTCGAATGCTGATGCTAACCAGGACTTTGATTTATTCATGAAACTCATATCGTTCGCAGCAATGAGTATATCATCCACGTATAGTGTTATGATGACATACTTAGACCTAGAGGTCTTAGGGTATACGCAGGGATCCTTGTGAAGATTCACGAATCCGTTTCCAACGATTTCCTCGTTGAATTTGCGATACCATTGCCGAGACGATTGTTTAAGACCGTATATAGATCTTTGGAGTTTGCAAACTTTCCATTCTTTGTCAGGAGTAATAAGGCTCTCCGGCTGCTCCATATAGATCTCTTTCTCCAGTTTTACTTGGAGAGGTTTGGTCTTAATGTCCATTTGATGCATGCTCGAATTCGAGACTTGCAGTCATGGGCAAGGACGGCCCAGCCTATGGTGTAACACATTGTCGGTGAGTCCGTCTTTATCAAAGTTTACTCCGTGAATTTGGGTATATCCTTTCGCAATTATTCGAGTTTTGCACCACTCGAAATTTCCACCAGAAGTGAATTCTAAGATTTCACTTTCTAGTTCTGTGGTTAACAGATAAATCAACTAAAGACTAAAAATGAATTAGTTCTTATTTAGGCAATTTCATCCTCCATTGTTTTCCTCCATTCCCTCGTTTTGAGGTCTTTCCTTTGCTTGATGAACCGTTACTGGTTCAAGAACGAATACCAAGATGTGTAACACATCTTATTTGATGGGACACTTCTCGAGAGAAGTTCCTTGCCTTTGACTATGCCTAGGCACGTTAATCCCATGTTTAGGGTTTACGCCTATTTACGCCTCCCAGATTCGAATGGGACAGCGCTTCCCTTACTGTTCGTATTGCGGAAGTTGTGTCGTTATTATAGGATCTCTCCTCTTGATCTTGCGCCTGTTGGGATACGGTACTGGGTTTGCTTCTGAGTACTATGCCGTCAACAGTTCTGGAGTTACTCGACCTTACTCTTTCGATGCTTCTTCTAGCTCCAGCATCCGGATGCGTCTGGGTTATGTTCTATTTCTATCTGATGGCCTTTGATAAGGGGAAAGGAGTTTGCTGATCTTGGATTGGGCGAAGTGAAGTGGGATAGCACTCTTCGCTTTGTTACTGTTGTAGTCCGGTCGAAGAGTCATTGGCAGAAACACTAAACCTTTACTGACGATCCCAGGATGAATTGGCGTATTATTCGGATTACAAAACCTGATCCCGTGCCGGATTTTCGTGAATTCTCCAAGTCTGACAAAGCAGCGATAAATAAGGTATATAGGGCGCACAAGGCGCGTGCATACACGACCTTGTCTTGTGTGAAGGAGCGAGATTTGCGCAAGACTGGGATTTGCACTCCTCCTTCGGGAGGTACTTCGGTATATTATGAACCTTTATAAATTCTTTGTTTTGTGATGTAGGCTGGTGTCACGAAAAAACTTCCCGCTTGCAGGTGGGCTCTCAGGGAGGTGCTGCTCCTGCTGCACGGAGCGGTCGCACGGATGTGTGTGCTGTTCTCCAAGGCATGAAGCCTGGACGTGGTAAAGGGAGTGCGGGTAAGTTATATATTTGCGCGGTTGTTTTACTTGTCAGTGTTCAATGCCTTTATTTTTATCTTGCTTTGTTCTTGTTTGTAGGTCGATCCCCCCTCGTGGCGGAACGAGTTGTCACGACTGTTGACACTCAGCCTCGGGCCAAGACGAAGCGTCCCGACTCCGATGTGCGGCCCTCGAATAATCCTAAGCGCCCCAAGTCTAGTAGTGGTGAGGTTTCGAGGACTCCTCTTAGCTAAGGGAAATGTGTTGAGGCTCGCGTGCCTGCCGTACACATGATGTCTGCCCCCCGGTTGAGTGACCGGACTTCGGAGGAGGGGCCTCCCCGCGCAGGTATATTGGTTGTTCTTGTATTGTTACTATACTTGGTGTATTTGGATCTTCTTGTTTATCTTTGCATATGTTTATAGTTGTTCCGCATGTTGCTGCCCTTACTCGGGCCGAGTTGGTTTGTCCCTCCAAGGACTCTGTTGTTGGTGATGAGTGGGTACCCTTCTCTGCTGGAGGACCTCGCTTTTCGAAGGAGGTTAGCTTGACCACTCCCAAGGTGGGAGTTCGTTTTTTTCAGCAGGTTATTCCTCCTGGGGATCGGAGGATTCGCCCGAGTGACCCCGGGGGTGCGCAAGCATGTGCTGAGGGTGCACTGTCGTGCCTTGCTTCTGTGAGTATCTATCCTTACTCCTTCATTCCTTGTATTTATGCTTGTCTTTGTTTCTACAACTTACTTGTTGTTTATTCTTGTGTTGGTCTTGTAGCTTTCTATTCAGATGGCCAATCTCTCCTCCTTCGTGATTGAACTCGCAGAGGAGAAGAAGACGTTTATGGAGAAGTGTGAGATTGCCTGTCTCAAGGCTGAGGGTACTATGGAGAAGGCGCGCATCTTGGATATGAAGGTTGTTGACCTACAAGCGGAGAGTTCCGCTCGTCAGGCTCAGATTGTGGCGCTTGAGTTGAATATTGCTGCCCTTTAGGCGAAGGCTGTTGCAGATGGCGCCGATCATGATCTCGCCTTGCGGGCCATGAAGGAGAAGTCCCTTGCGGATGGCAAGGTTATAGGAGTTGCGGAATACAAGGCTTCCAAGTCTTATCATGCTGAAGTCCTGGTGGCTGCGGACGATATGCTTTATGACTCTATTTAGGGTCTCATTGAGCATGTGTATGCTCTTACTCCGAACTTGAGTTTTGATCAGCTGGGTCCATATTCCAAGTTTGCCACTGGGCATGTGGCCGCCTTGAGACTTAGAGATGGGACTGTTGCCCCGCTTGTTGTGGCGGATGCCCCCCTGCTGTTGAGGAGTATGTCCCTGCCATGTTTGTTAGGAATGCCCCCGAGGATATCGAAGCTGACACCCGTGAGTACGAGTTGATGTTTAATGATGCTGGGTATCCGATTATCGTGGAGGGTACCACGTTTGGAGAGGATGTTCCCGGGGCATGCGGAGATGCCGTTGATGGTGGTGTTCCTGATGTGGCGTCAGGTTGAGTGTTTGTTTCCACAAACTCTTTGTATATAGTTTTGGCTCCCCTTGTTTGGGTTGAGGTTGCTTGTTGGGGTGTTATCCCTTTGAACCCTTTATGTTTATGTTTCTATACTTTGACATTGTCGTATGAGACCTGTCATGAATGGTTTAGTAATGCATGGTAATATGGTAGTAATATTTCCTACCTTTGTGTTTTGTGATTGTCCATGTGCGAGATGCATGTGTCATGGACACATATGTTGTATGCTTGCTATACTCCATGAGTAGTAATGTGCAAGACTTATGAGTGACACTTAGCATTTGTGGGTAGTAATGCGTAAGGCCAATGTCCCGGCACTTGGCATTTGTGGGTAGTAACGCGCAAGTCCTTAGAGTGACCCTTGGCATTTATGAGTAGTAATGCACAAGGTCGTTTTCCCGGTACTTGGCATTTGTGGGTAGTAATGCACAAGACCCCCGTGTGCACAAGAGCGTACCGTTTCGACGAGGCGAAACCTTAGTGTTTACCGTCTCTTATTCCACTCTAAGGCGATGTTGTTACACGATGCTACTTGTTAGTTTGGTGCGTTTTTCCATCCGTTATTTGGGAAGTCCCCGCGTAACGTTGTTGCAAGGCGTTCTGTTGGCTAATCCAATTACTTGCCTTGCGATGCTAGTACGCCTCCACTTTGTTAGTCAAAGGGACGTGACGAAGTTCGTGTGATACGCCTTGTAGTTTATCCCGTCTTTCGGACCACTCCGAAGCGACGTTGTAGCAAGACACAACTTGCCAATTTTTGAATGTGTTTTGATCTACTATTTGGGTACCCCCATTATAGCTTTAAGGCGAGGTGTTCCTTGGCTAAACCTTGTACTGACCTTGCGATGCTACTACACCTCATCCTGGTTATTCCAGGGGGCTGTACAAGTTTGTGTTGCACAACTTGTAGTTTTTTCCGTCTCTTGGGCCATTCTAAGGCGACGTTGTGGCAAGACACTACTTGCTTGATTGGAGTGTTTTATTTCCATTATTTGTTCACGTACAAGATAACGTTATACAATAATAGACTTGTATGTTTGCTGAGTTTTTCGCTGCGTTGAGTATCGCGGCGATTGTTGTCTACACTCTTGCCGACGTAGAGTGTTGGTACGTAATAATGAACGCTACTTGTGGGTAGTAGTAGGTTCCCATGGGGTTGGCCTCGTGTAGAGGATGTCGCGCCATGTATATTTTTAGTGATCTATATTGGGTGTCTCGTTCCTCAGTAAGATGTCATGGGGTTGCCCTCGTATAGAGGATGTCACGCCATGTAAGTGTTTAGTAATCTATACTAGGTGTCTCGTTCCTCAGTAAGATATCATGGGGTTGCCCTCGTATAGAGGATGTCGCGCCATGTAATTGTGTGGGGTTGCCCTCGTATAGAGGATGTCGCGCCATGTAATTGTGTGGGGTTGCCCTTGTATAGAGGATGTCGCGCCACTTAATAGATGAGAACCTCTTGGTTGAAAAAATCCAAGGAATGAGTGTTGTAATCATGGGGTTGCTCCCGAGCGGGGATGTCGCGCTATGTTACTTGTAGATTATCCTTAGGAAAGTATCCAGGATGTAGTTGAATATAGTAGACATAATAGATGTTATGGAAGAGAGCGTATTGCGAGCTCGTTGTTGATATCAAGTATTGACATGTTGGTGGCGTGTGGTATAAGCCTCTTGTTGTATTAAGCGTTTTAAGCTTGAAGTGTTGTTGCAAGGTTAATGCATAGAGTCCACTACTTGGCATTTTTCCCCAGCGTGGATTGTATGAGAGTAATGTACCTACGAAAATACATTAACTTCATTAGTTATGCAATACTTACATAGTTGCAAATATATGGAGGTATTACATCTCCTTCTTGTAGTGCGTAAGGTAAATTGATCTAAAGAGCTTGATACGAGAGCTTCTTTAGTTAAGTAGATGGTGTGTTCCTGCGTGAAACTTTTTCAAGTATCCACCGCTGAATGTGTTTGTGGATATGTTGCCATCGGTATCCTCCAAGCGATATGCATTGGTGTATGGACTTTCCCATTATGGTGATAGCTTTTTGATTGTGTCATGTTGTGTGAATTCATTCTTTCTCCACACCATCTCTCCAACATGGAATTGTCTTCCTTTGACCTTCTGGTTGTAGTATCTTGAGGTGGCTAGGCGCATTCTTGCTTGAATCTCCTCAGATTTCCAACGCTTTTCATCAGCCAAGTCCAGGTCTAGGAGTCTTTCTTCTTCATTTGTCTGGGCGTCGTAATAATTTTTTCGGTATGAAGAGACGGTTATCTCTACCGGAGCGACTGCTTCCATTCCATACACCATACTGAATGGTGTTTCGCCGGTTGATCGTTTAGGCGTTGTGCGTACCTCCCATAGGACACTGCCGAGTTCATCGGCCCATCCTCCTTTTAGTGCGTGGATTCTTTTCTTGAGACCGTCCGGGATGATCTTATTTGCTGACTCTGTTAGGTTCCGAGATCAGGGTCAACGGGTGGTCGGCTCAAATCTCGTTCCTCACTGGAGATGTGGGTGATCCGGTTCTCTCGAGTTGTACGGTCTTAGCTTGCGTCCTTCCTTCCTTCTTTCTTTCCTCCTTTTGCCCTGCAAAAGGGGCAGTACCAGGCACAGAGGGGGGGGGGGTGGTGCCTGATGAACCCTCTCCGATGCCTAAGTCAGTATCGTTTTTAGAGAGATAAAGCTAGAGAGATGTCAGAGCAAAATAATCCAAATTGCCAAGATCTCCAAATGAATTGTGGAGGTGGGGTATTTATAGGCAACGGTGTCATTAAGGTGACTTAATGACATCGTTAACCTTTAAACACAGTTAATTAACCCTTAAACGCATAATTAAGACCTTAGGATACGGAGAAGGTAGGCGGAGTAAGCCGAGTGTGGGGGTCCAAAAAATGGTGCCGGAGCCCTTGGGGGGAAGAGAAATCTGACCCCCAAGGGTAGGGGTTGGGTGTGGCCCTTGGGGGGAAGAGAAATCTGACCCCCAAGGGTAGGGGTCGGGTGTGGCCACCCAACCTCACCTAGGTGAGTTTGCCTCGGCCGGACGAGCGCTTCGGCCTCGTCCGAGCCGTTTGATGTTCTCGCGAAGTGTTCGGGTTGAAGTTTCGATTTACAATCATTAACGGGATGATAAAAATACAACGGTTCGGAAGTCAACGGGTTCAAATTGGGCGTATATCCATCACATGCCCCCGAGTCAACCAATGGCCTAACCCTTGATTGACTCTATTTTAGGATGGTATGACACGCGCAATTTGAAACCGGGGTTTTACCTTCTTGTCTGGATGCTTGCTTACCCATGGATGCGTGTCTCTGACTCTGCCCCCTGCCTTATGAGATAGAGGAGTTGTAAACGTTAGAGTAGCGCGGACGTGTGCCTAAGCCCGCGTCCGTCTGAGGTGGGAGTAATAAATCTATCTTTGCTATAGGTGTATACTCAAAAAATACACGCCCACATAGGAATGCAATACAAATACACCAGCATGAAGAAGAACACCACTTGCACCCTCGAACAGGGCAGTGAGAAGAACAAAGGAGAGACAACCAAAGGCCACCCCCAGAGGGAAGGCAGCAGTCTGTGCCTCCAAGGCAGCAACAGACACAGCAGGATGCCAGGGCATACACACCTCTGGGGGCAGATAGACAGGCAAGACCTCCAAGGAGGCATGGATTCAACCAAGTACCCCAACAGGGACATACACCGCACTAAGGGAGGACATACATGCCAGACCAACAAGGATATAGGAGTTCCAACATCCACCCTGGCAATGTACACATACAATCCGTATCACTACAGACATGACTAAGGGACATACCAAGGAAAGCTCAAAGGGAGGGACATAGTCCCAACAACACAACAAGGCAACCACCTACCCATGATACAGCACGACAGGTCCAAACCCCTCATGCATTACAACCCTTGGCACACATCCCCCTAGGACAGGGGAGCAGTCCAAAAGACAAGAATTTGAACAGGGGACTCATAGAGTACCACACCATGTTAGTACATAGCTACTACAATGGGAAGTCTCATGGAGAGACGTAATAAAGTGAGATCGCACATAGCATACATGAAGGATACACCTCCACCTAGTCCGTCCTGCAAGGATGCGACCTTATATTCCTCAAGTGGAAGGAATACACACAGACTAATGGAGGAAAACAGTTACATTACCAAGGAAGCAGGGGATATCAACACCCCCACACCCATATCCTTCCCATATCCTCTTATTTAATTTAACTGCATAACAAGTCAACTCCCTAAAAGGGGTAGATTTTGATACTTGATATCAACATGTTTTCCAAGAATGACCATACCGGACGCCTTCGGGCTCCGTGATATATATATACACAGGTGGACCACTAGAAGAATCCGTAAAAGGCCGTCGCCAATCAAGAGATGCACAAGCAACAGATTCCTCAATCCCAAAGAACACCTATAAGGTCAAGTTTCTGGGAAAGGTCACAAGATGGAAGGCTCACTTACAAAAATAAGTTGAGCACTCACAACATCCTATAGAGGAACTACCATGAAGGTCACAAAGGATTACCCCTACTATAACCTTCCACTAAGCATCCTAGGGCCAAGTCCGTCAAAGGATCCCATTGGGCATTGGTATGCAAGGGGGGCACCAGTCACAACATGCCCTCCCCACAAACGCCCATTAGCATGAGAGGGGATAGCCGCGAACACATCCCTCCAAAAATGGAGGAAACCATATCACATGGGCAACACCCACCATCAGAGACAAACACCTCCAGCGGATCTTTATGATTTCACCTAGTAAGCTCATCCCAGGTAATGGAATACACTTCCATCAAAAATGCTCAAGGACACCAAACCTAGCAAAGGAAGAATGGCGACACCATCATCAAGCTTTTAAAAAGGGACATGGAAAACATAGTATTTCCACACAATGATATATTAGTCATAAGAGAGGGAATCACCAACTTTGACATGAAGAGAACCATAGTGCATGAAGGGAGTCCGTCAGACATCTCCCATGACCAACCATTGATGATACTAGAGAAGAGTCAGGCATACCTAATACCAAAGGACCCCCTACTAGTAAAGGTGGTCAGAACACCAACACACCCATTAGGGACACGGCACTGCAAATGAACCAGGAATAAGGATGGAACACATATCCTTACACATATCCTTACAAGTATCCTTACAAGTATCCTTACAAGTATCCTTGCATTTATCCTTGCAAAAATAAACTCCTTAGATAAAGAGGTTATCTAATAGATGACTATGTCTCTGTTCACAAACTATGATCCTAACCCGGAGATCCTTGGACTCCGTACTATATATGTAATGAATAACATGTTCATCAGAGATAGGTACACGAAGATTCAAGACAGCGCCATAAAGATTAGGCGCATACCTCTACCAAGTACGACACATTGGAGTGTTCATAAACACTCCTTCGCCATCTCACAAGAAAGGAAGGCAACCAAGGATACAAGTCCTAATAGAGTAAACATCGGTAGAAAATCCTGTCATTGAAGTCATGCACCAAGAGAGAAACTCTAAAGATGCAAGATTAGCAAAAGAGATAGTGCAACAACTAGAGTATGAAAAAGGAGATACATCTCCTATCAAGAGCCTTAGGGTAGGATAATAGTTCTACAAGATCAACCAAAGAAGAGCTCTAAAGCTTGGGGAGTAAGGTTTCAAGATCGACCCTCACACTAGACGCACATCCCGATCAACCACCTTGTCTGCAAATGATAAGACATTTGACTCTGGCATCCCATCAAGAGGAGAACCCCGATAAAAGGGACACTAGAACAATATCCCGCCTTTAAGGCCATACGCCGAATACATGGTGAATGAAGGATATGACAAAATGAAAAAGGAGGGACTTGTCAGCTCAACACACCTCAAACACGTATACGTACGCAATACAAATGCAGTCTCTAATGAAGCTATCCAACAAGGAATAGCCAATACGGGGGCAAACCTATGGAAAATCATGGAGCATCACTTGCAAACCAAAAGGAAAACATCCTTTTTAGGTTCAAGTCCTAATTCAAAGGAAGTCTATAATCAAGATTCAAGGTGGGAGGAGCATGACCAATGTGACACTCCCTAAAGGCATTGAAGAATACTCCAATGTAAAGGAAAAGGCAAAGCACACTAAGTGCCACAACACTCCAAGATTATCACAGCCCGGTCAGACCCCCCCCCCCCCATGCACGAGCAAAGAGCATGGATCAGATTGACTAGTCTGAAACACACCTATGAGATTAACAACTCAAGACGCCATTCTATGAGAGAGCTTTTCAACCTAAAGCACAAGCAAGGAGGGGAAAGAATTTACAAGCACCCCTAGGATACAGACACTGCCGCATCCTGGTTATCAAGAGAATGAAAATCACCCCCACCCACCCAAAGCAAAAGCTCTCCACCCAATCCCTAAAGATACATCCGACAAAGGCATTATCCAAACCATGCCTATGACTGAAACAAGCAAGCATGAGAAGAGTAAATCCTACAAGGGATACTCATCGCATTCAAACAAGCAGACAAGGGAGCCCCGAGCATAAGGGGTACCCAACCAAGAAAATGAACGAGGGCCCTTCAACGGCCAAATATGAAAGGCGGTATGACCACCAAGCAACTTGGGGGGCACCAAACGAATAAGTGCTTGGTAGTCCACCTAAGTATAAAAGAAGAGATTAGAGGCAGAAGATCACAAGAACATGCAATACCACTTCTCCTAGAAGAGGTCACATAAGAGGAAAACATCATCAACTCCCTATACGAACTCGTCCTAAGTTGGCAACACACAAACATCGCCCTCGAGAGGTGATCTCCCACATTGAAGGAAAAGCGTGGCAGCATGCAATATCATAAAAGGAAAAGTCAAGTAAAGACTCGAAAAGCATACCAAAGACGCACCCTACATGAGAAAGGACACAAGATAAGGTAATATTATGAGCCCTCCGGGAGCCAATCCTGCGAACACATTCGACGCCCCCAAGAGCGTATCTTGAGAGTAGTTCTAAAACTACGAACCCTGTGCCCTCCGGGAGCCTATCCCGCGAACAGATTCGACGCCCCCAAGAGCGTATCTTGAGAGTAGTTTTTATACTACGACCTTCGACGCCCCCAAGAGCGTATCTTGAGAGTAGTGTTCATACTACGACCTTCGACGCCCCCAAGAGCGTATCTTGAGAGTAGTGTCAATACTACGACCTTCGACGCACCAAGAGCGTATCTTGAGAGTAGTTTCCAAAAACTACGAATTTCGACGCCCCCAAGAGCGTATCTTGAGAGTGGTTTCCAAAAACTACGAATTTCGACGCCCCCAGGAGCGTATCTTGAGAGTAGTGTTCGTACTACGACCTTCGACGCCCCCAAGAGCGTATCTTGAGAGTAGTTTCTATACTACGACCTTCGACGCACCAAGAGCGTATCTTGAGAGTGGTTTCCAAAAACTACGAATTTCGACGCCCCCAGGAGCGTATCTTGAGGTAGATTTGCAACCTACCAGATTCGACGCCCCCAAGAGCGTATCTTGAGGTAGAAAAAACACTACCAGATTCGACGCCCCCAAGAGCGTATCTTGAGGTAGATTTCAAACTACCAGTTTCGACGCCCACCAGGAGCGTATCTTTGGTCTAACTTGTGCCCTCCGGGAGCCTATCCTGTGAAACGTTAAGTGCCCTCCGACAGCCTGTCTCGTGAACAGTTTTCGACGCCAACCAGGAGCGTATCTTTGGTCTAACTTGTGCCCTCCGGGAGCCTATCCTGTGAAACGTTAAGTGCCCTCCGAGAGCCTGTCTCGTGAACAGTTTTCGACGCCAACCAGGAGCGTATCTTTGGTCTAACTTGTGCCCTCCGGGAGCCTATCCTGTGAAACGTTAAGTGCCCTCCGAGAGCCTGTCTCGTGAACAGTTCTCGACGCCAACCAGGAGCGTATCTTCGGTCTAACTTGCGCCCTCCCGGAGCCCATCCTGTGAAACGTTAAGTGCCATCCGAGAGCCTGTCTCGTGAACAGATTCGACGCCCACCAAGAGCGTATCTTTGGTCTAACAGTACCACATATACCATTTAAAGGGTATCAGAAGAGATCATCGCACCATACTGAGAAGGATTCCATGAGAAAATAATTGCAAAGTAAAGTTGTATAAAGAACACATAATGTTTTTTCTTGATGAGATAGCAGGTATGATGTGAAGAAAAGCACAAAAGAAAGATAAGGAAAGGAAAGCATATACAAAGGAGAAGTCCATGACCAAAGGATCATACATAGAAGCACAAGAGGTTATCATGAAAAGTAGCGAGTTATCCTACCATCCATAGCACAAGTCAAGAGAAGTATCTCAAAGGAACCCAACACCACCAAGGAGGATAGCAAAGACATGAAATCCAAAGTTCAAGGCTCTCAAAATAAACTCGACCCATCAAAAAGAGAATTGCCTTACAAGTCGCACAAATCAACCTCCGACAAACGTTATTGTCTTGCATGTCGCCCTCGCGTGACCTATGCTCGTATCAGACTTGAACATCGTCAAGCACAACTCATGAATGAGACATCTAAAGAGCATAAAGGATACAACATCCGACAAGACGAGACATCGGGACCTAACCCAACAAGCATAGCCTAAACAAAAAGCAACTATAGCAATGAAGGCTCTCCAATGAGAAAAGAATACTAAAGCACAACTCCATACATCGTGATGTGGCTATCATGTCCGCATACCTTGAAGTGGCTATCATGTCCACATACCTTGAAGTGGCTATCATGTCCACATACCTTGAAGTGGCTATCATGTCCACATACCTTGAAGTGGCTATCATGTCCACATACCTTGAAGTGGCTATCTTGTCCACATACCTTGAAGTGGCTATCATGTCCACATACCTTGAAGTGACTATCATGTCCACATACCTTGAAGTGGCTATCATGTCCACACACTAAAGAAGAGCTATCACTCCCACACGTCACGAAGTGGCTATCATGCCCACATACCTCGAACTGATTATCATGGCAGCACATCGTAAAACATCTGTCAAAGACATACATTGTAAAGACATCATCCCGACCACGAACATCAAAAGGCTACGCCTAGCCTTAGAAGGAGGTTCAAGAAAAAGGGAAAAACAACACTCTCCATACGCTCATCAAAGGTAGGCACTTATATTTCAACCCACTTGGGGATACTAGGAAGGAGACGTCCTCATTATGAAGACAACCTCCATGTCTCATGAAATCAACCATGAAGCAAAGAATCACGACAAGCACTATTGAGGGCATATAACAAAACGATCCCCACAACGATCACAACTACAATACTAGTAGAGGATAACTCAAGAACAGTCTCCACCAAACTCCCAACCAAGAATTTGCTATCTTAATCAGAACCATGACAAGAGAAAGGAACCTCAACGAAAGGCGACGATCACACCCATCACTAAAAGAAAAATCTTCAACGCAGGGGTTAATAACATAACCCATAGGAAAGCCAAAGACACCTTCAAAAGTCGTCAAATCTACATGAAGATGAAATGAACCTGAGACTCGACCCCTCGGCTGGGGGGCAGAGGATAGAGAAGAGACATCAAGACCTATGATCACCCCATCGCCAACCACAGGTTGTTTCCCTTTGTCAAGCAAAGAGGGCGCCTCTTCAATCACTACCTCCTTATCATGAGAGGGAGTCAGCAAGGGGGCACTGGAAGGAGAGCCTCTCGCGGTTTCCTTCTCCTTGGCAGCCGAGGGCCCGACCTCAGAGTCAGGTTTTCACGCCTGGGATTTAGATTGACTTGAACTCTCGCCCACTGCAAGAACCATTCGGTAACCAGGGAAGAACGCTCTAACAACAAGAAGGAAGCAACATGAGAACAATCATAAGTATATCACAAAGAAAAGAGAATGGAATGAGAACATACTGGAAGCATTAGCAGCCTTCCCTGACTTAGAAAATTTCTTGGCCTGATAAGCAGAACTAGAGGGTTTTTCCCTCTCATCCGATTCAACGGTCTCCCTGTCTGAAGAAGAAAGCTTCCCAAAAGTGAGTCATCTATACGAGCAACCAACGTAAAGATCGACCCTTGCTCATGGAGGGGCGAGATACGCCTACTACGGGGGCAACCTTAACACCAAGGGAAGAGGGCGAACTTTTAGTTTCCCCAAATGGAGCAACGCTCCAGTACATCCGAAGGAAGGGTCAACCCTTAACACATGTCAATAGACCCCTTCGCTCGCGGCGGTAAGAAGAAAACTGGTAAGCATTTTCACCCTCACTTTTATGGGGAACAAATTGCAGGGTAAAGGTCAAGAGCTATACACACGCTCCAACGAATGAAGGAAAAATGTTACACATGCCGAAGGTCGAGGTTAATGGACAATGCTCACGCTAGTACAAGGGAGGCGGAACGTTGTGTCTCATTGAGTGGCAGAGTTCCCACCCTCAGGTAAAGGAGAGGTCTATGCTCTCACCTTTGCACTTATGCTCATATTCATGATTAACATCTACAGGTACATCAATGTCATCACTCATGCTTATACTCACAACCCGTCCATACATACATACGTGTTCATGCTTGCACTCATATGCATGCCCACATACACACTCCCGTGTGTTCAAACATTTAGACGTCCATGCACATGGCCGCCATATATTTATGCATACATTCATGACTACAATCGCAGCATGTCTCTACTCACCCCCATCCTTATGTTCCTACTTGCATGTATGCTAGTACGCATCCTCATGTTCATGATATGTCCATGTTCACTCCTAGTTAACATCCTATAGGCATATTTTCTAGTATCCCATACTTAGAAAAATTTTGGGCCAAAATTGAAATTTTTCTCCACTTAGGCAAATCCCGGCATGAAATTGAAGCATAAGTCACTTATTTGTATTCGTATTGCATCCTTATGCGAGCGTGTATTTTTCGAATATACGCCTGAAACAGGGATAGATTTATTACTCCCATCTCAGACGGACGCGTGCCTAGGCACGTGTCCGTGCTATTCTGACGTTTACAATTCCTCTATCTCATAAGGCAGGGGGCAGAGTCAGAGGCACGCATCCATGGGTACGTAAGCATTCAGATGAAAGGTAAAACCCCGGTTTCAAATTGCGCGTGTCATACCATCCGGAAATAGAGTCAATCAAGGGTTAGGCCATTGGTTGACTCGGGGGCATGTGATGGATATACGCCCAATTTGAACCCGTTGACTTCCGAATCGTTGTATCTTTATCACCCCGTTAATGATTGTAAATCGAAACTTCAACCCGAACACTTCGCGAGAACACCAACGGCCCGGACGAGGCCGAGGCGCTCGTCCGGCCGGGTCAAACTCACCTAGGTGAGGTTGGGTGGCCACACCCGACCTCCCCTAGGGGAGATCGGGTCAGCCGACCCGATCTCTCCTAGGGGAGATCGGGTCCACCAACCCGATCTCTCCTAGGAGAGATCGGGTCCACCAACCCGATCTCTCCTAGGAGAGATCGGGTCGGCCAACCCGATCTCCCCTAGGGGAGATCGGGTCGGCCAACCCGATCTCCCCTAGGGGGGATGGGGTTGGCCAACCCCATCCTCCCTAGGAGGGGTTGGGTGCCCTCACCCAACCCCTACCCTTGGGGGTCGGATTTCCCTTCCCCCCAAGGGCCCCGGCATCATTTTTGGACTCCCATACTCGGTTTATTCCGCCTACCTTCTCCGTATCCTAAGGTCTTAATTACGTGTTTAAAGGTTAATTAACTGTGTTTAAAGGTTAACGATGTCATTAAGCCACCTTAATGACACCGTTGCCTATAAATACCCCACCTCCACTATTCATTTGATCATCTTGGCAAGTTGCACAATTTTGCTCTGACATCTCTCTAGCTTTATCTCTCTAAAACCGTACTGACTTAGGCATCGGAGAGGGTTCATCAGGCACCACCCCCCATCTGTGCCTGGTATTGCCCCTCTTGCAGGGTGGCAAGGAGAAGAGACCCAAGGAAGCAGAAGAGCATAGAGCAGTAGGACAAGCCCCAGGGGTAAGAAGTACAAGCCTCAGGAGGTCAGAAGGAGAGAAGGAAAGGAGGTCAGAAGGAGAGAAGGAAAGGAGATCAGAAGGAGAGAAGAGAAGGACATATATCAGAACGACTACCCCAAGGGAGCAGAAGGGCATGTATCAGAATGACTAGTCCTAGGAACACTGAACCCGACATTTCATTAGTGGGAGATAAATTCTAGATTGACGACCCGTTGACCTAGACTTTATAACCTAACAGACTCCACTTGACCGTTGGTTTGTGCGTGATGCACTGACGCGAAGCGTTGCTCTATGTTTAGAATTTCGCAGTAGGTTTTTAGCCTACCACTTTTGAATTGTGGACCATTGTCTCTTATGAGTACTCTCGGAACGCCGTACCTGGCTACTATGTGGTTTCGGATTAAATCGATGATTTGGACATCCGTTGATCTTGCCAAGGCTTTGGCTTCTATCCATTTGGAGAAGTAGTCGATTGCAACCACTATGTATTTGGTTTGCCCTTTAGACTTTGGGAGAGGGCCTACCGGGTCGATGCCCCATTGCGCGAAAGGCCACGGACTTGCAAATGGGCTCAGTTCTGCCGCTGGAGCTGTGATGCTTCTTGAGTATTGTTGGCAAGAGTCGCTCTTTGTTACCATGTTTGTTGCTACGGATTTCATAGAAGGCCAATAGTAACCCAGATGCAAAGCCTTGCGGATTAAAGACCTTGCTCCTTCATGGCAGGCTGTCTGTCCTTCATGTAACTCCTTTAACACTTTTTGCGTTTATGGTGGTGCGACACACTTTAGGTATGGAGTTAAGAAACCTTTCTTGTACAGTTGGCCTTCAATGATTGCATAGTTCACAGCGACCCTTTGTATCTTGTTTGCTTGTGTCATGTCTTCAGGTAGTGTCCCTGTTGTGAGATATGTATGGATTGGTGTCATCCATGTTTGTGCGGTGTCAATGGCTAACATCTAAAACTTGGCAATAACTGACAATATTCCGTGTTCCACGGAGTGTGTCTCTTTGCCTTGTTCGTTGCCATGCACAAATTTGCTTAGAGCGTCCGCCTCCTGGTTTTCGTTCCTTGGGACGGATGTTATGTCGAAGGTGTCGAAGCTGTCAGTGAGTTCCTTTTCTTGTTTTAGGTACTTCTGCATGTTTTCTGACTTTTCCATGTAGTCCCCTTTTACCTGGTTGACGACCAGCTTGGAGTCGCACTTTACCCTCAAGTGTTTGACACCGACACCTTTGGCAATCCGCAAGCCTGTTATCAAGGCCTCGTATTCCACCTCGTTGTTTGTCGCTCCAAACACTAAGGTTAGAGCATACTTCAAGGGTTCGGATCCGTCTGGTGGTATTAGGAGGATTCCTGCTCCTGATCCTCCTACGTTTGATGACCCATCCGTGTACATCTCCCATACATCAACGGGCTCCACGACTTGTGGGGCGGCCTCCTGTATTGCTTCTTCTGGGAAGTTCCCAGTGAATTCCGCAATGAAATCCGCCAAGGCTAGTCCTTTGATTGCGGTCCGCGAGGCGAAGTGGATGCGAAATTTACTTAGCTCGACTGCCCACTTTGTCGGTTTTCCTGACATGTTCGGATTTGATAGTATGTGCTTTAGTGGTTGATCTGTGAGTACTGTGACTTCATGCGCGTGAAAGTATGGTCTCAACTTCCTTGCTGCAATGATGAGTGCGTAAAGGTACTTCTCTATTGGTATATAGTTCACTTCATATTTTTCCAAGGTTTTGCTAACGTAATACACTGGTAGCTGAGTATTGCCTTTTTGCTTGACAAGTACTGAGCTGACTGCAGTGTTGCTAACTGATATGTAGAGGTAGAGGGGTTCTCCTTGTATCGGCTTTGCTAATGCTGGCAGTGTTCGCATGTGCTGCTTTAACTACTGGAAAGCTTCTTCACAAATTGGTGTCCACTCAAACTTCTTATTAGCCCGTAGGATTTCAAAGAAGAGGAGCGCCTTATCACCGATTTTCGCCGGGAACCTATTTAGAGCTGCTAGCCGGCCATTTAGCTGTTGCACCTCCTTATGCTTTGTAGGAGATGCCATTTCTTCAGTTGCTCTAACATTTTCTGGGTTTGCCTCTATGCCCCTTTGGCTGACCATAAAGCCTAGTATTTTCCCGGACCTTACACCAAAAGTGCATTTTGCTAGGTTCAGGCGGACCTGGAATTCGCGCATCCTTTGTAATGTTGCGCGGAGGTCATCGACATGGTTGTATCGTTTGATTGATTTTGCGACCATGTCTTCGACGTATGCCTCCATCGTCTTACCGATCAGGTCCCCAAATACCGCGTTTACCATCCTCTGATATGTCGCGACCGCATTGATTAGGCCGAACAACATTACTTTGTAGTTGTAAATGTCGCTGTCCGCATAGAATGCAGTGTGTGGGGAGTCCTCGGGGTGCATTGGTATTTGATTGTATCCTGAATACGCATCCATTATAGATAGCAATTCATGGCCTGCTGTGGCATCGACCAATTGATCGATTCTAGGCAAAGGATATGAGTCCTTGAGGCACGCATTGTTGAGGTCTCTGTAGTCGATGCACATCCTTAGATTGCCATTTGACTTTGGTACCAATACAGGATTTGCGACCCATGTCTGGAACCTTGACTCTTCTATGAATCCAGCTTCTAGAAGCTTTCCTACTTCCTCTCGTATGGCTACTTTCTTGTTGCCCCCGAGTGGTCGTAGTTTTTGTGCGACAACTCATGTTCCTGGCTTGATGTTTAGCTAGTGGGATATCACGTCTGTACTTATCCCTGGCATATCACTTGAGGACCATGCGAACAAGTCGTTGTATTCCCTTAAGAGTGTTGTGATTTCTATCACTTCTTCCTCTGAGAGTGATGCGCCTATTCAGACCATCCTATCTGGCTCATCTACTCTTACTTCACGGAGTTCATCCAATGGTGTTGGACGAGCTCGCTCTTTCCTAAGGTCTTCGTCAATTAAAGGGGTATCGCTATCATCTTCATTGACATTGTGTTGAAGAGCTATGTTGTAACACTGCTTTGATAGTCGCTGATCTCCCTTGACTTCCCCAATTCCCGCAGGGGTTGAGAATTTGATCTTTTGGTGTGTAGTTGAGGCTACAATACCCCAAGTGTTCATAGTCTTGTATCCTAGAATACCATTGTACCTATCTAGTTTTTCCACTACTATGAAGGGTATCTCCATGTTTATTTGCTTATCATCAGATCCCAGAGTAACTGGTAGCTTGATTGTCCCCATCGGGTACTTGGTGTCGCCGATGAATCCAACAAGCGGTGAGTGCATCTGCTTGATGTTCCTTTTCCTTCCCAGGGCGAGGACCATCTCCTTGGTTAATATGCTGGGGGAGGATCCTCCATCTACCAATATGCGTTTTATATCCATGTTGTCTACCTCCATGGTTATGACCAGAGCATCATCGTGTGGATACACTATATGCTTTTTGTCCTTTGCTAAGAAGTATATGATGTCCTCCATGGGTTTGTCATCCTGCTGGTGTGTGGAAGGTTGTTGTATCATTTGGGATGCATACGCTTCTCTTGCAAATGATGTTTCGCCTCCGGCTCCGAAACCACCGTGTATGACGTATGCGTTTGCCATTTTTCTCTTGCTGGTAAGCGAGTACTTGTTCGTTCGAATCTCGCAGACGGAGCCAAAATGTTGGATCCTTTTCGAGTGGGGTGTCAGATTCTGGTAGTGACGACGGAAGAATGCCTCGGGTTGCTCCTATTCGGGTCTTCGCACGTGCCGAACTTATGCGTCTCCGTATACCTGCAAGATGGGCAGTATCGCACACCACGCAGGGGGGGTGGAGTGCGATGAACCCTCTCCGAAGCTTAAGTCAGGTATTTTTAGAGAGAAAGGGCAGAGCTTCCGCTGTCAACTTAGTTTGAAATGAATGATCAAGGCCTCCTATTTATAGGAAACCTTAGAATCAAATCGGGTTTTGAACGGTCCGACGTCGGTTCAATGCAAAGTACGAACCGAGCGTCGACGAGATTAAAGATGACATCAGGAGGGTTTGCGTAGGGTTTTACATGTCAATAATAGGAGGAATCCGGACCGTCGCGAGGTATCGCGAGGATCCCGGGAGGTCCGGAATAACGAGACAATCCGGACCGGCTCCGGATTGTAGAGAAATCCGGAGGGTCGGATTGTCCCGCAATCTGGACGCGGTGCAAGTCCAGGGCGCGTATGCGCGTGCCCCGGACTTTTTAGACGGGGTGAATAATTCGAAACCGTTTAGTGAGTTCGACGTGTACACGAAGTCCGAATAATATAAAACGAACCTGAATCGGACGTATACCCATCACATTGCTACGCCACTTGCTGCTAAGGCAATTCAAGGTTCCCATTGACTCATCCTAAATGCATCTCTATACCGAAGAACTGTTGGTGCCCTTCAGTATTTGACCATTACAAGACCAGATCTCACTTTTGCAGTCAATATGGTTTGTCAACGTATGCATGCCCCATCCGTAACTGAGTTTTAAAACATTAAGCGGATACTTGTTATGTTTGTGGAACGATGGATCTCGCACTTCACTTTCGTGCTACCAGTTCACTACAACTATATGCCTTTTCCGAGGCTGATTGGGCCGGGTGTAAGGAGTCACGCAAATCCACTACTAGGTTTTACACATTTCTCGGTTCTAACTGTATCTCCTGAAGTGCTAAGAAGTAACCCACTGTTACTCGGTCATCTGCTGAAGCGGAGTACCGAGTTTTAGCTTTTTCCACAGTTGAATTAACATGAATCTCTTTTGTTCTTCGAGATATTGGGGTTCCTCAATCTTGACTAGCTGCCTTATTTTCTGATAGTGTCTCTGTGCTTTAGGTACAACAAGTCTCAGTCTGGTAAATTGATGTTAAATGTGTACTGTTGGATCACGGGCGAAGCTCCGTTACGTCCTTGACGGAAAGCTTGGACTCCTGGGCTCCGCGTAATCCTGCAAAAGGGGATGACCTGGGTGGTGACCCAGAATCCCTCTCCGATGCTTAAATGAGTATGTGATCAATGGGGGTGATAGCAGTAATCTCAATGCGTATTAGAGAGTATGTGTTTTCTGGGGTAACTTCCTCCTTTATATAGGAGGAGGAGTTGCCCAGCTACCTGTGACCATGCTTGGCTGTTGTACCCATGATTCCGTGTATCTCGCCACGATTCCGTATATCTCGGTTGGGATTCCATATATCTCGCCCCACGCTCCGCGTATCTTACCCGTACTCCGCGTATCTCGGGCACGCCCTGCGTATCTCGGGGGATCTATCTTTATCTCTAACCGTCTCCCACTACTCTATCTAGTAGGCGGGTTTCTCGGTCTTTATTCTCTGATCACAAGTCCCGACTCCTGTCGGAGACTCCAGAGTTGTCTCATTCTAGATCACCATCCAGGACCTTCAGTCTTTACGGAACAGGTCCAGCCTCTGCGGGGCTTTATTATCGGGGCCTTTACTAAGGCATATCGGGGCCTACTCAGAGGCTTCTCGTCGAGAGCATCTAGCTCATGTGTCGGGGCCGCTATCATCGGGACCCTGAATACTGGGCCTCTGGGCCCTTCAGGCCTTTCACGAGGCCCACTGGACCTACTCGCCGTCCATTGGCTGTTAACGGGGCTAACGATTACATCGGAACCCATCATTTGCCCCCAAGACATGGGGGACTTTTAGTTCGTTGTGTCTTTCCGTTCAAATCCTCCGATCTTGCTGTCGGAGGCTTTTGTCTTCATACCTCCCGATACCGCCGTCGGGGGCTTTTATCTTTACGTTTCTTGATACCTCAGTCGGAGGCTTTTGCCTTGCGCGTGGTTGTCGTGTGACAGAGTTTCTCACTCATGATTACCTTGGGCCCACCAGACCCCATGGGCAGTTGCCAAATCCGAGGAGACTCCTCGGTTACTGTAGCATTAAATGCCTGGGGATAAGGAAACGACGTTTAAATCGGCGTGACTGTTGCTTTCTGAAAAAGCAGCTGTGACGTCACTCACGTCCCTTCCGTACCTATAATCTTGGCGATTAAGATCGTGTCGTTTCCTCTTCAACGGTGTAGATTAAACCTATCCAGCTGTCTCTTCCGTACTATCTTCATGATTTCAACGATTATGATCGAATCGTTACATCTTCAACGGTAAAGATTAAATCCCTCCAGTTGTCCTTTTGCTTATAAAAGCTAAAACCCTGGCATTATTCACTTCTTCTACACTCTCTCGATTTCTGCTGTTCTTGCATTCGAAGCTTCTCCTCCAAGTTCTCCCTGCTGCTCAAGTGATCTCAGGTCTTCAGCCCTTCCGATCTTCCTTCACCTTTTCTTACCGATCACCAATCATGTCTGGTAAGGACTTTCTTCTATGTTTTCATGATTTGCTGATGTTTGCTCTCCTTTTCTCAAATCTTCTTGTTTGTAACCGTTTTAGACGAAGCTAGTTCTGAGGCTAGGGCTCCTTTCACTTTTGAATTCGCTGTCAATGAGATTTCTGAGGCCTCATATGAGGTTGCCCTTAGAGAGGGGTGTATTACCTCGGATTGGGAACCTCGTTTCCCATACGAGTCTCAGCCTGTCGTCAGAAGGAAGCACATCGTTACGCGCCCTCGGGAAGGGGAAGTGTTCGTCTCCGCCGGACAAATAAGCGCGGGGATTCGGTTCCCCTTCTGCGGAAATTTGGTGGAGATGTGCAACTTCTACAAAACGCACCCCTGTACCTTCTCTCCACACGCCATCCGCGTGTGGAATGCCTTCCAACTCCTATGCCACCGCCAGCAGTGGACGTACAGTCTACTACTCTTCCGCACTTTCTATGGCATGAAGTGCAACAAGGCTGGTGTCTGCTCCTTCTCCCCCCGACTCCCCAAGTGGACAAAGGAGCAACTTTCAAGTTTCGGCTGGGATAGCGAGACTTGGAAGTTCCACAAGGATCGGATGCTGATACGCGACTCGGGGTCTGACAATAGCGGATGGAAGAAGTACTACTTCTTTGTCCAACACAGCTCTGTCCCGTGGCCTCAGCGAGAGGTCGTGGCGGACCCTGCCCCCAAGCTTCCTGATTACACTGAGGATGACCTCAACACTCTCCAAATGGTTCAGCTCTACCGTTGGGGAGACAACTTCATACCCCTCGACGCCAACAAGCTTCAGGAGAAGGACCTGATTATTATCGGAGTCCGACTCCTTGACTCTGTTTCTAAAGATTTGGTCATCTGGGTAACACTTCTAACCATCTTGTCTTTTAGTTTTGCAGCCAAGAAGGCTTCTCTGCTGACTCATCTCATTCTGAAGCAGGGCGAGACTGATGCCGTCCCAAGTGGCTCTAAGAGGAAGCGTAAGTTGGTGAAGAAGGGCGTTTCCTCTTCCGCTCCTCTGTCTGCTGCTCCTCCGACCGAAGAGCAGGTCGGGGCCAAGAAGGCCAGGAGAGAGGAGATAGATCAGGCCTTCGGGGCCACCAACGTCGAGGAAGGTAAGCGCGTTCGTCATGCAATTAAAAGATATAAGAAGTTGGTTCCCAGGGAGTTTATCCCCGTTGATCGGGAGTCGCGGGTTCGGGAAATTAAATACATCCTTCAAGGAGAAGTCCCCCGCGTTCTCAAGGCGGGATATTACAACTTCCTTGGGAAGGACCAGTATGTCGAACGTCAGGTTCTCTGGTGTCCTGGCGGAATTCTTCCTGACTATGTTCGTCCTGCCACCGCAGGTCCATCGGAGACTCCTGCTCCGACGAAGGCTCCCACTCCCGCGGAGACTGCGGCTCCGCAAGAACTGATGCTGGAGGATGTCCCGGCGGATGCCCAGTTCCGTCGGGTGACTGATTTGGAGGCCTCTCCTTCCGTCGAAGAACCTGACGAGGGTGGCCTGCTTCCCCGCGGGAGGTCGGGGCCAAGGAGCATGAGGCCCGCCGTGAGGGACGTGTCCCGGAGTCCTCCTCCCGAGCTCCGCTCTCCTACTCCTGAGCTTCCTCCGACTGAGGTAGCTCCTCCCACTGCTGCTGTCGAGGTTATCCCTCCTCTTTCGATGTATGATCTTTACAAGATTTACACCTCCGACCAGGCGACGGTTCCCTGGCGTCCGATCGAATCCCTCCAAGGGTTTTCGATCCAACGAGGGAATCTCGAGCCCGATCTGGCCCTGCATCTGCTGGCAGGGTCAATTCCTCCCGCTTTGAGACAGCCACTTTGCTTGGCGCGGGAGGACATCGAAGAGGAGTTCCGCGCTATGGCCGTCCGTCGGATGGAGGTAATACTTTACCTTTGCTTGTTTTCTTCCTTATCCCTGCCTTCGGCCATCGAACTCTAATCTTTTTTCCTCTCGCCTTAGGAAACCGCGGACCAGCAGCGCTGTTTTGCCATCGCCTTAAGTCTGAAGAAAGCCTTGCAGGAGGCTGAAGCTAAATCGGACCACGATGCGCTAGCCAAGCTCCAGGTGGAGCTCGACGAGGCGGTGGCGGCCAAGAACAAGATGGCCAAGGAGAAAACTCTCCTTGACGAGATGGCTTCGGGTCTGCTCAAGAAGGTTCAAGATCATGAGGCTTTTATGCGTCGGGAGCGGAAGATGGCCCAGGTGGAGCAGCAGCGAAATGAGGCGGAGAAGAAGCAGCTCATTCACGAGAAGGGCGTCTTCGCGGATCTTCTCGCGGAGGCCAGGCGAAGTTCGAAGCTGAGAGGGCTGAGTTCTCTGCCAAGTTGGCTGAGGCAAAGGCTCAAGGCCTCGAGGAGGGCCGCCTACAGGGCCGCGACGAAGGTCTCCAGCAGGGTCGTGAAGAGGGCCGCCTACAGGGCCACGGGGAGTATCGGGACTCTGAAGAATTCAAGGTGGCTGCTGTAGAGTTCTGCAAGTCCGAGATGGAGGATGTTTTGTACAACGTTGTCGAGGAACTCTACACAGCCTATGCGGATTCCATTGACTTCACGAAGTCCGAGACTCTTGCCCCCGTCGCGGAGAAGTACTTCAACCTCCCCGCGGAGAGTGAAGAGGCTGCTGCCGTGGATCCGACTCCGCTGGCTGCGGAGCCTTCTGCCCAGGCCCCTCCGAACCTTGCTCCCTCCGATGCTGCTGAGGATCCATCTTCCAACAAGGACCAAGTCTAATGTTACATCTTTTTAGTCCTTGTAGTTTTTTCTCCTTCGTCTTTTGTATCAGAACTCCTAGGCCTTCGAGCCTTTATGTAAGGAATTTTTTTTATCTGTTTTGGTCTCGATAATCGTTTGCACTTATTTAAAGCGGCTTTAAACTCGTTACTCAGAATGTTCCGATGCACCATTTGAGATGACTCCATACGTCCTTCCGACGCTTGACTCGGGACTTCACCACTTAAGGTTTCTCGTCCAATCGGCACTTCACCACTTAAGGTTTCTCGTCCAATCGGGACTTCACCACTTAAGGTTTCTCGTCCAATCGGGACTTCACCACTTAAGGCTTCTCGTCCAATCGGGACTTCACCACTTAAGGCTTCTCGTCCAATCGGGACTTCACCACTTAAGGCTTCTCGTCCAAAATCGGGACTTCACCACTTAAGGTTTCTCGTCCCCGCCTTTCAGGGCCATTTTTCACACCCTTTAGGGCTTTTGTCGCGCCAACTCTGACGGCTACAATCGTACCCTTTAAGGGCTTTTATCGCGTCTTTGTCAGACGACTTTCGCGGACCTGTTAAGGCTTTTTCATACCCGTTAAGGCTTTTGGCCGCATCATATAGACGACTTACGCGGACCCATCAGGGCCTTTTCATACCTAGGCTTTTGGTTGCATCATAAAGACGACTTACTTGTACCCCGTAGGGCTTTTGTCCATACCTGTTAAGGCTTTTGGCCGCATCATATAGACGACTTACGCATACCTCGTAAGGCTTTTTATCGTACCTCGGAAGGCTTTTTTGTCGCGCCCTTCAAGGCGTCTTACTAACAATTAGAATAAATCTAAAATAATTTGATCGGAAGCAACTTCTTTTATTGATAACTCAAAGCTTTGCTTACATCGGATTGATAGATAACTTGCGCCATTCGCGGCGACTTAATATCAAACATGATACTTCTTCAAGTGTTCGCCACTGAAGGAATGCTTCAACGTCTTGCCATCAAGGTCCTCTAGCTTGTATGTATTTGGGGCTGGCATCCCTACGATCTTGTAAGGTCCCTCCCATTTTGGTGATAGCTTGTTGATCCGATCTTGATGAACGAACTCGTTCCTCCGCCAGACAAGTTCTCCAACGAAGAACTGTCGGGACTTGACACGCCGATTGTAATATCGGGCTGTTGCCAGACGCATCCGGGCCTGGACTTCATCAGCTTTCCATCTTTTCTCCTCGAGCAAGTCTAAGTCTAGACGTCTCATTTCCTCGTTTGTCAGAGGCTCGTAATATTTTGCGCGATGGGACGCCACCGCTATCTCCACGGGAGCGACTGCCTCCGTGCCATAGACCAGGCCAAACGGAGTTTCCCCCGTCGATTGCTTGGGTGTTGTTCTAACAGCCCACAACACGTTCTCGAGCTCATCCAGCCAATGGCCTTGCAAGGCGTAGACTCTCTTCTTCAAGCCATCCATCACGATCTTGTTGGCTGATTCCACTTGTCCATTAGTCTGAGCGTGGCGGACTGAAGCGGTCCGATGTTTGATGTTTAACTCCTCCAGGTACTCCTTCAACTGAGCCCCATTAAACGGAGGGCCGTTGTCGCTAATCAATACTCGAGGGACCCCATACCGGGATATGATCTGAGTTTGAAGGAACTTGAGGATCTGCTGCCCCGTCGTCCTGGCCAATGCCTTAGCCTCTATCCACTTTGAGAAGTAATCGATAGCCACGAGCAAATACTTGCACTGACCTTTCGCTTGGGGAAGAGGTCCCACCAAATCAATCCCCCATTGCGCGAAGGGCCATGCACTCCTGATGGGCATTAAGTCCGCGGCGGGAGCCACGATATTTGGAGCGTACCTCTGGCACGCATCACAGGATCGGACCATTGCTGTCGCCTCCTTGTTCATTGAAGGCCAATAGTAGCCCAAGTTCAGCGCCTTCCTCACAAGAGATCGAGCCCCTTCATGACAGGCCGCGACTCCCTCGTGTAGCTCCCTCAGGATCCGATTCGTGTCAGGTTCCGCTACGCATTTTAGGAAAGGCTTTACGTACCCTTTTTTGTATAACTGGTTGTCCACCATCGCGTAGTTGTCTGCAATCCGACGCAACCTGACAGCTGCCACCTTGTCATCGGGGAGTGCCCCGTAGTCAGGTATGTGACCATCGGGGTCATCCAAGTGGGCTTCTGTTCTTCCTCCGATCTTGTCCCAATAGTGCAGATCTCCGCCGGATCAATGTTTGAGATAATCACTTTCTCTAGGAAATGCACCTTCCGATTCTCCTCGGGGGCCACTCCCAGAGCGAACTTGCTTAAGGCATCTGCTTCCGCGTTTTCCTCCCTCGGGATCGCCTCGATATCGAAGCTTTTGAAGCTTCCCTTCAAAGTCTGCACCTCGTGCAAATACTTCTTCATTGTCGGGCTCCTGGCTTCATAGTTCCCCTGGACTTGATTTACAACCAAGCTAGCATCACACTTCACCTTTAGATGATCGACTCCCGTACCCTTGGCGATCTTGAGGCCCGTTATGAGAGCCTCGTACTCCGCTTCATTGTTGGTGGCTTTGAACGTCAACGCCAAGGCATATCGTAGGGGCTCGCCTCCACCGGGCGGTATCAATACGAATCCTGCCCCCGAGCCTTCTACACTCGATGAACCATCAGTGTACATCTCCCAAGTGTTCTCCTCATTTGGCTGTTCTGGCTGTTGTTCTGTTGTCGGGACTTCCATGATTGCCCCCTCTGCGGGACCCGTTACTTCCAGATCGGGTGCCGTAGACTCAGCTATAAAATCTGCTAATGCCTGGCCCTTAATAGCAGTTCTCGGAGCGAAATGTATACGAAACTCCGTAAGCTCGATGGCCCATTTCACCAATCTCCCCGACGCCTCCGGTCGGTTCAAAAAGTGCTTCAGGGGCTGATTAGTCAATACCGTGACTTCATGGGCATGGAAGTAAGGTCGTAGCTTTCGAGCGGCAATAATCAACGCAAAGAGATACTTCTCAATAGCGGGATAATTTATTTCAGACTTGGCAAATGCCTTGCTTACATAATAGACAGGCACTTGGTTGCCCTTGACAATCTTAATCAAAACAGAACTAACAGCCACATCAGAAACAGCCAAATAGAGATAAAGCGGCTCGCCTGGAACTGGTTTCGCCAACGGAGGAAGGGTACGGAGGTGCTGCTTGAGTGCCTGGAACGCCTCCTCGCACTTGTCGGACCATTCGAACTTCTTGTGGGCCCTCAGCACATCAAAAAATGGCATGGCTCGGTCACTCGCCTTGGATAGAAATCGATTCATCGCGGCCAGCCGGCCATTCAGCACCTGAACCTCCCGATGAGTCTTCGGGGATTGCATCTCCTCGATTCCTCGCAGCTTCTCTGGATTCACCTCGATTCCTCTCTGGCTCACCATGAACCCTAGGAACTTCCCCGAGTTCACCCCGAAAGCACACTTGTCCGGGTTCAACCTAACCTGATGGAACTTCATCCGCTCAAACGCCGCCGCCAAGTTCTGGACATGGTCTCCTGCCTGTCGGGACTTCACCAGCATGTCATCCACATACGCCTCCATGGTTTTCCCTAGCATGTCTCCGAACAACTTGTTCACCATCCGCTGGTAAGTTGCTCCAGCATTGATCAATCCGAAGGGCATCACGTCGTAGTGGTAGACGTCACTGTCGGCATAGAAAGCCGTATGGGGGGCATCTTCCTTCGCCATTTTGATCTGGTTGTATCCGGAATAGGCATCCATGAAGCTTAGCAGTTCATGTCCCGCTGTGGCATCCACCAACTGGTCAATCCTCGGAAGCGGGTAGCAGTCCTTCGGGCAGGCCTTGTTCAAGTCGCGGAAATCGACACACATCCGCCACTTCCCGTTACTCTTTCCCACCAGGACTGGGTTAGCAACCCAAGTCTGGAATCGGAGCTCCTTGATAAATCCAACGTCGAGCAGTCTGCCCACCTCCTGCTGGATCGCGATCCTCTTGTCTGCGCCCATCGGACGCCTTCTCTGTGCAATAGGCTTGATCGCGGGGTCAATCTTCAGCTCATGTACTATGACGTCGGGGCTGATTCCTGGCATATCACTCGGGGACCAGGCAAACAGCTCCTTAAACTCCTTCAGAGCTCGATCAACTCTCGGGCTCTTTCCTCCGACAAAGCAGACCCGATCTTCACCTTCCTCTGAGGCCCATCAATCTAAACCTCCTTCAGGTCCTCCATGGGGGCGGGACGCCCATACTCCTCTCGAGGATCGGTATCAGTCTGAAGGATAGTCATGGCTTCCCTCCTTCTCCTTCGGGTAGCGTTAACATAGCATTTTTGCGATGCCACTTGGTCACCCTTGACCTCTCCGACTCCGTTGTCAGTCGGGAACTTCATCTTCTGGTGGACCGTCGAGGCGACTGCCATGAGAGGGTTGATAGTGGTCCTCCCGATAATAGCGTTGTATGCCCCCGCAGACTCCACTACGGCGAAATCTACGTTTCGCTTCTCCATCTTCCAGCCACTACCAAACTCCACCGGTAGGGTAATCATTCCCAACAGGTAAGAAGTGGAACCAGAGAATCCCACCATCGGGAAGTCCACCTGTGTCAGGTCCTTTTTCGTCTTTCCCATGGCTTCCAGAGCGTCCATGTAAAGGATGTCGGAGGAACTCCCTCCGTCTATCAGGATCCGCTTCATCTCGAATCCGTCCACATCCAAGGTCACGACCAAGGCGTCGTCGTGAGGGCTCTCCACGCCTACCAGGTCTTCTACCGAGAAAGAAATCACCATTTCCTCCTTCAGGGTCCACGACCGGGACCTTTTGCCTAGCACCACAGCAGCAGATATGCGGGAAGCGTAGTTCTCCCGGGAAGCAGAGGTATCGCCTCCCGCCGCCATTCCTCCGTGGATGACGTTGATAGTTCCCCGCCTCTCCTTACGGGCACCTGAACCTGAAGGTTCCGACTCCACCTTCTTCTTCTTCGGGGATCGGTCACGGGACTTGGAACGAGATCGCGACCGACTTTGGAACGGGATCGGCACCGTCCCCTTCGGACGAACTCCTTTAGCTTCCCCTTCTGGATCAGCTTTTCAATTTCCTTCTTCAGCTCCCGACAGTTTTCAGTGTCGTGACCATTGGCTCGATGGTAGCGACAGTAACGGTCAGGGCGGCCTCCTAGGAATTCGCCTTCTTTCCTCGGGGGGTATCGGGCGAGACCTTGCCGATCCATCACAGCTAGCACGGAGGTCATCGAGCTGTTGATGGGAACACTACAACCTTCGCGGTTGTCCTTCCTCGGGGGACGCTTGTCTTCTCTTTTCTCGGGGCGACCGCGGTTTCTACTTCCCTCCGACTTGTCGCTCCTCTTGCGATCATCTGACAACTTAGACGATGGCTTTCCTCTTCCCGACTTCGGAGGATCAAGCTCCCCGGCAGCAATCTTCGACTCCTGGACGTCGATCTGTTGTTTTACCCTCGCTTGCAGGGCCTCCATACTCCACACAGCCTTCGCGGCTACGCTGTGCATCAGGTCGGAACCGTACGGAGCGCTCAGGTTCCGCAGGAAAGTACGGATGGTCTCACCCTCCGATATTTCTTCATCGATCTCCGCGGCACTCGCAGTGAACCGTTGGTAGTAGTATGCCAACGATTCGTCGGGTCTCTGCACCACCTGGGTTAAGGACCTCACACTCTTCAGGAGGCGCCTACGGCCCTGATATTGCTTGATAAACCGATCGTGCATGTCCGCCCAACACGTGATGCATCCTGGCGGGAGGCTGAAAAACCAGGTCATGGCCCTTTCTCCCTGGGTGATCGGGAACAGCGAGCATATGAGATCGTCGTTTGAAGTCCTACCCATGCAGGCCTGGACATGTCTCTGAACATGGCGAACTGGGTCCCCCTCACCATCGTACTCCTTGATGGTTGGAATACCTAGCCCGGGCGGGGCAACGGTATCTATCAGCCGCGGAACAAAAGGATGACTGGATCGATCCCTCAGCTCCGATGTCATCTGCTTTTGATCACCCATGCAGATGCTAACGATCTTCACCACCTGATCGGGGGTGATGGGGCCATTCAGGGGAATGGTCCTGTTTTGCACTGGTCCCGGGCCGTCGACCACTAATTTCTCCAAGTGCGCTGGCTCTTTGCCCTTGCTCCTGGGCGGAACCTCCTGTTCTTCTGGGGCCACCCTCGGGGGGGGGGGGGGGGGGGGGTGGAGGTAGCTCTTCTCGCGGAGGCAACTCCTCCGCCCTCCTGGCGGTCTCTCTCTTGTCCAGCAAGGCCTCCATGGCAGCCAAGAACATGGGCATAGCATCTGCTACTGCCTTGGCTAACTCCGAGTTCGAAGACGACCCTTCTTCCCTTCGCGGGATTCTTTCTCCTCCATGGCCCACTGGGTTCGGGGGAGCCTCATCTTCCTCCCTGCGCGGGATATCCTGCCTGTTCATCTCCGTGTCTCGGACTGAGACCTCATAACCTTCACCCTGCCCCCTGTCTGGGAAAGAGCGGGGTTCTCACCTTGTTCAGCAACACGTTCTGGTAGCTGGGAATTCATAGTTCCTGCGGGACGGGAACTGCCAGCCTGAACTTGCTTCTTCTTGCCACCACCGGCCATTGATCTGGTAGAAACTATCTTGACTTTTCGTGCGTTTCCCACAGACGGCGCCAATGTTAGATCACGGGCGAAGCTCCGTTACGTCCTTGACGGAAATCTTGGACTCCTGGGCTCCGCGTAATCCTGCAAAAGGGGATGACCTGGGTGGTGACCCAGAATCCCTCTCCGATGCTTAAATGAGAATGTGATCAATGGGGGTGATAGCAGTAATCTCAATGCGTATAAGAGAGTATGTGTTTTTTGGGGTAACTTCCTCCTTTATATAGGAGGAGGAGTTGCCCAGCTACCTGTGACCATGCTTGGCCGTTGTACCCATGATTCCGTGTATCTCGCCGCGATTCCGTATATCTCAGTTGGGATTCCATATATCTCGCCCCACGCTCCGCGTATCTTACCCGTACTCCGCGTATCTCGGGCACGCCCTGCGTATCTCGGGGGATCTATCTTTATCTCTAACCGTCTCCCACTACTCTATCTAGTAGGCGGGTTTCTCGGTCTTTATTCTCTGATCACAAGTCCCGACTCCTGTCGGAGACTCCAGAGTTGTCTCATTCTAGATCACCATCCAGGACCTTCAGTCTTTACGGGACAGGTCCAGCCTCTGCGGGGCTTTATTATCGGGGCCTTTACTAAGGCATATCGGGGCCTACTCAGAGGCTTCTCGTCGAGAGCATCTAGCTCATGTGTCGGGGCCGCTATCATCGGGACCCTTAATACTGGGCCTCTGGGCCCTTCAGGCCTTTCACGAGGCCCACTGGACCTACTCGCCGTCCATTGGCTGTTAACGGGGCTAACGATTACATCAGAACCCATCATGTACTAGACCGCCACCAAGATGCCCAAGCTTACCATTCTTCGATGGATGGAGAATGATGCTCATGTCACTTTCTATGCATTCGACATCCACAACAATTAATAGTGGTGGGCGCAACATGAACACCATTTTATGATTTAAAATTAACTATAGAGTTTTTTACTCTATATATGTATTATTATGTCAGCGATTCTCATATTATTTAAGACGCGACATATAAATTTATGTCATTAAATCATATTTAATACTTTTAATGTTTAAATATATATGATTTCCTTTATTTACTCAATAGTATCTCCTCTTTAATATTGTAATTAAATAATCAAATATTTTCTAAATTTATGTATACACATAAGAAAGATGTGTAAGATTTATATATGCTTGGTTCGTGAAATATGAATATGAATATGAATATGAAATGTGAAATCAGTATGATGTTGTTTCGTTACATAACTACGTGGAATATGAATTCTCAATTTCCTAATTTGATCGAATAGCAAATATTGACTCAAACCCAAAGAATGACCATTCCAATTTCGACTAGATTTGAGAATAATAATAAAAAGTCACTTTTAAGCTGCACTTTAATTGAATTTACAAATTATACCTAACCTAATTTATTAATCACGTAGCAGACTCTTCATTCTCCATGCATACAACCGACTACCTACCTTTCGTCGACCTGCTGCCGCTCCTGCTGCCATGACGTCTCGTTCCGCCTGCTGTTTCCGCCTCCACGCCTGCTCCTGCTGGTTCCTCTATTGCCGGTTGCTGCTCGCCCGCCTCCACTCGCTCGTCGCCGCCGCTCGCCTGTTGTTTTCGCTATCGCTCCTGCTCGTTTTGTATGGTTTTTTCGCCACCCGCCAACGCCGCCTACTGCCCGACTCTGTCGCCATCGGCCGGCTGCAGCCTTTCTTATCCGACACCGTCGACCGATGTAGCCGCCTCCCTCCGCCGCTTGCCGCCCCTCGCGCCATCCACCGCCCTCCCTCCACCGCTCACTCCGACTTTTTCATGTTTAATATGGTTAATTTAGTTAATATAAATAACAAAATTGTATATCCATCAATTTGAGGTTATTCAATTCATTTACATATGACACTCCATCAACCAATTGTTGGATATAGAATTACGACCGTTTCATATTTTTCATGTCAAACTAAATATTATCATATTAATAGTACGTATTTTTTATTTCATCATATACATAAACATGCCGTTAACTACAAAATAAAATGTAAATGAATTAATAAAGTGTGCTTTTTCGGGTAAATAAATAAATAAATTCGGCTTTTATATATAATATAAATAAATTTTCTCAGGGTTTGATTTTGACCGAAAGGGAAATTTACGCTTTGCAGTTACCGCTGTCAAAATCGGAAGAAGAAAAAGAATTAGACAGTTAGTCTGTCTCGAGTCCCCGTCCCGTCTCTCCAATCCATACCTCACCACCACCTCCTCCGTCTTTGCTTAATCCTTACCACTACACTACACTACACGCCTTATTCTCCGGTCAAGTCACGCTACCATGTCGTCTCCTTCTTCCCCCTAAATGTCTTAATCCTTCTTACCTGCGGTTAGATCGATCTAAGAGTGGTTGCTGACTTCTCCTTCATTCTGAACCAGCTCCACCTGATCTGATCCACCCACCCCGTAATTCGGGATGTCGACGGCGAAGACCGCCCGATCACGCGGCCCGCCGGTCAAGGAGAACGGCGGCGCAAAGCTTGAGGAAGGCCTCGGCGTTTTCAAGTCCGATAAGTTTGACGCCAACGCTTATATCCAGTCTAACTGCTCTCTCAATGAAAAGGTCATCCTAACTAATTGGAGGAGTTATTTGTGGTTTAGAGATTGGTTTCAGTTTGGTTGTGGTGGCTTTTGTGATTATATTACAAGACTGCGGATTTTAAGTTGAAATTTTATTGACTCTATGCTACTGGATCTTCTACTAGGTTAATATTTGGCTAATTGGTAACTGTTAGGTAGTGTTTGCTATGTTCCTGTGTGTTCTCAGAATACCGTTTTAACCTATGAATTGAAGATACCATTATTGGAAATATAAGCGCAAGATAGTAGAACTACTGATGAATTTTTTCTTTAGTTTTGGTAAGTCAGAAGGCGCAGTCTTCTAATCTCCAAAAAGTAAATATAATTTTTAAAGAAATTTTGTTTTGGAAATGCAATGCAACCATGTAGCTTTGGTCTAGCTGCCCGGAGTTTCTGCGACTAGCTTGCAGACTACTTCTGGCTGAACAA
This sequence comes from Clarkia xantiana subsp. parviflora, assembly GCA_036873135.1. Lineage (NCBI taxonomy): Eukaryota > Viridiplantae > Streptophyta > Magnoliopsida > Myrtales > Onagraceae > Clarkia > Clarkia xantiana. The sequence continues at coordinate 45,227,884 of JAPTYO010000004.1, forward strand.
CCCGTTAGGCATTGTATGTTAATTTTTGGAGGTGAGGTTGCTGCTTATATATGGTCTTATGAGTCGAGATAGGGGTGGATAGATGTTCAAACTCGTTGAGGTGAGAACGAAACCCTGGACCTGCTTGGAGTGAGAGAATCCTAATCTCTTCGAACTCGTAAGGGGAGAACGAAACCCTACACTTTGAGTAATTGAAATTACTTTTCTGCTTGTTTTCTTATTCATTAATTTTTCCTTTAAATAGGACTCAACTCGACCAGTACAATTTATGGAAATTAATTCTATTACTAAATATAATAGTTTCGATATATTCTATAATATTAATACTACTATTAATAATAGAATCTATTCTAATATGGATATATTTATCCATATCATATGGTTACTCCATGAACCATTTGATATGTTTACAAATACACTTACCACTGCGGACCATTGAGTCCGTATTGAAGATAATTTAGTGTAGTATATAATTCTGTTGTAGTTGCTTTTCTGGTAATGTATCAATTAGTTTGATAGTTAATAACCTTCAGAAATTTGCAAGTAGGTTTCTTATGTGATAGAAAAATCATTACTCTTGCAGGAAATAAAACAATTATGCTCATATCTTTTGGATTTGAAAAAAGCTTCGGCCGAGGAAATGCGAAAAAGTGTTTATGCCAACTATTCAGCCTTCATAAGGTAACTGATATTGTGTCATATGCATATTAAGCACATTGCTGTTGCTGCATCACACTTGTTTGTTAACCAATATTGTAAAGAGTTGCATCTTTACAGTTCATTTTTCTAATGGGGATGGATTACATGAACTTATTTTCCATTGTATTTACTAATACTGTCTCCTCCTATAATGCTTCTACTCATCTCAAATTTGAACATGTTAAACGTAACTTTATGGAGCATATGTCTGTCAGTGTATCAGTTTCGAATAATTTGTTGAACCATTTTCTACTTATTTTGTACCCTTTTGCAGAACATCAAAAGAAATATCGGATTTGGAAGGGGAGCTTCTGTCCATTAGAAATCTGCTTTCAACACAGGCAACCCTAATTCATGGCTTGGCTGATGGTGTTCATCTCGATTCCATGTCTTCAGATTGTACTGAAGACTCCAATGACAACGTTGTCTTAAACTTAGATGCTAGAGAGCCTTCCGATCTGGATAAATGGTCAGTAGAGTTTCCCGATCTTCTTGATGTTTTATTAGCTGAAAGGAGAATCGAAGAGGCTCTGATTGCCCTTGACAAAGGAGAAAGTGTTATTGCTGAAGCAAGAGATACAAGATCGTTAAAACCATCTATACTCGATTCGTTGCAGACGGCCATAACTGAACGCAGGCAAAGATTAGGGGATCAACTTGCGGAATCTGCTAATCAACCTTCAATTCGTGGGAGTGAACTTCGCTCTGCAATATCAGCTCTTAAGAGGTTGGGGGATGGGCCTAGAGCTCACACTTTGCTCCTTAATGCCCATTTTCAGAGGTATCAGTATAACATGCAAAGCCTCAGACCATCAAGCACTTCCTATGGAGGGGCATATACAGCTGCTCTTTCGCAGTTGGTATTTTCTGCTATTGCACAAGCAGCTACTGATTCCTTGTCTATTTTCGGTAAAGAGACTGCATATACTTCTGAGCTTGTTATTTGGGCTTCAAAGCAAGTGGAGGCATTTGCTCTTCTTGTTAAGAGACACGCATTGGCATCTTCAGCAGCTGCTGGTGGTCTGAGAGCTGCTGCAGAATGTGTTCAAATAGCTTTAGGGCATTGTTCCTTATTGGAAGCTAGAGGCCTGGCCTTATGCCCCACCTTAGTAAAACTGTTTAGGCCCAGTGTGGAGCAAGCCCTGGAGGCTAACTTGAAACGAATTGAAGAGAGTACTGCTGCTCTTGCAGCTGCTGATGATTGGGTTCTTACATACCCACCAATTGGTACACGTCAATCTGGAAGGCTTACAACTGCTGGAAATACTTCATTTCAACACAAGCTTAGTAGCAGTGCCCATCGGTTCAACTTTATGGTCCAGGTGATAGACTTATGTTCTTTATAGTTTATTTATAGATGACTCCTACTTTTACCCTTCGCTGCTATGTGCATTTATTTGGTCATGCCTTTATAGACAGCTTAATGCAATATAGGTAGTTACTCGAAGTTGAAGGCACTATTCAATGCGGTAGTAGAATGATGCAAGACTCTTTTGCTATAATGATCTTTTAAATTTTTGAGATGTGTTTCTCTTGCCTTTGATTGTGTTTGTGTTGTTTCAAACATCTGATATTTGGCCACTAGAACTAGCCTACTAGCTACATTCCAAGCCCATAGCTTTTTCACATCTAGGATATCATAGAATATATTGTGAGTCCACTCTTTGTATATAGACTATATATATGAGATATGCCCTTTCATATTATGCTTCATCTTCAACATTTTGATTATTCATTAGATCCTTAATATCATAGCTGATTTTTGTTGGCCTTGCTCCTACAGGATTTCTTTGAAGATGTTGGACCACTCTTAAGCATGCAATTAGGGGGTCAGACACTGGAAGGTCTATTCCAGGTGTTCAACTCTTATGTGAGCATGCTTATAAAAGCCTTACCTGGTTCAATGGAAGAAGAAGCAGATTTTGAAGGTTCTGAAAATAAGATTGTCCGATTAGCTGAAACTGAAGCGCAGCAGATTGCTTTGCTTGCAAACGCATCATTATTAGCAGACGAATTCCTCCCACGTGCTGCAATGAAACTTTCCCCTTTTTCTTATCATAATGATGAGGCTCAAAGAAGACCCACAGATAGACAGAACCGCTATCCTGAACAAAGAGAATGGAAGAGGCGGCTTACAGGCTCAGTGGACAGACTAAAAAATACCTTTTGTCGTCAACATGTTCTAGATCTTATCTTTACTGAGGAAGGTGATAGCCATCTTACTGCAGATATGTACATAAACATGGACATGAATGCCGATGAAATTGACTGGTTTCCGTCTCCAATATTTCAGGTAATTCTAAGATATCCATTTTCTTTGTTCCTTCCAGTCTAGTTAAGTTAAATTTTGTAAACACCAAAACATACTCGAGATATTATGTTTAAAAGTGTGTGCACACTGGATCTGAAAATGAGACATATTAGAAAGAATATGAGGGTTCCATTTTAGTGATTCAGCTGTAAACAGCTCGTGCAGCTGAATTCGGTATATCTAACGTTTCCCGTTATTTTTTTTTTCTAACAGCACTAATTGTTACTTAATAACTCATTTAAATGGACAGATATATCACTGAGGTTTTTTATTTCACTTCCCTCTGTGAGCCAAAAGTTGGGAGGAATAAATCAATTACATGGAGCAGATATGCTAAGTGTTAGCTTGTTGTTGACTGCTAGTTACTACAATGCAGGAACTATTCATTAAACTGACGAGAATTGCCAGTATAGCAGCAGATATGTTTGTGGGGAGGGAACGGTTTGCGACACTCATGTTGATGAAACTGACAGAAACAGTGGTTTTGTGGCTCTCTGGGGACCAGAGTTTCTGGGATGATATAGAAGACGGGCCAAGGCCTTTAGGAGCTCTTGGTCTGCAACAGGTCAGTTACTTCAATTTAGCTAGCTAGCTTACATTGATTTTGTTTCTTCAATTGGAAACTTTTGATGACTCTTGTTTGTTTTGATGGGGGTAATCATATATAGATTTATCTGGACATGAAGTTTATCATATGCTTTGCTTCCCAAGGACGCTATCTTTCTCGGAATTTGCATAGAGTTGTGAACGAAATCATAGCTAAAGCGATTGCAGCATTTTCAACCTCAGGGATTGATCCATATAGGTATGGTGTTATTTGTAAATCAAATAGTTGGTTGGTATGTTTGTGTGTTATTTGATTAATGGGGATGATGATGGAGACAGTGTGGTGCCTGAAGATGATTGGTTTAACGATGTTTGTCAAGATGCAATGGAGCGGCTAAGTGGAAAACCTAAAGGCATCAATGGAGAAAGAGATGTCAACAGCCCAACAGCGTCCGTCTCAGCACAATCCAACTCATCAGTTCGGTCTCATGGGAGCTCTTAACATAAAGCGCAAGCAAGCAGCAATTTGTACATTACAAGTCGAAAACCTCTTCTCTTCTATTGGAATGGCTTGGGTGAGGGGTATTTGTTTGCCTTTGTTCATTGTACTCAACCGCATAGTTTGATTAATTCTTTTTTTTTTTTTTTTTTTGGAATGTATTGTGTCCAAATCATTTGGGGGGGGGGTTTGAAGTTTGATTATTGGTCAGGTTTAGGAGTTGGTTGCTGCCTAAGTTAAGGAGGTTTGGTTTGGTTGAGACTGTAAATGTGTATTCTTTGGACCAACTTGTGGGTGCGGTTCGGTTTTCCAGTTTCATCATTTTGAAAGGTCGGGGGGTTTGTATACTAACTACCTTGGCACAAAATTCTACATTTCAGTCAGTCCGGCGAGACGAGATTCTATCCAGTTCACTTTCCTGAACGAACGGCGTCATTTAAAAGTAAGATTCCCGGTCCCATAAAACCCTTAGACTTGTGCAATAGTATAACACTCTTCTTCTCTTGATGTCTGTGCCTGGGCATTTTCAACGTGTTGTGTTATTTTGACACAGCGGAGGATAATTGTCAAATTTGATTGATAGTAGTAGAACATCTACTTCAGGTAGGAGAAGCTGTTTCGTGACAATCCAAGTTGCAGCACAACTGTGTTGCTCTACATAAGACCCAAGTTTAATATATTACAGTTGATGAACAAGTGTAGATAATTGAAGCAACACCAATACATGGTATTTTTTCATTGAAGAATATCATTTTAGAGTATTGTATACTTAGAGTTACTTAAGTTAGTTAGTTACTTTCTATATATATAGTAACCAACATACTTTGTAATATCTGATTGATTCATGCATAATACACTTTTGATTCAATCCACAATTCTATCTCGATTATGATTCAGTTCCACTGTACATGGTATCAGAGCCAATATGAATTTTTTGATTGATAGATTTCGATCATTGATTCTTCAATCGATTACCCTAGTTCTTGGTTTTTCCTTAATTACTGTCAGTTCTTGATTTCAATTTCAAGAATTGTTGTCTGCGATCGTCATTCAAATACTAACTTAGCACATTATTATCGAGATAAGATAACGATCTATTTCTTCACATCCACCATGCAATGCATGCAGTTATTTATACACAAAAAAATCATGGTATACACTTTCGTGTACTAGTTAAAGCCTTATTTATGTCTGGTCATATTCACTCAGGTACCGTAGTAGGGAAACTTGAAGGAGAAAGAGATATTACTTCAGACTTTATTGATTTACTGCGTGATGATTTTATTGAGAAAGACCGAAGTCACGGTATTTATTTCACTCTATTGCTTCTCTCTACCTTGTGTTTTGCCGCGATACTCAGTTTGTGATCATCATTCAGTTTCAAGATCTACATTGTAGTCGAGCTCGATGGCGAACAACGAAGCTCCAGTTGATGATCCTTTCTATATACATCGTGCTGACACCACAAGCCACTTGTTGATTCCATTTCAACTTCAAAGATCGTCGAATATCATGCGTGAAGTACATCTATAAAGGAAGGTTTGCTCATCAAGAACAAGACGTGCTTCATTGATGGTTCTTGCACGCGTCAATCTACTCCAGCTGCGTAGAGGAATAAGTGGGACAGAGCTAATACAATTGTGAATTCTTGGCTCCGTAATTCAGTAGCGAATGATTTGGTTAGTGGATTAGTGTGTAATCCAACTGCGTAATCAATCTGGAATGATCTTCGAGAGATGTTTGATAAAGTTGACGGAACTCATATCTTTCAATTAACTAGAGAGATCTATAGGAAGTCTTAAAGTACCTTGTCAATTACTGAATATTTTTAAAAAATGAAGCACTTGTGGGATGCATTAGCTTTTATAGATGATATGGTGCTTGGGTGTGCTGCTGATATTGCCATAATCAATTAGAATAAGGAAAAAAAAAAGCTTATGGCCTTCTTATTAGGTCTCAATGAGACTTATGCTCATATTCGTAGTAACTTGCTAATGGGATAGCTTTTACCAAGCTTGAGTGTTGCTTTTTATGTCCTTCAAGAACAGAATCAGAGATATATGTTTCTAGTTCAATTGGTGATGGTCTTGTTGAGAAATCTTTTTATTCTTCGAGACAAATGCCAAATTCCAATGGGAATTACTCATCGTGTTCAATCAATAGTTCTAACGCGGGTGGAAGTTTCAATAGCACTTGTAGTTCGTTCAGGGGAAGAATTAATAAAACATGATGGCTATGTACTTATTGTGGAAAGAGAGGGCACAAGGTGGATACTTGCTGGGCTGAAATGGGATATCAGAGAGCATGAAAATAAAATGGGCATCAAGAAATTGTGTTTTTGAAGAAGAAGGCCATACTAATATGATTGAGCATGTTGCAGCTCCTGATAAAAGAGTTGTACATGCAACTGCAGATAATAGGATTTTGCACACTGGTGCAGACTCAAGAGTTGTTCATATGGCAGTTGATTCTGGAGTTCATTCAGATCCTCTTAGTTACAATGATGATAATGCAGATATTCAGGTTAATATGGCAGGTACATTACCTTCTTCTTCAATGCTCTAGATAGTTAGCTCTGGAGCGACATATCCCATAGCTCATCAAAGGGAGTGGCTTCATGACCTTAGAGAAAATTATTCAAGTTTTTCGGTTTATTCATTTACCTAATGGTCACAAGTGTAAAGTGACACATGCTGGTTCTTGTTCTTTCTCTTCTGGACACACACTGACAGATGTGTTGTTGGTTCCTAATTTCAAATTCAATATGATCTCGGTTTTTAAGTTTCCTAATCTGTTGGATTACGGGGCTAAACACTACGGAAACTTAAATACGGTACATACTAAAAATCAGGATTACGCAGCGAAAGATGTGCACATACCTTAATCGCTTTCCGTAGTCCCAAGATCTTAGTGAGGGAGTTCTCGATCCACAGGACGGAACCCGTAGATGTTCTTGTTAAGGAAGCCCTACGCGGTATAGTCTCCACAGTAGAGCCTCTGGTTGATTCTTGGCAGTGACAGATCTTCGGAGTGTTTGCTCAAAGCAAATTGGCACACCCTTGGTGAGTATGTGGTTCGGCCGAAACTATGAGTGTTTAGGGAGGAGGGTTTTCTCTTTACCACAAAGGAGGAATTATGGTTCAACATAATAAACTCCTAACACTCCATATTTATAGGTGATCAAAGTGGACAATAGTCCACTTTGCCCACTGAATATATTTCGGCCAACCTAATGTATAAGGGAGGCCCAATTTTTGGCCTCTCATGTCAACTGGGATCTAGGTCTAGCCGAATTTCCCTAATGTGACATTTACCCAATTGTATCAGGTAACATATACATATTAACAGGCTTCCATTTACGGTGCCCTATCACCATATGCTAAAAGCTTCCACTCGCCGGAATGGGAGGGTACCTGTTAATGTATTGTTGTCCAAATCGCATCAACATTTCATTCTTCCAATCTTGCCCATGCTTTCGAATAGTTCATACGAGGTTTGCCGTGCGACCGGCGGATACGACGGGCATCGTGCTACTCATCTGTTAGGAGTGTTGTAGCGCCCGCGGAACGTTGATTCCCAATTTCCAATCAACATGTTAAAAACATTAAATTTTATCGCGATGTATCCTAGGTCAACTGTTTATTCTCTAATTTCCTAGTTTCCACCTAGGAATACTTCTCCAAGGCATCCGTACAAATATTCACAACCTTCAACTAATATCCGGCTGGTGGACACCTAGTGAATACAAGAATCGGTGAATTACAGGTGAACTTGACCATCCCCATCGCTCATACCCTTAGTCAAACCCAACCAGTTTCCAAAGATGTGGTCACTTGGCCTTTTTCTTCAGCACTATGCTCGTACGTCGGGAAGCAAACATTGAGCCTGACCTTAGATATGAGTTCTAAGTCCATGAGGATACTTCGGGTGCCTCTTCATAAGGCTCCCGGGATCAATCACACACTCGAGGTGAAGAATTTTGCGCCCATCCGAATATCGAGGATTCTACCTAGCACAACCGAGCCTTACCCCGTGGTCGAACATGGCACTCGTAGTATGAAGCACGCGTCGATAGCATACCCGAACATTGTCAGGAGTGGGATATGTCAACAATGTTATCGCAGAATTTTCATCTGGCCTAGAATGTTGTTAATGACGAACAGAGTTCATAACGGCGATGTGCAAAACGAAGATCATGTCGTGTTACTCTGAAATCAAATGATCGTTTTGCGTAACTAAGTTTATCCCCATGGTTCTTAGCCAGTCTTGTTACGGTAGAGGTCCTCCTCTCCTACAAGACGACCGTGCCCGTGTGACGAGGCAAGGCCCACATTCGACATAATTTAGGCAGAGGATTGCGTCCTCCTACGACTCAGTTTATAGACCGTAAAATCTGATGTAATCAAACATTATGACGTCGATGAATCATAAACTCGATTTGCAATTCTCTCATTTATTAAAAATGTAACTTTCAATTATCAAAATGTTATCACAGATACACGCCCACTTTTAAACCCTACACAATCCAAGCAGTTTAACGTGCTTTTCAAATGTCTCTTTGCGTAATGGTTTAGTAAATGGGTCCTCTACCATGTCGTCAGTGGTCGAGTATTCTAAAGTGATTATATTGTCTTCTACCATGGATTTAGCATAATTATATTTCACATCAATGTGTTTAGTCCTACTATGGTACTTTGGATTCTTAACTGCCGCAATAGCTGCCTGACTATCAGTGTACACCTTCACAGGCTTACTCCCGACATCGTCATCAAGCAGTGCAGTAAGAAGCCTTTTCAGCCAGACTACTTCCGTGCATTTTTTGAGAGAGCGACGAATTCTGATTCCATCGTAGACAGCGCGACACAAGATTGCTTCTTGATGGTCAATGAGATGGCGAAATTAGCAAGGAGAAAGACTTCTCCTGTGGTGGACTTACGATCGTCTGGATCGCCATCATGGTCAGCGTCACTGAAACCGGTCAATTCTAACTTCCAGCCCTCACAACACAGTACGTAGTCGGCAGTACCTTTCAGATAACGTATGATCCGCTTTACAGCCTTTAAATGTTGATAGCCAGGGTCTGATTGGAATCTTGCTACTAGGCCCACAGCGTAACAGATGTGCGGACGAGTGCAAAGCATGGTGTACATGAGACTTCCGACCATGCTTAAATACTCTGCACTCCTCTTCTGTTCACGCTCTTGCTGGTGTTAAGTTATGGGATCTCAGTCAACGGGGTGTCGGCTTTAATCCCACTCCTTATAGGGGGGTGTGTGTGATCCGGTCTTCTCAAGTCGCCTTGTCTTTTCCTATGTCCTTCTTCCGTTCCTTCTTCCCTTGGTTCCTTCTCTTCTTCTCTCCCTTTGCCCTGCAAAAGGGGCAATACCAGACACGGAGGAGGGGGGGTGGTGCCTGGTGAACCCTCTCCGATGCCTAAGTCAGAACTATACTTCTAGAGAGATAAAGCTAGAGAGATGTCAGAGCTAAATTGTCCAAATAGCCAAGATGTTCAAATGAGTTGTGAAGGTGGGGTATTTATAGGAAACGGTGTCATTAAGGTGGCTTAATGACATCGTTAGCCTTTAAACACAATTAATTAACCTTTAAGCGTATAATTAAGACTTTAGGATTCGGAGGAGGTAGGCGGAGTGGACCGAGCATGGGCGTCTGAGAGTGGTGTCGGGACCCTTGGGGGGGGGGGGAGGAAACCGACCCCCGAGGGTAGGGGTTGGGTGAGGGCACCCAACCCCTCCTAGGGAGGGTGGGGTTGGCCAACCCCATCCCTCCTAGGAGGGATCGGGTTGGCCGACCCGATCTCTCCTAGGAGAGATCGGGTTGGCTGACCCGATCTCTCCAAGGAGAGATCGGGTTGGCTGACCCGATCTCTCCAAGGAGAGATCGGGTTGGCCAACCCGATCTCTCCTAGGAGAGATCGGGTTGGCCAACCCGATCTCCCCTAGGGGAGATCGGGTCGGCTGACCCGATCTCCCCTAGGGGAGGTCGGGTGTGGCCACCCAACCTCACCTAGGTGAGTTCGCCTACGTCGGACGGGCGCTTCGGCCCCGTCCGAGCCGTTGATGTCCTCGCGAAGTGTCCGGGTTGAAGTTTCGATTGGAAATCATAAATGGGACAATAAAAATACAACGGTTTGGAAGTCAACGGGTTCAAATTGGGCGTATATCCATCACATGCCCCCGAGTCAACCAATGGCCTAACCCTTGATTGACTCTATTTTAGGATGGTATGACACGCGCAATTTGAAACCGGGATTTTACCTTCTTTGTCTGAATGCCTGCTTACCCATGGGTGCGTGCCTCTGACTCTGCCCCCTGTCTAATGAGATAGAGGAATTGTAAACGTCAGAGTAGCACGGACGTGTGCCTAGGCATACGTCCGTCTGAGGCGGGAGTAATAAACTTATTTCTGCTACAGGTGTATACTCAAAAAATACAAACTTGCACAGAGATGTGATACGAATGCAACTAAAAAACTTACGCTTCAAATTCGTGCCGGGATTCCATCTAGATAAGGAGAAATTTTAATTTTGGCCAAAAATTTTCCTAAGTATGAAATGCTCAAAAATAAAGCTATCTTGATAATTTTTCTAAGTATGGGAATATACTTAGCTATAGGTGAAAGGGATAAAAAAGATGATCTTTCCTTGACCCTTAGATTTTACTTAAGGCTAGATGGATGGTGGTGATTAAAACCCCTTAAAAAACCCTATCACCTTTTTAACATAAAAGAAGAGAGTTAGAAAAATACCTCCAAGAGTCACCATAGCCACCATCTTTCTTTTCCACTTACCCTTGGAGAGCAAGAAAGGGTTGGAGAGCACCCCCAAGGTAAGGGCCGGCCGGAATTTCCACCAAGGAGCAGAAATCCAGCCAGCCACCTAGCCGGAATCGACGACGGGAGGGAGCTTGGCCGGAGGCGACGACGCAGCTCCAGGCGGGAGACAGCTGACGGCGACGCGGAGACGGCGAGAGCTTGGCTGACGACGGCGAGGCACGGCGACGACGACTGGACGGCGTAGAGGGTCGATTGGCGACGACGACATTGGCCGGACATCACCGGCGGGGCACGGCGGGTGAGCGACTGGACTTTTCTCCGGCGACGGCGACGGTGGGGCGAGCAAGGTCACCTCCGGCGACGGCAAGGCTCAAATTCCGGCGAGGGACTGATTTTCGGGCGTCTTCCAATTCGAAATCCGGGCCCGTTTACCATATCGGGTCGGGTTTTCCGAAGGTCCGCTCTTTTCCTTTTCATTACCGCGTAAAACGTTGATTTTTGAATCGTTGATATTTGATTGCCGATGCTTGATTGCCGATGTTTGATTGCCGAAATTTGATTAAATGTGGGATTACCGTAGATAGCCGTTGGTAGTTGTGGATTTTGGGGAAAAATGTTTGTCGGTTGTCCGGATATGGTTTCTTGTCCGATTGGGCTATCCCGGTCTTGAATTTGATGTCGTGCCGCCGTTGGTGTGTTAATCTTTGTCGGAGGGTATAATGGTAATTTTTTCCGAAGCCCGACCTTAGGCTCGGATAAAACTATTTGACTCGGTAGTTGTCGTTGGTCGGGAGTCGGAGTATTTCCGGTTCTTCGGAAATTTTCCTTGTCTTGATATTTGTCGTGTCGTGGCAGGTACTATACTCTTGGTGGTGTCCACGTACGCAGACTCTTCAGAGGCGCCGTATTCTCCGAAGGATGAGTGAGTTCCTCTTTCTCTTCCTCTTTGGTCGCGTTACTTTCTTTCCTATTGCTAGCTTAGTATCGTGACCTTCCTTGGGGTATTAGTCGAAATTTGATTCGTGCTTTGGGGTTTCTTGCTATCTTTGCCTTAGGTCTTGCTATTCTGTCAGAGAACCATATCACTAGGTCCGATTACAACGAACATGTCACCCTAGGAGATATCAGTCCCCTAGATGAGCCTTTGTATCCTTTTCTCCCCTCCTTGGGGAATACTCGCGGGACGGCGACGGAGCCTCCTATAGGGAAGGTCGCTGTGTACCCCTCTCAGATCCGATTCGGGCTGAGACTGCCTTACTGTGACGAGCTTATAGAGTTGAGCAGGTTTTTCAGGATTTCTCCTGTGAACCTTGCCCCCAGTGCCCTCCGCGTCTGGGTGGGCTTCCGGGTATTGTGCCATTGGTACTCCTGGAAGTATTCTCTCGTTCTATTCCGATGTTTCTATCGGTTCCAGTACCGGACGAGGGTGGGGTTTGCGAGTTTCGTAACTCGCCATCCGACCTTCAAAGATCCCCGATTCTCTGATTTCGGGTTGAGTGGGGTCGAGTGGGATACCTCCCTCCGTTTTGTGACCCAGATTGACAATTCGGCCAGTCACTGGGCTAAGCACTACTTCTTCATTACGGACCGATACGTCACCTGGTCGGTCCTGAATGAGGATCGGTCCGATGGTTGGCCTGCTTTTGGAGAGTTCTCTTCGGATGATTTGAAGACTATGAAGATCATTCACGAGAGCAACAGGACCCGGTCTTACTGCCCCGTGTCTTTAATAACTGAGACGGATCTTTACGAGGCCGGGATCAGTCTGACTCCTGACTCCGGGGGTTCGGTATGTCACTTGGTCTTTCCATCTTTATTTACCTTCTGCTCTTCCTTTGTAGGTTGGTTTCATGGAAAAACCTATAACATGCAGGGAGCCCCTGTTGACCTGAGCAAGAGGAAGGCTCCTTCTAGTTCTGCTTTGAAGAAATCCCCCCTGCCTGGGAAGAAGGCTGGGGCCTCTGGTATGCTTTCTCCTATTTGCTTCTTTATGATATAACTTATGTTTTCCTTATCTTGTTTTTCTTATCTTGCTAGTGCACTCCCCCTTGGTGACTGAGAGGGTCGTCTCCGTTGGCAGAGATTCTGGACCTTCCAAGTCCAAGCCGCGGCGATCTGATTCTGAGGCCGGGGCCTCGGCTGCTAAGAGGAAGAAGGCTGTGGATCCTGCTTCGCCTACTGCTCGTCCTCCGACCCTATCTCGTGATAAGGAGATGGTGGTCGAAGAGGTGCCTTCCCTGGCTGACAAAGGGAAGCGACCTGTTGGTGGTGGTTCCCCTGCCCCCCAGCCGAGGGCACGGTCCTCAGGTATGATCTCTACCTTGTTCTGATCCTTGTATGTTTATATTCTCCTTTGACTTGTTTTGCTTGTGTAGGTGGGCCTCCGACTTTAAGTCGGAAGGATTTCGCACGGCTCACTGATGAAGATGTTATTGGGTCTGAGTGGACTCCCTTCGCTGGTCTGAAGGAGTTCCACCTCGATAGCACTTCCTCTTTGCGGACTCCTGAGGTTGGTGTCCGCGTACTCCGCGGTGCCGTTCCCCCTGGGGATCGTGTTGCTCCACCCAAGTCTCCTGGGGAGACTCGGCGCTTTGTTCAAGGGGTACTTTCTCGTTATGCACCTGTAAGTTGTTCTTTGCTTTCCTCTTATTTCTTTCGTAATGTCTATCTTTCGGTTATTCATCCCTTGTTTGAATTGTTAGGGCATATCTGACATGGTGAACATGTCCTCGCTCGTACTCGAGTTATCTGACGAGAGGAAGACCCTTGAGGACAGCCAGGTTTCTCTCAAGGCGGAGGTCGCCACTGCTGCCGAGAAGGCGCGTATATCTGACTTGAGACTGCAGGAGCTCCAGGACCAGGTGTCCTTGCTTGAAATCACTGTGGGCAGTTTGCGCCGGGAAGCTGAGGTTGCCACATCTGTCCATTCTGAGGAGCTGCGGAGGTTGGAGACTAAGTGTCGGGCGGAGGAGAGGGCTGTCGCGGTATCTGAATACAAGGCCTCCTCTGCCTTCACCGCCGACTATAGCACGCGTCTCACCCAGGAGATGAACCAGTTCGGTGAGTATCTGGTTGATCACATATACCGGATTGATCCTCAGTTCCCCTTTGGTGACCTTGGTGACTTTGGGCCATATGCCACTGGCTACGCGACTGTTCTGATGGGTCAGGCTGCCGTTGCAGACGAGCCTGCCCCTGCCCAGGTGGATGCTACACCCGTGGAGATTGGTACCTCAGATTCCTACTCTTCATCCATTTCCGCTGGCGGTTCAGCTTCAGGGGGTGAGGGTGACTCCCCCGAGGGTTCTGACTGACTTGTTTATCTCATACTATCCTTGTATATAATTACACTCCTTCTCCCCTTGCATGGGTTGAGTGTCCTTTGAGATTGTGATGGTGTTTGTTGTTACTTTCCTTTGCCGCATTATGTTGTTGACTATGTGGTTCGTTTGCCTTTACATTAGTGCTTCTCATGCTTTTGTATATATCTCTTCTCATGATGGCTCCCTATGCCTTGTGTATGGCTCTTTGGGTATGGACTCTTTACTTGATGTGTTTCCTTTACTTATCCTTCTTTCGTGCTTTCCTTCTTGCCTTACCTGCCATTTCATAAAGAAAAAACATTACTTGTTCTTCACATTACTTTACTTAGGAATTTCTTTCTCCTGTTACCCTTCCGAGCATGATATCCTTCTGAGCATGGTATCCTTTCAAACATGGTATCCTTTCAAACATGGTGTGATTATCTCTTCTGATACCCCTTACACGGTATACGTTGTACTGTTAGACCAAAGATACGCTCTTGGTGGGCGTCGAAATCTTTTCACGAGACAGGCTCTCGGACGGCACTTAACGTTTCACAGGATAGGCTCCCGGAGGGCACATGTTAGTCCACCGATACCTTTTTGACGGGTGTCAAGCTGTTCACGAGACAGGCTCTCGGACGGCACTTAACGTTTCGCAGGATAGGCTCCCGGAGGGCACATGTTAGTCCACCGATACCTTCTTGACGGGTGTCAAGCTGTTCACGAGACAGGCTCTCGGACGGCACTTAACGTTTCGCAGGATAGGCTCCCGGAGGGCTCAGGTTAGACCAAAGATACGCTCTTGGTGGGCGTCGAACTGGTAGTTTGAAATCTACCTCAAGATACGCTCTTGGGGGCGTCGAACTGGTAGTGTTTTTTCTACCTCAAGATACGCTCTTGGGGGCGTCGAATCTGGTAGGTTGCAAATCTACCTCAAGATACGCTCCTGGGGGCGTCGAATTCGTAGTTTTTGGAAACCACTCTCAAGATACGCTCTTGGTGCGTCGAAGTCGTAGTGTAATAACTACTCTCAAGATACGCTCTTGGGGGCGTCGAAGGTTGTAGTGTGAACACTACTCTCAAGATACGCTCTTGGGGGCGTCGAAGTTCGTAGTTTTTGGAAACCACTCTCAAGATACGCTCTTGGTGCGTCGAAGGTCGTAGTACGAAGACTACTCTCAAGATACGCTCTTGGGGGCGTCGAAGGTTGTTGACTTGAAGTCATATCTGTGTAAGGATAACTTGGTGATTGTAACATCACATTCACTGGTAAATGCTTTTGAATAACTACTACTCTCTTAGGAGCATTCATGTTTTTGTACACTCGGGATGCCTTGGTGCACCAAGACATCCTTTGTAGGAAATTGGAGATAGTTGTAGAGTTGGAGTAACTTCGTGAGTTCTCCTTCTCAAGAGTTGTTTTTTGAAAAGCTTATAAAGCTAAAATATGCGAAATGCTAGATATGAAACTAAGGATATGGGGTGGTCACTGTGTCTGTTGCCACATACTCCTTGAAGCTTCCATTGTAGATCATTTCTTCCACTTCCACCTTCAACACCATGCAGTTGTTGGTTTGATGCCCCCAGGTCCCATGGTACTCACACCAACCCTGTGCATCTCTACCTAGGAAGGCCTTGCCTTCCTCCCTGCATGCTGGCAGTTCTTGCTTGAGGCGCTTGTGGAAAATTTCTTCTATGCTGCGTGTGAGGGGTGTGAATGTGAAATTGACACCTCCTCCCAATGTGTCTGCTTCTTTTCCTCTCTCTGGAACTTCATCCAACTGTTCCGCCTCTTGTTCAAATGCCCTGTCCAGCTTTGCCTTGAGCTCTCTCATTGTGCTCGTCATGACCATCTCATAGAGCCCTCCATAGGCCTCGAATGAGCTTGGGTGCATGTGTCTGATGAATGCTCTGACTGCTTCTCCCCTTGTGATGTCCATGTTGGCACCATAATTGAAGAATCTCTGGAAATAGCTTGATATGGGCTCCTGCGGCATTTGCTTGATATCATCTATGTGGCGGAAGCCTCTTAGGATGGAGTCCCTTGTCCTGCTCCCTATTATGGTGTCCGGCTGCCAAGGTATGGATGTCACCTTCACAGCCTTGCCCCTGTGTTTCCTTGTAGGCACTGTTTGAAAAAACTGTCTGCTTAGGCGGAGTGTCACTCCACTCCTCCTTCCTTGCCTTTGTCTTCCTCCCCTCTTTCTTCTTTCCTGGTTGGCTCCTGCCATGACCATAGCCACTGTATCTGCCCTGTGTGATCCATGTCTCATTGAATTGACATAGCATTGTCTTGCAGTGCGTTGATCACCCAGGACCTCTCCCACTCCGTTCTCCGTGATGTACTTCAGCTTCTGGTGAACAGTGGATGGCACTATTTCATATGGATTTATGGTTGTCCTTCCTAGGATCCCATTGTAGGCTCCCAGGCTTTCAACCACCAAGAAATTGACATTTACCTTCAGCTGGGTCCATCCTTGGCCCATGGTCACTGGCAATGTTATCATCCCCAGGGGGTAGCTTGTTGCCCCTGAGAAGCCAACTAGGGGGAAGTTGACCGGATTGATGTCTGCTTTGGTTTTCCCTATCTCTTCCAACACTCTCAGGCTTAGGAGGTCAGCTGAGCTGCCCCCATCCACCAAAATTCTCTTTACATCAAAATTATCAATATCTAAAGTAATAACTAGAGCATCGTCATGTGGAAAGACGATGTGGCTTTTGTCCTTCTCCGAGAACTCTATCTTCACTTCTTCTCCTTCTCTTGGTCTTTTCCTCCACCTTGGCACTGAACTTAGCTTAGATGCATAGACTTCCCTTGCATTAGCAGTTGGGCCACCTGATGCTGCTCCTCCATGTATCATATTGATGACTCCTCTTTTGTTAGGTGGAGGGTTATAGTCTACCTTTTCCTTGCCCTTGTCTTTCTGTGGTGGCCCCAGCTGCATACTATTGCCCCCATGGTCTACGAACTGCTTTAGTTCTCCCCTCTGGACGATGTTGTTTATGCTTAGCTTTAAGCTAAAGCATTCATTTGTGTCGTGACCATAAGCCTCGTGGTTATCACACCATCTATCCTTGTGATTTCCTACCATTGGGGCTCTCCACCTTGCAGGGGGTGACCATAGCTTTTGGTTCCGCATCTCTCTAAGTACGGTGGCTGGAGTGGCGTTCAGTGGAATGAACTTAATGACATTGATTTCTCTAGCCTTTAAGGGTTCACCTATTTGGTTTCTTTGCTGTGGCGGACGCCACTCTTGTTGTCTTGCCTGCTGCGGCGGACGCCACTCTTGTTGCCTTGCTTGATGTGGTGCCTGGGGTGGCTTGCCTTTGTTTGGCCTTTGATTATCCTCCTTGGCTGCCTGGATTTTGGCCTTCTTGCTTGCCCTGTGCCTCTCAAGGTCAATATGCGTTTTAACTCTCCCTGCAAGCTCCTCCAAGGTGCTTGCTGGCTTTTTGGCCATCTTTTCAGCCAATGTTGACCCAAAGCGACCTAAGTTTCTGATAAAGGCTCGGATTATCTCCCCTTCAGTAATGTCTCCCTGGATGTCTGCAATATTCTGGTTGAACCTAGTGTAGTAGCTGGCCAGGGTTTCATCGTATTCTTGTTTTACGTCATCAATGGAGCCTGTTCCCTTGAGGAGTTTCCTCTCCCCTAGGTATCTCTGCAGAAACTTAGCTTTTAGCTGCTCCCATGAGTGGATGCTCTCAGAGGGCAGGCTGAAGAACCAATGTGAGGCCACCCCTGATAGGGTGTTTGGGAAAAGGAGTGCCTTGTATCTTTCATCAGTTGTCCTCCCGAATAGAGAGGCCTCATGCTGTTGGATATGCTCTAGGGGGTCTCCCTTCCCGTTGTACTTTGCAATTTGCACAGTGTGCAGGGAGTCTGGCACCCTGTTCATCTCCAGTTCCTTTGTGAAAGGGTGGTTCGTCTTGTCACTTAGACAATGCAAGCTGGGTTTCTTTGACTCATTCAATTTCCGGGTTATCATGGCTTCTATCTCCTCCGGGGTGATCACTACCTGTGCCGGAGTATAATCCCTCTGATATCCATTGTAGTTGTAGACTGGGCTTACTGGGTTCCCTTGTCCCTGCTGGTATGGACTGTAGGTGTACTCTTGATACGCCTGCTGGGGTGCTTCATAGAAGTCCTGCCTTCTTGGAGGTCTTGCTTGTCTCTCCTCCCCAAACGGGGTGTAAGCCCTGTTGTTCTGCTGTTGCCTAGGAGGCACGAATTGTTGCCTTCCCTCTGGGGGTGGCTCCTGGTAATATCTTCTTTGCTCCTCTCGCTGCCCTGCTTGAGGGTGCGGGTAGTGCTCTTCTGCCGGGATCTGCTCTTCCTCATGAGCTTCAGTATAAGTCCCTTGGGTGTATGCCTGCCTTGCATATGCTGTGTGGGCGCGGTTGCCACCTCTCTGTGCTGGCATCCCATACGGGTACCCTTGGGGTTTCTCTTCATAATAGTATCCCTCAGGGGGTGCCGTGTTGTGGGAAGGCACTCCCTGTTGTCCTCTTGCTCTCTGTGGCCTTCTTGCCCGGGGGGTGGAGGCTGTGGAGGACTCAGCCCCAGCTGGGCGTGAAGGTCCTCCCTCCTGGTTGTTCTGTTGCTGAGGAGGTTGTGGTATTTCTTGGGGCTCTGGATGCATTGGCTGCTTCCCAGGGTCAGGCCGCCTCCCTGGAGGTATGGGTTCTCTTCTCCGCCCATTGCCCCCGGGTGGGTGTTGGGGCCTGGACACCCTACTGTTCGTCATAGCTCGTGTAATAGCCAGGCTTTCTGTCCGAAGCCCACAGACGGCGCCAAGTGTTAAGTTATGGGATCTCAGTCAACGGGGTGTCGGCTTTAATCCCACTCCTTATAGGGGGGTGTGTGTGATCCGGTCTTCTCAAGTCGCCTTGTCTTTTCCTATGTCCTTCTTCCGTTCCTTCTTCCCTTGGTTCCTTCTCTTCTTCTCTCCCTTTGCCCTGCAAAAGGGGCAATACCAGACACGGAGGAGGGGGGGGGGTGGTGCCTGGTGAACCCTCTCCGATGCCTAAGTCAGAACTATACTTCTAGAGAGATAAAGCTAGAGAGATGTCAGAGCTAAATTGTCCAAATAGCCAAGATGTTCAAATGAGTTGTGAAGGTGGGGTATTTATAGGCAACGGTGTCATTAAGGTGGCTTAATGACATCGTTAGCCTTTAAACACAATTAATTAACCTTTAAGCGTATAATTAAGACTTTAGGATTCGGAGGAGGTAGGCGGAGTGGACCGAGCATGGGCGTCTGAGAGTGGTGTCGGGACCCTTGGGGGGGGGGGGAGGAAACCGACCCCCGAGGGTAGGGGTTGGGTGAGGGCACCCAACCCCTCCTAGGGAGGGTGGGGTTGGCCAACCCCATCCCTCCTAGGAGGGATCGGGTTGGCCGACCCGATCTCTCCTAGGAGAGATCGGGTTGGCCAACCCGATCTCTCCTAGGAGAGATCGGGTTGGCTGACCCGATCTCTCCTAGGAGAGATCGGGTTGGCCAACCCGATCTCCCCTAGGGGAGATCGGGTCGGCTGACCCGATCTCCCCTAGGGGAGGTCGGGTGTGGCCACCCAACCTCACCTAGGTGAGTTCGCCTACGTCGGACGGGCGCTTCGGCCCCGTCCGAGCCGTTGATGTCCTCGCGAAGTGTCCGGGTTGAAGTTTCGATTGGAAATCATAAATGGGACGATAAAAATACAACGGTTTGGAAGTCAACGGGTTCAAATTGGGCGTATATCCATCAGCTGGTTCTTCGGGCCATCAGGTTTTGACAACGCGCACCCGAATACTACCGGCGTCTCCACAGGTTTGGCATCTTGTAATCTGAATCTTTTCAACAGTTTGTTGATATAGGTTTCCTGAGAAAGACATAACCTCCGGGAGGCACTATCTCTAAAAATTTTAATGCCCAAGATGTACGTAGCCTCTCCCATGTCTTTCATCTCAAATACAGATGCGAACCAGGACTTTGATTCATTCATGAAACTCACATCATTTGCAGCAATGAGTATGTAATCCACGTATAAGGTTAAGATGACATACTTAGACTCATAGGTCTTAGTATACACGCATGGATCCTCGTCGAGGTTCTCGAATCCATTTCCAACGATTTCCTCGTGGAATCTGCGGTACCATTGCCGAGACGATTGTTTAAGATCGTAAATGGATCTTGGAGTTTGCAAACTTTTTCGTTCGTTACCAGGAGTAATGAAACCGTCTAGTTGCTTCATATAGGTCTCTTCCTCCAGGTTTTCGTGGAGGAACGCGGTCTTAACATCCATTTGGTGCAGCTCCAGATCGAGGCATGCGACCAGGGCTAGTGTGCCTCGGACTGTGGTGTAACGCACAGTCGGTGAATATGTTTCATCAAAGTCCATTCCGTGAAGCTGGGTGTATCTTTTCGTAACTAGTCGGGCTTTGTACCGTTCGACATTTCCATCAGCGGTGAGTTTCAGCTTCAGAATCCACTTACCCCTATGGCTTTGCGGTTAGCGGGTAAATCAACTAAAGACCATACCGAATTGACTTTCATTGAGGCGATATCTTCCTCCATTGCTTTCCTTTTTTCCTTCGCTTGAGGTCCTTTCAATGCTTGTTGAACCGTTACCGGTTCATCAACAGGGTTTAGGGTGAAAATTTCACCCTTCTCGATGGGATACTTCTTGGGAGAAGTTCAATGCCTTTGACTTTGTCTAGGCTCGGTAATCCCATCTTGAGTCTGAACGTTGCTCCAACTCGGATTAATGCTTCTTATCGGCGCATCACTCCCACTGGGAACAAGGGCAGTGCTAGAAACTTGACCTACAACTTTTCTTGGACGACCTCTCGGTCTCGGGATTTTACCTCCAAGATGAATTCCTTGATCACTAGGATCTGGAACCAAGTTGGTTGATCCACTCCCACTGGGAACAATGAGTAGTTGTGGTATTATTGGATTTTCATCCAGCGGTCCGGCTACATGATTATCAGGTTCAACTTGATTCGCACTTGCAGCAACAGTGATTTGTGTGGCAGGATTGTCTCCCCCCACTGGATTTACTATGAAAATGTCTCCATCTTCATTTACCATGTCATTCACTTGCGTTGCTACCTCAAATCTCCCACTCGAAGTAAGTGGGACCTGACTATCATTGTCATCATGCTCCATTTCAACCATGGCTTCGTCTGTTTTGATTTCCTAAGCGTTGGAAATTCGTCCTCAAGGAATGTAACGTCTCATGTTCGACCACAGCACCATTATCCCAAGCTAATTTAAACATGTATCCTCTAATAGTAGTTGTAGTAGTCTTGATTTGAATACTTGTTTAATGCGCAAATTAATGTCGCATGATGATAAGCTTTACCTCGTTATCATTCCTTTTAGCTTTTATGGCGTCGTGTTTAACTGATATTATTGGAACATAGTTCTACATTGATGTGAGTCAACTGCTTTTCATTCCGTAGGGAACCTCAGTTGTTGAACTCTAACATTATGTTTCCAAACCATGCCTGTTGAAGTGTGTTATCGATATGAATGCCTTGCCAGACTTTTCGTTCAAGGCATTTAGTGGGAGAGTCATTTTACCGACATCATCCTTTTCATTTGCTAACTCATCTCAAAGACTTTATCCTTCTCTGAACTGTGCATTGGGTTTTCGCCTTATGCATTAGTTGATACTTTACGAGTTCGTGGCAGCCTGTGAAGCATACCTCTTTTCGTCGTATAAGTATTAAATGAGTTATACCCAAAGGGAGGCAAATGAAAAAAATTCAGCATTAATTCATTAAAACATTTCATCAATTCGTACTTTGAAACGATGTGTTTTGTCTTTCGAGGTACACGCGCGCATGGCGCTTATTACCAGGTTTAACCTATGGTATAAATCGTTTCGTTTCCAAAATTCAATTGAATTTAATCCAATCGGATTCGCACATGTTCATCATTACGGAATTTATCATATAATGGAGTACTAACAAATAAGGAAGATATCAATGCATCGAACAGCAATAATGAGATCAAACAGCTTACTGAAGATGGATAATCAATACTCGGTCCAAGAATTTGTTGTTAAATTACGGGGAGTAATCACTATGGATACTTAAAACAAGGTACATGCTAGTAATCAGAATTACGCAGCGGAAGATTCGCACATACCTTTAAGATGATCCGTAGACCCAAGATCTTCTCTGGTGGGAGTTCACGATTCTCCAGTCGGGACCTGTAGAGGTTCTTGTTAGAGAAGCCCTACGTGTTGCAAGCTCCACAACAAAGCCTCTGATCGATTCTTGGCACGGGGACAGATCTCTGGAGTGTTTGCTTGGAAAGAAAATTGGCACACCCTTGGTGTAGTGAAGGGTTCGGCCGAAACTAGTTGTTGTGGGGTTGAGGGTTTTTCTCTCTAAAACACTCTAATTAGGGAATTGTGATTTTTAACCCCTAACACCTCTTATTTATAGGAGGAGTAAAGTGGACAAAAGAACACTTACCCTCCTTATAATTTCGGCCGGCCATTAGTATAGGGAGGCCCAATTTTGGGCCTCTCATGTCAATTGAGATTTGGGTCTAGCCCAATTACCCTAATATGACATTTACCCAAGTTCATTAGGTAAACTATACATATTATGGGCTACAAATTACGACGCCCATCACCATATGCTTACAACTCTCACTCGTCGGAATGGGAGGGTGCCTGTTAATGTATCGTCGTCCAAATCTGCATAAACATTTCACTCCTTCGATCTGCTCCTTGCTTCCGAATAGTTCATACGAGGTTTGCCGTGCGACCGGCGGATACGACAGGCATCGTGCTACTCATCTGTTAGGTGTATTGTAGCCCCCGCGGAACATTGATTCCTTTTTCTCCAATCAACCTGTTATAAATAACATTTATATTGTACCACGTTGTATCCTAGATCAACTGTTAATTCTTCTTTTGCCTAGTTTCCACATAGGAACACTCCTTCAAGGCACCCGTACAAGTATTCACAACCTTCAACTAATATCCGGTTGGTGGCCACATAGTGAATACAAGAGTCGGTGAATTACAGGTGAACTTGACCATCCCCATCGTTCATATCCTTAGTCAGAGCCAACCGGTTTCCAAAGACGTAGTCACTGGGCCTTTTTGTTCAGCACTACGCTCGTACGCCGGGAAGCGAGCATTGGGCCTGACCTTAGATATGAGTTCCGAGTCCGTGATGATACTTTAGGTGCCTCTTCATAAGGCTCCTGGGACCAATCACACGCTCGAGGTGATGAAGTTTGCGCCTGCCATAATCACGAGGATTCCCTTCTAGCACAACCGAGCTGTGACCCTATGGTCGAACGTGGCACGCGTAGTATAAAGCACGCGTTGATAGCATACTCGAACCTTCTGGGTTGATAGGAAAGGGATATGTCAATCATGCTATCACAGATTCTCATATGGCCCAAAATGTGGTTAATTGACGAACGAAGTTCATCACAGTGATATGCAAAATGAAGATCACGTCGAGTTACTTCGAAACTAGATAATCGTCTTGATTAATCAGGTTTACCTCCCTCTACTGCAAGACAACCGTACCTGTGTGACGAGGTAAGGCCCACATTCGACATAGTTTTGGCAGATGATTGCGTCCTTCTACGACTTAGTTTATAGATCGTAAATCTGATGTAATCAAAACATTATGACGTCGATTGATCAAAAACTCAGTTGCAATTCTTTCGCTTACAAAATGTAACTTTCTAATATCAAAATGTTATCACAGATACATGCCATTTCTAAACCCCACGCAATCCAAGCAGTTTTACATGCTTTTCGAATTTCTCCCTGCGTAGTGGTTTTGTTAATGGGTCTGTTACCAAGTTATTGGTGGGCAAGTATTCCATAGTCATAATATTGTCTACCACCACAAATTTAGCATTAAATAGTTCATATCAATGTGTTTGGTCCTACTATGGTACTTCGGATTCTTAACTGCTGCAATGGCTGCTTGACTGTCAGAGAAGACCTTCACAGGTTTATTCTTGACATTGCCACCAAGCAGTGCAGTTAGAAGCCTTTTAAGCCAAACCGCTTTCTGTGCATTCTTAGAGAGAGCTACGAATTCTGATTCCATCGTAGACAGCGCGACTTAGGTTGCTTCTTGTTCGTCCATGAAATGGCGACATTAGCAAGGAGGATTGCTCCTATTGGATATATACATGGTGCATATATGTGTATATGCACCATGTATATATCCAATAGCTCCTCCTGTGGTGGACTTATGATCATTCGGATTGCCACCACGGTCGGCGTTAATGTAATCGGTCAATTCTAACTTCCTGCCCTCATAGCACAGTTCGTAGTCGGCAGTACCTTTTCAGATAACGAGTTACTCGTTTTATAGTCTTTAAATGTTGATGGCCAGGATCTGATAGGAAACGTGCTACTAGGCCCACGGCGTAACAGATATCCTAACGGGTGAATTGCATGGCGTACATCAAACTACCAACCATGCTTAAATACTCCGCACCCTTCATATGTTCACGCTCTGCCAGGTTCTTGGGGCCGTCACGTTTTGACAGTGCGCACCCAAACAACATTGACGTTTTCACGGATTTTTGCATCCTGTAATCTGAATCCTCTCAACAATCTGTTGATCAAGATTCTTGAGATAGACATAATCTCCGGGTAGCGCGATCTCTGGCAGTTTAGTGCCTAAGATATACGTGACCTCTCCCATGTCTCTCATCTCAAATAAAAACGCCAATCAGGACTTTGACTTATTCGTAAAACTCACGTCGTTTACAGCAATAAGTATGTCGTCCACGCATAAGGTTTAGATGACATAATTAGACCTAGAGGTCTTATAATACACACACGGATCCTTGTGATAAACTCACAGATCCGTTTCCTACGATTTCCTCGTGGAATCTGCGGTACCAATGCTGAGGCGACTGTTTATGACCGTAGATGGACCTTTGGAGTTTACGAACTCTACGTTCGTTACCAGGAGTAATGAAACCCTATGGTTGCTCCATGTGGATCTCTTCCTCCAGGTTTCCGAGAAGGAATGCGGTCTTAATACTCGTTTGGTGAGGTTCAAAATCGAGACCTACGACCAGGACCATAATACGGTCCGTGAAGTTGGTACAGGCTTTCGTAATAAGTCGAGCTTTGTATCGTTCGACCTTTTTCCATCAGTGGTGAGCCTTCTTTCAGGAGCCACCGTATCCTTATGCCCCTGTTTTTAGCAGGTAAATCAACTACAGACTATAATGGCTTTCATTTAGGCGATCTCTCTCATTTATTATTTTCTTCCATTTCTCCACTTGAGGTCTTTCCAATGCAGTGCAACAGTTGTTAGAGTGAGAACATTACTCTTCTAGATGGGGTACCTCTTTCGAGAAGTTCGACGCCTTTGACTTTCGTCTATGCTTGATTATCCTGTCTTTGAGTCTTAACGTCTCTCCCACTCAGAATAATGCCTCTTGTCCGAGCATTTCTTCCAATTGGGATCAATTCTTCCAATCGAGATGATGCGTCTTATCGGAGCATCACTTCTATTGGTATAAGAAGAGTGCTTTAACCATAACCGACAACTTTCCTTATACGACTTCTCGGTCTCAGAATTTTACTTCCAAGATGAATTCCTTGATCACTAGGATCTGGAACCAAGTTTTTCGAATCACTCCCACTGGGAACAATGGGTAGTATAGGTAATTGTGGCATCCCTGGTTTAGCATCACGATAATCATGTTCAAATTGATTCGTCCAAACAACAACAGTGATTACTTGTAGTAGGTGTTTAGACCTTCTACTGGATTTATTATGAAAATGTTCCCATTATCATTTACCATGTCATTCACTTGAGTTGCTGGTTCAAATCTCTCTCCCACTCGAATTAAGTAGGACCTGATGTCAGTAATATACTCTTCTGTTTGATCAAGACTCATTGTACTGAAAACGTCAATGCATCGGAAAATTTGTCCTCAATTATGTAATGTCACATGTTCGACCACGGTACCATGTCATTAAGCTGTAAACATGCATTTTCAAAGAGTATTTAACATACTCTTGTCCAAAATATGTGTTTAATGCGCAAATTAATGCCGCATGGTGATATGATTTAATTCATTATCACTCTTCAGCCTATTATGGCAGCGTGTCTTACCAATTACAATGGAACATAGTTTTCCACTAATGTGAATAATTTTCTCATCATCCCATAGGGAACGTGTAACGAAATGACTAAAACAGTTATGTTTACAAACTATGCTTATAGAGGTGTGTCATTTGATTTGAATGCTTAGCCTGACTTATCGTTCAAGGCGTACGGAAGGAAAATCGTGTAACCGACTTCATCTTTCTTCGTTTGCTAACTTATTTAAGAGATTTTATCCCATCTCCGAACTGAGCATTTTAGGTTTTCACCTTATGCGTCAGTCGATACTTTTACAAGGTCGTAGTAGCTTTCGAAGCCTACTTCCTACCGATGAAAATGTTATCAATAAGTTATTTCCGAAGGAATGCAACGAAAATTCAGCACATCATCATTTTAAACATTTCATTATTAAACTCATACTTTGAAACGATGTGTTCCTCTTTCGAGGTCCACTTGCGCGAAGCGCAACTTACCCCAGTTTAACCTTTGGTTAAGTCGTTTAATTTCTGAATTTAATATAATTTAATCTAATCGGTTTCTCACATGATTATCATCACAAATCATTTCATTCAATGGAGTAATAATAAAGAAAGAGTTTTAATCGGTTAATTCTTAGAGCAACGCAATCGATGGACTTAATGGCATAATCTAGTCCATAGATTTAGATGTAGGAGAAAATGTATGGATTTGCTTGATTCTGTCATTTATGATGTCATTTTCATTTTGGTTAATTACTTATTTCGGATCGATCCCGTTTTTAACCGAGTCGATTAATCTTGATAAGCA
The DNA here is from genome assembly GCA_036873135.1 of Clarkia xantiana subsp. parviflora. Taxonomy (NCBI): domain Eukaryota; kingdom Viridiplantae; phylum Streptophyta; class Magnoliopsida; order Myrtales; family Onagraceae; genus Clarkia; species Clarkia xantiana. Next base: position 45,254,931 of record JAPTYO010000004.1, read on the forward strand.
GAACTCTTTTCGAATCGAAAGGTAACTACTTTATTCAATGAAACCGAATCAATGTATTCCGAAATCATAAATTAAACAAATAGAAAAACCAACACTGAACAATACTGGGGTCTCAGATCTCAAATTCAAAGCAGACATGAAGTTTGATTGACTAGTTGTCTTAACCGAAATGTACCTAAAAGGTAATGATATCATGGTGAGTAAAGCACCTGATCATCGTTTAGACTTCTTTTTGCTGGGGGTTGCCAAGCATTTCAGCATACCGATGAATCTTTCATCGAATGCCTCAGGCTCCTTTGGAAAATTTCCTTCTCTCTCATGTGTTTCGAATAGGTCTATCGTCGTCTTGATCGATTTGATCAAACGCGTCAGGCCTTTCTTGTTAACAAACCATGAAAGAGGAAACATTCTCATTACCTTCTGAGCCCGAGTCAGAATACTGAAGAATACTGAAGTCATCACTGCATAGAATACTGAAGTATTCCGCCATTAAGGCTCTAGCATCAGCGGCTTTACCCTTACCGAAGCGAAGGTATATGGCACACCAAAGATGCAATACGCCGAGTTGTGTAAACTCTTCTTCTGCTTAAGTTGACAGCTGCGAGAGGATCAACTCTCGTGCATTACAATCATTCCTCAACCTTTTCTGTTGTTGCTTTCATGTGGGTTTTTGTATTCGTCCAAGCTCAGCCTATCCGCCGTCGGATTGACCAAATCGTCAAGATTCGCAGCGATCGAAAGATCCATAACATTATCTCTCCTTGCATCGTAATCCATGCCTTCCAGATTGTGTGGTTCGTAGAACTGTACCGGGTCAGCCATGAAAACTAACACATTGATGGTTATGCAAAATTAGGTAGACAATAACATCTTGAGAAAGAATTGCATACATTAGATATCTATTAAGATTGAATCCGACAAATAATGATTCCTTAGTCATCTAAACCAACCGACCACCAGTAAACCAATGGAAGATGGTTGTGAAAGAGTTCACATTACCGCCGTTTTCAATCCAATAGACCAGTCTTTTAAAACGGTTTTTAATCGCAAATTAACGGAACGAGAATTTTAAAACACCCGTAACTGATCTTGGCTTTCCCAAGGCCTTTTTTATTTTGGAAAAATATTCCGATGAATTCATTCATGCATATATAATTCTACCAACCATGTAAATTATCATACGTAAGTAACATTCATCAAACAAACCACATTCATGCTTACGCGTCATGCGTCTAATGTTCCGAGGAACTCATTCTTGCATACATAATTTTACTTCCATGTAAATTATCAAATGCAACTACATCCTCAACATTCTAGCATACGTGTCAAACATGAAAATTCCACAACAATCATACATATTTGGCGACTGGTTTTCGGTTTTAAAATAATTTTAAACATTAGGGTCTGATTTGCAATTCATGCTTATATTCAGTAATGCAACATTCTAGACATGATCCTAGGCATTTCCAACCATTACAGCATGTCTATCCTAGTGCGCATTCCATGTATTTAACCAGGGCTCCGCCCACAACATGCAATATCCAGCTAGCTTGACTAAGTCAAGACAACATTTCTAATCATGTATTAATATATATTGAATAATAAAAATTGCAATTCAACCCTCTAATTAATCCAGTCCCAAAAACATGTATCTCTGAGATCCATCCCCATAATCGAAACAAGGCATAAATGTTAGCAATCCTATGAGCATTGTGTAGTCCATTTAGAAGTTCAAAAACATTTGGATTTTAAAACATGACCACCCTATTTTATTTAATTGACTTGATTTCGGTTTTGAAAATCATTTCTATTCAGTCAATTTCGATCCGGTTTGGTCTGGTTCAGTCAGGTCTGAAAATCCGGTTCGGGTCCGGTTCAGATAAATCTGGTTCAGTTCAGTTTGGTTTAAAATATGGTTCGGCCGGTCTTAATTTTAAAAGTTGGTTCAGTCCGAACCGGTCCAATAAAATAGGGTTTGGTTCGGTTCAACACACAAAAATCGGTCCGGTTTGATCCACTTAATTACCCCGGTTTGACCCGACTCGACTAGGTCGAACCGATTGAGAAAATACGGCTCGATTTAAATTTGTCCCGGCTTGATATATTGGACCGGCCCAATAATTAAATTCAAAAGGTTGCGCCTAAATGTTTACTTGTGGCCTAAGTAGGATTTTAAAGTCCAAAAATGTTTAACTTAGCCACCAAGTAACATCAATTATATAAAATAATTTCCAATATTAAATATATATATATATATAAATTTCGGACCCTATTAAACATATATATATATATAATTATTGCTAAGATTCTATTTATAAGATTAAAATCAATCAACAATATATATATATATATATATATGTAAAAATCGACACAATATATAATATATATATTTATTTATTGTCAATATCATAAATAAGGTAACAAATATACTGACAATATATTTTCTCAATCTTTTAGGTAATAAAATCTACCAATAATATCTTTAACCATATTAAATATTTAGATATATTGATAGTTATATATATATATATATTTCTATATATTAATGTGAATCTATCCTAATGTTCCCAATTATAGATATATTGTTACCTTGATTAAAAATTAAAATATGGTTAACTATATACTTTTAAAAATTTCGGCCGAAATATGTCCTTTGGTGATTAATAAATTTAAAATTTTTACCTTGTAATTCACCTAGGGTTTCGACACAAACACTAAAATTGGGAACAAGTGGTCAAATTTTAATAAGATCTACAATCCAATGTTCGATTTTGATAAATATTATACTTTTCTTGAAGATCATGAACATCAATTTTACCAAGAACATCATGAAAATTTCGGTTTTTACCAACAATCATAAAAAATCGAAAATTTCGAAATTTTAATTTTAATTTTCGGTTTTCAATTCAAGTTTTCAAGAACACCAATTTATCAAAATCATGAACTCCTTACAAAGGCTCTAATACCACAGTTAGATTACGTGGAGTAATCACCACGGATACTTGAAACAAGGTACATGCTAGTAATCGGAATTACGCAGCGGAAGATTTGCACATACCTTTAAGATGATCCGTAGGCCCAAGATCTTCTCTGGAGGGAGTTCAAGATTCTCCGGTCGGGACCCGTAGAGGTTCTTGTTAGATTCTTGGCACGGGGACAGATCTCTGGAGTGTTTGCTTGGAAAGCAAACTGGAACACCCTTGGTGTAGTGAAGGTTCGGCCGAAACTAGGTGTTGTGGTGTTGAGGGTTTTTCTCTCTAAGACACTCCATTGAGGGAATTGTGATTTTTAACCCTAACAATCCCCCTAACACCTCTTATTTATAGGAGGAGTAAAGTGGACAAAAGTCCACTTTACCCTCCTTATAATTTCGGCCGGCCATTAGTATAGGGAGGACCCAATTTTGGGCCTCTCATGTCAATTGGGATTTGGGTATAGCCCAATTACCCTAATGTGACATTTACCCAAGTTCATTAGGTAAACTATACATATTATGGGCTACCAATTACGGCGCCCATCACCATATGCTTACATTTGTTACATGCTTAAAAATTAAATGGTTCCTATGTTTGAAGGAACTTATTATCAATGAGTATTTTAAACTGAAAAATTGAAAAGTTCTAGCAAGTAAAGATAAAAACTTTCGTCTAATCTTTATTTTTCTGGGGCATCCTCCTTCAGTTCTGCGTCGATTCTGCTTCTCGGTTCTGTAATTCAAAAAGAGTAAATTGAATTACTCTCGAGTAAGAAGAATCCAAGGAGAATTTATGACTTTCATCATTATTTCTTAGTGCGTACCTTGGGAGGATTGGTATAGACAGCAGCCAGGTGGCCTTTTACACAACACCTGAAACACGTTCGAGATTCCCTCTCTACGTGTCTGTTTTGCTTGCCTTTTCTTGCCACCAAATTGCTTGCGTATAAACTTTCTCTGAGGTTTCAGAGTCATAGACTTGTCAGCTTTGTTCTGAAGGCCTTTGCCTTTCCTCTTACGCTTACCCTTTTACTCAACTGGTATGCAGGATGAAATATGCATTTCCACTCTAAGCTTTTCATCCCTGAGACGATCCTCCTCCAGCTCGAGATGAACTTGCACTTTCTCGAGGTTATCGAGTTGAGTGGCATGGGTAAGGTGCATTTTCATGCTATTCCAAGAGTCAGGCAAAGAACGGATCACACATTGGACTTTTGTTCCTCATAGAGGATTTCTCCTGCCTCCTTGAGTTCAGCAAGCATGTTAGACATATTTCTAATATGCTCCTTCATCGTATGCTTTGGAATTATCTTATAGGAGTCTAAAGCGATGTTTAACGACAGCTTCTGTGTTGTGTATACACCAAACCCTGCCTTCAGACCATCCCACAGGTCCATGGCAGACTCCAGGTTATCATACCCGTAGAGTATGTCGTCTTCCGGCATCGACAACAAGGCAGAACGGATTTCCTGATCCTTAACATCCTATTCATCATGAAATTCCTTCTGATCAGCATGTTTTGTAGTCAGATGCTCCAAACCCTCATTTTAGTAATTACCATCTTTGCGCGCATGTTCCTGATCTTATAATTATTGTTATATTTTCAGTCTAACTCCCTTGTTCATTTGGGAGATGACATTGCTGATCGCAGCCATTGATAGTAACACATTGATAATCATGCACAATCAGGGAGACAATAACATTTTGAGAAAGAATTGCATACATCAGATATCTATTAAGATAGAATACGAAAAATAATGATTCCTCAGCCATCTAAACCAACCGACCGCCAGTAAACCGAGGGAAGGGGGTTGTGAAAGAGTTCACATTATCGTCGTCTTCGATCCAGTAGATCAGTCTTTTAAAACGGTTTTGATCGCAAATTATAGGAACAAGAATTTAAAAATAGGTATACCCGATCTTGGCTTTCCCAAGGCCTTTTTTTTGAAAAAAAATATTCCGATGAATTTACACATGCATACACAATTCTACTTCACAAGCAAATCATCATAGCAAACCAAATTCATCATCCAAACCACACATCATGCATACGCGTCATGCGTCTAATGTTCCGAGGAACTCATGCTAGCATATACATAATTCTACTTTCTTAGTAAACTATTACATGCGGCTACATCCTCAACATTCATGCATACGTGTCATACATAAAGTACCTCCATTGAGGAACTTGAGAGAAACCCTCTCGCCCCTTAATACGTGTCACACACGTTAGGCCCATTAACGACGACTAAACGGCGAAGTAGGCCCACTGGGCCCCAAAAGAGGCTTAGAAGACCCATACGAGGGGACCCGACAAGGTCGGTCCCGATATATGAGCTGAACGCCCCCGACGATATGCCTTTAAGTAGGCCCCGACGATATGCCTTTAAGGAGGCCCCGATGATATGCCTTTAAGTAGGCCCCGATGATATGCCTTTGAGTAGGCCCCGATATTGAATCCCTGAGAATACTGGCCCTGTCCCGATGACGAGGGGCCCTGAGCGGTGACCAAAGGAGATAACTCTGGAGTCCCCGAAATCCGTCGGGACTTGCCACCAGAGAATGAGGCCGAGAAACACGCCCACTATCAACATAGTGGGGAAGTGGCCTGAAAAGACGGAACGTGGGCAAGTGGCCGAGATAAACGGAACGTGGGCTAACTGCCCCCAGCAGTTATCGCAGCAGGTAACTGGGGTAACTCCTCTCCTATATATAAAGGAAGGAGTTACCTCAGGATTGATACGTTCATACATACACATACTGACACTTGCTTTCCTACATCGAGATACTCATTTAAGCATCGGAGAGGGATTCTGGGTCACCGCCTGGTCTATCCCCTTCTTGCAGGATTACTTGGAGCGAAGGAGTTCAGACTTCCGTCAAGAACGTACCGGAGTTCCAACCGTGATCCAACATTGGCGCCGTCTGTGGGAATCGTAACAAAAAGCAAAGATAGCTTCTACCCAATCGATGGCTGGCAAGCAGAAGAAGAAGCAAGGACAATCCGGCGGTTCCCGCCATCCTGCTGGAACTCTGAATTCAGGGCCGCCGGAGCGCACTGTTGATCGGAATGATCCTCCCCTGCTGTTTCCCAAACAGGGGGGCATCATGATTGTTGGATCACGGGCGAAGCTCTGTTACGTCCTTGACGGAAAGCTTGGACTTCTGGGCTCCGCGTAATCCTGCAAAAGGGGATGACCTGGGTGGTGACCCAGAATCCCTCTCCAATGCTTAAATGAGTATATGATCAATGGGGTGGCAGCAGTAATCTAAGTGCGTATTAGATTATTATCTTTTATGAGGTAACTTCCTCCTTTATATAAGAAGGGAAGTTACTCAGTTACCTGTGACCGTGATTGGCCGTTTTGCCCATGATTTCGTATATCTCGCCACGATTCCGTATATCTCGTTCAGGATTCCATTTATCTCGCCCCACGCTCCGCGTATCTTGCCCACTCTCCGAGTATCTCGGGCACGCCCTGCGTATTTCGGGGGAGTTTATCTATATCTTTAACCGTCTTCCCACTACTCTATCTAGTAGGCGGGTTCCTCGGTCTTATCCTCTGATCACAAGTCCCAACTCTTGTCGGGGACTCCAGAGTGGTTTCATTCTAGGTCACCACCCAGGACCCTTTGTCTCACGAGACGGGTCCAGCCTCCGCGGGGCTTTATTATCGGGGCCTTCACTAAAGCATATCGGGGCCTTTACTAAGGCATATCGGGTCTGCTCAGAGGCTTCTCGTCGGGAGCCTTCAGCTCATATATCGGGACCGCTTAAGTCGGGACCCTTCATGCTGGGCCTCTGAGCCTTCCAGGCTTTTTACGAGGCCCACTGGACCTACTCGCCGTCCATTGGCTGTTAACGGGGCTAACGATTACATCGGAACCCATCATTTGCCCCCAAGACATGGGGGACTTTTAGTTCGTCGTGTCTTCCATTTTCAGACCTTTCGACCTCATCGTCGGAGGCTTTTATGTCCATACCTCCTGATATTGCCATCGGAGGCTTTTATCTTCAGGCCTCTTGATACCTCAATCAGAGGCTTTTTTCTTGCGTGCAATTTTCGTATGACAGAGTTTCTCACTTATGACTGTCTTGGGCCCACTGGACTTTGTGGGCAGTTGCCAAATCCGAGGAGACTCCTCGGTTACTCCACCACTTAAGATTTCTCGTCCATGCCGTTCAAGGCGATTTCATACGTCTCTCGCGACGTTTTTCTCGGGACTTCACCACTTAAGGCTTCTCGTCCATGCCCTTCAAGGCGATTTCATACGTCTCTCGCGACGTTTTTCTCGGGACTTCACCACTTAAGGCTTCTCGTCCATATCATTTAATGTAACTTCGTATGTCTTTCGCGACATTTTCCTCGGGACTTTACCACTTAAGGTTTCTCATCCGTGCCTTTCAAGGCAATTTTGTACATCACTTAAGATGATTTTTCGCACCCATTAAGGCTTTTATCGCGCCATTTCTAGACGACTTAATTGTACCCCTTAGGGCTTTTACCGCGTCATTCCAGACGACTTAATCGTACCCTTTAAGGCTTTTTGCTGCATCATATAGACGGCTTATGCGGACCCGTTAGGGCTTTTTCATACCCTCTAGGGCTTTTTGCCGCATCATATAGACGACTTACGCGGACCCGTTAGGGCTTTTTCGTACCTAGGCTTTTGGTTCTATCATAAAGACGACTTACTCATACCCCGTAGGGCTTTTGTCCGTACCTCGAAAGGCTTTTGGTTGCATCATAAAGACGACTTACTCATACCTCGTAAGGCTTTTGTTCGTACCTCGAAAGGCTTTTTATCGCGCCATAAAGGCGACTTAATCGTACCTCGTAAGGCTTTTGTTCGTACCTCGAAAGGCTTTTTATCGCGCCATAAAGGCGACTTACTCGTACCTCGTAAGGCTTTTTATCGCGCCATAAAGGCGACTTACTCGTACCTCGGAAGGCTTTAATCGCGTCGTCGGATCAATCGATAGATAACTTGCGCCATTCGCGGCGACTTAACATCACGCACCACTTAAGGCGACTTAGGATCAGACATGGTACTTCTTCAAGTGTGCGCCACTGAAAGAATGTTTCAACGTCTTGCCATCCAGGTCTTCTAACTTGTACGCATTCAGGGCTGGCATCCCTACGATCTTGTAAGGTCCCTCCCATTTCGGTGACAACTTGTTGATCCGATCTTGATAGACGAACTCATTCCTCCGCCAAACAAGTTCTCAAACGAAGAATTGTCGGGACTTGACCCGTCTATTATAGTACCTGGCTGTTGCCAGACGCATCTGAGCCTGAACTTCATCAGCCTTCCGCCTTTTCTCTTCAAGCAAGTCCAAGTCCAGACGTCTCATTTCTTCGTTCATTAGAGGCTCATAATACCTCATGCGATGGGACGCCACCGCTATCTCCACGGGAGCAACTGCCTCTGTGCCATAAACAAGGCCAAACGGAGTCTCCCCCGTCGATTGCTTGGGTGTTGTTCTAACAGCCCACAACACGTTTTCAAGCTCATCTAGCCAATGACCCTGCAAGGCATAGACCCTCTTCTTCAAGCCATCCATTACGATCTTGTTGGCTGATTCCACTTGCCCATTTGTTTGAGCGTGGTGGACCGAAGCTGTCCGATGCTCAATGTTCAGCGGTTCCAGATACTCCTTCAACTGAGCCCCATTGAACGGAGGACCATTATCGCTGATCAACACTTGAGGAACCCCGTACCGGGATACGATTTGAGTCTGGAGAAACTTGACGATCTGTTGCCCCGTCGTCTTGGCCAACGCCTTAGCCTCTATCCACTTCGAAAAGTAATCAATGGCTACAAGTAAGTACTTGCACTGACCTTTCGCTTGTGGAAGGGGTCCCACCAAGTCAATGCCCCACTGCGCAAAGGGCCAAGCACTCTTGATGGACATCAAGTTCGCGGCGGGAGCCACGATATTCGGAGCGTACCTCTGGCACGCATCACAAGATTGGACCAACGCTATCGCTTCCTTGTTCATCGAAGGCCAGTAGTAGCCTAAATTCAGCGCCTTCCTCACAATGGATCGGGCCCCTTCATGACAGGCCGCGACTCCCTCGTGTAGCTCTCTTAGGATCCGATTCGTATCAGGCTCCGCCACACATTTCAGAAAAGGCTTCACATGCCCCCTCTTGTACAACTGGTTGTCTACCATCACGTAGTTGCTCACGATCCGACGCAACCTAACAACTGCCACTTCATCGTCGGGGAGTGCCCCCGTAGTCAGGTATGTGACTATCGGGGTCATCCAGGTGGGTTTCTCTTCTTCCTCCGATCCTGCTTCAATAGCGCAAACCTCTGACGGATCGATGGTTGAGATAATTACTCTTTCCAGAAAGTGTACCTTCCGATTCTCCTCGGGGGCCACTCCCAGAGCAAACTTGCTTAAGGCGTCTGCCTCCGCATTTTCTTCCCTCGAGATTGCCTTGATATCGAAGCTTTTGAAGCTTCCCTTCAAAGTCTGCACCTCGTGCAAATACTTCCTCATTGTCGGGCTCTTGGCTTCATAGTTCCCCTGGACTTGATTCACGATCAAGCTGGCATCACACTTCACTTTTAAATGGTCGACTCCTGTACCCTTGGCAATTTTAAGGCCCGTGATGAGAGCCTCGTACTCCGCTTCATTGTTGGTGGCCCTAAACGTCAAGGCCAAGGCGTATCGCAGGGGCTTGCCTCCACCGGGCGGTATCAATACGAATCCTGCCCCGATCCTTCTACACTCGATGAACCATCAGTGTACATCTCCCAAGTGTTCTCCTCTTTTGGCTGTTCTGGCTGTTCTGCTATCGGGACCTCCATGGTTGCCCCCTCTGGGGGACCCGCTTCTTCCAGATCGGGTGCCGTAGACTCAGCTATAAAATCCGCCAATGCCTGGCCCTTAATAGCAGTTCTTGGAGCAAAATGAATACGGAGCTCCGTAAGCTCGATGGCCCATTTCACCAATTTCCCCGACGCCTCCGGTCGGTTCAAAAAGTGCTTCAAGGGCTGATTAGTTAACACCGTAACCTCGTGGGTATGGAAGTAAGGTCGTAGCTTTCGAGCGGCAACAATCAACGCAAAGAGATACTTCTCAATAGCGGGATAATTCATTTCAGATTTGGAAAACGCCTTGCTTACATAATAGACAGGCACTTGGTTGCCCTTGACAATCTTTATTAAAACAGAACTAACAGCAACTTCAGAAACAACCAAATAGAGATAAAGCGGCTCGCCTGGAACCGGTATCGCCAACGGCGGAAGGGTACGGAGGTGCTGCTTGAGTGCTTGGAATGCCTCCTCGTACTTGTCGGACCATTCAAACTTCTTGTGGGCCCTTAGCACATAAAAAAATGGTATGGCTCTGTCACTCGCCTTGGATAAGAATCGATTCATCGCGGCCAACCGGCCATTCAACACTTGAACCTCCCGATGAGTCTTCGGAGACTGCATCTCCTCGATTGCTCGCAGCTTCTCGGGATTCACCTCGATTCCTCTCTGGCTCACCATGAACCCTAGGAATTTCCCCGAGTTCACCTCGAAAGCGCACTTGTCCGGATTCAAACGAACCTGATGAAACTTCATCCGCTCAAACGCCGCCGCCAAGTTTTGGACATGATCTCCTGCCTGTCGGGGCTTCACCAGCATGTCATCCACATAAGCCTTTATGGTCTTTCCCAGCATGTCCCCGAACAACTTGTTCACCATCCTCTGGTAAGTTGCTCCAGCATTGATCAATCCGAAGGGCATCGCGTCGTAGTGATAGACGTCACTATCAGCATAGAAGGCTGTATGGGGGGCATCTTCCTTCGCCATCTTGATCTGGTTGTAACCCGAATAGGCATCCATGAATCTTAGCAGCTCATGTCCCGACGTGGCATCAACCAACTGGTCAATCCTTGGGAGTGGATAGCAATCCTTCGGGCAGGCCTTGTTCAAGTCGCGGAAATCGACACACATCCGCCACTTTCCATTACTCTTTCGCACCAGGACTGGGTTAGCGACCCAAGTCTGGAATCAGAGCTCCTTGATGAAACCAGCGTCGAGCAGTCTGCCCACCTCCTGCTGGATCGCGATCCTCTTATCCGCGCCCATCGGACGCCTCCTCTGCGCGATAGGCTTGATCGCGGGATCAATCTTTAGCTCGTGCACTATCACGTCGGGGCTGATTCCTGGCATATCGCTCGGGGACCAGGAAAACAGCTCTTTGAACTCCTTTAGGAGCTCGATCAATTCTCGGGCTCTTTCCTCCGACAGAGTGGACCCGATCTTTACCTTTCTTTGAGGTCCATCAATCTCGACCTCCTTCAGATCCTCCATGGGGGCGGGACGCCCAAACTCTTCTCGAGGATCGGCATCAGTCTGCAGGACAGCCATGGCTTCCCTCCTTCTCCTTCGGGTGGCGTTGACATAACACTTTCGTGACGCCACTTGGTCACCTTTGACCTCTCCGACCCCATTGTCAGTCGGGAACTTCATCTTCTGGTGGACGGTTGAAGCAACTGCCATGAGAGGGTTGATGGTGGTCCTCCCGATAATAGTGTTATACGTTCCCGCCGATTCTACCACGACGAAATCCACGTTCCGCCGTTCCATCTTCCAGCCACTACCAAACTCCACCGGTAAGGTAATCATTCCCAACGGATAGGAAGTAGATCCAGAGAATCCTACCATCGGGAAGTTCACCTGCGTCAGGTCCTTCTTCGTCTTTCCCATGGCCTCCAGGGCGTCCATAAAAAGAATGTCGGAGGAGCTCCCTCCGTCTATCAGGATCCGCTTCATCTCGAATCCATCCACGTCCAGGGTCACGACCAGGGCATCATCGTGGGGGCTCTCCACGCCTATCAAATCCTCCGCCGAGAAAGAAATTACCCCTTTATAGTCCACGACCGGGACCTCTTTCCTAACACCACAGCAGCAGAGATGCGGGAAGCGTAATTCTCCCGAGAAGCGGAGGTGTCACCTCCCGCTGCCATTCCTCCGTGAATGACGTTAATGGTCCCCCGCCTCTCCTTACGGGCACCAGAACCAGAGGCTTCCGGCTCAACCTTCTTCTTCTTTGGAGACCGATCGCGAGACTTGGAACGGGACCGTGACCGAGTCTTGGAACGGGATCGGCACCTTCCCCTTCCGACGAACTCCTTAAGCTTCCCCTTCTGGATCAGCTTCTCTATCTCCTTCTTCAGCTTCCCGACAGTTATCTGTGTCGTGACCATTGGCTCGATGGTACCTACAGTAACGATCGGAGCGGCCTCCCAAGAACTCACCTTCTTTCCTCAGGGGGTATCGGGCGAGACCCTGTCGATCCATCACAGCCAGCACGGAGGTCATCGAGCTGTTGATGGGAACACTACGACTTTCGCGGTTATTCTTCTTCGGAGGACGCCTATCCTCCCTTCTCTCGGGGCGACCACGGTTCCTACTTCCCTCCGATTTGTCGCTCCCTTTGCGATCATCCGACAGCTTGGACGATGGCTTTCCTCTTCCCGACTTTTGAGGATCAAGCTCTCCGGCAGCAATCTTCGACTCCTGAACGTCGATTTGCTGTTTCATCGTCGCTTACAGGGCCTCCATACTCCACACAGCCTTCGCGGCTACACTGTGCATCAGATCGGAACCATATGGAGCAGTTAGATTCCGAAGGAAAGTGCGGATAGTCTCTCCCTCCGATATTTCCTCATCGATCTCCGCGGCACTGGCAGTGAATTGTTGGTAGTAATACGCCAATGATTCGTCGGATCTCTGCACCACCTGGGTCAGGGACCTCACACTCTTCAGGAGACGCCTCCGACCTTGATACTGCTTGATGAAGCGATCGTGCATATCAGCCCAGCACGTAATACTTCCTGGCGGTAGGCTGAAAAACCATGTCATGGCCCTTTCTCCCAGGGTGATCGGGAACAATGAACATATGAGGTCATCATTCGAAGTCCTACCCATACAAGCCTGGACATGTCTCTGAACACGGCGAACCGGGTCCCCTTCACCATCGTACTCCTTGATGGTCGGGATGCCTAGCCCTGGCGGGACGACGGTATCTAGCAGTCGTGGAACGAAAGGGTGAGTGGATCGGTCCCTTAGCTCCGATGTCATTTGCTTCTGGTCACCCATGCAGATGTTGACAATTTTCACCACCTGATCGGGGGTAATGGGGCCATTCAGGGGAATGGTCCTATGTTGCACTGGTCCGGGACCATCCACCACGAACTTCTCCAAGTGCGCGGGTTCCTTACCCCTATTCCTGGGCCGAACCTCTTGAACCTCCTGTTCTTCTGGAACCACCCTCGGAGGGGGTGGAGGTAGCTCTTCTCGCGGGGGCAACTCCCCTGCCCTCCTGGCAGCCTCTCTCTTGTCCAACAGAGCCTCCATGGCCGCCAAGAACATAGGAATAACATCTGCTACTGCCTTAGCTAGCTCTGAGTTTGAGGAAGAACCTACCTCCCTTCGAGGGATTTCCTCTCTGCGCACCACCGGATTTGGAGGAGCATCCACCTCCCTTCGTAGGACATCTTGCCTATTCACCGCCGTGTCTCGGACTGAGACCTCATCATCACCATGCCCCCCTGTCTGAGAAACAGCAGGGTGCTCACCTTGTTCAGCAGCATATTCCGGCAACGGGGAATTCACAGTTCCAGCAGGACGAGAACTGCCGGCCTGAACTTGCTTCTTCTTGCCACCACCGGCCATTGATCTGGTAGAAACTATATTGGCTTTTCGTTACGTTTCCCACAGACTGCGCCAATGTTGGATCACGGGCGAAGCTATGTTACGTCCTTGACGGAAAGCTTGGACTTCTGGGCTCCGCGTAATCCTGCAAAAGGGGATGACCTGGGTGGTGACCCAGAATCCCTCTCCGATGCTTAAATGAGTATATGATCAATGAGGTGGCAGCAGTAATCTAAGTGCGTATTAGATTATTATCTTTTCTGAGGTAACTTCCTCCTTTATATAAGAAGGGAAGTTACTCAGTTACCTGTGACCGTGATTGGCTCTTTTGCCCATGATTTCGCATATCTCGCCACGATTCCGTATATCTCGTTCAGGATTCCATTTATCTCGCCCCACGCTCCGCGTATCTTGCCCACTCTCCGAGTATCTCGGGCACGCTCTGCGTATTTCGGGGGAGTTTATCTATATCTTTAACCGTCTTCCCACTACTCTATAGTAGGCGGGTTCCTCGGTCTTATCCTCTGATCACAAGTCCCAAATCTTGTCGGGGACTCCAGAGTTGTCTCATTCTAGGTCACCACCCAGGACCCTTTGTCTCACGAGACGGGTCCAGCCTCCGCGGGGCTTTATTATCGGGGCCTTAACTAAGGCATATCGGGGCCTTTACTAAGGCATATTGGGACCTGCTCAGAGGCTTCTCGTCGGGAGCCTTCAGCTCATATATCGGGACCGCTCAAGTCGGGACCCTTCATGCTGGGCCTCTGAGCCTTCCAAGCTTTTCACGAGGCCCACTGGACCTACTCGCCGTCCATTAGCTGTTAACGGGGCTAACGATTACATCGGAACCCATCAATGATGATCGCGAGGATTCCATTCGAAACTCGTCGGAGAGCCGGGAAGAGATCCCGAGGAAGGACCAGGATGCCCCTACAAAGCCGGACTTGGCAAAGGCTGTGATGGATGCCATGCCAATATTCCTGGAAGCTATGGAGGCTCTCCTGGACTGAAGGGAGGTCGCCAAGAAGAAGGAGGAGGAGTTGCCTCCGCCGAGGGAGAATCGGGACGGGCAGGAGGCCCAACCCGAGCACCAGGACAAGGGCAAGGAGCCCGCTCAGTCGGAGCAGTTCGTGATTGATGGGCCTGGACCGGTGCAACATAGGACCATCCCTCTTAGTGGTCCTATCACCCCCGACCAGGTGGTGAAGATTGTGAACATCTGTATGGGAGACTAGAAGAAGATGATGTCGGAGCTGAGGGATCGATCCACTCATCCCTTTGTCCCCCGATTGGTGAACACCACTGCCCCGCCAGGACTTGGTATCCCGACAATCAAGGAGTATGATGGCGAAGGAGATCCAGTTCGCCATGTCCAGAAGCATGTCATGGCTTGTCTAGGCAGAGCCCCGAATAACGACATAGTGTGCGTTCTGTTCCCGGGCACACTTGGTGGAAGAGCCCTGACATGGTTCTTCTGCCTCCCTCCAGGGTGCATCTCTACCTGGACCCAGATGCATGATCGGTTCATCCAGCAGTACCAGGGTCGCCGACGTCTCCTGAAAAGCGCGAGGTCCCTGGCTGAGGTGGTACAGAGGCCCGATGAGTCTCTAGCGCATTACTACCAGAGGTACACAGGTACACTGCCAGCGTGGCCGAGATTGATGGGGAAATGTCGGAGGGAGAGACCATCCGCACCTTCATTCGGAACCTGACAGCACCATATGGTTCCAAACTGATGCACAGCGTGGCTGAGAAGGTTGTGTGGAACATGGAGGCATTGCAGAAGAGGGTGAAGCAACAAATCGACGAACAGGAGTCGAAGATAGCTGCCGGAGACCTTGATCCTCCGAAACTGAACAAGGGGAAACAGTCGTTCAAGCCCTTGGACGATCGAAGGAGGAAAGATAAACCCGAGAGCAGTCGGTGTCGAGGCCGTCCCGATCGGAGGGAAGACAAGCGTCCCTCGAAGTCGGACAAACGGGAGGACCGTTACACTCCTCTCATTTGTTCCATGGGTGCTGTGTTGGCGGTGATGGACCGACAGGGTATCACTAGGTACCCCCCGAAGAAGGATGGAGAGTTCATGGGAGCCCGCACCGATCGTTATTGTCGCTTTCATCGTGCCAGCGGTCACGACACCAACCATTGTCGGGAGTTGAAGAAGGAGATTGAGAAGCTGATCCAGAAGGGAAAGCTCAAGGAATTTGTGGCTCGGCGACGGAGCCGATCCCGTTCCCGGTCCCGATCGCGGTCCCGTTCCCGATCCCGCGGTCGATCCCCGAAGAAGGACAAACCTGAGTCTTCCAATGCCCGCAAGGAGAAGGGGGGGACCATTAACGTAATTCATGGGGGACTTTCTGCGGGAGGAGATACCACGGCATCTCGGGAGGTCTATGCTTCTCGAATTCCCATTGCTGTGGTGCTGGGCAAGAGGGCCCGAAATTGGACTCCTAAAGAAGAAATGGTGATTCCCTTCTCAGCGGAGGACCTGATAGGTGTGGAGACCCTGCACGATGATGCTTTGGTCGTGACCCTGAACGTGGATGGGTACGAGATGAAGCGAATCCTGATAGACAGAGGGAGCTCCTCCGACATTTTGTTCATGGATGCACTGCAGGCCATGGGGAAAACCAAGAAGGACTTGAAGCCTGCGGACTTCCCGATGGTCGGATTTTCTGGCTCTACCTCTTACCCGTTGGGGGTGATTACTTTACCGGTTGAATTCGTTAGTGGCTGGAAGTTGGAGAAGAGGAACGTGGAGTTCATGGTGGTTGAGTCCGCGGGGACTTATAATGCAATTATCAGGAGGACCACCATCAACCCGCTGGGGGCAATCGCCTCAACTGTCCATCAGAAAATGAAGTTTCCGACCGACCACGGAGTCGGGGAAGTCAAGGGCGATCAGATAGCCTCCAGGAAGTGCTACGTCAATGCCACTCGAAGGAGGAATCAGGAGGCTGTGACTGTTTTCCAGACTGATGCGGATCCCCGAGAGGATTTTGGGCATCCCGCCCCGATGGAGGATTTGAAGGAGGTCGAGATCAATGGACCTCAAAGGAAGGTGAAAATCGGGTCCGCTCGACGGCCCGAGAATTGATTGATCTGTTGAAGGAGTTTAAGGAGCTGTTTGCCTGGTCCCAGAGCGACATGCCAGGAATCAGCCCCGATGTGATTACTCATGAGCTGAAGATTGACCCCGCGATCAAGCCGGTTACAGAGAGAAGGCGCCCGATGGGTGCCGACAAGAAGATCGCGATCCAGCAGGAGGTGGGCAGGTTGCTCGATGCTGGATTTATTAAGGAGCTTCGATTCCAGACCTGGGTCGCAAACCCAGTCCTGGTGAAGAAGAGCAATGGCAATTGGCGGATGTGTGTTGATTTCCACGACCTGAACAAAGCATGCCCGAAAGATTCCTATCCGCTCCCGAGGATCGAACAACTGGTGGATGCCACATCGGGACATGAGTTGCTGAGCTTTATGGATGCCTACTCCGGCTACAATCAGATCAAGATGTCCAAGGAGGATGCCCCCCACACCGCTTTTTATTCTGATAGTGACATCTATCACTATGATGTCATGCCTTTTGGACTGATCAATGCAGGTGCAGCTTATCAGAGGATGGTGAACAAGCTGTTCGGGGATATGCTGGGAAAAACGATGGAGGCCTATGTGGACGACATGCTGGTGAAGTCCCGACAGGCCGAGGATCATGTTCACAACTTAGCCACAGCGTTTGAGCGGATGAGGCTTCATCAAGTTCGCTTGAACCCGACCAAGTGTGCCTTCGGAGTGCACTCAGGGAAGTTTCTGGGCTTCATGGTGAGCCAGAGGGGAATTGAGGTGAATCCAGAGAAGCTGAAGGCGATCGAGGAGATGAAGTCCCCGACGAACCATCAGGAGGTGCAGGTGCTGAATGGCCGATTGGCCGCGATGAATCGCTTTCTGTCCAAAGCAAGTGATCGATCCATGCCGTTATTTGAAGTGCTGAGGGCCAACAAGAAGTTTGAGTGGACTGCCAAGTGCGAAGAGGCGTTCCAGGAACTCAAGCAGCACCTCCGCACCCTCCCGCCGTTGGCGAAGCCCATTCCAGGCGAGCCACTCTATCTGTATTTGGCTGTTTCTGAATTTGCTGTTAGCTCTGTCTTAGTGAAATTCGTAGAGGGTAACCAAGTCCCCGTCTATTATGTAAGCAAGGCACTCGCCAAGTCTGAAATAAATTATCCCGCCGTTGAGAAGTATCTTTATGCGTTGATTGTTACTGCTCGGAAGCTGAGACCTTACTTCCATGCGCATGAGATTACTGTTTTGACGAATCAGCCCTTGAGACATTTTTTGAACCGACCAGATGCGTGGGGGAGAATAGTGAAGTGGGCAGTCAAACTTAGTGAGTTCCGCATTCACTTTGCCCCGAGAACGGCTATTAAGGGCCAGGCGTTGGCGGATTTCATAGCAGAGTCTACAGCCCCCGATCTAGAAGAAGCGGGTCCTGTAGAGGGGGCAACCATGGAAGTCCCGATAGCAGATCAGTCAGAACAGCCCGATAACGAAGACACTTGGGAGATGTATACCGATGGCTCCTCAAATTCAGAAGGATCGGGAGCAGGGTTTGTGCTGATACCGCCAGGCGAAGGCGAGCCTGTTTGATATGCCTTGGCCTTGACGTTTAGGGCCACCAACAATGAAGCTGAATATGAGGCTCTCATCACCGGCCTCAAGATTGCCAAAGGCACGGGAGTTGGTAACTTAAAGGTGAAGTGCGATGCTAGCCTGATTGTGAACCAAGTCCAGGGACGATACGAAGCAAAGAGCCCGATGATGAAAAAGTACCTTCGGGAGGTGCAAACCTTGAAGGAGAGTTTCAAGAGCTTCGATATTGAGGCGATCCCGAGGGAGGATAATGTGGAAGCAAATGCCCTGAGCAAGTTCGCCTTGGTGGCACCCCTCGATGAAAGTCGGAAGGTGCACTTCTTGGAGAAGGTGATCTTGTCAACCACCGATCATTCGGAGGTATGTGCCATTGAGATCGGATCGGAGGAGCCCACTTGGATGACCCCGATAGCCGCGTACCTGACCACGGGACAGTCCCCGATGATGAAGTGGCAGCTGGAAAATTACGCCGAATCGCACCCAATTATGTGATGGTGGACAATCAGCTGTATAAAAAGGGGTATTTAACTCCTTACTTAAAATGTGTGGCTGAGCCCGACACAGATCGGATCCTTAGGGAGGTGCACGAAGGATACTTGGCCTGTCATGAAGGTGCCCGATCTATCGTGAGGAAAGTGCTAAACCTGGGCTATTACTGGCCCTCGATGAATAAGGAGGCAACGATGCTAGTCCGGTCCTGTGACGCTTGCCAGAGGTACGCCCCGAATATCGTGGCTCCCGCTGCCGATCTGACGTCCATCAAGAGTGCTTGGCCCTTCGCGCAATAGGGGATCGATTTGGTGGGACCCTTTCCAGTTGCAAAAGGTCAGTGCCGATATTTAGTCGTGGCTATTGATTATTTCTCGAAGTGGATAGAAGCTAAGGCGTTGGCCAAGACAACGGGGAATCATATCCTCAGGTTCCTCCAGACCCATATCATATCCCGATACGGGATCCCCAAGGTATTGATCAGCGATAACGGCCCTCCGTTTAATGGGGCCCAGTGGAAGGAGTACCTAGAGGAACTGAAAATTGAGAATCGGACAGCCTCTGTCTGTCATGCTCAAACCAATGGACAGGTGGAGTCAGCCAACAAGATCGTGATGGATGGCCTGAAGAAGAGGGTCCATGCCTTGAAGGGAAAATGGCTGGACGAACTGGAAAATGTGCTTTGGGCTGTTAGAACAACGCCCAAACGGTCGACTGGGGAGACTCCGTTTGGCCTTGTTTATGGCACGGAAGCAGTTGCTCCCGTCGAAATAGCTGTGGCATCCCATCGGACGAGGTATTATGAACCTCTGCCGAATGATGAAATGAGGCGTCTGGACTTGGACTTGGTCGAAGAGAAGAAGCGGAGTGCCGAGGAGGCCCAGGCTCGGATGCGCTTGGCAACGGCCCGATATTATAATCGACGAGTCAAGTCTCGACGGTTCTTTGTTGGGGAACTGGTCTGGCGTCGGAACGAATTTACCCTTTTGGATCGGATCAACAAGATGTCACCAAAATGGGAAGGGCCTTATAAGGTCGTGGGGATGCCAGCTCGAAATGCGTATAGGTTGGAAGACCTCGATGGCAATGTGTTGAAGCATTCTTTCAGTGGCGAACACTTGAAGAAATGTCATGCTTGATATTAAGTCGCCTTCAGTGGTGCAAGTTGTTTATCAAAGTCGCCTTCAGTGGTGCAAGTTGTTTATCGTTTTGATTCGATGTAAACAGGTTGTGAGCCATTAATGAATAAAGAGGTTGCTTCCGATTAAATCGCCTTAAGTGGTGTGGATAAATTGCCTTAAGTGGTGTAGATAAATCGCCTTAAGTGGCGTGGTTTCGCCTTAAGTGTCGTGGTTTCGCCTTAAGTGGCGTGGTTTCGCCTTAAGTGGCACGATTAAATCGCCTTAAGTGGTGTTGATAAATTTCCTTAAGTGGCGTGATTAAATTACCTTAAGTGGTGTGATTTCCTTAAGTGGCAGCGGTACGATTAAATAGCCTTAAGTGGCGTGGGAAAAATTTCTTAAGCGACGTATCGAACCACTCTAAGTGGTATGATCAAATCGCCTTAAGTGGCGCAGGTAATTCACCTTAAGCGGTATAGCGAT
Source organism: Clarkia xantiana subsp. parviflora (assembly GCA_036873135.1). Taxonomy (NCBI): domain Eukaryota; kingdom Viridiplantae; phylum Streptophyta; class Magnoliopsida; order Myrtales; family Onagraceae; genus Clarkia; species Clarkia xantiana. The sequence goes on from JAPTYO010000004.1 coordinate 45,275,310, forward strand.
AATCGTGACCAAAAGGGATTGATATTATAAAAGCCTGAAAGGTTCACGACAAAAGAAGGAAATTACAAGGATTCGAAAATAAAGCAACTAAGCTTGATCCTTGGCAGCGTCGAGGGGAGCAGGGTCCACGAGGTCTATGGCGGAAGGCTCCGCGGTCGGAGGATCGGATCCTGGAAGATTGTCCGCGGGAGGATCGGACTCTTGGAAGTCAGCCGGTGAAGGGTCGATCATCGGGGGATCAGTTGTCGGGAGGTCTGCACTTGGAGGCTCCACCGTGCCTTCAGCACCCGCAGTCCCCTCGGGGGTGTTGGCCCCGTCGCTCTCCTCAGAAAGGTTGAAATACCTCTCCGCGAAGGGGGCGAGAGTCTGAGACTTGGTGAAGTCGATGGCACCACCATACTCCAGATGGAGCTCCTCGACAACATTAAGCAAGGTTTAAGAACGCGGGGTGTTTCCCCTTGCAGGATGCGGTTGATCCCTTCGATCCTGGCTCTCTTATCGGAGGGGATTAACTCCTTGGGAATACGCCTCCTGTATAATCGAATTGCTAATCGGAGCTGCTTACCTTCTTCGGGAGTCTGGGTGTTGAAGATCTGCTCCATCTTCTCCACCCGGGCCCGCTTGATCTGCTCCGAAGTCGGAGGTGCCGATGAGGAGGCGGCCCTCTTCGAAGACTTCCTCTTCCTCGCAGGGCGTTGGACATCATCGGTCTCCGCCTGCTTAAGCACGATATTGGTCAGCAATGATACCTTCTTAGCTGCAAAGACGAAAACGAAAGTGCAATTAGAATATTACCCAAGGAACGAGGTTGGAAGGGCCGTCGAAGAGTTGACCCCCGGAAGCAACATCAAGGAGTCGGATCCCGGTCAGAACCAGGTCCCGCTCCCCGATGGAGTTGGCATCGAGGGGAGCGAAAGAATCCCCCCAGCGGTGGAGTTGGATACAATGGAGAATCTGGAAATCCTCCTCGGAATAAGTGTGAAAAGCGGGAGGAGGGTCTGCCCCAACCTCCCATCGGGGCCATGGAATGGAGTTGTTACGGATGAAGAAGTAATTCTTCTTCCAGCCGCTGTTGTCGGGCCCCGAGTCGGTGATGAGCCCCCGACCTTTGGCGACCTTCCATGTGTCACCAGTCCAGCTACATCGGGAGAGCTGCGCCTTGCTCCACTTAGGCATCCGCGGGTAGAAGGCACAGACCCCGACATCATTGCACTTCAATCCATAGAAGGTCCGGAAAAGTCGGAGGCTATAGGGCCATTGTTGGCGGAGGCAAAGGACGCGGAAGGCATTCCACACACGGATGGCGTGGGGGGAGAAAGTAGTTGGATGTGTTTTGTAATATTCACACATCTCGATTATATCCCCAGAGAAGGGGAATCGGATCCCCGCTGATACTTGCCCGGCGGAGACAAACACCTCCCCTTCCCGGGGACGAGTGACCACAGGGTCGCCCGGGGACGAGTGACCACAGGGTCGCCCGGCACGCGAGGGCGAGGATAGGGATATCGAGGCTCCCAGGTGGAAGTGATACACCCTTCCCGGAGAGCCGCATCATAGGCGGTTTCTGAAATCTCGTTGCAAGCATAATCGAACTTGAAGGGTTTCCTCCCCCCGGAACTGGATTCACCGTCTGGAAAATGATCAGAGCAAGAAAAGGCACAGTTGATTCTTGGAAAAATCCGGGTAAGTTGATCAAGATAAAAGAAAAACTGTGCTATCAATAATATCTTTATCCCTATAATTTATATAGATATATTGATAGTTATATATATTTCTATTTATTGTGTGAGTCTATCCATATATTTCCAATTATAAATATACTGTTACCTTTAATAAAAATTAAAATATGCTAAACAATATTATGACATATTTTGGCCGAAACATAGATAACTTGGGGGCTAACAAATTTAAAATTTTACCTTGTAATTTCAATTAGGGTTCGGCCGAAACATCAAAATTGGAAACAAGTGGTCAAATTTCAAGATCAAATTTTACTAAGATCCAATGTTTGATTTTGATAAAGGTCACGTTTTTCTTGAAGATAATGAACATCAATTTACTAAGAACATCATGAAAATTTCAGCACCAACAATTGTAAAAATCGGAAATTTTAAATTTTTACTACTTAAAATTTTGGCCAACATGTTAAAATCAAGAACATCAATTTATCAAAATCATGAACTCATAACACATGCTCTGATACCACTTTTGGATTACATGGCTAAACACTACAGAAACTTAAATACTGTGCATGCTAGTAATCACGATTACGCAGCGGAAGATGTGCACATACCTTAATCGCTTTCCGTAGTCCCAAGATCTTGCTGAGGGAGTTCTCGATCCACCGGATGGAACCCGTAGATGTTCCTGTTAAGGAAACCCTACACGTATAGTCTCCACAACAAAGCTTATCAAGAACATCAATTTATCAAAATCATGAACTCATAACACATGCTCTGATACCACTTTTGGATTACATGGCTAAACACTACATAAACTTAAATATTTTGCATGCTAGTAATCACGATTACGCAGCGGAAGATGTGCACATACCTTAATCGCTTCCCGTAGTCCCAAGATCTTGCTGAGGGAGTTCTCGATCCACCGGATGGAACCCATAGAGGTTCCTGTTAAGGAAACCCTACGCGTATAGTCTTCACAGCAAAGCCTATGGTCAATTCTTGGCAGGGACAGATCTTCAGAGTGTTTGCTTAAAGCAAGTTGGCACACCCTTGGTGAGTATGTGGTTCTGCCGAAAATAGGAGTGTTTAGGGAGGAGGGTTTTCTCTTAAATTACCACAAAGGAGGAATTAGGATTCAACATAATAAAACCCCTAACACTCCCTATTTATAGGAGGAGAAAAGTGGACAAAAGTCCACTTTACCCACTCACTATATTTCGGCCGGCCTAGTGTATAAGGGAAGCCCAATTTTGGGCCTATCATGTCAATAGGTTTAGGTCTAGCCCAATTTCCCTAATGTGACATTTACCCAACTGTCTCAGGTAACATATACATATTAACGGGCTTCCATTTACGGCGCCCTATCATCATATGCTAACATAATCAACTGAATTGCAATGTGATATTCACTTCTAATTGTGTTTCGCTTCAGGACCTCTCCGATGGGAGGATTATGAGGATTGGTGAATGAAGTAAAGACCTCTATATTCTAAAAGATTCAACTGCTGTTACTTTAAGGTCAAGTTTGGTTGCTGCTTCTGCTACTACATCAAATAAAGTGGATATCTGGACCTTGCATCAATGTTTAGGTCACATATCTGTCAAACAATTGAGTCATTTAGAGAATTTGGGTTGTAAGAGTTCATATGATTGTATTAAACACTGTACCATTTGTTCAGTGGCAAAGCAAACTCGAATTCCCTTTCCTTTAAGTGATTCTCATGCTGCAAAAATTCATATGACTTGTTACATCTTAATATATAATGACCATATAGAGTTCCTACTATCAAGGATTATCACTATTTTCTCTCAATAGTTGACGATCATTCAAGAACTACCTGGGTGTATTTGATGAGAAGTAACAGTGACACAGTTCTTTATATCAAGAATTTCTTCTTCATTGTTAAGACTCAGTTTGAGAGAGTAGTCAAGACCACAAGGAGTGATAATGGCAGTGAGTTGATTAAGTCACTTTTCATATCTCTTTTTGAACATTTGGGGATTAAGCATGAGACCAGCTGTATTTTTACTCCACAACAAAATGGAAGAGTGGAGCGCAAGTATAGGCATCTATTGAATATTGCTAAAGTTATAAGGATTCAATCTTCAGTTCCCATCAAGTAGGGTTACTGAATTATATCAACATGACATTTAATAAATCTCTTGCCTTCCTCGTTGCTTAGTTTTTGATCTTCTTTCGAGGTTCTTTTTGGGAAGAAACCAAGTCTCAATAATTTGAGAATTATTGGTTGCTTATACTTTGCCACTAAGGTATCAAATCAAGACAAGTTTAGTCCAAGATCAATTCTAACCGTTTTCATGGGATATTCATCAACTCAAAAAGACTATCTTGTAATGCATTTTGATGACTCTACTTTTCTTATCAGTCGTGATGTGGGTTTTCATGAAAATCACTACCAATTTTCTATGTCCAAAGAATAGTTTAGGAAGATAATTCCAAATGCCATTATTAATAGCTCAGGTTCAACTGAAGATCAATGTATCAATCCATTTCTTATTGATGCTTCTACTGAACCTCAGCTACCTGCTATCACTACACTAAGGAGAAGCTCAAGACAAATTCAACCATCATCTCGACTAAGGGATTATATTGTCCCCCCTATCCAGATACAAGAGTTACTTCTAATGTTGTTTCTGACATTGAGAAGTATATCTCTTATGCTCATTTATCATCACATTTTAAATTCTACTTAGCATTCTTTAAAGAGATCAAGGAGTCTGCTACGTACAAATAAGCTGTCAAGGATCCTAATTGGGTCTTAGCTATGAAAGATGAGATCAAAGCTCTTCAGGATAACAATACCTGTATTTTAGTTTATCTTCCATCAGGGAAATCAGATATTGGATGTAAATGGGTGTTCATAATAAAAAATAACCTCAAGGGCAGGCGCCTCATAAATCTGGGGGGGGGGGGATTCACCACAACAGACGGGGGAACAATCCCATCTCTAATATGCAAGGCAGCCACATGCCCAATGGAAAGTGTGGCATATACACCCAACTGATCGAAGCGTAGATCCGGGGCAACAGTATATACCTATTCAATAAAGCCCTCGATGGAGTCGTACAACAGGTCGTCAGCACCTGCCCGAATCTCTGTCCTATAGGACTCCGAGTCTTTGTACTCCACCACACCATCAACCTTGCCTGCATTATAAGCCTTCTTCTCCACAGCTTGCAAGGCAAGGTCGTGCGCCTCGCTATCCTCAGCAGCCTTCTTATGAAGGGAAACAACATCCGAATCGAGTACAACAACTTGAACTTGACAAGATGAGGTTCCCGCCTCCATGTCAACAGCCTTCGAATCCAAGAAGCACGACTCCTCCTTCGCGCTCGCCAGCTCGCGACTTCCCGCCTCCAAAATGTTTTTCACAACCGAATTCAAGTCAGTTAAATAAAATAGGGTGTCAAGTTTTAAAATCCAAATGTTTTGAACCTTAATAGGCCTACACAGTTCTCATGGTTTGATAACCTTAATGCCTTGTTTCGATTATGAAGATGGATCTCGGAGATACATGTTTTTGGGACTCGTATAATTAGAGGGCTGGATTGCAATTGTTTATTATTCAATATATATTAATGCATGATTAGAAATGTTGTCTTGACTTAGTCAAGCTAGCTGGATATTGCATGTTGTGGGCTGAACTCTGGTTAAATATATGGAATACGCACTAGGATAGACATGTTGTTATGGTTGAAAATGCCTAGGATTCACGTCTATAATGACGCACGATTGAATATAAGCATGAATCACAAATCAGCCCCTAATGTTTAAAATTATTTTAAAATCGAAAACCAGTCGCCAAATATATATGATTGTTGTGGAATTTTCATGTTTGACACGTAGGCTAGAATGTTGAGGATGTAGTTGCATTTGACAATTAACATGGAAGTCGAATTATGTATGCAAGCATGAGTTCCTCGGAACATTAGACACATGACGCGTAAGAATGAATGTGGTTTGTATGATGAATGTTACTAGCATATGATAATTTACTTGGATAGTAGAATTATATATGCATGACTGAATTCACCGGAATATTTTTCCAAAATAAAAAAGGCCTTGGGAAAGCCAAGATCAGCTATGCTTGTTTTAAAATTCCCGTTCCGGTAATTTGCGGTTAAACCGTTTTAAAAGACTGATCTATTGGATTGAAAATGACGGTAATGTGAACTCTTTCATAGCCATCTTCCATTGGTTAACTGGTGGTCGGTTGGTTTAGATGACTGAGGAATCATTATTTGTCGGGTTCAATCTTAATAGATATCTGATGTATGCAATTATTTCTCAAAATGTTATTGTCTCTGATTTTTGCATAATCATCGATGTGTTAGTAATGACTGTGATCAGCAATGTGATCTCCCAAATGAATAAGGGAGTGAGATTAAACTGCAACAATGATAAGATTTGGAATAAGCGCGCGAGGATGGTAATTACTGAAATGAAAGGTTTGGAGCATTTGATTTCAAAACAAGTCAGGCCGGAGGGAGACCTCACGGATGAACTGAAGAAATTACATGATGAATGAGATGTAAAAGATCAGGAAATTCGTTCCTGTCACTGCTTGAGGATGACATACTCTATGGATATGATCACTATGAGTCTGCCATGGACCTCTGAGACGGTCTTAAGGCTGGATTTGGTGTTTACACCACTGCCCAGAAGCGGTCGTTAAACATTGCTTTAGAATCATACAAGATGAACCTCAAGCACACAATGAAGGAGCATATTAGACATATGTCTAACATGCTCGCTGAACTCAAGGAGGCAGGAGAAATCCTAACCGACGAACAGGAAGTCCAATGCGTGATCCGATCCTTACCCGACTCTTGGAATAGCATGAAAATGCACCTTACCCATATCAGTCAACTCAATGACCTCGAGAAAGTGCGAGTTCACCTCGAGCTGGAAGAGGATCGTCGCAAGGCTGAAAAGCCAAGGGCGGAAATGCATCTTACATCCTCACATCCAGCTGAGCAAAATGGTAGGCGCAAGAGAAAAGGCAAGGGACTTCAGCTTAAGGCTAATAAGCCTTTAGCTCCAAAACCTCAGAAGAAGTTCAAGCGAAAGAAATTCGGAGGCAAGAAAGGGCAGGCAAAACAGACACGTAAAGAGGAAACTCGAACGTGTTTTAGGTGTGGCGTGAAAGGACACCTTGTCATTGCCTGTACCAATCCTCCCAAGGTACGAGCTGAATAATAATAATAACCTCATAAGTTCTTCTAGGACTCCTCATTCTCGAGAGTAATTCAATTTTCCTTTATGGATTACAGAACCGCGAAGGAGAACAAGCACAGACCTAGAAACTTACCCCGAAGATATAAATATTGAATGAAAGACTGTCTTTTTTTTTTTTTTTTAACAAAAATGAACCTCTTCTTGATATTTCAGTTTAAGATACATGATAATAATGATGTTCCTTGAAAGATAGGAAACATTTATTTTTGAGCACGTAACAAATGCTAGGTCATAGTATTGATTACCATTCCCCAAGCTATTCGATCATCTTAATTAGCTGTTTGATGCATTGCTTATATCTTTATTTGTTAATACTCCATGGAATGAAATAAAAGGTAATGATAATCATGTGCGAAACCGATTGGATTAAATTGAATTAAATTCAGAAATGAAACGATTTAACCAAGGGTTAAAACTTCGGTAAGAATGCGCTACGCGCAAGTGGACCTCAAAAGAGTAACACATCGTTTCAAATATGAGTTTAATAATGAAGTGTTTAAATGATGATGTGCTGAATTTTCGCCTGCATTCCTTCGGAAATAAATTATTGATAATGTTTACATCGGTAAGAAGTAGCCTTCGGAAGCTACCACGACCTTGTAAAAGTATCGACTGACGCATAAGGTGAAAACCTAAAATTCTCAGTTCGGAGATGTGATAAAATCTCTGAGATAAGTTTGCAAACGAAGAAGGTTGAACTCGGTTAAAACGATTTTCCTTCCGTACGCCTTGAACGATAAGTCAGGCTAGGCATTCAAATCAAATCACACACTTCTGGATGCAGGGTTTATAAACATAATGTTAGAGTCACTTAATCAGCTGTTCCCTAAAGGATGATGAGAACTGATTCACATTTATGTAAAACTGTGTTCCACCGATATCGGTAAAATCACGCCACCATTAAAGCTGAAGAATGATGATGAGTTAAATCATATCACCACGCGACATTAATTTGAGCATTAAAACACGTATTTAGGACAAGAGTATGGTCAACTACTCTTTGAAAGTAAATGTTTACAGCTTGGAGACATGGTACCGTGGTCAAACATGTGACATTACATACTTAAGAACGAATTTTCAATGCATTGACAGTTCAGAATAATGAGTCTTGACAGAATCAAGAGCAAGATATTACAGATAGCAGATCCCACTTAATTCGAGTGGGAGAGATTTGAACCAGCAACTCAAGTTAATGACATGGTAAATGATAATGGTAACATTTTCATAATAAATCCAGTGGGAGGACTAAACACCTACCACAAGTAATCACTGTTGCTGTTTGTACGAATCAAGTTGAACCTGATTATCGTAATGCTGAACCAGGATTGCCACAGCTACCTTTACTACCCATTGTTCCCAGTGGGAGTGATCCGACAAACTTGGTTCCAGAACCCAGTGATCAAGGAATTCATCTTGGAAGTAAAACTCCGAGACCGAGAAGTCGTCAAAGGAAAGTTGTTGGTTATGGTTCAAACACTGCTCTTGTACCCATTAGAAGTAATGCTCCGAAAAGAAGCGTTATTTCGAGTGGGAGAGTTGATCCCAATTTGAAGAAATGCTCCGTTAAGAGGCATTATTCCGAATGGGGGAGACGTTAAGACTCAAAGACGGGGTAAAATAAGCGTAGACGAAAGTCAAAGGCATCGAACTTCTCCAAAGAAGTACCCCATCTAGAAGAGTGATGATCTCACTCTAACAACTGTTGCACTGCATTGGAAAGACCTCAATTGGACAAATGGAGGAAATTAATAAATGGGAAAGATCGCCTTAAATGAAAGCCATTATAGTCTATATTTGATTTACCTGCTAACCACAGGGGCATAGGGATATGGTGAATCTTGAAAGAAGGCTCACCACTGATGGAAAAGGTCGAGCAATACAAAGCTCGATTTATTGCGAAAGGCTGTACCCAAATTCATGGAGTGGACTTTAACGAAATATACTCACCAACTGTGCGTAAAACCACGGCAAGGGCCATTTATGGTCCTGGTCCCAGGTTTCGATAACGAAAACCTAGAGGAAGAGATCTACATGGAGCAACCAAAGGGTTTCATTAATCCTGGTAACGAACGTAAAGTTTGTAAACTCCAAAGGTCTATTTACGGTCTTAAACAATCTTCTCGACAATAGTACCGCAGATTCCACGAGGAATCATAGGAAACGGATTTGTGAATCTTCACGAGGATCCGTGCTTGTATTATAACACCTCCGGGTCTAAGTATGTCATCTTAACCTTATACGTGGATGACATACTCATTGCCGAGAACGACGTGAGTTTTATGAACAAGTCAAAGTCATGGTTGGCATCTGTATTTGAGATGAAAGACATGGGAGAGGCCACGTACATCTTAGCATCGACGTGAGTTTTATGAACAAGTCAAAGTCATGGTTGGCATCTGTATTTGAGATGAAAGACATGGGAGAGGCCACGTACATCTTAGGCATTAAAATTGCTAGAGATTGGGCTACCCGGAAATGGTGTCTATCTCAAAAAGCTTATATCAACAAACTGTTGAAAAGATTCAGATTACAGGATGCCAAACCCGTGGATACGCCGGTGGTATTTGGGTGTGCACTGTCAAAACGTGACGACCCCAAGAACCTGGCAGAGCGTGAATAGATGAAGGGTGCGGAGTATTTGAGCATGATTTGTAGTTTGATTTACCGCATGCAATGCACCCGTCCGGATATCTGTTACGCCGTGGGCCTAGTAGCACGTTTCCAATCAGATCCTGGCTGTCAACATTTAAAGGCTGTAAAACGAAGAATTCGTTACCTGAAAGGTACTGCCGACTACGCGATGTGTTATGAGGGAAAGAAACTAGAATTAACCGGTTACAGTGACGCCGACCATGGTGGCGATCCGGATGATCGTATGTCCATCACAGGGGGAGTGTTCCTCCTTGCTAATGCCGTCATTTCATGGACGAGCAGGAAGCAAACCTGTGTCGCGCTGTCCACGATGGAATCGGTATTCGTAGCTCTCTCTAAGAATGCACAAGAAGCGGTGTGACTCAAGAGGCTTCTAACTGCACTGCTTGGTGGTGATGTTGAGAATAAACCTGTGAAGGACCAAACACATCGATGTGAAATGTTTCTATGCTAAATCAATGGTAGAAGACAATATAATCACTATGGAATACTTGTCCACATATAATATGATTGCGGACCCATTAACTAAACCACTACGCAATGAGATATTCGAAAAGCACGTAAAACTGCTTGGATTGCTAGGGTTTAGAAATGGCATGTATCCGTGATAACATTTTGATATTAGAAAGTTACATTTTGTAAGCGAATGAATTGTAGATGAGTTTATGATCAATCGACGTCATAATGTATTGATTGCATCAGATTTACGGTCTATAAACTAAGTCATGGAAGGACACAATCCTCTCCCAAACTATGTCGAATGTGGGCCTTACCTAGTCACACAGGTACGGTAGTCTTGCGGTGGAGGGAGGCCTCTACCAAGCAAGACTGGCTAAGAGTCAGGGGGATAAACCTGATTAAGCAAAACGATTATCTAGTTTCGAAGTAACTCGACGTGATCTTCGTTTTGCATATCGCCGTGATGAACTTCGTTCATCATCATGCCACATTTAGGGGCATATTAGAATATGTGATAGCATGATTGACATATCCCTTTCCTATAAACCCACAAGGTTTGGGTATGCTATCAAGGCGTGCTTCATGCTACGCGTGCCACGTTCGACCACGGAGTCATAGCTCGGTTGTGCTAGGAAGGAATCCTCGTGATTCTGGTGAGCGCAAACTTCTTCACCTCGAGCGTGTGATTGATCCAAGGAGCCTTATGAAGAGGTACCTAAAGTATCCTCACGGACTCAGAACTCATATCTAAGGTTAGGCTCAATGCTCGCTTCCCAGCGTACGAGCGTAGTGCTAAAGGCCCAGTGACCACGTCTTTGAAAACTAGTTGGGTTTGACTGAGGATATGAGCGATGGGGACGGTCAAGTTCACCTGTAATTCACCTACTCTTGTATTCACTAGGTGGCCACCAACCAGATATTAGTTGAAGGTTGTGAATACTTGTACGGATGCCTTGGAGAAGTGTTCCTATGTGGAAACTAGGCAGAAGGAGAATTATCGATTAACCTAGGATACAGCGCGGTACTATGTAAATGTTGTTTATAACAGGTTTATTAGAGAAAAGGAAATCAACGTTCCGTGGGCGCTACAATACTCCTAACAGATGAGTAGCACAATGCCCGTCGTATCCGCCGGTCGCACGGCGAACCTCGCATGAACTATTCAAAAGCAAGGACCAGATCGAGGGAGTGAAATGTTGATGCTGATTTGGACGAAAATACATTAATAGGCACCCTCCCATTCCGGCGAGTGGGAGCTGTAAACATATTGTGATGTGCGACGTAATTGGTAGCCCATAATATGCATAGTTTACCTAAGGAAATTAGGTACATGTCACATCAGGGTAATTGGGCTAGACCCAAATCCCAATTAACATGAGAGGCCCAAAATTGGGCCTCCCTATGCATGTGGCCGGCCAAAACTCTAGGAGGGGTTAAAGTGGACTTTTATTAGGGTTAATCATAATTCCTCCCTTGTGGTGATTTAAGAGAAAACCCTGTCCCCATAACTCAAAAGCCGGCTGAACCACATACACCAAGGGTGTGCCAATTTGCTTTCGAGCAAACACTCCAGAGATCTGTCTCCTTGCCAAGAATCGATCAGAGGCTTTGCTGTGGAGAATATACTACGTAGGGCTTCCTTAACCAGAACCTCTATGGGTGCCGACCGGAGGATCGTGAACTCCCTGCAGAAGGATCTTTGGGCTACGAACATTGTTTGAGGTATTTGCGAATCTTCCACTACGTAATTTCGATTACTGGCATGACTATGTTTTAATGTCCGTCGTGATTACTCTCCGTAATCTAACATGTTGGGACATTATCCTCATTGCACTGAGATAGCATCTCCTTGATGTGGGTTAATCGCCAAGTACTTCTCCGAGCTCCTGACAAGGTTGGAACTTCATCATTTGATGGACCGTTGAAGAGACGATACCATTTGGATTTATGGTAGTGTGGCCCAGTATCCCATTGAAAGTTCCAAGCTCTTCCACTACTACGAATGTCACTTTTAAATGTAGTTGTTACCATCCTTCTCCCAATGTCACATGGAGGGTGATTGTTCCGAGTGGGTATGTGGTGGCTCCAGCAAAGCTGACAAGTGGGAAATTTACGGGCTTGAGGTCACGCCTGCTTTTCCCTAGTACTTCCAGTGCATTCACGTGAAGGATGTCCCTAGAACTACCTCCATCCACGAGTATGTGCCTTACATCATAGTTTGCAATATCCATCGTTATTACAAGAGAGTTGTCGTGAGGGTGCACTACATCCCTTAAGTCCTCAGTGTGAAACTTATCTTCATGTCTTATTTTGGCCTTGGACGCTTCCCATATGTAGCCATCTCTTCTACCTGTGATGCGTAGACTTCTCTAGTATTCGAGGATCCACCTCCCGCCGCGATACCCCTATGAATTACATTATTTGTTTCGCGTTTGTTTGGTGGAGGAGGAGGATGGAGATCTTCCATTTTCCTTTAGTAGGAGGTCTCGGTGGTGGGCTTCTTTCTCTTTTCCGGCCATCTTTGATGAAATTAGTCAAGTTCCCTTATTGCAGGTGATCTTTGATTTTCCTTTGCAAAGTATTACAGTTATCAGTATGGTGACCCCACGCATCATCAAATTCTCACCATTGCTCCACGTTGTTTCCTATTCTTCCTTATCGTTCCACTGTTGGAGGAGAGTACAGTTTTAGCTTTTTCATCTCTTGCAGGATGATCGATGGCTTTCTCGTAAGTATAGTGAAGGCAATGTTGTGTATCCCTTGTGGTCTCGTTGGTTCCACAATCCTTGGTCTTCCTTGAGGTCTCCAATTCTGTCTGCGCACTCCTTGTGGTACTCAATGCGACTTTCTCTTTCCTCCTTTACCCGTTTCCAGGATCTGGTATTCATTGTGTTCTGATTTGATCGGGATCGCTCTAAGTCGATGTATGCTTTAACTCTTTCAGCCAACTCTTGCAAAGATTGGATTGGTAGAAATTCCACGTAGTCCGCTAAGGATGCTCCTCGATGGCCCAAGTTACACACAAATGGACGTACAATCTCTCCTTCTGAAAGCTCTGTGGCGATGTCTAAGATGTTTTGATTGAAATGCGTGTAGTAGCTTGCCAAAGACTCATCAAAGCCTTGCTTTACGTCATCCAACACAGAGTCACGTTTCATCAGTTTTCGTCCACCCAGGTATTGTTGGATGAACTTTTCCTTCAGATATGCCCATGAAGGTACCGATGCCTGCGGTAGGCCAAAGAACCAATATGAAGCATTCCCCGATAGAGTCGACGGGAACAAGAGTGCAAAATGGAGCTTTTCAGCATTTCTTCCTAGCAAGGATGACTCATGTCTTTCTATATGGGGTATCGAGTCCCCTCTTGCTTCATAGTCCGAGATCGAACACGGTGATACGTTTGGTGGGATGATTACTCGTAGCAAGTCCTGAGTAAAAGGGTGTGTAGCTTGTCCCTGAGCTTATGCATCAGGTGACCTTTGGATTCTTTTATCTTCTTTGCTATAAGTTCTTCCACCTCCTCCTTTATTAAGTTCACTACAGTCATGGTTTGCTGTGCGACCGGTTGTACCCTTGCCTGGGGGGGCTGTGTTTGGTGGGTTCAGGTTCTTGGTGGAGACACCTGGTAAGGAGGCTGCTCCTTATGAGAGCAACTCTGGGGTGATGTGGATACCCTTAGAATTAAATCCTTCTTGTCTGTTTCCAGCCGGCGGCGGTGAAGGTGGTTCTAAGTTAACTGTCTGTTGTGGTACCATGTTGCTCAGAGGGGGGGGGGGGGGGTTGCTCAAAGAGTGTTGGTCCTCATGGATCGACTGTTGCCCAACACTTGTTTGCCCCTGCCCTCTATTGATGGGTACCTGACAACTCCTTATAGGCGCATGCATGTTGGTACCTCCCCCTTAGCCGTCTGGCCTGCTCTTGCTCGTTGCCATCGAGCGCAGGTAGTAGGATACTTACTTCTTGTTCGAATCCAACTGACGACACCAAAATGTTTGATCACGGTCTTCGCGATCGCCCATGCCTCGAGTCTCCGCTCATTTTCTCCTCACACACCTGCAAAAAGGGAACCGGGGGGTTCCCTGTTGTTTGCAAACGGGTCTCTTCTTGGGCTTCTTCTTTCGTATACTCGTTCTTCGTGGGCTTCCTCTTCTCGTATTTCCGCTCCTTTTCTCTCGGGTACCTGCAAATGGGCACCGGGGGGTTCCCGGTAAGCCCACTCTGATGCTTAAATGAGTATAAGCTTTAGAGAGATAAAGTGAGCTTAGAGAGAGAATGATTACCTTTAAATTATGAGAGGAAAGCTCTATTTATAGAGTTCCTATTAAACCGCACCGGTTCCAGTGCTTTTCTGGTCCGGTTGTGGCAGTCTTGTAATATAAATTGGTGTTGACCATAAATATAATTTATTTGACCTCGGTTCGACCGTAGGTGAGCTTAATTTGGTTAAGTGTTCGAGAATGGCCTCTAGGGGAGAGCCCGGGGGCGAAATATCGTCCGGGGGTAGTGGTCCGGTCGAGTAAAAGTCGTTCGGGTAAAAAGGGGGGGGGGTACCCGGGTGGGTATCCCCAAGACCTTGCTCGGGTCACCCGAGCAAGGGTGCCCTGCTCCGGTTACCTCCGAGGGGTTTTTTTTTTCCCTTCGGGGTATCTGAGTTGGTTTCGCTGCTCGAGGTGTTTTTGGGCCTATGTGTTGGGCCTCAGATATCTGTTTTCAAGTTTCGAATTTTAATCAACTATGGCCTAATTATAGGGCCCAATTTACGATAGCTTGGGCGTATATCCAACATTTGCCCCCGAGTCAAGAAATGGTTCAACCTTTCTCTTGTCATGATGCTCTTCCTATTGTGGTTTTTGTATATGTGGACAACTTGGCGTGTGTTTAGGGCACTTATTCTTATCGGTATGATGTTTTGTTAGGATAGCATATTGATTTTAGAACTTACATTCCTTTCTTCTTTATTTTGATTATCGGGTTGCTTATACTTGTAAGGCTAATGTCCCTTCCCTTTTATTGATAGGGTGGCCCTGAGGGTATTATGTCCCCTTACTGGAGGTTGGGTTGCTTATACTTGTAAGGCTTACGTCCCTTCCCTTTTATTGATAGGGTAGCCCTGTGGGTCTTATGTCCCCTTATTCTAAGAAAAATATGCATTAATAATATTAAAGCTCTTGGAGATCGGGTTGCTTATACTTTTAATGCTTACGTCCCTTTCCTTTTATTGATAGGGTGGCCATGTGGGTCTTATGTCCCCTTATTGTAGGTTGGGTTTCTTATACTTGTAAGGCTTACGTCCCGTTTCTTTTATTGATAGGGTAGCCATGTGGGTCTTATGTTCCTTTATTGGAGGTTGGGTTGCTTATACTTGTAAGGCTTACGTCCCTTACCTTTTTATTGATAGGGTGGCCCAGTGGGTCTTACGTCTCTTTATTGGAGGTTGGGTTGCTTATACTTGTAAGGCATACGTCCCTTTCCTTTTTATTGATAGGGTGGCCCTGTGGGTCTTATGTCCCTTTATTGGAGGTTGGGTTGCTTATACTTGAAAGGCTTACGTCCCTTCCTTTTTATTGATAGGTGGCCTTGTGGGTCTTATGTCCCTTTATTGGAGGTTGGGTTGCTTATACTTGTAAGGCTTATGTCCCTTCCTTTTTATTAATCGGGTGGCCCTGTGTGTCTTATTTCCCTTTATTAGAGGTTGGGTTGCTTATACTTGTAAGGCTTACGTCCCTTCCTTTTTATTGATAGGATGGCCCTATGGTTCTTATGTTTCTTTATTGGAGGTTAGGTTGCTTATACTTGTAAGGCTTACGTCCCTTCCTTTTTATTGATAGGGTGGCCCTGATGGTCTTATGTCCCTTTATTGGAGGTTGTGTTGCTTATACTTGTAAGGCTTATGTCCCTTCTGTTTATTGATAGGGTGGCCCTGTGGGCCTTGTCACTTTATTGGAGGTTGGGTTGCTTATACTTGAAAGGCTTACGTCCCTTCCTTTTTATTGATAGGTGGCCTTGTGGGTCTTATGTCCCTTTATTGGAGGTTGGGTTGCTTATACTTGTAAGGCTTACGTCCCTTCCTTTTTATTGATAGGATGGCCCTATGGTTCTTATGTTCCTTTATTGGAGGTTAGGTTGCTTATACTTGTAAGGCTTACGTCCCTTCCTTTTTATTGATACGGTGGCCCTGATGGTCTTATGTCCCTTTATTGGAGGTTGTGTTGCTTATACTTTTAAGGCTTACGTCCCTTCTGTTTATTGATGGGGTGGCCCTGTGGGCCTTGTCCCTTTATTGGAGGCTGGATTGCTTATACTTGTAAGGCTTACGTCCCTTCATTTTATTGATAGGGTGGCCTTGTGGGTCTTATGTCCCTTTTATCTTTACTTTTATGCTCTGAAAGAAATTCATTTCATTAGCTCATAAGGCATGCGATATTTACATTGCTTTTAAAGGAAAGTTGAGTCTGTGGATTCCTTTTGGTAATAATAAACATAGTGAATAAAAGTGGATACTCCATTCCTTTTCAAGTGTTCTCCACTGAATTTGTTGGTTGATATTTTCCCTTCTGCATCATCTAGTCGGTATGCATTGATTGCTGGAATGGATGTTATCTAATAAGGGCCTGCCCATTTTGTTGACATCTTGTTTATCTTGTCCAAGTGTATGAACTCATTCCTCATCAGTACCATCTCTACCACATGGAACTGACGTACCTTTACTCGCCTAGTATAGTAACGAGTTTTTGCCAATTGAATTTTTCCTTGTGCCTCTTCTTCCTTCCACCGCCTTTCCTCTACTATGTCTAGCTCTAGGCGTCTTTCTTCATTATTGTGTTCTTCTTCATAGTGTTTTGTTATATGGGAGGTTATGTGTGTTAAGTCTGCTTCCACTTGGGTAGCTTCGGGCTTCTTTTCCACGAACGGGCTATGAATGTGTGCACGGGAACGGGTATCTGTCGTAATGCCACGATCCTGAAAACACGATCCTTGAACTAATCTTCAAATTCTCGACCTCGATCTCTCGAACTTCGGATCCTGCACAAGGGGCAGTAACCAGCGTGGGAGAGGGGGGGGGGGAATGCTGGTTGGGCCCTCTCCGACGCTCAAGTCAAAATCTCTAGAGAGAGAAAGCCTTTTAGAGAGAAGTCAGAGCATCCAAGTTCCAAAATGAGGGAGTTTTCCTCAAATGGGAGACCTAGGCCCCTATTTATAGGGAACCTAAGGATCATGCCCAGTCTTGAACGGCTTGATGTCGGTATGAAGGAAAACGTATAGCGTCATCAAGGTGGACTATGCATGCACCGACTTCTCGCACTTGGCAAAATAATCGCGATGAGCGCGCGGAGAACATCGGTAATCCGGACCTACCCGGATTGTTTAGCAATCCGGCCTGGTTCCGGATTGCCTTAGGGCAATCCGGGAGTCCTCCGGTCCGGGTACTGCGCGTATTCTGGACCGTTTTAGACTTGGGTGTCCGCGGAAGAGTTCTTTTACGGGTTTTGGGGTATTTTGCGAGGCCCGAAATGTAAATACGAACCCGAATGGACAGATATCTAACACTTGCCCCCGAGTCAAGAAGCGGTTCAAAACCCATACTTGACTCTTTTTAAGATATGATATTTGTCCAATTTAGGTTCGGTACTGACCTCAAGGGTGGCCTATTTGTCAATTCGAGTGTTGGGATCATAAATTTGACCAACTTCTATTTTCCACCGTACATACGTAATCTGTTTATAGGTTTAGCGTAGCGGACAATATACGTATAAAAACATGCAATTATATTCGCAATATCATGTAATGAGCGAAATAAATATTTATACAATGTGATAATATCATGGCACATGAAGTAAGCATATAACATGTTGCCAACATGTAGATGACGACATAGTAAACGGATGACGTAATCATGCAATAAGCAAAACACTTAGAATAATATGAAATTGGAGAGCATGTACGTAATCATGAAGCATGATGTAAACATAGAAAATGATGCAAGCATGTAGTATGACGTAAGCATGGAAAATGTTGCAAACATTCAATTCATACTTAGATTATAAAAACAATCACATAACAACCATGAGTTAGTATCATGTACATATGAAAATAATAACATGCGTAACGATCTATGAAGCGCGTCATGCAACATTAGGGAGCATGTATGTAAAACAAGCATAGGATAGATGTAAGTATGCTTATACATGTTTCTAAGTACTTGCCTGAAAATAGATATTATTTTAGTCCTTAGGACATGGTGTAGACGCTATTAATTAGAATTAGGAAAGAGAATACTCATTATCTTACATCCTTTATAGATAAATTCCCAAGAAGCTCTCCATTCTTGATGAAGAGGGAATTCATGGAGGTGTGAATTTGGAGTAGTCACATCATATTTGACATCGATCAAGATCGTATCCAGGCAATGAGGGGACCGAGTAGGCGCGTGAGGAAGGGGGGGGGGGGGCGGCGCGTGAGTGCTGCAGCGGCGGCGCGTGAGGTTGCAGCGGTGGCGCGTGGGTTTTCGGGTGAGGGTGAGTAGCAATTCGAGCTTGCTTTGTGTCGGTGAGTCCAATATCGTACATGGCTGGACCTTTCGTGACTTCGTTTGGCCTTGATTTAGTCTTGAAATCACCATGTGCCTAGTTATCTTACCATGCATATAAGGTGTTTGATAAAATGCATGAGAATACTTAGCCCCAAATCGGCCAAAATTTTTCTAAGTGCTGAAAATTTTAGAAAAGTGCAAATGAATCGTTATACTTCCCTTATGCATAGTGTTCATTGCCGACATGTTGTTCCATGCCTTAGTCGTTGTTTTAGTATACTCGATGTTGATGATCGGTAGTTGTACGTACATGGCAGTCAATGGTCATATGTTGATAATGATAGCTTAGGCAATGTACGTTGAGCATCATGTATAGACTGTCGGTCATTGTCTGCAAACATGCGAAAACACTTAGAAAATATTTTAACAATATCTAATGCTTGTTACCATAGATGTCGTCGTATGAGCTTTGTCGATAAGCGTCATAGGAATGCTTAGGAGGTATTGTGTAGAAGTTGATAATAGCTACTTGATGCACGCAATTCATCCTTGTCGACATTTATGTAAGTACACAGAAACACTTAGAAAATATTCTCCCCTTGTCGACATGTATGTACGTACATGGAAACACTTAGAAAATATTCTCCCCTTGACAACATGCATCCTTGTCGACATGTATGTACGTACATGGAAACACTTAGAAAATAATCTTCACTTGTCGACATGCATCCTTGTCGACATGTATGTACGTACATGGAAACACTTAGAAAATAATCTTCACTTGTCGACATGCATCCTTGTCGACATGTATGTACGTACATGGAAACACTTAGAAAATAATCATCACTTGTCAAGATGCATCCTTGTCGACATGTATGTACGTACATGGAAACACTTAGAAAATATTCTTCACTTGTCGACATGCATCCTTGTCGACATGTATGTACGTGCTTGTAAGTGCGCACTTGCCCCCACACTTAGAATTTTTTTCTTTATCCCTGGCTATGTACGCTGTATCCATATGCTTGATGTGAACACATGTTGTATGCCGACACCTTGTTGTATGCTGACATATAGTAGCATGCTGACAGCTTACAATATGCTGACTGTCATCCTGTGCAAAACACTAAATAAATATTTCGCCCTTGTAATCATGTATCCATGTCGTCATGCCTGTACATACATAGTGCTCCCACACTGATTGATTTTTTGTTTGTAATTTTCAGGATTCCAAGTTACGCAGTCTCCTTTTCAGAGTTATTCTTCTTGCCGCGGTTACTATGAGTAAGTCTTCTATCCCCGTTTCGCGAGTGACGTTATGTTCAGATGTTGGTGACGAGTTACAAACTGATGGTCCTCGTAACCTTGCTTATATCATCCTTGTAGACTGGTTTAATGGTAAGAACTCTTCTTTATATGCGGAGTCAATTCGCAACACTCCTCCATCCGAGACGTCCGCTTCATCACTTGTTCTTGCTGCCCCCGTGACTTCTGGATATGGTCGCGGAAAAGGGCTTATGGGTAAGATGTTTTTCCTTGTAACTTTTCCTTATCTTTTATTTCTTTGACTCATCATTTGTTTTGTCTTTTTGATTATCCAGTACGTTCCCCTGCTCTTGATGTTTCTGTGGATGATTATCAACTTCCTATCAAGTGATCTGAGGTGGAGTCGCATGTCTCGAGTGATCCTAAGCGTGTAAGGACGAATGCTGCCCCTCCACCTTCCACTTTTGATAAGGGATGGGAAGTTACTGGATGCACAACGGTATCTTCTGCCCCCAGTCGAGAGATCGACTCGCCGAGGATCGCTCCTCGTCTGTCGGTATGAGATGTACTTCGCATTTCTTGTTATACTCTGATTTTTAATACTTGGTTTTTATTCTTTATCTTTTCCTTGCAGTAATCCCGACTTTGAAGCGTGATCATCTTCTTCGTCCCTTAGAAGGTGATATATCTGGTGATGCTTGGAAACCTCTTGGTAGGGGTGGTCTTCGCTTTCCTAAGGAGGTGAAACTTAATATGCCGGAGGTTGGTGTTCGTGTGCTGCATAGGAGTGTGCCCCCATGCGATCGACGTGCTTGTCCGAGGAATGATGAAGAAGCCGAAGAGTGTGTTGAACATGCTTTGGCCAATTTTGCTCCTGTAAGTTAACAATATATGTTTCCTGATAACTTTCGTGTCGTACGCCTTTGTTGCGTAATGTTTATGTCCTTGTGTTCTTGTATGACTTTCAGGCTGTGTCTCAGATGGTTAACATGTCGTCCTATGTTGTGGAGCTTGTTAGTGCTAGAAGGGCTGCTTTCAATAAATGTAACACCGTTAGTCTTGAACTTGCCCGTTCTAAGGAGAAGGTATGTGCACTTGGCTGAAAGATAGTTGACTCCGAGACCAAGTATCAGGTGCAGGAGACTCAAATTTATGATCTTGAAGTTGAGATGATTGCGCTTGAGATACAGATTTCTCACGACATCCCATCTCGAGAGGCTGCCTTGATTGCCGCACGTGAGGAACATTATGCGCTTGGAATTGAAGCGGATTTTTTGCAGTATTTGAGTACTCCTGCTTTTAGTCTTGAAGCCAAGGAGATAACTGATACCATGATGGGAAAGCGTGCTGAGGATTACTTTCGTCGTGTCAACGCGCTTGCCCCCAACTTTCCTTTTGACAAGCTTGGGCCTTGTTCTGACTATGCCGTTAACTACCTTAAGGCATTGCACACTCTGGGGTTTGATGTATCCGCCTATGATATGATTGAAGATGGAGGAGGTGCTGATGTCGTTGTTGCTCCTCCCGAGCTTATGGATGTTGTTCCACAGCTTACTGGGGATAGTGGGACATCTCATGTATCTTTGAGTTGATGTTTGAACTTGGTGTTGATTTTCAGGACATGCTGTCTTAGTCCATTGGGGGTGATGGTATGTTTGCTTGTATGGTACTTCGTCCCTGGAACTTCGTCCTTTGAACCTGTTTTTCAATAATAATAATCATATAATAACTTGTTAGTAATATTTCATACTAAGTTATCTATGTTGTCCATATGATTTAGACTTGGAAAAAAGGATAGATATCCTTAGATGATGAATATGATGTCTGTAGTTGCGACTGTATGCCGCGCATTGTTGAGTGTTATGAGCGCCCCTCTTGGTTAGATTCCAAGGCATGGAAAGATGCGTACACTAGGTACTTGTAGTGTTGTAAGTAGTAATGTACTTGGCACTTGGCACTGGCACTTGACATATAGCAGTGTCGTCTTGACGAAGCAAGACTTAAGTTTATACAGTCTCTGATTTCCACTCTAAGGCGACGTTGTTACAAGATACTTCTTGCTTATTTTTCTGTTTTTGCGTTAAATGCTAAAGAGCAAGATAACATTATACAAGACTCGACTTGTAAGTTTGATGATTTTTGTACATGGTTTGCTTTAAAAAGCGTATAACATGAAGCTATCCTTTTTCAGGCCTAAGTCTTCATGGTGTATGTACTCTTAAGAGAGTATGCATACCTTTAGTGTGTGGGGTTGTCGTCTCTTAAGAGGATTTCCGCCACGGTGGGGTGATCAGTCCCATAATGTAATTGCCGCATCCTGTTTTTATTCAGGGAATGACTATGAACATGAGGATTTGCCCGAAGGATTTCACAACATGCCATTTTTTAGAAGTAAACATGGGGTTTGCCCTTTTGAAAAGGATGTCGCAACATGTTACTTTTGATAGATGTGAACATGGTTTTATTCTTACAAGGAGGTCATTGCACCATGTCACTTTTGGAATATTGCATGATGTTGCTTTTGAGTGAAAATTACTTTGAATTTGTTGAAGATGAACTTGTTGATGTCGCCTATTATAAGTTGCATGGCGTGATGATTTTGAGTAGTATGCATGTTGTTTGCTACTTGATGTTAATCCAGAGTATAGTGCATAATGTGGGAAGGTACCTACGAGAGTAAATTGACTTTATTAAATGATTGATGTGATTACATGATTGTAAACAATCTTGGAGTTAATAAATTTCCCCCCTTTTTTTAATATAAAAGTTTAAGGCAAAAGAGCTTGATACAATAGCTCCTTTGTAATATAATGTTCTTCCTTCATCCGTGGAATTTCTTCAAGTGCCCCCCATTGAATGTGTTTGGAAGGATGTTGCCTTCAGTATTTTGGAGGCCGTATGCGCTAACATAAGGGACTGAGACAATCTTGTATGGGCCTTCCCACTTAGGAGATAACCTTTTGATTTGATCTAAGTGTGAGAATTCATTCCTTCTCCACACCATCTCGCCTACATGGAATTGTCTTTCTTTCACTTTCCTGTTGTAGTGTCTTGCAGTTTTTAAGCGCATACGTGCTTGGGTTAGCTCCGAGTTTCGCCTTCTTTCGTCTGCCAAGTCCAGGTCTAAACGCATTTCCGCTTCGTTGGTTTGAGGATTGAAATGAGTTGTGCGGTATGATGAGACAGCGATTTCGATTGGAGCTACAGCTTCTGTTCCGTATACTAGGTTGAATGGTGTTTCGCCTGTTGACTTCTTTGGGATTGTGCGCACCGCCCATAGGACACTGCTAAGCTCTTCTGCCCATCCTCCCTTCAAAGCGTGAACTCTTTTCTTAAGACCATCCAGGACAATCTTGTTGGCGGATTCGACTTGTCCATTGGTTTGGGCATGATGCACTGATGCAAAACGGTGATCTATGTTGAGTCTTTCGCAAAACGCCTGAAGACTTGAACTTCTGAATTTGTGGCCCATTGCCACTGATGAGTACTCTTGGTACGCCATAACGTGCAATGATGCGGTTACGTATGAAATCCATTATTTGCGTGTCCGTCGTATGTGCTAACGCCTTAGCTTCAATCCACATGGAAAAGTAGTCGATGGCTACTACAATGTACTTTGTTTGTCCCTTGGATTGTGGAGTGGACCCACCAACTCAATTCACCATTCTGCAAAAGGCCAGGAACTTGCAATTGGACAAAATTCCGTTGCGGGAGCCGTTATGTTCCTTGAATATAGTTGACAGGATTCGCATTCCGTGACCATGTTTGTTGCTTGGCTTCTCATTGTTGGCCAATAGTATCCTAGACCTAGCGCTTTTCGGATTAGGGATCTTGCCCCCTCGTGACAAGCTGCTTGGCCTTCGTGCAAATCCTTCAACACTGTCATACCTTCTGGGAAAGTTAAGCACTTTAGATATGGCGTCGAGAACCCTTTCTTGTATAGCTGGCCTTCGATCAATGTATAGTTGACAGCGATTCTTCTGATTTTTTGCGCTTTAAGTCTTTCTTCCGGCAGAACGTTATCCGTGAGGTATGCCAGGATTGGAGTCATCCAGGTAGGCTCTGTGTTGATATTTAACACCTCTAGTTTGTTGATTACGGACATGATCCTATTTTCGACGAAGTGTGTTTCTTGGCCTTGTTCCCTTCCTTGTGCGAACTTGTCACGCATATGCCTCTTGATTTTCTTCCCTTGGAATGGACGTTATGTTGAAAGTTTGAAAGCTTGTGATGAGCTCCTTTTCTTATCCCAAGTATTTCTGCATGTTCTCTGACTTGGCTACGTACTCGCCTTTGACTTGATTGACAACTAGCTGTGAGTCGCACTTGACTCTTAAGTGTTTGATTCCGAGGCCTTTTGCAATCCTTAAGCCTGTTATCAAGGCTTCGTATTCTGCCTCGTTATTCGTTGCTCTGAATGTTAGGCTTAAAGCATACTTCAACGGTTCCGACCCATCAGGCGGAATTATGAGGAATCCAGCTCCTGATCCTTCAATATTTGAGGAACCATCAGTGTACATTTTCCATACTTCAGTGTGCTCCTCACTTTGTTGTGCCCCGTCTTGAATGTTAGTTTACGGGGTTATTCCTGTGAACTCCGTGATAAAGTCTGGCAATGCTTGTCCCTTGATTGCTGTTCGTGGTGCAAAGTGAATGCGGAATTCACTTAGCTCGATTGACCACTTTGTTAATTTTCCTTACATGTTTGGTTTTGACAAGATGTGCTTCAAGGGTTGGTCCGTCAGAAATGTTATCTCGTGTGCATGGAAGTATGGCCTCAATTTCCTTGCCGCCACTATGAGAGCATATAGGTACTTCTCGATTGGCATATAATTCACTTCGTACTTTGCCAGGATCTTGCTCAAGTAGTACACTGGGAGCTGCGTAGTCCCTTTTTGCTTGACGAGCACTGAGCTGACTGCAGTATTACTTACGGATATGTACAGGTAAAGTGGTTCGCCTTGTATTAGTTTTGCTAACGCTGGGAGCGTTCGCAGGTGCTGCTTCAATTGTTGGAATGCTTCTTCACATACTGGTGTCCACTCGAACTTCTTGTTTGCACGAAACACTTGGAAGAATGGAAGGGCTTTGTCTCCTATTCTTGCGAGGAACCTGTTAAGAGCTGCTAATCATCCATTCAGTTGTTGGACTTCTTTGTGCTTTTTGGGAGACTCCATTTCTTCTATCGCCTTTACTTTTTCCGGGTTTGCTTCGATCCCTCTTTCGCTGACCATGAAGCCAAGAACTTTTCCTGATTGCACGCCAAAGGCACACTTTGTTGGATTTAATCTGACTTGGAATTCTCGCATTCTTTTAAACACCTGGCGGAGAAAAACCTGGCGGAGGTTATCAACATGTTTACGCCTTTTTGTCGACTTCACGACCATGTCATCTACGTATGCTTCCATGAATTTCCCGATCATATCTCCGAGGATTGTGTTGACCATACGCTGATATGTTGCTCCAGCGTTAATTAGTCCGAATGGCATGACCTTGTAATTGTAGATCTCGCTGTCTGCATAGAACGCAGTGTGAGGTGCGTCTTGTTCCGTCATTGGAATTTGGTTGTATCTGAATACGCATCCATTACTGACATTAGCTCGTGTCCTGCGGTGGCATCTACCAGTAGGTCGATCCTTGGCAGCGGATATGAATCCTTTGGACATGCGTTGTTGAGGTCTCTGTAATCGATGCACATTCTCATCTTTCCGTTAGGTTTGGGTACCAAAACTGGATTCACAACCCATGTTTTGTATTGCGACTCTTCCAACCAGCATCCCCCCTCTCCATGCTGGATCAAAGATACATGGGAGAGCGCACACTCCTTAAAGGGCCTAATGCGTTGAATGAGGTGACACAGCAATACGATGAGTCGTTAGCAGATTATTATTTTTCTGTTTCAACCAAAACATCTCAGACATTCAGCGAAACATCACCGAAGGAGAAATCGTGCGCGCCTTCATTGCAAAGGAGAGCTCAAGCAATATGTAGATCAAGGCGACAAGCGCAGAAAGAAGAACCATGTAGAGCCATCTGGAAAGGGCACCGCCAAAGCGTGGTGTCATCAACGTAATCCATGGTGGGCCAGCGGCAGGAGGTAGCATAAAACCCGCAATAAAACTCGTGTTCAATAAAATTCGTGTCCACTTTACTCCCCCTATAAATAAGGGGTGTTAGGGGTTTTATTATTTTAATCATTAATCCCTCCTTGGAGTGTTTTAGAGAGAAAAACCCTCCTCCTATAACACCATTCGGCCGAACCACTGCCTCACCAAGGGTATGCCAATTTGCCTTTGAGAAAACACTCTGGAGATCCGTCCCTATCAAGAATCGATCAGAGGCTTTGTTGTATATACCGCGTAGGGCTTCCTTAAAAAGAACTTCTACGGGTGCCGACTGGAGGACCGTGAACTCCCTGCTGCAAGATCTTGGGACTACGGATTACTTCTGAGGTATGTACGAATCTTCCGCTGCGTAATATAGATTACTAGCATGTACCATGTTTATAGTATCCGTAGTGATTACTCCCCGTAATCTAACAGTGGTATCAGAACCTGTGTTAGGATTTCATGATTTTGATAAATTAGTGTTCTTGAAAGTTTTTTTTTATTTTGGCTGAATATTTTAAGATAAGAAAATTTAAAATTTTCGAATTTTTGAGATAGTAATGGTCTGAAATTTTCATGATGTTCTTAGGAAAATTTTATGTTCATGATCTTCAAGAAAAACATGATTTTTATCAAAATCGAACATTGGATTGTAGATCTTATTAAAATTTGATCTTGAAATTTGACCACTTGTTTCCAATTTCATGTTTGTGCCGAAACCCTGGTGAAATTACAAGGTAAACTCTTTTAAATTTCTTAGGCACTAAGTTATTAATTTCGGCCGAATATGCTAGGTATATTGTTTACCATATTTTAATTTTTATTCTAGGTAACAATATATATAATAGGAAATATAAGGATAGATTCACATAAATATATAGAAATATATATGAACTATCAATATATCTAGATAATTAATAGGGTTAAAGATATTATTGATAAATTTAGTTACCTTAATGATTGAGAAAATATATTGTCAGTATATGTGTTTCCCTATTTAAGATATTGACAATAAATAAAATAAATGAGTGTATATTAAGTGCCGAAATTTTACATATGTGTATATATATTGTTGATTGATTTAGTCTTAAAGATAAAATCTTGGCAGTAAATATATATATGTTTAATTTATGGCCGAAATGTATGGCTCCGATTTGGGGCTAATTTGAGTCGTGGTGGTGGTCGCCGAAGTCGGGTGGTGGTCGCCGAAGTCGGGTGGTGGTCGCCGGAGCCGATGTGGTGGTCGCCGGAGTTAGGGTGGTGGTGGTCAGAGCCGGGTGGCGGTGGACGGAGCCAATGTGGTTTTAATTTGACTTCAGGGGTAATTTTGTCATTTCACATTTCCTTAAATAAGATATTAAATAAAAAAAGTTATTAAAAGGGGCAAGAATGTCATTTCATACACTTCTGTTAAATTTAACCCTAAAAATGGACGGAAAACCTTAAATCAACAAAGTTGAAATTTTAATCCTTTCAAATTAACTTTTGAAAATTCAGCCATCTCTGGTTAACATGGGGCAAAATTCAGACATTTCCTAGGTTATTAACCTTAATTAATATTTCTTGGTGGCTAAGTTAAGTATTTTGTGGACATTAAAACCCTACTTAGCCCACAAGAATATTTCGGGCCAAACCCTAGGGTAAATGGGCCGGTCCAATTTGCAAAACCGGTTTGAGTTAAACCACAAGAATATTTCGGGCCAAACCCTACTTAGCCCACAAGAATATTTCGGGCCAAACCCTAGGGTAAATGGGCCGGCCAACAAGAATATTTCGGGCCAAACCCTAGCATTTGGCCATTTCCAATGGGACCAAGATGGCAAGAAAGCAAAGGAGATATTACTGTCAATATAAGGATGTTCCGATTACAAAGGATAGCTGGGATGCTCTCTTCCTGAAATATGGAAATGGCATGGCAGCAATCATGCACCCATTTATACCAATTATGGAAGAAAGCTTAAACAGCTACAACAAAAGTGTACTTGAAAAGGTATGCGATCTCCTTGGCATGTTGAAACCACTGGAAGAAGAAGGTCAGGTGGGTGAATGGGATAAAATTCAAGCCATTATCGGGGTTCTCCCAAAGTCTTGAAGAGCAGCAAAGGGTTTACTGACGGCCAGTGGTTCCGTGCTAGATCTTGCATCTGTCCTGAAACTCATCGAGATGGAACAAACTCGGCTGAAATCAATACCGGGACGATCTAGGCAAAGAAAGAGAAAGAGGATGAACAAAGGAAAGAAACAAAAGGCTGTCAACGGTAAAATGTTGACAACGCCTAAACCAGGCAATCTCCGAGTTAAATCAGAGATAGTCCGTGGGAACTCCAGTCCACACCGAAGAGGCGAAGGTACAAGGTCCAGCAAATTGCATCCTGAAAAGGTATGCGACCTTGGTTATGTTTTAGAAGCTCTAGTTTCCTCCACTGTCATGTTAATTGACTCAAATCCTTCTGGGATTCTTGACTCAGATGCGACGGACCACATAGCCAATGACAAAGGACAGTTCGCCAAGATTAGACGATTGCCAAAGGATTCTAAGAGGATATCCATTGGCGACAACTCACAAGTTGAAGTCATAGGAGTGGGGAACTGCAAGTTGTCTATGAACAATGGCAGGACCATACTACTTGAAAATGTCCTTTTTGCTCCAAGAATCCGTAGAAATGTTGTTTCTGTCTTTGCTCTTATGAATAATAATTACATTTTATCATTTGAGAAGAACTTTGTTTCGCATAAATAAAGGCAATGTCTTCTTTGGGCATGCTTATTCCTCTTATGGTCTCTTTATCATGGATTTGAATGGAAGTATAGATTCGAATAAAATGTAGGCAATATCCTCCGGGGAAGCAGAAACTGATGCAGCCGGATGGCATGCGAGGCTGGGACATATAAGCTACGATAGGGTCCATTCATTAGCCCGAAGAGAGCTTCTGCCTGGTACCAACAATGTGGTTAAACAAACTTGCCACGATTGTCTAGCAGGAAAGTCCACCCGCAAACCATTCGAAAAAGTTCAACGAGCCGAGTATCCATTGCATCTAATTCACTCCGACGTATGTGGACCAATGAATGTAACCTCTAGGAATGGAAAACGATACTTCGTAACTTTCATTGACGAATTTACCCGTTATGGGTTTACTCATTTGATTACTCGTAAATCTGAGGCAATAAATTGCTTTAGATACTTTCTAAACCTTGTAGAGAATCAGCAGGAGCGAAAGGTGAAAAGCCTACACACTAATAGAGGTGGAGAATATCTCTTTAATGAGTTTAATAAGTTGTGCAAAGAAAGAGGGATAGCCCGTCAAACGACAATCCCCAACACACCACAGCAAAATGGTGATGCTGAACGTCGTAGTCGAACACTTCTAGACATGGTTAGAACCATGATGTCGCAGGCACAATTGCCAATCTCCTATTGGAGTGATGCGTTATTGACTGCCACTCATGTAGTAAACCTTGTCCCAACAAAGGCGGTAGACACAACGCCATATGAGCTATGGCATGGTAGAGAGTTGGATCTCACCAGATTGCGACCTTGGGGTTGCGGAGCATATACACATTCAACTGACAGCTGTTTCGGCAAGTTGGGACACAGAGGACTAAAGAGTATCTTTATCAGGTATTCAGAGAACTCTAAGGGTTACGTATTCGTGCCAGCTCAAGAAAATGGTGGCGTAGTCGAACATGAGTCCAGAGACGTTACTTTTCTTGAGGACAAATTTACGACGCTTGATGAGATTAAAACAGATGAAGTATTGATCAAACTAGAGCAGGACAACATTGATGACCAGGTCCCACTTACTTCGAGTGGGAGATTTGAACCATCAACTCAAGTGAGTGACACGATAAATGATAATGGAAACATTTTCATAAATCCAGTGGGAGGACCAAACCCTACCACACAAATCACTTTTGCTGGAGGGACGAATCAAGTCGAACCTGATAATCATATATCCGGACCGCTGGATGAAAATCAAATAATACCGCAACCACCACTACTACCCATTGTTCCCAGTGGGAGTGGATAAACCAACTTGGTTCCAGGAAAGTTGTCGGTGAAGGTTCAGGCACTGCTCTTATTCCCAGTGGAAGTGATGCTCTGACAAGAAGCATTATTCCGAGTGGGAGATTTGTTCAGAGTCAAGATGGGATCAACGAGCTTAGACGTAGTCAAAGGCATCGAACTTCTCCTAAGAAATATCCCATCGAGAGGGGTGTAATCCTCACTCTAACATCTGTTGACGAACCGGGAACGGTTCAACAAGTGTTGGAAGGACCTCAATCGAAGGAATGGAAGAAGGCAATGGAGGAAGAGATCACCTCAATGAAAGCCAATTCGGTATGTTCTTTGGTTGATTTACCTGCTAAAGGTAGGGCCATAGGAGCAAAGTGGGTTCTCAAATTGAAACTCACTACTGACGGAAAGGTCGAGCGATATAAAGCCCGACTAGTTGCGAAAGGATATATCCAATTTCACGTAGTGGACTTTGACGAAACATATTCACCAACTGTGCGATAAACCACAGTCCGAGCCATACTGCCCTTGGTCGCAAGTCTCGATCTCGAGCTGCACCAAATCGATGTTAAGACCGCGTTCCTCCACGGAAACCTGGAGGAAGAGATCTATATGGAGCAACCAGAGGGTTTCATTACTCCTGGTAACTAACATAAAGTTTGTAAACTCCAAAGATCCATTTCGGTCTTAAACATTCGTCTCGGCAATGGTACCACAGATTCCACGAGGAAATCGTAGGAAACAGATTCGTGAATCTTCACGAGGATCCGTGCGTGTATCATAAGACCTCCGGGTTTAAGTATGTTATCTTAACCTTATACGTGGAAGACATACTCATTGCTGCAAACGATGTGAGTTTTATGAACAAGTCAAAGTCCTGGTTGACATTTGTATTCGAGATGAAAGACATGGGAGACGCCACGTACATCTTAGGCATTAAAATTCCTAGATATCGCGCTACCCGGAAACTATGTCTATCTCAAGAAGCTTATATCAACAAATTGTTGAAAATGTTTAGATTACAAAATGCCAAACCAGTGATACGCCGGTGGTGTTTGGGTGCGCACTGTCGAAACGTGACGACCCCAAGAACCTGGCAGAGCGAGAACAGATGAAGGATGCAAAGTATTTAAGCTTGGTCGGTAATCTCATGTACGCCATGCAATGCACCCGTCCGGAAATGTGTTACGCCGTGGGCCTAGTAGCATGATTCCAATCAGATCCTGGCTATCAATATTTAAAGGCTGTAAAAAGAATTATTCGTTATCTGAAAGGTGATGCCGACTACGCATTGTATTATGAAGGAAGGACTTTAGAATTGACCGGTTGCAGTGACGCCGACCATGGTGGCGATCCGGATGATCATAAGTCCACCACAGGATGAGTCTTTCTCCTTGCTAATACCGCCATTTCATGGAAGACCAAGAAGCAAACCTGTGTCGCGCTGTCTACAGTTGAATCGGAATTTGTTGCTCTCTCCGAAAACGCACAGGAAGCGGTCTGGTTAAAAAGGCTTCTTATTGCACTCCTCGGTGACAAAGACGTGAGTAAACCCGTCGTGGTACACTCTGACAGTCAGGCTGCTATTGCGGCAGTTAAGAATCCAAAGTACCATAGTAGGACTAAACACATTGATGTGAAATATTTTTGTGCTAAATCTATGGTAGAAGACAATACAATCACTTTGGAATACTTTTTCACTGATAACATTGTTGCGCACCCATTAACTAAACCACTACGTAGGGAGATATTCGAAAAGCATGTGAAACTGATTGGATTGCGTAGGGTTTAAAAGTGGCATGTATCTGTGATAACATTTTGATAACTGAAAGTTACATTTTTTTTTAATAAACGAGAGAATTGCAAACGAGTTTATGATCCATCGAAATCATAATGTTTGAATACATCAGAATTACGGTCTATAAACTAAGTCGTAGGAGGATGCAATCCTCCGCCAAACTATGTCGAATGTGGGCCTTATCTAGTCAAACAGGTATTCGTCTTGCGGTGGAGGGAGACCTCTTTCAAGAAAGGCTGGCTAAGAATCAGGGGGATGAACCTGATTATGCATGACGATTATCTAGTCTCGAAGTAACTCGACATGATCTTCGTTTTTGCAAAGCGCCGTGACGAACTCCGTTCGTCATTAAACCACATTCTGGGCCAGATGAAAATCTGCGATAGCATGATTGACATATCTTATTTCTGTCAACTTAAAAGTTCAGGTATGCTATCGACGCGTGCTTTATACTGCGCGGGCCATGGTCGACCATGGGGTCACAGCTTGGTTGTGCTAGACAATAATCCTCCCTCCTCCCCATAACACCATTCGGCCGAACCACTACCTCACCAAGGGTGTGCCAATTTTCTTTCGAGCAAACACTCCGGAGATCCGTCCCTGTCAAGAATCGATCAGAGGATTTGCTGTGGAGAATATACCGCGTATGGATTCCTTAACAAGAACCTCTACGGGTGCCGACCGGAGGACCGTGAACTCCCTGCTGCAGGATCTTGGGACTACAGGTTACTTCTGAGGTATATGCAAATCTTCCGTTGCGTAATATCGATTACTAGCATGTACCATGTTATAGTATCTGTAGTGATTACTCCCAGTAATCTAACACTATATATATCTCTATGGGTGCCACCGCCTCGGATCCATAGACCAAACTGAAGGGTGTTTCCCCTGTTGTTCTCTTTGAGGTTGTGCGCATTGCCCACAAAACATTATCCAATTCATCCACCCAAATTACCCTAAATGCCTCGATTCTTCTTTTTAGCCCTTCTAGGACTATCTTGTTTGCGGACTCCACTTGGCCATTTGTCTGGCCGTGTCTCACTGACCCAAAAAGGTGATCAATGGCCAATGTTTCCAATATGACGCCACCTGACGCCCTTTGAACTATAGTCCATTGTCAATTATTAGCACTTTTGGAACTCCATATCTTGAGACTATTCTTGTTTCTGGAGTGTTATTAATTCTTCTTCCTCTCTTTTGGAGAGTATTGTTCCCAATCGTATTTTTCTGTCATGGTCTTCTGTCTAAACCTCTTTGATGTCTTCTACAGGGGTTGGTCTTCCATACTCTTCCCTTGGATCAGTGTCAATTAGGAGCACATCTGGTGATGGCTTGTTAATCTCCCCCTCCATATGTTATTCAAACACATTTGTGCGACCTGTTGGTCGCCTTTAACCTCCCCTACTTTTTTTCCTCCTGGGAACTTTAGTACTTGAAATGTTGTTGATGGGATCATACCATACTTGTTTATTAAGGTATGTCGTAGCATTCCATTATAGCCTTTGCAACTTTTCCACTATCACAAAGTTGGCATCAAATGTGACGTTTGCTTCCTCATCCTCCAATGTCACTGGCAAGGTGATTGTTCTCATTGGGTATGACGCTGCTCCTTGGAAATCGGTCAGTTGACTATATAGAGGCTTCACATATTTTTTCTTCACTCCAAGCTTTGTCATTGTGTCAAATAAGTGGATATTCGTTGAACTGCCTTCATTAACTAATACACTTCTCACTTGGTGGTCTTTGATGCCAATAGTCACTATTAATGCCTCGTTGTTGAGTAAGTTCAATTTCTTCATATCTTTTCTACATAAATGGATTTTCACCATACGATTCTTCCCTTCTTGTGGTTTCAGATTTTCCCATAACTGGGTTGTGTACACTTCTTTTGCATAGTCTATTTCCCCTCCTGAGGCAAACTCCATGGATTGTATTGATCTTCGCTCCTATTAGCCAGTTGTTTGTCCTTGGGGGTGGGGGAGGTAGCTCTTGGCTAACTACCAATTGTGGTGTTTTATAGCTTGTTAAATTTTTATCCACGGGATGTTGATTTCTCTTAGGCAGTTGCTTTGCCATATTTTCTTGTTGTCCCACAATTTGAGCTCTTGAAGACCCATCATTGGTGTTTGGCTACTACTACCCCATTTGGTCTCTGCTCCTACTTTGTTTGTTGCCATCGAGAATAGGTAGTATGCTACGTGCTTGTTGCTCGAATCCGCAGTCGGCTCCAATGTTTGCACACAGGTCTCTTCGTGGGCTTCCTCTTATCGTATTCCCGCTCATTTCTCTAGTAAACCTGCAAATGGGCACCGGGGGGTTCCTGGTAAGCCCACTCTGATGCTTAAATGAGTATAAGCTTTAGAGAGATAAAGTGAGCTTAGAGAGAGATTGATTACCCATAAGTGATGAGAGGAGAGCTCTATTTATAGAGTTCCTATTGAACCGCCCCGGTTCCAGTGCTTTTCTGGTCCGGTTGTAGCAGTATTGTAATATAAACTGGTGTTGACCGTAAATATAATGTATTTGACCTCAATCGACCCTAGGTGAGCTTAATTTGGTTAAGTGTTCGAGAATGGCCTCTAAGGGGGTAGGGGTCCGGGCGAGTAAAACTCGTCCGGGTTAAAGGGTGGGGGGTACCCGGGTGGGTATCCCCAAGACCTTGCTCGGGTAACCCGAGAAAGAGTGCCCTGCTCGGGTTACCTCTGATGGGGTTTTTCATTTCGGGGTCTTCTGAGTGGGTTTTGCCACTCTGGGTATTTTTGGGCCTAAGTGTTCTGCCTTGAATGTTCGTTTTTCAAGTTTCGAATTATAATTGACTATAACCTAATTATAAGGCCTAACTTACGATAGCTTGGGCGTATATCCAACACTGGTAAGCCCACTCCGATGCTGAGGTAAGATATGTTTCTAAAGAGAGAAAGTATAGGCTAGAGAGAGAGAGTTCAAGATTACCTTCAAATGATGGAAGGAGAGCTCTATTTATAGAGTTCCTTGCTGACTATTCCGGTTTCATGGAATTCCTTTCCAGAATAGCATTTCTTATGGGTAAAAACCGGGAATAAGTCGGTTTTATACCTTGTTTGGCAATAGGTGGGCCCACATGGTTCAAAGATTTTTCGAGTTGGCCTCTGAAGGCGTTCCCCGGGCGAATTCTCGTTCGGGGTTCAAATTTCGGGTGAGCGGTGCTCACCTAGAGGGGTACCTCGAGTGGTGAGCAGTGCTCACCCGGAGGGGTACCCCCAGTGGTGCTCACCACTCGGGAAACCCGGGTGGAGCTCCCACTCGGGTAACCCGGGTGAAGCTTCCACCCGGTGTGTCTTTCGGGTCCAAGTATTGGATTCCGAGCGTGTCTTGGGTCTCGAGACGTTCGATATCAATGTTTCGGTTTATAACCGATCATGGCTTGATGTTGTTTCCATATCAAGCCTAATTTATGATTTTTTGTGCGTATATCCAACACTAGGCTGTTAATTAGGCATCTAATTATATTGCACTACAATCACGACCAAAACCTCAATCATCTTCTACTTCCACCTCCACCTCCATCATATTAATAATATATTATTTTTTTTCTTTGTGATTGTCAGGGGCTAACTCATCTAACAAATTGGTAATTATATTTAGGGACAATGAAATATATGTATTCATACTATATATTAAATTGTAATATATTAAACTTGACGATAAAAGAAAACTAAATATTACTTACTATCTATAATTATCTATAATTATTTACTACGAGCTTTCAACTCTTGAAAACCACTCACTGTAACATCATAATTAAGGGTGACAATTTGTGCATTCGTGTGTGCTGCAGTGTGTCAATAATCGTGTAGTGCTAAATTTATTGAACACAAGCACGCACGGTAAACCTATAATGTCAACTTATACAAACAAAAACACGATACATAATCTTTTGTCGTGCTATCATTATTTGTTGAAAGTTATTCGATCGTACATCTGTATGTATATTTATAATTAAAACCAATAATAATCGTTAATTGGTCTCTTGGTACAACATATTTGAAAACTTTTGACTTTAGTGCAACGTCTTTTTTTTGTATACTTTTAGTTCAAGACGTTTGGAACTTCTGCAGTTTTGGTGAATTCGTTAGTCAACTGTTAATATTGACTGTTAAATAGTCACGTGACTTGCAGTGACTAGCCCCAAATTTTATTTTGTTCTGATTAGTCATCCAGTATATATATCACTGACCTTTTTTGGTATAATTTAGTCCATAAACTTGTTCCAATCAAACATTTGGCTTGATTGACCAATATCGGGTCGAGTCCAGAGCTAGGTTCGACCATTATTAGGATCACTTGACCTACCCGACCCTAACCATGGTAATACCTGACGCGGGGAGCTACATGCCCAAATTCAAGAAGTCCATATTAAGGAAGCTCAAACCCAAATGAGTAGAAGATATTCATGATATATATATTTATGACGCGAGAAGCGACATGCCCAAATTCAAGAAGTCTATATTAAGGAAGCTCAAACCCAGATTAGGAGAAGATATTCATAAGATATATATTTACAATTATATTTCTAAATATCTATGTCTTTATATTCTTATTATATCTTGGTTTAGATTAGATATATATTTTATTAGTATATTCTTATATATTGTATATATCTAGCATTATAGTTTATAAAGTAGAAATATAGCCTAGTTAGTTTCCTATATATAGGGTGCTTTTCCTTGTTATTAATACACCTTTTAGAAACTAAAATAAATTTCAGAGACAATGTTTTTGTTTTAAGTAATGAGTTAATTACTTATTTATCTTTATCGACATCCGTTGCGTCAGTTTGTATCAGAGCCAGGCTTGGATTCCAAGAGGAGCAGGAAACTGTTGTGATGGCGAACCGAGGTAGATATGCCAGTCATCACATTGACATTGATCAGGTGGTGGAAGCTCTCAAACGTGGGCATGATCGTGAAACAAACGTCTTCAGAGCGGCTGTTGGAGACCTTAAGGAGCATTTGAATGGCAGGGCAATGAAGTTCGGGTTGAAGTTCGAAGAGTCTTTTGTTTGTTTCGAGGCACCGGAATTTCAGGCCAACAGTTATAGAGATGACTGTAGGGGATGTGCAAGGGATCGTACCAGAGGTCAACCTATCGAAAAACCTATTCCTGCAAATCCACAACAGTGTGGCAACCAAGTGGAATATTTTAAAGAATTCGATGATGACTACTATGAATATATCTACGAAGGGAGAAAACAAGTTCGGCATAAAGAGACACCACAATAATATGTGCTTCAATAGATCCCAACTGAAAGTAGATATCCCTACTTTCACCGATGACATGGATATTAAAGACTTCATAGAGTGGGTGGATGCGGTAGAAGAATTATTCAAAAATATGAATATTCCGGAGGATAAACGAAAAATGGTAGTAGAATACTAGTTGAAAGAATTAGTATTAGTTTGGTAGAAACGATATCAAACAACTTTGTGCAGAGAAGGCAAACAGCTAGTCAGGAGTTGGCTGAGGATAAGATAATTGTTGCGGCAAAGATTCATACCCCCTGACGAGGACGACTACAGGCGATTTCTGTTTCAGCAGAATCATCATTGCTGACAATGTCTAGATTCATTATACACCATAAAGTCCATCAGATTATTGAAGCAGGAAGCTAATGTGAACCATAAACTTTTCAGGACAAGTGCAAGGTAAATAACTTTTGACTTAATGTTATTATAAATGGTTATAGTTCATAGAACGTGATCAATAAAAGTATGTCGAGAAGTTGAAGTTTTCAGTTGATAGACTTCCTCAGTCGTCCACACATAACTGGATCAAGAGTGGAGTCAAATTTGTAGTTAAACATCGGTGTAAAGTAAAATTCTCTTTAGATCAATATATCAGTGATGTGTATCGTGATGTGGTTGATATGGAGGCATGTCAATTACTACTTGGGAGACCAAGACTGGATAGTGTGGATGCAAAGTACTTTGAGCATGACAATATATATAAAATAAGAGATGAATGTAGATGAAATAAGAGATGAATGTGTCCGCTACACTCTTTTGCCATTAAAGAGGAGATTCAAGACTGCTAAAGAAAATAAAGCAAACATGATGACTGAATCAATTCCGGAGTTGGAGGACATTCTTAAAGATCCCGATAAAGATAAGATTGGCGATGAAAAGAAAGATGTGGTTTCATCTAGTAAATCTACAAAATCAAAATCTAATGATCTTGAGGATGTAAAATTGGTTGACGAAATCATACACAACTACAAATGCTCTCTTGAGTCTAGAAATAATGAAGATGACGAGTCTGACAATAAAAAAAGGGTACAATAATAGTTTCATATTTGGATGTGAATGTGGATACTTTGGACCAATCCGAAGAAGTTGCAGACTTGATGCCAATTCTGCAATCCGAAGATAAATGAGATTTCAATCTTTTGAAGACAAACATGTCAAATTCCATATCTGCGGAGAAGTCTTTTCAGGAGCTGGAATAAGTCCACATACTTTTAGTTTTCAACAAGTTCGAGGTCGAGCTGTTCTAAAGAAGGGGAGAATGAATGACGCGGGAAACGACAAGCCCAAATTCAAGAAGTCCATATTAGAGAATCTCAAGCTCCAATAAGAAGAAGATATTCATGAGATATATATTTACAATATATATTTCTAAATATCTATATCTCTATATTCTTATTATATATTATTTTATGTTGGATATCTATCCAATTCGGGTTCATATTTACGTTTCGGACCTCATAAACACGCTAGAATCACAAAACGGATCTTACCGCAGTCATCCCGGGTCAAAACGGTCCGGATGCGCGTCGCACCCGGACCGGGGACCTGCGGATTACTGACTAATACTGCGCGTCTACCCCTATTTTTACCAAGTACGAGAAGTTAGCGCGCATATAGCCAACCTCAATGTCAGTAAGCGTTTTCTTGTAAACCGACATCAAATCGGGCACAGTTCTCAGGTTTCCTATAAATAGGGGCCAAGATCTCCCATTTCAGAAATTAACTCAAAACTCAGGAGAATTGGCTATTTGTGCTCTGCCCTCTCTCTAAACTTTATCTCTCTAAAAACCTGACTTTAGCATCGGAGAGGGCACAACCAGCACCACCCCCCCTCTCCATGCTGGTTATCGCCCGCTCTGCAGGACCTGGCGTATAGAAGATCGAGATAGAGGCCAAAGACAGTTCGGGGATCGAGGTAGAAGCCATAGTCAGTTCGTGGATCAAGGATCGAGGTCCGTGAAAAGCAGTTCGAGATATCCCAAGTGGAAACGGTCTCAACACTTGGCGCCGGCAGCGTGATTCGAGAAAGAAGTCGTTCCATACCGCAAGCTATGACAGGCAGACGTACGAAGAGGGCGGGTGCAAGCAAGCCGAAGCCGACGAGAAGCCAACAAGGACCTTCTCAAATTCCAGGGGCAGAGTCTACCGCCTCCTCCATGTCAACCGCAAATGCGCCTTCTGCACAGCATGGTCCCGACGTCCAGAACGAGGTACCAGTGCACGAGCTCGAGCAAAGGACGGAAAGGAACGAATGGATGCTGACATGAAGTATGCTGACATAATGGATGCCGTCATGAAGGGTGCTGCCATAAAAGATGTCATTGGTGTCTCATCAAAGGACAAAGAGCACAGTGTGCACCACGACGCCTGGGTCATAACCACGCAGAAGTCGACAAGAAGTCAACTTGGATCCTCCCACATGCCTGTTGCCACATCCAATGCCTTCTTCATACCAACAAGAAGTGCGCCCTTTGCACAGTATGACCAAGGAGTCCACAATGCAAAACACGTTACACCCCCGCTGGGATTTGAGCCTAAGAAGCACATCAATGAAGAATTTCCTTACGGGATGCCAGAAGAGGGAGTCCCCCGATATGAAGGTGTCAACCCGCCACTACCTATCACTCCTACCATGATGACCGCGCTCGAAGAGCTGCTTGCATTCCGAAAGATGCAAAGGAACTAAAGATATGCCCCGCCACCACCACCTCCGCCTCCAAACAATGGACAAACCGAGGGGAAAAGAGTAATATCCCGAAACACAAGTCATCAAGACATACCGCACCAAGGAGTAGGGGGAGTACACGGAAGGTACCCTCCAGTACCGACAAATAAGGAAAGGAGTTGTGCGCTCATACAACCCGTATATGATAGCACAACACCAAGAAGGGACATAGAGACAACCTCCAACCTCTCGCTCAAAGATGCACAAGGAAGGTTCCTCCACGATGACAAGCCAAGACAACGTTGACATCCGTCACAATGAGGTATGGGGAAAACCTGTTGATGACAATGATTTCCCAATCGCGGAACTTACAACAAGAACCTTGAAGGCAATAATTGAGGAAAATATG
Organism: Clarkia xantiana subsp. parviflora; assembly: GCA_036873135.1. Lineage (NCBI taxonomy): Eukaryota > Viridiplantae > Streptophyta > Magnoliopsida > Myrtales > Onagraceae > Clarkia > Clarkia xantiana. The sequence continues at coordinate 45,315,441 of JAPTYO010000004.1, forward strand.
GACGCTTCCTGGAAAAAGAGACAACAAAAACAAAAGAGGCCATTCCTGTCAGACGTCCAAAGGCTCAAACAGACCAATCTCGCCAAATGTGTTCCATTGAACACACCGCTGTCTGTCATCTTGAAAGAAATGAAGGAGACCAAGCTTTGGAAAAAGCCCTCTAAATTCCGCAAAGGACCATTGGGAAAAGATGAAAGTAAATAGTGTGAAAATCACGAAGTGTATGGCCACGAGACGGACAGCTGTGTCAGCCTAAGATTCCATGTAAACAGTTTCATCTTAAAAGGAGAAATGAAGAAGTATATTGACCAAAGCAATAAACATCAAAAGAAGCCTCATGTGGAGTCTTCAGGAAAAGGCAAAGGAAAAGAAAAGGCGAATGATAATCCACCTCTCGCGAAGCGTGGGAAAAACAATGTCATTAAGGGAACCAATTATGACGACTTCTACAGTCCTTGGAGCACGAAGGTGGAAGAAACAAATGTCAAACTCCCAAAAAACAAGCTTCTCCGTACACTTGAGCCAATGACTGCTTTCCTTGGCAAGAACGTTGAAGAACGATGCAAGCACCATAAAACTGGGGGGCATACACCAACATTTGTTCATCCCCAAGGGTGGAGGTTGAAGAGCTTAACACGCTAGATGCACTGAGGAACTATGTGGCACGTGGCAGAATCAACTTGCCGAAAAGTCACCTATGAAGACGTCAAACACATCATCAATCCCTTTATCTCCTTTTTTGCATATCTACTTTAAGTCTTTTTAGATTAAGTATAACTTATGCTTATTAGCCTTAGTACTTTTCAAAAAGAGCGATCAATTGACGCCTTCCTGTAATCCGTTATTGCACTGAACTCCAAAATATAATGAAGGTTAAATCTACTTTCGTAGGTACCTTATTGCACTATGCTCATTACTTTGGAATAAAACCAAAAGCAATACACATATTAATCGCGTCAACAACACAAGTTATCGCACTAGGAACAACCAACGGCTTAGGCTATACAACACCCATATGTCTATGGTCAACACTAAGCATCGCCCTCAAATGACGATCTCTCCAACTTAAACAAGGTCCAGGTAACACGTGTTATGGCCAAAGGTAAACTCAGGTATGAAGTAACAACTTCACAACAGCACTACTATGAATAAAGCAGACCACTCAAGTAGGACAACTACTCAGGGTAGCCTGGTTTAGTCAAAACAGAATCCAAGCTGAACGGAACAGACTAGTCGCGAATAGTCTGATCCAGTCATATTGGCATTGCAGGCGATAGAGCCATATGAAGAGATTTATAACTCCATTCTATTCCTTATATATCTCAGTATTGCGACTAATTTGAGACAGGTTATATGTACGTCCAAGAGATATCTGAATGACACATCTTATCTGGAGAACAACACTAGGAGGAGCTGTATGCAACACTCTCTGGAATTCTTTATCTATGGACAATCTACTTAGGCATCTAAGCCAAGTAATGGTCGCGTATATATCATTTGCATCATCACAACAAGTCTCCAAGATAATTATAACTCGCGACATCTCAGCGAATATTCTACTCAAACATCAGCTCTTACCTTGGAAACAATACAAATCAACGATCATATAGACGTATGTGTATGATACTAAGGAAGCATCGACGCGTATCGACTAAAGGATACATACAGCAATGCATAGTCTCTTCTTGTACGTACATATTCACAAACACATACAGTGAGTGGTACTTGAAAAGCTCCGCTCCCGACATGTCCGCACCCATCACATCTGCACTAAGGGAAGTTTCCTACACAACGAAGGGATCCTCGTATCAGATTCCTTTACTCTATTTATTATATGCATTAGTTAAAAGGAAATTCATAACTCCATATTTTTACAAACTTATAAACATTGCAACTATCTGACAAAGCGTAACCCTGTTCGTAGGTACATACTACATTGGAATTGCGCCATGTAGCAACCTATGCGCATAATATCTACTTCAACAATACAAGCTAAGCATTATGTTCAAGGAATGACCTATGGCATACAACGCTGACATACCTATTATCTACATCAACAAGGAGCTTATTTCTCCATCTATAACAGCGTCTATCTCAAGAAGATGTCAGCAACACAAAGCCATCGCGCTATGTACACAGTCAACTTATATGTCGCAATGACAACATGCAGATTATCTACAAAAAGGGACTTATAAAAATTCTCTACTCAAAGTGACGACTATTCCAAAGGCGTCAACAACAAGCAATATCTTGGATAAACACCAAGATTTACTATCAAAAGTAGTATGCTGCGATATCCTCTTTGCAAGGGAAACCCCATGTTTACTTCTAAAAAATGGCATGCTGCGAAATGCTCTTAAAGGAAAATCCTCATGTTCATAGCCATTTCTTGCATACAAACCAGGATGTGGCACTTAGGTGGGACTGATCACCCCATCGTGGCGGAAGTCCTCTTGTTAGACGACAACCCCACACATCTACAAATTATGTATATCCCTCTTAAGGGTTCATACGCCATGAAGATACATTCCTTGTTAGGATGGCTTCATGTATACTCAAACTTTACATATCCTCTTAAGGATGCAGACATAATGAAGACCTATACCTTAAGCGGGTAGGCTTTACTCAAAAACGCTAGCAGGAGCGCACCCTGTTTGAAAAACTCATTAAACTTACAAGTCGAGTCTTGTACAACGTCGCCTTAGAGTGGAACTAAGAGACGGTATAAACTTAAATCTTGCTTCGTCAAGATGACACTGCTACATGTCAAGTGCCTGTGCCAAGTGCCAAGTACATTACTACATGCAATGCTACAAGTACCTAGTGTACGCATCTTGCCATGCCTTGGAATCTAACCAAGAGGGTCGCTCATAACACTCAACAATGCGCGACATACAGTCGCAACTACGGACATCTTGCTCATCATCTGAGGATATATATCTTATCATGCAAGTCCAATACATACAGACAGTGAAGATAACTCAAGGGTTCAACATGCTGGAAGCAGGCTACTTAATACCAACCAGGAGTGCGACATAACTCTTCAACATGGGCGCGACAAGCAGCAATGCATGCATCAAAATCAGCCATCATCAAGTTCAAGCTTCAAGTGTGAAGAAGTAAACAACGCTTACCTCAATGGGAGGAACGCTCCTCCTTGGGACGGTCCCTCGACCGAGGGCAGAAGTCACCACCGCACGACCCTCGACTCTATTCCCTTTATCGCAAGAAGGAATTGGCACGGTCGCACTCGGCATAGAGAACTAAGAATCGCTCGAGGAACGCGCCTCTGCGACGGATATTTTGAATTGTGCTAAAACCAGAAATTGCAACCATGCGTTCAGTCGCATGTACAGAGCAACTTGCAAACAAAGAAAACATGAAAGCAACAACTTGGAAAATTAACAAGTTCAAAGAAAATACAAGGAGGTGCCTTACTCACGAGTTCTTTACTGCAACCATGTCTGGAGACTCCAGAGTAGCGGGGGCAATGAGGCGGACATCTTTTCCAATAAGTGAATTACCGTGTACATCGGCTGTCTGCAAAGACGAGCTTTTTCCATCAGTCCGACCTACATTGCAACATGATACAAGTTATAAAGATCATCAACATATCAAATCTTCGGAAGGAAGTATATGAATACCGACATCAATTAATCAAGCAAAGACGTCAACATCTACACTTGGTGCATTGTTTAGCTACTCAACCATGTCGACATCCGGACATAGAGTTACTCGCAGAATGGGAATAGTGGACTCACTCATGATAACAAGGACGATATATTGTTTAAGTTTTTTACCATGACAGCCGACGACATGCACCATATCTCTACATCAAGTCTATGGATACAGCGCGCATAGCAATGGATATAGAAAAGATTCTAAGTGTGGGGGCAAGTGCACGCATACAAGCTTGCACATACGAGCACGTGCATACAGCTGTCGACATATGGCAAGATGTCGACTATCAAGTGATATGTTCTAAGTGTTCCACTATGTCAGCAATCGACACATAACAAGGTGTCGACCATCAAGGAATATTTTCTAAGTGTTTTGCTCAGGATGACAGTCAGCATATTGTAAGCGGTCAGCATGCTACTAAGTGTCAACATGCTACTACGTGCCAACATACAACAAGTCGTCAGCATACTATCGAATATCTATGTACGACAAGGTGCCGGCATGCAGCAAGATATGGCTGAAATATTTTCTAATTATTTCACTTACGACATGGGACTATATGCGACAAGAAATCAATCGTCAGAAAATATTGTCTAAGTATTTCCTTGATGTCAACAATCAACAAGCGGCATTGAATCAATTATCTAAGAGCATTCTCCAAGTATACTAGCATGACGACGGATAACATACATCAAGTGGCAAACATCAACTACTACGAAATATTTTCTAAGTGTTTCTATGCCGGCGGTCGACAAGAATCATATGACTACATCAATGGTAACAAGCACTAGATATTATTGAAATATTTTCTAAGTGTTTTAGCATGTTTGCAGACAGGGACCATTGATCAATACGTGATGCTCAATGCCCATTGCCTAAGGCATCACTACCAACACACAACCATTGACGACCATGTAAGAACAACTACCGATCGTCAACATCGAGCATGCTAAAACAACGGCTAAGGCATGGAGCAACATGTCAGCAATGAATACTATGCATAAGGTGACCACTCCAAATTTACACCTCCATAGGCTCCTTCTTCAACAAACAATGAGAGCTTCTTGGAAAACTATCAAAGGAGGATGTAAGCTAATGATTACTCTCTCTCCTAATTTTCACTAATAGTCTCTACTCCATGTGCTAAGGACTAAACTAATATCTATTTTTGCACAAGTCCCTAGTATCATGTACGAGCATATTTACATCTCTCCTATGCTTGCATTACATACATGCTCCTTAATGTTGCATGACACGCTACTTACGATCATTATCGCATGTTGCATACGTATAGACTATTATGCATGTTGTTATTCTTATATGTGCATGATGCTAACTTATGATTGATACATGATTATTTTTATAATCTAAGTGTGAATTTCATGTTTACATCATATTACATGCTTACATCATATTCTATATTTACATCATGCTTCATGTTGACAAACCTGCTCTCCATTTTTATATTGCTCTAAGTATTTTGCTTATTGCGCGATTACATCATCCACGTATTGTGTTATCATCTCAATGTAACATCATGTTGCACGTTCATGTCACGTACCATGATGACACCGCATTGCATGATTACCCATTATCACAAGTATTTCGCTTATTGCGTGTTATTACGAATAAGTCGTTAACTGCACATTGTTATATGTATACCGTCTATTACACTAACCCTGTGAATAGATTATGTACGTGCATCGGAAAAATAAAGATATACGAATCTGTGCTCCGTGCACTCGATTGGCAAACAGGCCACCCCTAAGGTCAGTGACAAACCTGAATTGGACGAATATCCTATCTTAAATAGAGTCAAGCACGGGTTTTGAACCACTACTTGACTCGGGAGCAAGTGTTGGATATCTGTCCAACTCGGCTTCATATTTACGTTTCATACCTCACAAACACGCTAGAATCACAAAACGGATCTTACCTCAGTCATCCCGAGTCAAAACGGTCCGGATGCGCGTCGCACTCGGACCGGGGACCTCCGGATTACCGACTAATATTGCGCGTCTACCCCTGTTTTTACCAGGTACGAGAAGTTAGCGCGCATGTAGCCAACTTCGATGTCGGTAAACGTTTTCTTGTAAACCGACATCAAATCGGGCACAGTTCTCAGGTTTCCTATAAATTAGGGTCTAGATCTCCCATTTCAGAAATTAACTCAAAACTCTGGAGAATTGGCTATTTGTGCTCTGACCTCTCTCTAAACTTTCTCTCTCTAAAAACCTGACTTTAGCATCGGAGAGGGCAGAACCAGCACCCCCCTCTCCATGCTGGTTATCGCCCGCTCTGCAAGACCTGGCGTATAGAAGATCGAGATAGAAGCCAAAGACAGTTCGGGGATAGAGGTAGACGCCAAAGTTAGTTCGGGGATCGAGGTATAAGCCAAAGTCAGTTCGTGGATCGAGGTCCGTGAAAAGCACTTCGAGATATCCCAAGTGGAAACGATCTCAACAGTTTAAATTAGATATAAATTTTATTAATATATTCTTATATATTACATATAACTAGCATTATAGTTTATAAATAAGATATATATAGACATATATCTATATATGTCTTAGTAGGAATATAGCCTAGTTAGTTTCCTATATATATGGGTGCTTTTCTTTGTTATTAGTACTACTTTCAGACAATAAAGTAAATTTCAGAGACAATATTTTTGTTTTAAGTAATGAGTTATTACTTGTTTATCTTAATCGACCTCCGTTACGTCAGAACCTAGCTCTGGGCTCGACTCGAGCTAGGTTCCTATTGAGCTAGCCCGGGTCGAGCCATGTCTAGGTCCAACCATGGTTCAGGTTGGATAGGTCAAGTGACCCTAACCATTGTCGGACCTAGCTATGGGCTCAGACAGGGCTAGGTCCCTATTGACCTAGCCCTGGTCGAGCCAGGTCTAAGTTCGACCATGGTTAAGGTCGGATAGGTCAAGTGACTCTAACCATTGTTGGACCTAGCCCTGCACACGACCTAAAGAGATAACCCATGTAGCCTACATTGATCTATTTCGTAATTGGTTTTTTTCTTGTCTTTGATAGTGAATAAATTTTACCATAAAAGTTAGAGATTTGGTTAAAAATATTAATATCGTGCAAACTAAAGTATGAGACCAAATGTTAAAAATTAAAGTAAATTTTTTGTAACTAATGGTTTCAACAAAAAAGAAAAGACTCAAAGTAACTGTTGGTTCTATTGGAACGACTATTAAAAAAAACAGATGCTAATGATAAGCATTTGGAGCTCATCCAAATTAGTTAAGAGTGAGAAGATATGAGATGAACTAATTAGATTTAAATATTTATACATATCATCAATCAATTTTAGTACTTTGTCAATCTTGAAATAATATTATGGATAGATATAGATTCAAAATTTATCATATCTCTACTGAACATGTAAATGTGAAGAAATTCTGAACTAACATTTGCCATTTTCCCGCCTAAAATTAGTGTACATTGTCAAAAAAAGTTAACTGTGACCAACCAATTTGATTTTGTATGTCCCCAACAATACAAGTGAAGTGAGTGGTAGATGGGATCAAGAAATTCACAAGTGGAAGAATAACTAATCTCCTTAACGAAAATAAACCACAAGTGCCAAATTCAAAAGCAGCTACCAAGACTGGTTTCTTGTAAGGGAAAATAAAAAAATAGCAGCAGCAGCAAGGCCAGGCCAGGAAGCCAAAAAAAAAAAACAGTAGAAACCCACATACTGGGCAGATGAAAATCTGCGATAGCATGATTGACATATCCCATTTCTGTCAACTTAAAAGTTCAGGTATGCTATCGACGCATGCTTCATACTGCGCGTGCCATGTTCGACCATGGGGTCACATCTTGGTTGTGCTAGACAAGAATCCTCTTGATTCTAACGGGCGCAAACTTCTTCACCTCGAGCGTGTGATTGATCCCGGGAGCCTTATGATGAGGCACCCAAAGTATCCTCATGGACTCGGAACTCATATCTAAGGTCAGGCTCAATGTTCGCTTCCCGGCGTACGAGCGTAGTGCTGAACAAAAACGCCCAGTGACCACGTCATTGGAAACCGGTTGGGTTTGATTAAGGAATGAGCGATGGGGATGGTCAAGTTCACTTGTAATTCACCGACTCTTGTATTCACTTGGTGGCCACCAATCGGATATTAGTTGACGGTTGTGAATACTTGTACGGATGCCTTGGAGAAGTGTTCCTTTGTGGAAACTGGGAAAATGGAAAATTAACAGTTGACCTACGATACAGCGCGTCACTATTTTGTTTATAACAGGTTGATTGAAGAAAAGGGAATCAACGTTCCGCGGGTGCTACAACACTCCTAACAGGTCGTGCTCGCCGGTCACACGGAAAACGTCGTATGAACTTTTCAGAAGCAAGGGCGAGATCAAAGGAGTGAAATACTGATGCTGATTTGGACGACAATACATTAACACGCACCCTCCTCTTCCAGCGAGTGGGAGCTGTAAGCATATGGTATTGGGCGCCGTAAATGGAAGCCCATTATATGTATATGTTACCTAAGACAATTGTGTAAATGTCACATTAGGACATTGGGCCAGACTCAAATCCCAATTGACACGAGAGGCCCAAAATATTGGCCTCCCTTATGCATAGGCCGGCTGAACTTATTAGTAGGGATAAAGTGGACTTTAGTTCAATTTACTCCCCCTATAAATAAGAGGTGTTAGGGGTTTTATTAGGTTAATCCCTAATCCTTCATTGGGGTGTTTTAGAGAGAAAAACCCTCATCCCCATAACACCATTCGGCCGAACCACTACTTAACCAAGGGTGTGCCAATTTGCTTTCGAGCAAACACTCCGGAAATCCGCCCCTGTCAAGAATCGATCAGAGGATTTGCTGTGGAGAATATACCGCGTAGGGCTTCCTTAACAAGAACCTCTACGGGTTCCGACCGTAGGACCGTGAACTCCCTACTGCAGGATCTTGGGACTACGGGTTACTTCTGAGGTATATGCAAATCTTCCGCTGCGTAATATCGATTACTAGCATGTACCATGTTTATAGTATCCGTAGTGTCCCCGTAATCTAACACTATATATATCTCTATGGGTGCCACCCCCTCGGATCCATAGACCAAACTGAAGTGTGTTTCCCTTGTTGTTCTCTTTGAGGTTGTGCGTAGTGCCCACAAAACATTATCCAATTCATCCACCCAAATTTCCCTAAATGCCTTGATTCTTATTTTTAGCCCTTCTAGGACTATCTTGTTTGCGGATTCCACTTGGCCATTTGTCTGGCCGCGTCTCACTGACCCAAAGAGGTGGTCAATGGCCAATGTTTCCAATATGACGCCACCTGACGCCCTTTGAACTATGGTCCATTGTCAATTATTAGCACTTTTGGAACTCCATAACTTGAGACTATTCTTGAGACTATTCTTGTCTGGAGTTTTATTAATTCTTCTTCCTCTCTTTTGGAGAGTGTTGTTCCCAATAGTATTTTCCTGTCATGGTCTTCTGTCTAAACCTCTTTGATGTCTTCTGCATGGGTTGGTCTTCCATATTCTTCCCTTGGATCAGTGTCAATTAGGAGCACATCTGGTGATGGCTTGTTGATCTCCCCCTCCATATGTTATTCAAACACATTTGTGCGACCTGTTGGTCGCCTTTAACCTCCCCTACTTTGTTTCTTCCTGGGAACTTTAGTACTTGAAATGCTGTTGATGGGATCATACCATACTTGTTTATTGAGGTACGTCCTAGCATTCCATTATAGCCTTGCAACTTTTCCACTATCACAAAGTTGGCATCAAATGTGACGTTTGCTTCCTCATCCTCCAATGTCACTGGCAAGGTGATTGTTCTCATTGGGTATAATGCTGCTCCTTGGAAATCGGTCAGTTGACTATATAGAGGCTTCAAATCTTTTTTCTTCACTCCAAGCTTTGTAAGTTTTTCAAATAACAGGATATTCGTTGAACTGCCTTCATTAACTAATATCCTTCTCACTTGGTGGTCTTTGATGCCAATAGTCACTATTAATGCCTCGTTGTTGGGTAAGTTCAATTTCTTCATATCTTTTCCACATAAATGGATTTTCACCATACGATTCTTCCCTTCTCGTGGTTTCAGATTTTCCCATAACTGGGTTGTGTAGACTTCTTTTGCATCGTCTGTTTCCCCTCCTGAGGCAAAGCCTCCATGGATTGTATTGATCTTCGCTCCTATTAGCCACTTGTTTGTCCTTGGGGGTAGGGGAGGTAGCTCTTGGTTAACTACCAATTGTGGTGTTTTAGAGCTTGATGGATTTTTATCCACGGGATGTTGATCTCTCTTAGGCAGTTGCTCTGCCATATTTTCATGTTGCCCCCCAATTTGGGCTCTTGAAGACACATCATTGGTGTTTGGCTACTACTACCCCATTTGGTCATTGCTCTTACTTTGTTTGTTTCCATCGAGCATAGGTAGTATGCTACGTGCTTGTTGCTCGAATCCGCAGTCGGCTGCAATGTTTGCACACGGGTCTCTTCGTGGGCTTCCTCTTATCGTATTCCAGCTCATTTCTCTCAGAAACCTGCAAATGGGCACCGGGGGGGGTTTCCTGGTAAGCCCACTCTGATGCTTAAATGAGTATAAGCTTTAGAGAGATAAAGTGAGCTTAGAGAGAGATTGATTACCTTTAAGTGATGAGAGGAGAGCTCTATTTATAGAGTTCCTATTGAACCGCCCCGGTTCCAGTGCTTTTCTGGTCCGGTTGTGGTAGTATTGTAATATAAACTGGTGTTGACCGTAAATATAATATATTTGACCTCGATTCGACCGTAGGTGAGCTTAATTTGGTTAAGTGTTCGAGAATGGCCTCTAAGGGCGAGCCCCGGGCAGAATACATTTCTCTCAGAAACCTGCAAATGGGCACCGGGGGGTTCCTGGTAAGCCCACTCTGATGCTTAAATGAGTATAAACTTTAGAGAGATAAAGTGAGCTTAGATAGAGATTGATTACCTTTAAATGATGAGAGGAGAGCTCTATTTATAGAGTTCCTATTGAACCGCCCCGGTTCTAGTGCTTTTCTGGTCCGATTGTGGCAGTATTGTAATATAAACTGGTGTTGACTGTAAATATAATGTATTTGACCTCGATTCGACCGTAGGTGAGCTTAATTTGGTTAAGTGTTCGAGTATGGCCTCTAAGGGCGAGCCCCGGGCAAAATATCGTCCGGGGGTAGGGGTCTGGGTGAGTAAAACTCGTTCGGGTAAAAGGGGGGGGGGGTACCAAGACCTTGCTCGGGTAACCCGAGCTAGAGTGCCCTGCTCGGGTTACCTCCGATGGGGTTTTTCATTTCGGGGTCTTCTGAGTGGGATTTGCCACTCTGGGTATTTTTGGGCCTAAGTGTTGTGCCTTGAATGTTCGTTTTTCAAGTTTCGAATTATAATTGACTATAGCCTAATTATAAGGCCTAGTTTACGATAGCTTGGGCGTATATCCAACACCAGTAAGCCCACTTCGATGTTGAGGTAAGATATGTTTTCTAAAGATAGAAAGTATAGGCTAGAGAGAGAGTTCAAGATTGCCTTCAAATGATGGAATGAGAGCTCTATTTATAGAGTTCCTTGCTGGCTATTCCGGTTTCATGGAATTCCTTTCCGGAATAGCATTTCTTATGGGTAAAAACCGGGAATAAGTCGGTTTTATACCTTGTTTGGCAATAGGTGGGCCCACGTGGTTCAAAGATGTATCGAGTTGGCCTCTGAAGGCGTTCCCCGGGCGAATTCTCGTTCGGGGTTCAAATTTCGGGTGAGCAGTGCTCACCTAGAGGGGTACCTCGAGTGGTGAGCAGTGCTCACCCGGAGGGGTACCCCGAGTGGTGCTCACCACTCGGGTAACCCGGGTGAAGCACCCGGTGTGTCTTTCGGGTCCAAGTATTGGGTTCCGAGCGTGTCTTGGGTCTCGGGACGTTCGATATCAATGTTTCGGTTTATAACCGATCATGGCTTGATGTTGTTTCAATATCAAGTCTAGTTTATGATTGTTTGTGCGTATATCCAACACTAGGCTGTTAATTAGGCATCTATTTATATTGCACTTCAATCACGACCAAAACCTCAATTATCTTCTACCTCCACCTCCATCATAATAATAATATATTATTTTTTTCTTTGTGATTGTCAGGGGCTAACTCATCTAACAAATTGGTAATTATATTTAGGGACAATGAAATATATGTAGTTATACTATATATTAAATCGTAATACATTAAACTTGACGATAAAAGAAAACTAAATACTACTTACTATCAATAATTATCTATAATTATTTACTACGAGCTTTCAACTCTTGAAAACCACTCACTGTAACATCATAATTAAGGGTGACAATTTGTGCATTCGTGTGTGCTGCAGTGTGTCAATAATCGTGTAGTGCTAAATTTATTGAACACAAGCACGCACGGTAAACCTAAAATGTCACGTTATACAAATAAAAACACGATACATAATTTTTTGTCATGCTATCATTGTTTGTTGAAAGTTATTCGATCGTACATCTGTATGTATATTTATAAGTAAAACCAAGAATAATTGTTAATTGGTCTCTTGGTACAACATGTTTGAAAACTTTTGACTATTAGTGCAACGTCTTTTTTTTTGTATACTTTTAGTTCAAGACCTTTGGAACTTCTACAGTTTTGGTGAATCCGTTAGTCAACTGTTAATATTGACTGTTAAATAGTCACGTGACTTGCATGTGACTAGTCCCAAATTTTGTTTTGTTCTGATTAGTCATCCAGTATATATATCACTGACCTTTTTTGGTATAATTTAGTCCATAAACTTGTTCCAATCGAACATTTGGCTTGATTGACCGATATCGGGTCGAGTCAAGAGCTAGGTTCGACCATTATTAGGATCACTTGACCTAACCGACCCTAACCATGGTCAGACCTGCGCAGGGAGCGACATGCCCAAATTCAAGAAGTCCAGATTAAGGAAGCTCAAGCCCAAATGAGGAGAAGATATTCATGATATATATATTTATGACGCGAGAAGTGACATGCCCAAATTCAAGAACTCTATATTAAGGAATCTCAAACCCAAATTAGGAGAAGATATTCATAAGATATATATTTACAATATATATTTCTAAATATCTATGTCTTTATATTCTTATTATATCTTAGTTTAGATTAGATATATATTTTACTAGTATATTCTTATATATTGTATATATCTAGGATTATAGTTTATAAAGTAGAAATATAGCCTAGTTAGTTTCCTATATATAGGGTGCTTTTCCTTATTATAAATAAATTTCAGAGACAATGTTTTTGTTTTAAGTAATGAGTTAATTACTTATTTATCTTTATCGACTTCCGTTGCGTCGGTTGGTATCAGATCCAGACTTGGATTCCAAGAGGAGGAGGAAACTGTTGTGATGGTGAACCGAGGTAGATATGTCAATCATCACATTGACGTTGATCAGGTGGTGGAAGCTCTCAGACGTGGGCATGATCTTCCAACAAACGTCTTCAGAGCGGCTGTTGGAGACCTTAAGGAGCACTTGAATGGAAGGGCAATGAAGTTCGGACTGAAGCTCGAAGAGTCTTTTGTTTGTTTCGAGGCACCGGAATTTCAGGCCAACAGTTATAGAGATGACTGTAGGGGATGTGGAAGTGATCCTACCCGAGGTCAACCTATCGAAAAACCTATTCCTGCAAATCCACAACAGTGTGGCAACCAAGTGGAATATTTCAAAGAATTCGATGATGACTACTATGAATATATCTACGAAGGAAGAAATCAAGTTCGGCATAAAGAGACACCACAATAATATGTGCTTCAATAGATCCCAACTGAAAGTAGATATCCCTACTTTCACCGATGATATGGATATTAAAGACTTCATAGAGTGGGTGGATGCGGTAGAAGAATTATTCAAAAATATGAATATTCCAGAGAATAAACGGATAAAGGTAGTAGAATACTAGTTTAAAGAAGTAGTATTAGTTTGGTAGAAACGATATCAAACAACTTTGTGCAGAGAAGGCAAACGGCTAGTCAGGAGTTGGCTGAGGATAAGACAATTGTTGCGGCAAAGATTCATACCCCCTGACGAGGACGACTATAGGCGATTTCTATTTCAGCAGAATCATCACTGTTGACAATGTCAAGATTCATTATACACCATAAAGTCCATCATATTCTCGAAGGAGGAAGCTAAAGTGAACCATAAACTTTTCAAGACAAGTGCATGGTAAATTACTTTCGACTTAATGTTATTATAAATTGTTATAGTTCTGAGAACATGATCAATAAAAGTATGTCGAGAAGTCGAAGTTTTCAGTTGATAGGCTTCCTCAGTCGTCCAAGCATAACTAGATCAAGAGTGGAGTCAAATTTGTAGTTACACATCGGTGTAAAGTAAAATTCTCTTTAGATCAATATATCAGTGATGTGTATCGTGATGTGGTTGATATGGAGGCATGTCAATTACTACTTGGGAGACCATGACTGGATAGTGTGGATGCAAAGTACTTTGAGCATGACAATATATATAAAATAAGAGATGAATATATATGAAATAGGAGATGAATGTGTCTGCTACACTCTTTTGCCATTAAAGAGAAGATTCAAGACTGCTAAAAAAAATAAAGCAAACATGATGACTGAATCAATTCCGGAGTTGGAGGGCATTCTTAAAGATCCCGATAAAGATAAGATTGGCGATGAAAAGAAAGATGTGGTTTCATCTAGTAAATCTACAAAATCAAAATCTAATGATCTTGAGGATGTAAAATTGGTTGACGAAATCATACACAACCACAAATGCTCTCTTGAGTCTAGAAATAATGAAGATGACGAGTCTGCCAATAAAAAAAGGGTACAATAATAGTTTCATATTTGGATGTGAATGTGGATACTTTGGACCAATCCGAAGAAGTTACAGACTTGATGCCAATTCTGCAATCCGAAGATAAATGAGATTTCAACTTTTGAAGCCAGACATGTCAAATTCCATATCTGCGGAGAAGTCTTTTCCGGAGCTGGAATAAGTCCACATGCAACCTTAAGTCCACATACATTGAGTTTTCAACAAGTTCGAGGTCGAGCTATTCTAAAGAAGGGGAGAATGAATGAGCGGGGAACGACAAGCCCAAATTCAAGAAGTCCATATTAGGGAACCTCAAGCTCAAATAAGAAGAAGATATTCATGAGATATTTATTTACAATATATATATATATAAATATCTATATCTTTATATTCTTATTATATATTAGCTTAGATTAGATATAAATTTTATTATTATATTCTTATACATTATATATAATAAGCATTATATTGGAACGACTATTAAAATAAACAGATGCTAATGATAAGCATTTGGAGCTCATCCAAACTAGTTAAGAGTGAGAAGAAATGAGATGAACTAATTAGATTTAAATATTTATACATATCATCAATCAATTTTAGTACTTTGTCAATCTTGAAATAATATTATGGATAGATATAGATTCAAAATTTATCATATCTCTACTGAACATGTAAATGTGAAGAAATTCTGAACTAACAATTGCCATTTTCCCGCCTAAAATTAGTGTACATTGTCAAAAAAAGTTAACTGTGACCAACCAATTTGATTTTGTATGTCTCCAACAATACAAGTGAAGTGAGTGGTAGATGGGATCAAGAAATTCACAAGTGGAAGAATAACTAATCTCCTTAACGAAAATAAACCACAAGTGCCAAATTCAAAAGCAGCTAACAAAACTGGTTTCTTGTAAAGGGAAAATCAGAAAATAGCAGCAGCAGCAAGGCCAGGCCAGGAAGCCAAAAAAAAAAAAAAAACAGTAGAAACCCAAACTACATATAATGAATGAATGCATCCACTAAGTCCCTTCTCCGTTCATTCATTCATTCTTAATAAAGACATTGCTATCTACTAGATCGACTTGCTTTATGACAAAAGTCTTTCTGGTTTTGATCCGCCCAAAATATGGAGGCAGGAGCAGCATAAGCATATGAATGAAGATTTCTGCAAGTCCCGCAACCCAAAACAATACATAAGTCACAAAGATAATATGGCAGCAGTTGTGTATTAATTAGCACCATATATATTTGTATTACTCCCTTCATTCAATATCCATGAATAAAAATTATTGTACTACAAAGCAGTTGCTATTTTATGCTTCTTCTCGTGTTTTTTTTTACATCAGAATATTATTTAACAGAGCTGTTCAAGTCTTGCCAAAAATACAGTTCACTTCTTTTAAATAACTCTAAATGGTTTTACTGATAACACAACAGAACCCAATTTATCAGGCAGCAACCTTAAGTTTTGTTGAACTACAGTAAACTGAGACTTACTACAATAGATATGTCTTAGCAGCTAACTCAAAAAAGAAATAAATTGCCTCCTCCTCAAGAAGAAAGGAAGTTGTCAAAATAGTGTTTGGTGTATATAGATGTGGGAATTACAAAATCAATTTGGAAAATAGAATACGATCAACTAACCTTTGCATTGAGTGAGAAAGAGAGAGATCAAGTAGCCCATTTAACTAGATTGAGGGCTTTCTGTGGGTCAAGTTGGCCGCTACAATAACTGGAAGGAACTGCAGATATCTCCTGAAATCCTCGCCACTCTTCACCCGGTTTCAGAGTAATAGGTTTCTCCACACATGCAGCCTCAACACATAGCATATGTTTGTAATCCTCACTACCAAAATCCGAAAGTGTTTTTGCTTTCTTCTCCCAGGGATTCCAGACCACTGAAGAGTTGGATATATAGATCAAAATAAATAAATAAATATGCATAACAAGATTGTAAAACATGTCTCTACTACTAGATATATAGTAAATTAATAAATTAGCATTCAAGTACCAGCATCTGGTAACCCATCCTTTCGCAGCACGAATGTTCGCTTCCTTTCATGGTCTATAATAGCAATCTTTGAAGGTGTATCGAGGTATATCCTATCCAACTACATGACAAAGTAAAACAAAAAAAATCATGCAGCATCATCAACCACAATAAGAATTGTATACAATAAAACCCCCCCAAAAAAGGGAAACACTAACTTCAGATTCAAATGTTATTGCATCTCCTTGCTCAGTAAACCTCTCCCTGTTCTTGAGGTTATCAAGGTAGTCGAGAGTCTCCAGCCCTTCTACTCTTACTTCACTAAACACAAGCAACATGGAGTTAATTGTTAAAAACTAGTTGAATAAGCGCAGCCATGCGCGTTATCAAACCACCATCTAGATAAATATCACCCTTTTTTCTTTTGGCCTCGAAAATAAATATCTTTTTATTGAAACACAAGAAAAATCAAAGATAAGTTCCACACACCTGATGTCAGTCACTGCCAAGTATGTGTGATAGGCGAATGTGAATGAAAATGGCTTTGCATCTGTATTTGTATTTCGGATTCGAGATGTCAACCTCAAATCACCTCCAGGACACAGAGTTACCCTAACACGAAACTCAAATCTGCATAATTTTTTTTACATAGAGTTAGGTCTAGCGCTAAGTTTGATAATAAGATTTTATTAGCTCGTACAAAGTAGCATTTCTTAGTAATGCATCTTGCATTAAATAGTTTGAACATAACATTCTCAGCAAATCAATCACCAATAATGCACCTACCTGTGAGGCCAAATCTTGATATCATCTTCAGAATTCTTCAAAATTAAATCAACAAAAGCTTTGTTGGTGCTAGTTGTAGAAAAAGGAGGAGGGTCATGATCAATGCTCCAAACCCTGGTCCTCGCAAATCCATATGCTTCAAGCGGACCAAAGTTTGAAAACTGCATACTTAAGATCATATATATTAGAAGATATACAATTTTTTTAAGGTAAATGAACCATGGAGAAAGAAACACGTACTTGCGGAAAACAAATAGGAATGCCTCCACGAATTGCCTTTGTTAGCGCAAATTGGGTATGCTGTAGAGCAGGAGGCAAGTCATATATAGAATTACATTATAGTTAGGTCTGCATATCAGTTATGCAATAAAATTATGGATGATTAGTATCTTGCTTAATGAATAATGTTTTTAGATGAATTAAGCCAGGATTTACCCAACTCTTCAAACACATGCTAGACCAAAAAAAAAAAATTATATCTAAATTGATTGGATAAACCAGATTCGGAAAATAACGTTAAAAGTTTAGACAGTACTCAAAGCGATTGGCTGATTCTTTACCAAATATAGAGACATATATGATCAAACAAGGATAAAATAAATTAGATTTCAGTTGTTGTAGTGTACTCCAAGACTAACAAATTTTTAAGTTACGTAAAGATTTCATGGGTACCACCGACCTTGCTGCTTAGAAAGAGCAACTCTTCCCCATGTTCATTTTTCCACGATGTTACGTGGCAGCCATAGAGGTACACCTGTTTCAAAGCAACAGATTGAAATCCATAGAAGAAGACAATACTGGATGTTATCATCAACAAAAAGGAATTAACTAGACTCTAATTTAGCTAGGTCTTGTCACAATCGGAGATCAAGGATCTCCATCAAAATTGAACGCTCGCAAATGAGCACCGTAACGATGAAATCAAAGTAAATAATAGAAATCGATATATGAGCAGCAAATTGGATGAGTCATAGAATAGTGAATAGGGAGGGAGGGAGCGTGCATGCATGGTGGATCATGCGAAGAGATGACACGGAGGATGAGAAATGCAAATTATTTTTGTATAAACAGAGAGTGTAAATACCTCCGCGGAATAACCTCGGACCTCCCTGAGGATGACCTTGTCGAAGCCATTGATACCCTTGCAATGTTCCACGTATACTACATCCTTCTTCTTTGCTGTCGTCGTAGCCATCCCTCTGGCCGCTCTCAGTCTCCAGCCACCGGACCAAATTTCAATCTCTAGATCAAACAAATGCGTGTGTGTGAATTATGATGATGTAAGAGAAATATACCTACAGTTTATGTATGTGCGATCGAAATGTGTAATCTTTTCTGGAGAGCGAGCAAATGAGAAGAGAAGAGACGAGAACGAGAACGAGAGAGCAAATTCTTCTGCAGGTCACTGTGCTTGTCTGGGCCTTACTACTTTTCCCAATTACCTCATCCTTCCTTTTGGCCCACAATGCAATTTCATTTTTTACATGAACAAACTCAATTACACCGGTTTGGATCTATTGTGATAACCTTTACTCCAAAAAATTTAAATTTTGTTCATTATTATATAAATAAATTTAGATTAAGTATATATTTAAAAAAAATTATTTATGTATACAAAATATAATAAATATATAAAATTAATTTAAATGAAATAGAATTACTTATATATATATATACTATTTTACTGTTTAATCAGATTAATTCAGTATTATAATAAGTACGTATTTATAAAACTAATTAAAGTTTAGTAAAATTTGATAATAAAAATAATATTTTATTAATATAATCTCATTTAATGATATTTAACTTATTTTTTTATTGTTTTATAACGATTATTGTTATTATATATATTTAGTATATATGTACAAAATCTACTTAATAATAAAACCACGAAAAATTTATTTGTAATATTAATTATTTAGGGAAAGTTACTGCCTAATTACCCATGTTTAGCAACTCAAAAAAAAAAAATGTATAACGAGTTCGGGTTAAAATTTACCTAGGTTCGTAGCTGCGCAACTTTCCCGTAGTTAATGCTAATTACTACTAGCATTAATGACCTTTTTTTTATTAATTTAAAAGTTGCGCAGTTGCCAAATAGGCAACTTCTGTAACGGTCAACAATTTGACTGTTACACAACGTTTGTCCATGATGTCATCAATGACGTCATGGTGTGAAGTTGGCAAGTGCGCAACGAATATTTTATTCGAAAATTCGCTGCGCAGTTGCCAAATGCGCAACATTTCTCTATATAAAGAGAATATATAGCATTTTGCAACTACGCATCTACTTCTGAAATCCTCTCAAATTTCTAGTTTTTCAGTATTCATCTAGGCTAAGTCTCCCTTCCACATTGCTGATATGGGTGAACCAATAGATCGGTCACTTCTTTACGACCAGGATCGGCACATGTCCCAAGAAGCACGTCAACATACGGTAATATTACAACTATTTATCTAGATTAATACATTGGTATTTAGACGTGCATGCTGAAAGGAATATACATACCCGTTACTACTGATAGGTGTATGATGGATATACGCCCAATTTGAACCCGTTGACTTCCAAACCGTTATATTTTTATCGTCCCATTACCGATTGTAAATCGAAACTTCAACCCGAACACTTCGCGAACACATCAACGGCTCGGACGAGGCCGGAGCGCTCGTCCGGCCGAGGCAAACTCACCTAGGTGAGGTTGGGTGGCCACACCCGACCTCCCCTAGGAGAGATCGGGTCAGCTAACCCGATCTCTCCTAGGGGAGATCGGGTTGGCCAACCCGATCTCTCCTAGGGGAGATCGGGTTGGCCAACCCGATCTCTCCTAGGAGAGATCGGGTCGACCAACCCGATCTCTCCTAGGAGGGATGGGGTTGGCCAACCCCATCCTCCTTGGGAGGGGTTGGGTGCCCTCACCCAACCCCTACCCTTGGGGGTCGGATTTCTCCTCCCCCAAGGGCCCCTGCGCCATTTTCGGACACCCACATCCCGGTTCACGTCGCCTACCTTCTCCGTATCCTAAGGTCTTAATTGTGCGCTTAAAGGTTAATTAATTGTATTTAAAGGTTAACGATGTCATTAAGCCACCTTAATGACACCGTTGCCTATAAATACCCCACCTTCACAACTCATTTGATCATCTTGGCAATTTGGATTATTTTGCTCTGACATCTCTCTAGTTTATCTCTCTAAGAAGAATACTGACTTAGGCATCGGAGAGGGTTCACCAGGCACCCCCCCCCCCCCCCTTCGTGTCTGGTACTGCCCCTTCTGCAGGGTAGAAGGAGAGAGGAGGCAAAGGAAGGAAGGAAGGAAGGAAGAAGATAGGCTAAGACAGGGCAACTCAGAAATACCGGATCACACACATCCCCAGTAAGGAGTGAGATCAAAACCGACCACCCGTTGACCTAGATCTCATAACCTAACACTTGGCGCCGTCTGTAGGCTTCGGACAGAAAGCCTGGCTATTACACGAGCTATGACGAACAGTAGGGTGTCCAGGCACCAACGCCCACCCGGGGGCAATGGGCGGAGAAGAGAACCCATACCCCCAGGGAGGCAGCCTAACCCTGGGAAGCAACCAATGCATCCAGAGCCCCAAGAAATACCACAGCCTCCTCAACAACAGAACAACCAGGAGGGAGGACCTTCACGCCCAGCTGGGGCTGAGTCCTCCACAGCCTCCACCCCCCGGACAAGAAGGCCACAGAGAGAAAGAGAACAACAGGGAGTGCCTTCCCACAACACGGCACCCCCTGAGGGATACTATTATGAAGAGCAACCCCAAAGGTACCCGTATGGGATGCCACCACAGAGAGATGGCAACCGCGCCCACACAGCGTATGCAAGGCCGACATACACCCAAGGGACTTACACTGAAGCTCATGAGGAGGAGCAGATCCCAACAGAAGAGCACTACTCGCACCCTCGAGCAGGGCAACGAGAGGAACAAAGAAGATATTACCAGGAGCCACCCCCGGAGGGAAGGCAACAATTCGTGCCTCCTAGGCAACAGCAGAACAACAGGGCTTACACCCCGCTTGGGGAGGAAAGACAAGCAAGACCTCCAAGGAGGCAAGGCTTCTATGAAGCACCCCAGCAGGCGTACCAAGGGTACTCCTACAGTCCATACCAGCATGGACAAGGGAACCCAGTAAGCCCAGTCTACAACTACAGTGGGTATCAGAGGGATTATACTCCGGCGCAGGTGATGATCACCTCGGAGGAGATAGAAGCCATGATAACCCGGAAATTGAATGAGTCAAAGAAACCCAGCCTGCATTGTCTAAGTGACAAGACGAACCACCCTTTCACAAGGGAGCTGGAGATGAACAGGGTGCCAGACTCCCTGCACACAGTGCAAATTGCAAAGTACAATGGGAAGGGAGACCCCCTAGAGCATATCCAACAGCATGAGGCCTCCCTATTTGGGAGGACCACTGATGAAAGGTACAAGGCACTCTTATTCCCAAACACCCTATCAGGGGTGGCCTCACATTGGTTCTTCAGTCTACCCTCTGAAAGCATCCACTCATGGGAGCAGCTAAAAGCTAAGTTTCTGCAGAGATACCTAGGGGAGAGGAAACTCCTCAAGGGAACAGGCTCCATTGATGATGTGAAACAAGAATACGATGAATCCCTGGCCAGCTACTATACTAGGTTCAACCAGAATATTGCAGACATCCAGGGAGACATCACCGAAGGGAAGATTATACGAGCCTTCATCAGAAACTTAGGTCGCTTTGGGTCAACATTGGCTGAAAAGATGGCCAAAAAGCCAGCAAGCACCTTGGAGGAGCTTGCAGGAAGAGTTAAAACGCACATCGACCTTGAAAGGCACAGGGCAAGCAAGAAGGCCAAAATCCAGGCAGCCAAGGAGGATAATCAAAAGCCAAACAAAGGCAAGCCACCCCAGGCACCGCAGCATGCAAGGCAGCAGGAATGGCGTCCGCAACAGCAAAGAAACCAAATGGGTGAACCCTTAAAGGCTAGAGAAATAAACGTCATTAAGTTCATCCCACTGAACGCCACTCCAGCCACCGTACTTAGAGAGATGCGGAACCAAAAGCTTTGGTCACCCCCTGCAAGGTGGAGAGCCCCAATGGTGGGAAATCACAAGGATAGATGGTGTGACAACCATGAAGCTTATGGTCACGACACAAATGAATGCTTTAGCCTAAAGCTAAGCATAAACAACATCGTCCAGAGAGGAGAACTGAAGCAATTCATAGACCATGGGGGCAACAGTATGCAACTAGGGCCATCACAGAAAGACAAGGGCAAGGGAAAGATAGACTACAACCCTCCACCCAACAAAAAAGGAGTCATAAATATGATACATGGAGGAGTAGCATCGGGTGGCCCAACTGCTAATGCAAGAGAGGTCTATGCATCCAAGCTAAGCTCAGTGCCAAGGTGGAGAAAAAGGCCAAGAGAAGGGAAGAAGTGAAGATCGAGTTCTCGGAGAAGGACAAAAGCCACATCGTCTTTCCACATGACGATGCTCTAGTTATTACTTTAGATATTGACAATTTTGATGTAAAGAGAATTTTGGTGGATGGGGGTAGCTCAGCTGACCTCCTAAGCTTGAGAGTGTTAGAGGAGATAGGGAAAACCAAAGCAGACATCAAACCGGTCAACTTCCCTCTAGTTGGCTTCTCAGGGGCAACAAGTTACCCCCTGGGAATGATAACCCTACCAGTAACCATGGGCCAAGGATGGACCCAGCTGAAGGTAAATGTCAATTTCTTGGTGGTTGAAAGCCTGGGAGCCTACAATGGGATCCTAGGAAGGACAACCATAAACCCATATGAAATAGTGCCATCCACTGTTCACCAGAAGCTGAAGTACATCACGGAGAACGGGGTTGGAGAGGTCCTGGGTGATCAACGCACTGCAAGGCAATGCTACGTCAACTCAATGAGACGTGGATCACACGGGACAGACACAGTGGCTGTGGTCATGGTAGGAGCCAACCAGGATAGAAGAAGGAGGGGAGAGAGACAAAGGCAAGGAAGGAGGAGGAGTGGAGTGACACTCCGTCTGAGCAGGCAGTTTTTTCAAACAGTGCCTACAAGGAGACACAGGAGCAAGGCTGTGAAGGTGACATCCATACCTTGGCAGCCAGACACCATAATAGGGAACAGAACAAGGAACTCCATCCTAAAAGGCTTCCGCTACATAGATGATATCAAGCAAATGCCGCGGGAGTCTATATCAAGCTATTTCCAGAGATTCTTCAATTATGGTGCCAACATGGACATCACAAGGGGAGAAGCAGTAAGGGCATTCATTAGAAACATGCATCCAAACTCATTCGGGACCTATGGAGGGCTCTATGAGATGGTCATGACGAGCACAATGAGAGAGCTCAAGGCAAGGCTGGACAAGGCATTTGCACAGGAAGCGGAGCAGTTGGATGAAGTTCCGATGAGAGGAAGAGAAATGGACACATTGGGAAGAAGTGTCAATTTCACATTCACACCCCTCACACTCAGCATAGAAGAAATTTTCCACAAGCACCTCAAGCAAGAGCTACCAACATGCAGGGAGGAAGGCAAGGCCTTCCTAGGAAGAGATGCACAGGGTTGGTGTGAGTACCATGGGACCTGGGGGCATCAAACCAACAACTGCATGGTGTTGAAGGTGGAAGTGGAAGAAATAATTTACAATGGAGACTTCAAGGAGTACGTGGCAACAGACACAGTGACCACCCCATATCCTTAGTTTCATATTTAGCATTTAGCATGTTTCAGCTTTACAAGCTTTTCAAAAAACAACTTTTGAGAAGGAGAACTCACGAAGTTACTCCAACTCTACAACTATCTTTTATTCCTACAAAGGATGTCTTGGTGCACCAAGACATCCCAAGTGTACAAAAACATGAATGCTCCTAAGGGAGTAGTAGTTACTCAAAAGTATTTTCCAGTGAATGTAGTGGTATAGTCACGAAGTTATCCTTACACAGATATGACTTCAAGTCAATGACAGGTTCGACGCCCCCAAGAGCGTATCTTGAGAGTAGTTCTTATACTACGACATTCGACGCCCCCAAGAGCGTATCTTGAGAGTAGTTTTCATACTACGACATTCGACGCCCCCAAGAGCGTATCTTGAGAGTAGTGTTCATACTACGACCTTCGACGCCCCCAAGAGCGTATCTTGAGAGTAGTTATTACACTACGAATTCGACGCACCAAGAGCGTATCTTGAGAGTGGTTTCCAAAAACTACGAACTTCGACGCCCCCAGGAGCGTATCTTTAGAGTAGTGTTCATACTACGACCTTCGACGCCCCCAAGAGCGTATCTTGAGAGTAGTTATTACACTACGAATTCGACGCACCAAGAGCGTATCTTGAGAGTGGTTTCCAAAAACTACGAATTCGACGCCCCCAGGAGCGTATCTTGAGGTAGATTTGCAACCTACCAGATTCGACGCCCCCAAGAGCGTATCTTGAGGTAGAAAAAACACTACCAGTTCGACGCCCCCAAGAGCGTATCTTGAGGTAGATTTCAAACTACCAGTTCGACGCCCACCAGGAGCGTATCTTTGGTCTAACCTGAGCCCTCCGGGAGCCTATCCTGTGAAACGTTAAGTGCCGTCCGAGAGCCTGTCTCGTGAACAGAATTCGACGCCCACCAAGAGCGTATCTTTGGTCTAACAGTACAACGTATACCGTGTAAGGGGTATCAGAAGAGATCATCACACCATGCTCAGAAGGATACCATGAGAAAGAAATTTCTAAGTAAAGTAATGTGAAGAACAAGTAATGTTTTTTCTTTATAAATGGGACATGAAGGAAAGCACAAAAGAAAGACAAGTAAAGGAAACACACCAAGAGAAGAGCCCACAACCAAAGGGATATATACAAAAGCATGAGAAGCACTAATGTAAAGGCAAGCGAACCACGTAGTCAATAGCACAATACGGCAAAGGAAAGTAACAACAAACACCACCACAATTTCAAAAGACACTCAACCCATTAAAGGGGAGAAGGAGTGTAGTTATATACAAGGATAGCATGAGATAAACACATCAGTCAGAACCTTCGGGGGAATCACCCTCACCCCCTGAAGCTGAACCACCGGCAGAGATGGATGATGAGGAGGAATCTGAGGTACCAATCTCCACTGGTGTAGCATCCACCTGGGCAGGGGCAGGCTCGTCTGCAACAGCAGCCTGACCCCTCAGAACAGCCATGTAACCACTGGCATATGGCCCGAAGTCACCAAGGTCACCAACTGGGAACTGAGGATCAATACGGAAAATGTGATCAACCAGATACTCACCGAACTGGTTCATCTCCTGAGTGAGACGCACGCTATAATCGGCAGTGAAGGCAGAGGAGGCCTTGTACTCAGACACCGCGACAGTCCTCTCCTCCGCACGACACTTAGCCTCCAACTTCCGTAACTCCTCAGAATGGAGCGACGCTGCAACCTCAGCTTCCCGACGCAAACTGCCCACAGTGGTCTCAAGCAAGGACACCTGGTCCCGGAGCTCCTGCATCCTCAAATCAGATAATCGCGCCTTCTCAGCAGCAGTGGCGACCTCCGCCTTGAGAGAGACCTGGCTGTCCTCAAGGGTCTTCCTCTCGTCAGATAACTCGAGCACGAGCGAGGACATGTTCACCATGTCAGACATACCCTAACAATTCAAACAAGGGATGAGTAACTGAAAGATAGCCATTATGAAAGTAATAAGATGAAAGCAAGGAACAACTCACAGGTGCATAACGAGAAAGTACCCCCTGAACAAAGCGCCGAGTCTCCCCAGGAGACTTGGGTGGAGCAACACGATCGCCAGGGGGGATGGCGCCGCGGAGTACGCGGACACCAACCTCAGGGGTCCGCAAAGAGGAGGTGCTATCGAAGTGGAACTCCTTCAGACCAGCGAAAGGAGTCCACTCAGACCCAATAACATCTTCATCAGTAAGACGGGCGAAATCCTTCCGACTTAAAGTCGGAGGCCCACCTACACAAGCAAAGCAAGTCAAGGGAGAATATAAACATAGAAGGATCAGCAACAAGGTAGAGATCATACCTGAGGACCGTGCCCTCGGCTGGGGGGCAGGGGAACCACCACCAGCAGGTCGCTTCCCTTTGTCAGCCAGGGAAGGCACCTCTTCGACCACCATCTCCTTATCACGAGATAGGGTCGGAGGACGAGCAGTAGGCGAAGCAGGATCCATGGCCTTCTTTCTCTTAGCAGCCGAGGCCCCGGCCTCAGAATCAGATCTCCGCGGCTTGGACTTGGAAAGTCCAGAATCTCTGCCAACGGAGACGACCCTCTCAGTCACCAAGAGGGAGCGCCCTAGCAATATAAGAAAAGCAAGATAAGGAAAATACAGATTATACCATAAAGAAGCAAATAGGAGAAAGCATACCAGAGGCCCCAGCCTTCTTCCCAGGCAGGGGGGATTTCTTCAGAGCAGAACCAGAAGGAGCCTTCCTCTTGCTCAGATCAACAGGGGCTCCCTGCACGTTATAGGTTTTTCCATGAAACCAACCTACAAAGGAAGAGCAGAAGGTAAATAAAGATGGAAAGACCAAGTGACATACCGAACCCCCGGAGTCAGGAGTCAAACTGATCCCGGCCTCGTAAAGATCCGTCTCAGTCACTAAGGACACGGGGCAGTATGACCGGGTCCTGTTGCTCTCGTGAATGATCTTCATAGTCTCTAAATCAACTGAAGAGAACTCTCCGAAAGCAGGCCAACCATCGGACCGATCCTCATTCAAGACCGACCAAGTGACGTATCGATCCGTAATGAAGAAGTAATGCTTAGCCCAGTGACTGGCCGAATTGTCACTCCGGGCCACGAAACGGAGGGAGGTATCCCACTCGATCCCACTCAACCCGAAATCAATAAATCGGGGATCCTTGAAGGTCGGATGGCGAGTTACAAAACTCGCAAACCCCACCTTCGTTTGGTACTGGAACCGGTAGAAGCATCGGAATAGAACGAGGGAGTACTTCCAGGAGTACCAATGACACAATACCCGGAAGCCCACCCAGACACGAAGGGCACTGGGGGCAAGGTTCACAGGAGAAATCCTGAAGAACCTGCTCAACTCTATAAGCTCGTCACAGTAAGGCAACCTCAGCCCAAATCGGATCTGGGAGGGGTACACGGCAACCTTCCCTATAGGAGGCTCCGTCACCGTCTCGCGAGTATTCCCCAAGGAGGGGAGAAAAGGATACAGAGGCTCATCTAGGGGACAGATATCTCCTAGGGTAACATGCTCATTGTAATCGGACCTAGTGAGATGGTTCTCCGACAAGATAGCGAAACCTAAGGCAAAGGTAGCAGGAAATCCCAAAGTACGGATCAAATTTCGATTAACACCCCAACGAAGGTTATGACACTAAGCTAGCAATAGGAAAGGAAATAATACGACCAAAAAGGAAGAGAAAAGGAACTCACTCATCCTTCGGAGGATACGACGCCTCTGAAGAGTCTGCGTGCGCGGACACCACCAGGAGTATAGTACCTGCCACGACACGACAAATATCAAGACAAGAAAAATTTCCGAAGAACCGGAAATACTCCGACATCCGACCAACGACAACAATCAAAGATCCAAAGACACCCAGCAAAGATAGTCAACATGAGCCGAGGACACCACGACAACCAAGTTGAATAATTTATCCGAGCCTAAGGTCGGGTTTTGGAAAAATTACCGTTATACCCTCCAACAAAGATTAACACACCAACGGCGGTACGACATCAAATTCAAGACCGGAATAGCCCAATCGGACAAGAAACCATATCCGGACGACCGGAAAACATTTTTCTCCAAATCCACATCTATCAACGGCTATCCGCGGCAATCCCACATTCAATCAAATTTAGGCAATCAAGCATCGGCAATCAAATATCAACGATTCAAAAATCAACGTTTTACGCGGTAACGGAAAGGAAAAGAGCGGACCTTCGGAAAACCCGACCCGATGTGATAAACGGGTCCGGAATTCGAATTTGAGCGTGGCCGGAAATCAGCTCCTCGCCGAGAATGGCCCGTCGTCGCCGTCGCCGGAGCAAAGTCCAGTCGCTCCTCCGCCGTCACTTGCCGGTGATGTCCGGCCAATGTCGTCGCCCTCAATCGATCCTCCACACCGTCCCGTCGTCGTCACCGTACCCCGTCGACAGTCAGCCCGGCGTCGCCGTCGTCAGCCAAGCCCCCTGCCGCCTCCGCGTCGCCGTGGGCTGCTTCCCGCCTGGAGCTGTGTCGTCGCCCCCGGCCAAGCTCCCTCCCGTCCCCGGTTCCGGCTGAGTTGCTGGTCGGATTTCTGCCCCTTGGTGGAAATTCCGGCCGGCCCTAACCTTGGGGGTGCTCTCAAACTTTTCTTACTCTCCAAGGGTGAGTGGAAAGGGAAGATGGTGGCTATGGTGACTCCTTGAGGTATTTTTCTAACTCTCCTCTATTTTGAAAAGATGATAGGGTTTTTTAAGGGGTTTTAATCACCACCCTCCATCTATCTTTAAATGAGATCTAAGGGCCAAGGAAAAACCATAATTTTTATCCCTTTCAACTATGGCTAAGTATATCTCCATACTTAGAAAAACTATCAAGTTAGTCTTATTTTTGAGCATCCCATACTTAGGAAAATTTTTAACCAAAATTAAATTTTTCCTCACTTAGATAGAATCCCGGCACGAATTTGAAGCGTAAGTCATTTAGTTGCATTCGTATCACACCCCTGTGCAAGTGTGTATTTTTTGAGTATGCACCTATAGCAAAGATAAGTTTATTACTCCTACCACAGACGGACGCGTGCCTAGGCACACGTCCGTGCTACTCTGACGTTTACAATTCCTCTATCTCATAAGGCAGGGGGCAGAGTCAGAGGCACGCATCTAAGGGTAAGCGAGCATTCAGACAAGAAGGTAAAATCCCGGTTTCAAATTGCGCGTGTCATACCATCCTAAAATAGAGTCAATCAAGGGTTAGGCCATTGGTTGACTCGGGGGCATGTGATGGATATACGCCCAATTTGAACCCGTTGACTTCCAAACCGTTATATTTTTATCGTCCCATTACCGATTGTAAATCGAAACTTCAACCCGAACACTTCGCGAACACATCAACGGCTCGGACGAGGCCGGAGCGCTCGTCCGGCCGAGGCAAACTCACCTAGGTGAGGTTGGGTGGCCACACCCGACCTCCCCTAGGAGAGATCGGGTCAGCCAACCCGATCTCTCCTAGGAGAGATCGGGTCGACCAACCCGATCTCTCCTAGGAGGGATGGGGTTGGCCAACCCCATCCTCCTTGGGAGGGGTTGGGTGCCCTCACCCAACCCCTACCCTTGGGGGTCGGATTTCTCCTCCCCCAAGGGCCCCTGCGCCATTTTCGGACACCCACATCCCGGTTCACGTCGCCTACCTTCTCCGTATCCTAAGGTCTTAATTGTGCGCTTAAAGGTTAATTAATTGTATTTAAAGGTTAACGATGTCATTAAGCCACCTTAATGACACCGTTGCCTATAAATACCCCACCTTCACAACTCATTTGATCATCTTGGCAATTTGGATTATTTTGCTCTGACATCTCTCTAGTTTATCTCTCTAAGAAGAATACTGACTTAGGCATCGGAGAGGGTTCACCAGGCACCACCCCCCCCCCCTTCGTGTCTGGTACTGCCCCTTCTGCAGGGTAGAAGGAGAGAGGAGGCAAAGGAAGGAAGGAAGGAAGGAAGAAGATAGGCTAAGACAGGGCAACTCAGAAATACCGGATCACACACATCCCCAGTAAGGAGTGAGATCAAAACCGACCACCCGTTGACCTAGATCTCATAACCTAATAGTGTAGATTTAGAAACTTTACAGTCTTTGGTATATTTCAATTTGTAGACGTTATTTAGACATGTATGATATAAAATTTCAAAAAATTGATTAATTTTTTACTTTTATAGTTGTATTCAGTTGTTGTATTTATGGATAACTTATTATAAATAATAAAATGGAAATTATTTTTAAAACTATTAATATAAAATTTACATAGATATGGTTATATATTAATTTTTATACAAATATTAATTTACCTTTAAATTTGTGGGTAAGTTATTATTAAGAATTAAATGGAATATTTTTAAAAAAACTATTTTGGAATTTTATTCAAATATGTGATTTACATAGATATGACTATATATTAATTTTTATACGATTACTAATTTACCTTTTAAATTTAAAGGTATATACTCCAATGCCAGTGGTTTTGTTCAGGAGTACGAAAATGTGGAAACCAAAAGACGAGCGGGTTACACGAATTATTGAACAATGTGGTTTTGGATGGACGGGAATCACATTTCGCATTAAGGTTGATATTTCTTTATTCCATGTTGTAGTTGAGAGGTGGCATGCAGAGACTCGCTCATTCCATCTACCATGGGGGGAATTGACTATTACATTTCACAATGTATCAATGATATTGGGTCTACCAATAGATGGGTTGCCCGTAACTGACTTTTAGCGACAACACACACCCTCTGATAATCTACGCAAGAGAACGTTGGATCGCTACGGATATATGTTTGGAGATGCATTTGATGTTGATCTACATAATAAGAAAATGACTAATGCCAAGGTCGCTGGGTTGAAGGAATATTTTAAAAAGAAGACCGTTCGTACTAAACTGGGTGCTTTACAAGAAACAAGATCTTGGATCTTCGTCCTCTTGGATTAAGTGTTGTTCGCTAACACCAATGGAGCAATAATTCCGCTAGAGTATCTATATTTTGTCGAAGACTTAGATAGGATAAGACAATACAGTTGGGCCTCAGCTGTATTGGCTTGGCTATATGGGGGTCTCTACCAAGTAACAAATTCTAAGAACTCAACCATCCAGGGTTGCGGTGTGCTGTTACAAGTAAAAAAATTAGAATAATAATGTTAGATCGAATGCATTTTGAAAAAAAAATTATGTAATATCCTTTTGTTTCAACGCGGGTTTGGATCTGGGAGCATATCGCGATTGGTCGGCCACAGATGCTCCGCACCCCTATACCGGGGACATCAGTTGGTTGTTTGTGGCAACAACCAAAGAGCGCAAGATGTTCAACCCCAACCACTTATTCGCACCACACCTACCGTGATTTCCTAAAACACATGGCGGCTAGAGCTGTAAGATAACTCCCTTAAAATTATTTTACCATGTTTTATTTGCTACATATTTTATTTACTCTTCACGATTGTAAACATTACAGGTTGAATGAGACCCATGTAATGAAGAAAGAAGAGCAATAGTGTCTCGCATATGTATGGAGCACCATCCGCTGTCAGCAAAACGTCTTCCATTGATCCACTTCCAGATAGTCGAGTTGTATGTTCCAGATTGTGTCTATCAACAGTTTTGAAGACCACAGCCAATCCCCCTCCAGCTGGTGATCGTACCACATGGAATAATCTTCACAAGATGTGTCAAAGGAATAAGGAGCCTGTGACACCTTGTATGACCGAGCATGCAGTGTTTATCGATAAGTGGAATAGCCGACACTGGTTCCAGATTCCTCCAGCTGTTGGAGTCGATGAGGAGGACTACCTTCATTGGTACTGAAAGAGGATTGTGATAATGGTGGCCCCTTGTCAGCCTGTCCCGGTCCAAGTGGCTGGAGTAATACCATGAAAGTATTTCGATCAACCGGGAAACAGCGTCCAAATGCTTGTAAGTACCTTTTATTACTTGTAGTTAATAGGGTTAAGAACCTATGAAAGGTCTGAACTATCACCCATGTTAACGGAGAGGTCTGAAATTTAAAAAGTTAATAACAGAGGTCTGAAATTTCAATTTTGTTGATTTGAGGTTTTCCGTCCATTTTTAGGGTTAAATTTAACAGAATTGTGTGAAATGACATTTTTGCCCCTTTAATATTTTTTTTTAATATCTTATTTAAGGAAATGTGAAATGACAATTTTACCCCTAAAGTCAAATTAAAACCACCCAACTCCGGCCACCACCACCCGACTCCGGCGACCACCACCTCGACTCCGACGACCACCACCTCGGCTCCGGCGACCCGACTCCGGCCACCACCTCAGAAAAAAAGCTCAGATCGGAGCCAAAGGGCCAAAAAGCTCTGATCGGGGCCAAAAAGCTCCGATCGGAGCCAAAAAGCTCCGATCGGAGCTTTTCTGGCTCCGATCGGAGCTTTTCTGGCTCCGATCGGAGTCCAATCGGGGCCGGTGGCTCCGATCGGAGCTCAATCGGGGCTGGTGGCTCCGATCGGAGCCCAATTGGGTCGGTGGCTCCGATCGGAGCCCAATCCGGGCCGGTGGCTCCGATTTTGGCCCAATTGGAGCCTTGGTGGTGGTCCCCGGAGCCTTGGTGGTGGTCGCCGGAGTACGGTGGTGGTCGCCGGAGTACGATTGGTGGTCGCTGGAGTACCGTGGTGGCTTCAAGGGCATTTTGGTCTTTTCACTCCAAGCATGTGAGGGGCACACTTGATAGAAGGGCATTTTTGGAAATTTATTTTATTTTCGGTCACATGCCAAGCATGTGACCAACTTCCGTTAGTTTTAACGGAAAAAACTAACAGAGACCGCTGTTATCAACAAAACAGAAATTTCAGACCTCTGTTATTAACTTTTTAAATTTCAGACCTCTCCCGTTAACATGGGTGATAGTTCAGACCTTTCATAGGTTCTTAACCCTAGTTAATATGTATGGTTTCAATTGATGATCAAACTACATGTATTATTGAATTTTTATTGTCTGTGTAATAGTTGAAGTATTGGAGGACAACGAAGAAACATGCAAAGAAGTTGAAACTTATGTTAACCGGTCGGAAAAAAAAGGTTTATCAAAATTATAGATGATGTGCGCTCTGCCTATAATGAATGCATACAAGAACGTGAGTTTGAGGAGATAATGGCTAAACCAGATTTGCCAAGTAGTGAAGAAGATGAAGATGAAGCGTTAGACAGGGTGTTCATGCATTCGTTGCTGGCCGAAGATATGCCTTTCGGTTTTTCACTTTCTGCACCCACTCAGCCTACACAGTACGACGGTGGTGAACCTAGTTGTAGTAGGAACGTCTACGGCAGATATAATTAGGCGTTATTTTAGTAGTTTGATGTGATGTTATTTTAGAAATGATGTTATTTATAGTTCTGTTTCGAAATTAAACTTGCAATTTAAAATTTTGTACTTATCAAAACGTGGTGAAATTTTTGTGCTAGTTTTCTAATTATTTAAGGAAACGACTATAATTTTTTCATAATTTATTGAGGATTTCAAAATTTAGGGTTCTTTTGAAAAACTTGGCTTCGAGTACCTAAACACATGATTTGAAAAAAAAAAATTATCATTTTTTAATAATTGTTTTAAAAAAAATTCATAAAATCCATGTACGTACATCATTAAAATACAAATACAACACTGCAAACAGTTCATAAAAAATTGTTCAAAGTTTAGGTGGGACCTGTTACAATGTACTAACGAAAGAGTTCAACTACAACTACTACAATCAACCAAAACAAACACATAACATCAACTAGTATTCGGACAACTTCTACTATTGTGACCTTCTAGCCGACATTTACCGCATTTACTCCTCTTGGGTGTTTTGCTTCTGTCCATCTTGTTGGGATTTTTTTTTTTTTTTTTTTGCGTCCCTTGGAGAAATGAGCATCTTTGGATCAGCAAGTACCGTTGGCCTGTCCCATTCTGGCCAAGCATGCTTCTGACACAATGCTTTGAAAGGAAGATTGTAAGTATCAATGCAACTTTGAACGCTGAACCATTCACTTACGAAGTCCCTAACACACTCATTAACATGTTTAATGGCACAAACTACGTGACAACATGGTCGACCAAACAATCTCCACTGACCGCATTCACATTCCCTCTCATGTAGGTTTACAACGTAATGGTTATCCCCCGGAGCTGAAACATATAATTGTACGCCTAGCTCATATGCCTTAGGTTTACATAACTTTGCTTCATCAATAGCCATCTTCAGGTGTTTCCTAATTTTACCAAGAAACTTATGTCTGGCCCCTTTCTCATTTCTGCATGCTTCTTACGACTGACCCAATAAGTAGTCATCTTCGAAAACGTCTCTTCAAGTAATGCAGTCACAAGTAACCGACGAGCATCCTTTAGGAATTTATTGAAACACTTAGAATGATTTGTTATTACACCATACCTTCATCTGTCGTCGTATGCTAATGACCAAACATCGAAATCACCACACCGGTCTATGAAACACTTATACTTCCCACCATCTGCTGATCGCCACGCTGAAACGTCAAGATGAAGTTTATCATTTCTTGTTGTATATATCATCTTCTCAAATTCCTTCTTCATCATTTTATTCTTGAAATACGTGTTGAAATTGCTCGCAAGATGGAGGCACAAGGCCTATGGACGTTCAGATGTGGAAACACATCACAGAGAGCACTCAATATACCTATATGACGATCATAGGTGATGCAGACCTTACGGGCGTTCTTTGTCACATGATCATGCAGACGTTGTAAAGACCAAGTGCAAGTCTTCGTTCTCTCCTTATCACATAAACAGAACACCAACGGGAAAACTTGATTATCAGCATCGTATGCAACAACCACGAGAAATTTTCATGTTTATTTGCCATAGAGACGTGTGCCGTCGATGTTGATCAACGGTCGACAGTATTGAAATCCGTGAATTGAGGGAGTGAATGCCCAAAAAAATTTATTGAACGTCGCCATCTGCCCAACTATTGGGTTTCTATATTCGAAATCGTATACTATCCCAGGATTATAATGTGCAATAGCCATTAACAATTGTGGAAGTCTCCCGAATACAGATTCATGAGTACCGTACATTTTCTCAATGACATTACATTTGGAATACCACACATTACGGTAAGTTGGAAACGCTTTGTAATCGGACTGTTGAAGATGATTCTGCAAAGTAATTATATTCACGCCGATGTTGTCTTGCACCAAATGGTAAATCTTAGCCTGAATCAACTTAGTGTCAGGTTGTCTGTGATGTGTGATTGGCTCAATGTTAACACATGAGTGTGCATAGCCAACTTTCACGATATTCCACCGTCCGAAAACCCCTGGTGTTGCGCGAAGCGACCACGAACAATCCTCCTTCGTGCAAACATACACAATTTCAGTTTTGATGGATCTTGGAGTCTTACATTGTCTGGAATTCTCGATGTGCCATTATTTCAAATACTTCTGGAGTTCATCTTTATTGTCAAACTGTTATTAATTTTTTTAAGTAAGCCATCGTATTTGATGATGAACCAGCTTGGACTTCCTAATCATTGCACTCAAACCCTTCTTCCCATTCACCTGATATCTAATTTTCCAGGAACTGATAGTCTCCCTCTCGGTTCATCTTATTCTGCAACTCGTTGAAAGTCACTGCTCCAGAGTCTGATGAATACATCTCGTCCCCCTCTTCAACCACCGGTGCTCCTACATCGTTGCATTCACCCTGGGGCTCGACGTTGCTGCATTCTCCTTCAGTTGCCCCGACACTGCTGCATCCACCTTCGAGATTTCCTCCAAATAGCCCTAAACAGACCATTTGATATTCGAGAGGGTCATTCCACCAGTGGTCCACGTATTGTACTTGTTCTTCTAGTTCATAATCCTCTTCGTCGGCATCCTTCGTTCCATCCTATTTGGGCAGAATAATAAAATCAACTTTTTCAGTAAATATCTCAAAAATCCGCTCCCAATGACATTGATCGATGACATTATATCCAAAAAAACTCCAAACGTGGGGCTCGGCATCGACTGATGTTCATAGCCGCCACTGTCACCTCCTCTAGAGTAATGTTGTTACGAGTTTTCAGAAAAATTGTTTGACCTCATTCATACCTAAGGTCCACCGCGGTAACATTGAAATATTTGTTAGATTAAAACCGTACGGCCACCATTTTCATACATAATTATTACAAAATGTATTAACATATACATACTAACACTTTATATCCTTTCTAGCATTGTATAATAATCAGCAATATCATTCCATGTCAATAATTATATACATACTTACACAATAACACTTTATATATTTTCTAGCTTTGAAACTTATATACATAGTGCATTCGATGTCAACATTTAAATAACTTGTACACGACTAAATATTTATGCACCATTCTACAAGATATTTAAACTTATATACACATATTTTATGATGTAGAATTAGGATACATTACCTAAGATTGGTGGTGGTGCAACTTATTTTCGTCCAAATAGTTGAAAGCAGATCCAATCTGTAATTTTTTTTGCCTATGTATAGAAAAGTTGCGCAGTTGCCAATTGCAAACCATGACGTCAAGGACAAACGTTGTGTAACGTTCAAATTGTTAACCGTTACACAAGTTGCGCTGATGCCAATTGCACAACTTTTAAATTAATAAAAAAAATTATTAATGCTAACATTAATAACGACAAAGTTGCGCAGTTGCCTACTGCGAACCTAGGTAAATTTGAACTCATAACTCGCCATACCTTTTTTTTGTTTGTTTGAGTTCCTAAATATGTGTAATGGAAAACATGCATAAAATTTGGGGACCAATTTTGCAATTTTGCAAGTTTAAAAGTGCAGGATCTTATACAATCTAAGGACAAAGCTTATGGTCTAAAGTAATTTTCTATCTACAAAGCCACAAAACATCACGTAACTATCGACAAAACTCCACAAATAACTACAAATCTGAATTTGAAGATGTTTTGTGTTCTGTTAACTCCACCTAAGTGTTCTCATATCTGATTTTTGCAGCCTTATTAAACCCTAAAGAGCTTGGGAAGCAAGAGAGAATCTCGAAACTCGTAAATTTTCGGAGCCCGACCAAGCCACCACAAAAACGGACGAAACTGAGTATCCACGAGCCTTTGAGGGTGTTTCAGATCACGAGTAAGGTAAACTCCATAGATTTCTTCATATACTCTCGGTTTACATGCTTATTCCTAGAGAGAGAAAGCTTCGATGGTTGTTAATGGTGGTTTACGTTTTGATGATGCATATTCTCTTGTATTGCAATGGTTCGAATCTAGGGGACCTAAGTAACCTAAAAAATTGACCAAACCGAATTCCAACGTGTCGTTTGTTAGATATCGAGATTTGAAGTTTCAGAAATTTAACTGAACCATGAACTTCGAGGCCATAAAGGTCTTGATTTTAGTGATTATTTCGCAGCAGAGAATTCACCAAATTGATGTTCATTGTAAGGAATTTCCATTGACACCAATAAAACCAAAACTGAGCTCCGGCGAGGGAGAACCAAGCTCCCGAAGTTGGCTCTGCAACCTGTAAAAATCTTGTCTTAGGTTGAAGATGAAGTTGACCACGCCCAGCCAACTCTGACCGACCCGTGTGGGCCACCTAGATGTCAAAAAGCAATGCCGTTTGCGACGTTGGGCTCGTAATTGAAACATCTACCTACAATAATTTTTGGGAATTTTTATGAGATGGTCAAAATTGTAGTGAATAACGGGATATCGGGTTTCCACCTAGTTTTGCGTGCCATGATGAGAACAGTGAATCTGAAAATCTGAATTGGGCCCTATGAGATTTGAGTTCTGAATCAGTGGCTCAAAATTTAGTAGACTATGTGTTCGAGCAGAGAGTCTTAAATTCGTTCTTGTATTATTTTAAGGGAGATCGGATCGACGGAGCTGTTGACATTAGTTTTGGGGGTTTCAGTTGAGGTAAGTAGTTTTAGCTTATTCCTATATTTACAAATTAAATATTTTCTACATTGCATGAAGTTTAAAATATTGATGGGTCCGACTACAGCCGTCAGGCCCTTTAACGGCGAGGAAACGGCAAACAGGCCCACCAGGCCCAGAGTAAGGGTCAAGATGACCTAGGAGGAGAGTCCCGATGAAGGGAGTCCCGACGAAGCAAGGTCCCGACAGAGTCGGTCCCGACAGTGGAGCTGGAAGCTCCCGATGAGAAGCCTTTAAGTAGGCCCCGATGATGAATCCCTGAGAATGATTGGCCCTGTCACGATGACGAGGGGCCCCGAGCGGTGACACAACGAGATAACTCTGGAGTCCCCGACGGGAGTCGGGACTCGTTATCAGAGGAAAAAGCCAAGATATGCGGGGCGTGGCCGAGATACGCGGAACGTGGTTAAGATACACGGAGCGTGGCCGAGATACGCGGGGCATGGCTAAGATACGTGAAATCATGTACGAGATATACGGGATACGGGCTAACCACCCCTAACGGTTCGCCAGGTACCTGAGGCATCTCTTTGCCTATAAAAGGGCAGGAGGTCACCTCAGATCATTTACGTTGAGTTGAATACACTTTGATATCTGTTACTTGCCAGTCAGACGAAGTACTCATTTAAGCATCGGAGAGGGATTCTGGGTCACCGCCCGGTCTATCCCCTCTTGCAGGATTGCGTGGAGCAAAGGAGCTAGGATTTCTGTCAAGATCCGAACCGGAGTTCCATCGTGATCCAACATTGGCGCCGTCTGTGGGAATCAAACAAAAAGCTGATATGCCTTCTACTCGATCGATGGCGGCTGGCAAGAACAGAAGGGGACAATCCGGTGGTTCCCGTCACCCTGCTGCAACGAATCTGAATTCAGTACCAGAACAAGGAGAAAACCAGAACCATCCCCCGGCTGAGCTCTCCCAGACAGGGGGGCACAATGGATCGCATCCCGAAGACGCTGCCCCTCAACACCAGGATAACAGGGGGCAGGAGGCTCCCCCGGCTGCAGACTTGACAAGAGCCGTGGCAGAGGCCATGCCCATGTTCCTGGCGGCTGTAGAGGCTCTCTTGGACCGAAGGGAGGCTGCGAGGAGGCAGGAGGAGATGCCCCCACTGGAGGAAGCAACCCTACCAACAGAGGGTCGGAACGCGCAGGAAGCCCCGCCCCAAGGCCAAGACAGAGGCAGAACAACTAGTCAGCCGGAAAGGTTCGTGGTTGACGAGCCAGGACCAGTACAACACAGGACCATTCCCCTGAATGGTCCCATCACTCCCGACCAGGTGGTAAAGATCGTGAACATCTGTATGGGAGAACAGAAGCCGCTGGTGTCGGATCTAAGGGATCGATCCACTCATCCCTTTGTTCCCCGACTAATAGACACCCTCGCCCCGCCTGGGCTGGGTATCCCCGAGATTAAGGAATATGATGGCGAAGGAGATCCAGTTCGTCATGTCCAGAAGCATCTTATGGCGTGTCTGGGTAGAGCCCCGAATGAAGATATAGTGTGTACACTGTTCCCAAACACACTTGGAGAAAGAGCCCTGACCTGGTTCTTTAGCCTGCCCCCAGGCTGCATTACCTGTTGGGTGGACATGCACGACCGCTTCATTCGACAATACCAGGGCCGCAGACGTTTGTTGAAGAGCGTGAGGTCCCTAACCCAGGTGGTGCAAAGGCCCGACGAGTCGCTGGCACACTATTACCAGCGGTACAGCGCTAGCGTAGCCGAGATAGACGAGGAAATCTCGGAGGGCGAGACCATTCGCACCTTTATTTGGAACCTGTCAGCCCCCTATGGCTCCGATCTGATGCACAGCGTGGCTGAGAAGGCTGTGTGGAATATGGAGGCTTTGTAGAAGAGGGTGAAGCGGCAGATCGATGTCCAGGAATCCAAAATAGCCGCAGGAGAACTGGAGCCCCCAAAGTCGAATAAAGGGAAGCAGTCGAGTAAACCTTTCGACGATCGTAAGTCAAAGGGTAAACCCGACAGTGGCAAAAATCGAGGTCGTCCGGATCGGAGGGACGACAGACGCTCTTCAAGGAAGGATAAGCGGGAGGATTTTGACATTCCTCTCAACTGCTCCATGGCGGAAGTGCTGACAGTCATGGAACGACAAGGTATTTCCAGGTACCCCCCCGAAGAAAGATGGAGAATTCCTGGGGTCCCGCACGGATCGCTATTGCCGGTTTCACCGCGCGAATGGCCACGACACCAATCACTGTCGGGAGCTGAAGAAGGAGATTGAAAAGCTAATCCAGAAGGGAAAGCTTAAGGAGTTCATTGGGGACAAACGATGCAGGTCCCGCTCTCGGTCCCGATCGCGGTCCCGTTCCCGATCCCGCGATCGGTCCCCGAAGAAGAAGAGAACTGATCCAGAGTCATCCGGTGTTCGCAAAGAAAGACGAGTCATCAACGTGATTCATGGAGGATTCGCTGCTGGAGGTGATACCTCATCCGCCCGAGAGGTCTATGCCTCTAGAATTCCTTTGGCGGTGGTGCTGGGTAAGAGGTCCCGATCTTGGACCTTGAAGGAAGAGATGGTGATCTCCTTCTCATCGGAGGACCTCATAGGCGTAGAGACTCCACACGACGATGCCTTGGTGGTAACTTTGGACGTAAACGGGTTCGAGATGAAGAGAATCTTGATTGACGGAGTGAGCTCCTCCGACATTCTATTCATGGACGCGCTGGAAGCCATGGGGAAGACGAAGAAAGACCTGAAGGAGGCAAACTTCCCAATGGTCGGGTTCTCGGGCTCAACTTCCTACCCGCTGGGAGTAATCACCTTACCAGTGGAGTTTGGTAGCGGGTGGAAATCAGAAAGGAGGAACGTGGAATTTGTCGTAGTTGATTCTGCGGGGACCTACAACGCGATTATCGGGAGAACCACCATCAATCCCCTAATGGCGGTTGCCTCGACTGTGCACCAGAAGATGAAGTTCCCGACCGACCATGGAGTCGGAGAAGTCAAGGGCGACCAGGTGGCATCCCGAAAATGCTATGTCAACGCCACCCGGAGGAGGAGGCGAGAGACCATGACTGTCCTCCAGACAGACACAGATCCCAGAGAAGAGTTTGGGCGTCCCGCCCCCGTAGAAGATCTGAAAGAAGTCGAGATTGACGGACCCCAGAGGAAGGTGAAAATCGGGTCTGCTCTAACAGAAGAGACAGCCCAAAAACTGGTGGAGCTACTGAAAGAGTTCAAAGAGCTGTTTGCCTGGTCCCCCAGCGATATGCCAGGGATCAGCCCCGACGTGATTGTGCACGAGCTGAAGATAGACCCCGCGATCAAGCCTATCACACAGAAAAGCCGTCCGATGGGCACGGATAAAAAGATCGCGATCCAGCAGGAGGTGGGCAGGTTGCTCGATGCTGGTTTCATTAAGGAGCTCCGATTCCAGACGTGGGTCGCCAACCCAGTGCTGGTGAAGAAGACTAACGGGAAGTGGCGAATGTGCGTGGACTTCCGCGACTTGAACAAGGCTTGTCCAAAGGATTGCTATCCACTCCCGAGGATTGACCAGCTGGTGGATGCCACATCGGGACATGAGCTGCTGAGTTTCATGGATGCGTATTCAGGCTACAACCAGATCAAGATGGCCAAGGAAGACGCCCCCCACACTGCGTTCTATGCAGACAGCGACATCTATCACTACGATGTCATGCCTTTCGGGTTGATCAATGCCGGGGCAACTTACCAGCGGATGGTGAATAAGCTGTTTGGAGATATGTTGGGAGAAACCATGGAAGCCTACGTGGATGATATGCTGGTGAAGTCCCGACAAGCCGAGGATCACGTGCACAACCTTACCATGGCGTTTGAGCGGATGAGACTCCATCAAGTTCGCCTGAACCCGACGAAATGCGCCTTCGGAGTCCATTCAGGGAAGTTTTTAGGCTTTATGGTAAGCCAAAGGGGAATTGAAGTGAACCCTGAGAAGCTGAGGGCAATCGAGGAGATGCAGTCTCCGATAAACCATCGGGAGGTGCAGGTACTGAATGGTCGACTAGCCGCAATGAACCGCTTCTTGTCCAAAGCCAGCGACCGATCAATGCCGTTTTTTGAAGTCTTGAGGGCCAACAAAAAATTCAAATGGACCGCCAAATGTAAAGAGGCATTCCAAGCACTCAAGCAGCACCTTCGCACACTCCCGCCGCTAGCAAAACCGGTTCTAGGCGAGCCGCTCTTCCTTTATTTGGCTGTTTCTGAATTTGCCATTAGCTCTGTGTTAGTAAAGATTGTCGAGGGTAATCAAGTCCCCGTCTATTATGTAAGCAAGGCATTTGCCAAATCTGAATTGAACTATCCCGCCGTTGAGAAGTACCTCTTTGCGTTGATAATTACTGCTCGGAAGCTAAGGCCATATTTCCACGCACACGAGATCACTGTGCTAACGAACCAGCCTTTGAAGCATTTTGTGAATCGACCGGATGCGTCGGGGAGATTGGTGAAGTGGGCAGTAGAGCTCAGTGAGTTTCGAATACACTTTGCTCCAAGAACGGCCATCAAGGGCCAGGCATTGGCGGACTTTATAGCAGAATCTACAGCCCCCGATCTAGAAGAAACGGGCCCTGTAGAGGGGGCAACCATGGAGGTCCCGACAGTAGAACAACCAGAGAGGGCAGAGCAATCAGAACAGCCAAACAAAGAAAATACCTGGGAGATGTACACGGACGGCTCCGCGAGTTCAGACGGGTCAGGAGCGAGCTTTTTATTGATACCACCAGGTGAAGGTGAACCTCTCCGATACGCCTTGGCTTTAACATTCAAAGCCACAAACAATGAAGCAGAGTATGAAGCTCTCATCACGGGCCTATAAATTGCTAAAGGCACTGGAATCGATCACTTGAGAGTGAAGTGCGACGCAGCGTTAATTGTGAACCAAGTTCAAGAGCGATACGAAGCAAGGAGTCTGATAATGAAAAAGTATCTGCGAGAGGTACAAGCCCTGAAAGAGAGCTTCAAAAGCTTCGATATCGAGGCTATCCCGAGGGAGGAGAACGTAGAGGCAGACGCCTTGAGCAAATTTGCCCTGGGGGCACCTTTGGAAGAAAATCGGAAGGTGCACTTCCTGGAGAAGGTGATCTTATCGAGCATCGACCCAACACAGGTGTGTGCCATTGAGACAAAGTCGGAGGAAGAGCCCACTTGGATGACCCCGATAGTCGCGTATCTGACTACGGGGGCAGTCCCCGAGGATAAAGTAGCAGCAGACAGGATATGTCGGATCGCGTCTAATTACGTGATGCTGGACAATCAGCTGTACAAGAAGGGCTGGTTCTCGACTCCGTACTTGAAGTGTGTAGCAGAACCCGACACCAACCGAATCCTGAAGGAAATGCATGAGGGAGTCGCGGCTTGTCATGAGGGGGCCCGATCCATTTTGAGGAAGGTGTTGAACTTAGGCTACTATTGGCCCACGATGAACAAAGAAGCAACGGCGATGGTCCGATCATGCGACGCGTGCCAGAGGTACGCCCCGAGTATCATGGCTCCGGCTGCTAACCTGACATCCATCAAGAGCGCTTGGCCCTTCGCACAGTGGGGCATCGACTTGGTGGGACCTCTTCCACAAGCACAAGGACAATGTAAGTATTTACATGTAGCTATCGATTATTTTTCGAAATGGATAGAGGCGAAGGCATTGGCCAGAACAACGGGGAACCAGATCGTCAAGTTCCTCCAAACCCACATTGTGTCCAGATACGGGATTCCTAAGGTGGCGATCAGCGACAATGGACCACCATTTAACGGCTCTCAGGTGAGGGAGTATCTGGAAGAACTGAACGTTGAGCATCGGACCGCCTCCGTACGCCATGCTCAGACTAATGGCCAGGTGGAGTCAGCCAACAAAATCGTGATGGATGGCCTGAAGAAGAGGGTCTATGCCTTGAAGGGCAAATGGCTGAAGGAACTGGAAAACGTACTTTGGGCTGTTAGAACGAC
Source organism: Clarkia xantiana subsp. parviflora (assembly GCA_036873135.1). NCBI lineage: Eukaryota > Viridiplantae > Streptophyta > Magnoliopsida > Myrtales > Onagraceae > Clarkia > Clarkia xantiana. The sequence goes on from JAPTYO010000004.1 coordinate 45,359,360, forward strand.
ACCCAAACGATCAACAGGGGAGACTCCGTTTGGCCTTGTTTATGGCACGGAAGCTGTCGCTCCTGTGGAGGTAGCTGTGGCATCCCATCGAACGAGATATTATGAGCCCCTGACGAACGATGAAATAAGACGCCTGGACTTGGACCTACTCGAAGAGAAAAGGCGGGAAGCCGATGAAATCCAAGCTCGAATGCGCTTAGCGACTGCCAGGTACTATAATCGGCGAGTGAAGTCCCGACAGTTCTTCGTCGGGGAGCTGGTTTGGCGTCGCAACGAGTTCACCCTTTTGGATCGAATCAACAAGATGTCACCAAAATGGGAAGGACCTTATAAGGTCGTGGGGATGCCAGCTCCGAACGCATACAAGTTGGAAGACCTCGATGGCAGAACGTTAAAGCATTCTTTCAGTGGCGAACACTTGAAGAAACACCATGCTTGATGAAAGTCGCCTTCAGTGGTGCACGATGAAAGTCGCCTTCAGTGGTGCATGATGAAAGTCGCCTTAAGTGGTGCCCGATGTAAAATCGCCTTAAGTGGTGTATGCTGTTTATCGTTTAATTCGATGTAAGCCTATCTTATGCCAATAAATAAAGAGGTCGCTTCCAAATAAGAGTTGTCCTTAGATTTATGCTAAGTGTAAAAGTCGCCTTCAGTGGTGCACGATGAAAGTCGCCTTCAGTGGTGCACGATGAAAGTCGCCTTTAGTGGTGCACGATGAAAGTCGCCTTCAGTGGTGCACGATGAAAGTCTCCTTCAGTGGTGCACGATGAAAGTCGCCTTCAGTGGTGCACGATGAAAGTCTCCTTCAGTGGTGCACGATGAAAGTCGCCTTCAGTGGTGCACGATGAAAGTCGCCTTCAGTGGTGCACGATGAAAGTCGCCTTCAGTGGTGCACGATGAAAGTCGCCTTCAGTGGTGCACGATGAAAGTCGCCTTCAGTGGTGCACGATGAAAGCCGCCTTAAGTGGTGCACAATACTTAGATTTATTCTAAGTATCCAAAAGTCGCCTTCAGTGGTGCACGATGAAAGCCGCCTTAAGTGGTGCACAATACTTAGATTTATTCTACGTATCCAAAAGTCGTCTTAAGTGATGCACTCGATATTAAGTCACCTTAAGTGGTGCGCGATCTTTAGGTTTATCCTAAGTAACGATTAAAGTCGTCTTAAGTGATGCACTCGATATTAAGTCGCCTTAAGTGGTGCGCGATCTTTAGGTTTATCCTAAGTAACGATTAAAGTCGTCTTAAGTGATGCACTCGATATTAAGTCACCTTAAGTGGTGCAGGTTATTAAATCGTCGGGAAGGACGTATGAGAAATTCGTAAGTATCGAAGTTTCGACTGCTAAGAACTAAGTCGTCTTAAGTGATGCACTCGATGCTAAGTCGCCTTAAGTGGTACGGGTTGTTAAATCGTCGGGAAAGACGAAAGACAACAAAAGATCGGAATTAAAGGAGTCTAATATTGATAAAAGGCTCGAAGGCCCGACGACGACACAAGAGAAGAAAATACAAGGACTCTGAAAGATAAAAGCATTCAAGCTTGGTCCTTGTCAGCAGCATTGGTAGCAGAGGGGTCCGCAGGATTGGCTTCGTGAGGATTGACTATCGGGGCGTCCGCACTTGGAAGTTCAGAAGCGTCTTCGACAATTACGGGGGTACTCCCCCCATCACTCTCCTCGGAAAGAGCAAAATACTTCTTCGCAAAGGGAGCAAGGGAAGGAGACTTGTCAAAGTTGATGGCGTCCCCGTACTCCAGGTGGAGCTCCTCAACGGCGTTGAAGAGAGTATTCTCCACCTCCGCGCCAAAGAACTTCATGGCATCAGCTTGGAAGCCCTCCGACCTCTGATAGTCCTCCCGACCCTTGGCCTCCGCTTCAGCCAGCTGTGCCGGGAATCCCGCGATCAGCTCCTCCAAAGCCTTCTTCTCAAGGACCAGCTGGTCCTCGGCAGCCTTCTTCTCCTGGGTCAGCCGGTCCACGACTGCCCCCCGCTCTTGCCGCTCTTGCCTCAAGAGCCCCTCGAAGTCCGCGATCTGCTGCTGAAGGCCCCGAATCTTCTCATTGAGGACAGCCAGCTCTTTGGCAAGCTTCCCCCGTGAAGACTGGGTGGTCTTGAGATCCGCCTGAAGCTGCTCGCGGATTCCTCGGTCCCGCTCTCGGGCCTCATCATAGGCAATGACATACCCGATGAGGCGATTGTAGTCCCCGAGCTCCTGCAATCAAAATGAAAAATGTTAGAAGGACAAAAGACCCGATTTATCGATCAACAAGAAAAAAGCGAAGTCTCACCTCGATGCGGCGCACAGCCATACCCCTGACGTCCCGCTGCATATGCGTCCGATTGAGGTGAATCGGATGTCGCATAGAAGGCAGGATGGAACCCGCCAGCAGATGCAGGGCCAGTTCTTGGTCCTGTTCCCCTTGTGTGAGCGGGACTCCCTGGAGCGTCTAGATAGGAGCCCAGGGGGCATCGGCCTGTGAAGAGTTGAAGGGCCTGTAGAAGTCCCCATCAAGAGCAAGGGGAGAGATAGGACGAGGAAGAGAAGGGCACATCTCCGTCTCGGCCCGGACAGGGGAGGGAGAGAAGTCATGGATAGGTGAGAGCTCCCGCTGCTGTGGAGAAGACGAAGGAGGCGGCCCCTGAGGGGTTGGTTTCAAGGGGGATTGCCCCGCCTTCCGACGCTGTTGAGGGGGGTCAGCCCCGCCAGTCTCCTCGGAGGAGTCCAGAGTCTCCACCTGACGAAACTGTTCGCCAGGTGGTGCCTTCTCTCCAGCTGAGGAAGGCACCCCCGCTGGAGGCGGTGCATCTGCGGAAGTTGCGGTACCCGAGGAAGCTCCCGAGCGACCTGCACCTGGAGGATGAAGAGCTTCAGAAAGGTAGTCAGGAAGTTCATCGGGATTCTTACACCAAATGATACGTCGAGAGACGTATTGATCCTTCCCGCGGTAATGATAGTAGCCTGCCTTCAAGACTCGGGGAGTTTCGCCTCGAAGGATTCTTTTGACATCAGCAATGCGGCCTTCCTTGGTCGAGGAAATCAAATCCGACGGGACCATCCTTTTATACGATTTAATAGCAAGTCGGAGTTGTTTACCATCTTCAGCATTCTGGACATCGAAGAGCTGGTCCAGATCCACCCGCGTCCGCTTGGGCTGCTCCGCTGAAGGAGACCCCGACCTGGCAGCAGCCTTCTTGGCAGACTTCCTCTTCCGCGAGGGGCGGACAGCATCAGTCTCCCCCTGCTTAAGGAACAGATCGGTCAGCACAGATACCTTCTTGGCTGCAAACAGTAAACAAAGAAAGAGTTAGAAGTTTACCCAAGGAACCATATTGGAAGGACCGTCGAAGAGTTGGCCCCCAGAAACAATGTCGAGGAGTCGGATCCCGGCGTGCACCAGGTCCCGCTCCACTAGTGAGTTGGCGTTGAGAGGAGTGTAAGACTCCTCCCACCGATAGAGCTGGATAAGCTGGAGAGTCTCAAAATCCTCATCAGCATAAGTGTGGAAAGCAGGCGGAGGGTCTGCTACCACCTCCCAGCGAGGCCAGGGAATGGAGGAGTGACGGATAAAGAAGTGGCTCCTCTTCCAGCTACTATTGTCGGAACCTGTATCGATCAAGAGTCCCCGACCCTTGACCACCTTCCAGGTGTCACTGGTCCAACCGTGCCGGGCAAGCTGCTGCTTACTCCACTTGGGCATCCGAGGGTAGAAGGCGCAAACCCCCGCCGCGTTGCACTTCAGCCCATAGAAGGTCCGGAAGAGTTGGAGGCTGTAGACCCATTTCTGTCGAAGACAGAGGACTTGAAAGGCGTTCCAGATACGGATGGCATGAGGAGAGAAGGTAGTGGGATGTGTTCGGTAATGATGGCACAGCTCGACCAGGCTACCACAAAAGGGGAACCTGATCCCCGCTGATATTTGTCCCGTAGAAACAAATACCTCCCCTTTCTGGGGACGAGTAACCTCAGGGTCACTCGAGGGACGATGTCGAGGATACGGGAAACGAGGTTCCCAGGTGATGGTGATGCAACCCTCTCGGAGAGCTGCATCATAAGCAGTAGTAGAGATCTCATTTGGAGCATAGTCAAATTTAAAGGGTTTTCTCCCCTCGGAGCTGGAACCGCTGTCTGAAAAGAAACCAGGGCAAGAAAATACAGTGGGACTCTGGGAAAATTAAAAAGAAAAAAGACGAACAAGCAACGAAGAGGGTTTCCTTACCAGACATAATGAAGTAGAGGTTGAAGGAGATGAACAAAATGTCGCCGGAAAGATGATCGGAGAGACTCCAAAGACCTTCGAAATCACAGAGCTTGGAAGTGCAGAGGAATCGCAGAGAGCTTTTGAGAATTCGAAGACGGTAAAAGTTAAATTATGACCGTGGCTAGGGTTTTATAGTCGAAGAAGACGATTGAAAGGACACTTCGATCCGAGTCGTCGAAATCGAAGAGTCTTAATCTGGACCGTTGAGATGAAACATGCAGAAGGACAACGGGCGTAATGATGAAACGGCCTGAAAAGCACTTTTCAGAAAAGGACAGACGCGAAAAATCAGGCACGTGGGTCGAAAACGTCACTCCATTATCTGCTGCATTTAATGCACTAGAAAACCGAAGAGACCTTTGGGATATAGCAGTTATCTACAAAACCCTGAGGAAACGTAGAGGAGAAGACTGATAAATTTAGTAACTGAACCAAGGAACAGATCCCCGACTCTAGTATTGGAAAATCGGGAGTTGGAAGACACGACGAACTAAAAGTCCCTCATGTCTTGGGGGCAAATGATGGGTCCGACTACAGCCGTCAGGCCCTTTAACGGCGAGGAAACGGCAAACAGGCCCACCAGGCCCAGAGTAAGGGTCAAGATGACCTAGGAGGAAAGTCCCGATGAAGGGAGTCCCGACGAAGCAAGGTCCCGACAGAGTCGGTCCCGACAGTGGAGCTGGAAGCTCCCGATGAGAAGCCTTTAAGTAGGCCCCAATGATGAATCCCTGAGAATGATTGGCCCTGTCATGATGACGAGGGGCCCCGAGCGGTGACACAACGAGATAACTCTGGAGTCCCCGACGGGAGTCGGGACTCGTTATCAGAGGAAAAAGCTAAGATATGCGGGGCGTGGCCGAGATACGCGGAATGTGGTTAAGATACACGGAGCGTGGCCGAGATACGCGGGGCATGGCTAAGATACGTGAAATCATGTACGAGATATACGGGATACGGGCTAACCACCCCTAATGGTTCGCCAGGTACCTGAGGCATCTCTTTGCCTATAAAAGGGCAGGAGGTCACCTCAGATCATTTACGTTGAGTTGAATACACTTTGATATCTGTTACTTGCCAGTCAGACGAAGTACTCATTTAAGCATCGGAGAGGGATTCTGGGTCACCGCCCCGTCTATCCCCTCTTGCAGGATTGCGTGGAGCAAAGGAGCTAGGATTGCCGTCAAGATCCGTACCGGAGTTCCATCGTGATCCAACAAATATAAGCCTTTTTCGAGCATGAATATAATTTTCGTATTTTGAAATTCGGATCAAGTGCTTGAAGTTCTGTTATGAATAACGTATATTTTGATATGATCAATTTTGCAAGAATGTTTCTGTCATATGTTTCGATATATGTCTACGGTCTGAACCCTCATGAGGGCACCTCCGGCGTATGCAAACGAAGATCGATCGACTCTGACCAACCCAGCGGATATACCAGGGCTCTATATCCTTCCAATGGGGGATAAACATTGGAGCCGTCCCAGCGGCATACCTGGGCTCTGCATCCTTCCAATGGGGAAAAACATTGAAGCCTTCCTGCAGGTATCGTAGGCGTGGTGAAAAGATTAGAGCATCCTCTGATTCTGTCCCGTTTTCTTCTGAATTTCGATTAAGTTCGAAACCTCTGATTATGTTATGTTCTGTTCCGACATTTGATTATGTTTTAAGACTATGTTTCTTATTGACCTCTGACACTGATCCGTTTCTGAATTTTGACAAGTTATGCATCAACTGTTTAACCTCTGACTTTAATCAAATATGTTACGTAGAAACTTTTGAACTCTGCATTGTTTTGACGTTCTTTAAAACAATATGTTTATAGTCATTATGATATAAGTATTAATATATATATATATATATATATATATATTTGAAAACTTACTGAGTTGCTCCACTGCAACTTACCCCTATTAAACTCCTCGGTTTCAGGACGAGTGAATAGTAATTCAGATCATCAGTACCGGGTGACCTTCTATGCGATATTTCGAGGCGTTGAATTTTAGTTGATATCAGAGTGCGTACCAGAAGCATGAATCATAAAGTTGTCAACTACTCAAGTTCAAGATAAGCAGATAAAGCGTCAGATGTCCTGTATCTAATGACGTGGAAATGCTGGATATTTGGATTATTATAGAGAGCGCATTAGAGTTATGCATTTTAAGTATTCCCTTGCATGGGATATTTATGTAAAGAGATGTTGGATTATTTAAGTATCATGATTCCTTGTATTAGAATACCTATGGAATTGAAGTTTTCAATTAAAGGATTTTTTTAGGCTTCGTTATTTACAAGTTTATTACTAGTAAATAACGGCCATCACCCCTAACTTCCCAAGGTGAATTTCGGGGCATGACAGAGTGGTATCAGAGCAACCCTAGACCCATAACCATGTGGCTAAGATTGTTTGTTAAGTAAGGACACTTGAACTATGAGGAGAAGGAGGATGTTAGGACATGAAGATGGAAGTATTAGAGATCTACAGGGTTATGGTATAGGGAAGATCCATGAGTAAGTTTGGATAATGATTTTCATGTAGAGGAACAAAAATACGAATTTTGGATGGATCGTAGGAAGCTTTATCAGTTTTATTGGACTCGGAATGAAATTCGTGGACGAAATTTATTGTAAGGATGTCAATGACTATAGAAGTTGAAGTTGAGAATGTCTTACCGGACAACACGCTAAGAAATCGCCGCGTTGTTGGAAAGAGTTATTTCAAGACGTTCAATCTCACGAAAAGAAAATGAAAATCTTGACCTACAAGAAAGAGCTTAATAAAAAAATGGGAGTCAGGACTTTCAAGTCTGGAAAAAAAAAAAAAAGGTTGTTTAAAAGAAAGCAAATGGAAGTTGATATTTAGATCAGAGTCGTGATTAGGAAGATGATGACTTATTAAGGTGTCGATGTCAGAGCATGTAAATAAATTATCAACTCACTGGGAACGAGTTGATTTTGGGATAAAATGGGTTAAGACTGTAGTTTAGGAGTAGAAATGCTATTAATTTCTACCTAAAGAAGAAATGTTAATTTCAAATAAGGAAATTCGATGTGTTTTCCCAATACGGAAGTACTAGTGAGATATGAATGGTAAAGTTTAATATTTATGAAGATTGATATATGAGAATCGAAAGAAGATTTCTTAATATTAAGAAAGGTGGCCATTCATTGATTACAGAAAATATGGATTATCGAAGTTACGGCGAGATCGGTTATGAATATCAGATTTTTGTAAACTTTGGAATGTCACGATATAAAGAGATCACAGTTTCATTGGGCATGAGTATGTATTGGGAGACCAACTTCATGTACGACTTTCAGAAAATTTGATGTTTGGTAAGGAAAGTTAGGGAGTTTGTAACAAATGGATATGTACGAATTGGAAAACTAAAAACAAAACTTCCTGATTTGGACATGAAGGAAAGTTTGAAACTCGTTTATTAAATTTAAGTCCTGAAGATACTAGAGTATAAGTTGTGTTACTCTTTTGGTGCTTGAAGATATCTAATAAGAATAAACTTCAGTGAATCTTGTCACTAGAATTTAATGACTCCCGTAGAAAGAGTGTCATTAATGTAATTTGGAACTGGTCAATGTAATTTGCACGCTTCTTGCCCAATCAGAAAGATTACTAATGCATGTTAGCGAAGCTCTACATAAAGAAAAATGGTACGAAAACATGGAGTTTCAAAGAATATTGTTTTAAATGGGCATAAAAGACTTGGACAAGTTTTAAGAGACTTTGAATTTGGAATTTTGAGACAAGAATTTCAGTACTCATTCCATTCTCAACAGCTAGTCGCAACCGACTACTTAAGTTCTAGAGAATATATGTTGAGGTCTTGTATTGTTGAATTTGATTGCTCGAGGAGACCAAGTATTAAGACTTCGTAGTATCCCATATGTGAAATTTCAATGGGAACATCACAGCGAAAGAGAAGCAACGTGGCAGTTGGAGATGGACAAAGAGCATAAGTACCCCCACTTGTTCGACGACATAGGTATTACTTAAAATTCGAGGACGAAATTTTTTTTAAGGGGGGTAGATTGTAAAACCTGCATAAAATTTGGGGACCAATTTTGCAAGTTTAAAAATGCGTGATCTAATACAATATAAGGGCAAAGCTTAAGGTCTAAAGTAATTTTTTATCTACAAAGCCACAAAACATCACGTAACTATCGGCAAGACTCCACAAATCACTACAAATCCGAATTTAAAGATGTTTTGTGTGCTGTTAACTCCACCTAAGGGTTCTTACATCTGATTTTCGCAGCCCTATTAAACCCTAAAGAGCTTGGGAAGCAAGAGAGAATCTCGAAACTCGTAAATTTTTGGAGCCCGACCAAGCCACCACGAAAACAGACGAAACTGAGTATCCACTAGCCTCCGAGGGTGTTTTAGATCACGAGTAAGGTAAACTCCATAGATTCCTTCATATACTCTCGGTATTACATTCTTATTCCTAGAGAGAGAAAGCTTTGATGGTCGTTAATGGTGGTTTACGTTTTGAAAATGCATATTCTATTTTATTGTAAATTTTGAATCTAGGGGACCAAAGTAACCTAAAAAAATTAACCAAACCGAATTCCAACGTGTCGTTTGTTAGATATCAAGATTTGAAGTTTCAGAAATTTAACTGAACCGTGAACTTCGAGGCCATAAATGTCGTTATTTTAGTGATTATTTCGCAGCAGATAATTCACCAACTTGTAGTTCATTGTAAGGGCTTTCCATTGACACCAAGAACACCCAAAACTGAGCCCGGACGAGGGAGAACTAAGCTCCCGAAGTTGGCTCTGCAACCTGTAAAAATCTGGTCTTAGGTTTAAGATGAAGTTGACCACGCCCGGTCAACTTTGATCGACCCGTGTGGGCCACCTCGATGTCGAAACACGATGTCGTTTGCGACGATGGGCTCGTAAGTGAAACATCTACCTACAGTAATTTTTGGGAATTTTTCTGAGATGGTCAAAATTGTAGTGAATAACGGGATATCGGGTTTCCACCTAGTTTTGCATGCCGTGACGTGAACAGTGAATTTGAATTGGACTCTATGAGATTTGAGTTCTTAATGAGTGGGTTCGAAATTTAGTAGACTATGTGTTCGAGCAGAGAGTCTTAAACTCGTTCTTGTATTATTTTTAGGGAGATCGGATCGACGAAGCTGTTGACATTAGTTTCTGGGGGTTTCAGTTGAGGTAAGTTGTTTTAGCTTATTCTTATATTTACAAAATAAATATTTTCTGCATTGCATGTAGTTCAAATATAAGCCCTTTTCGAGCATGAATATAATTTTTGTATATTGAAATTCGGTTCAAGTGCTTTAAGTTCTGTTATGAATTACGTATATTTTGTATCAATTTTGCAAGAATGTTTCTGTCATATGTTTCGATGTAAGATTTTGATAGGAAATTAGTTATGAGAAACCTATTTTAAGAAGTTCGGCCTCTGTCTCTGACTATGTGCTCGTAAGTATGGCTACGGTCTGAACCCTCACGAGGGCCCCTCCGGCGTATGTATACGAAGATCAATCGACTCTGACCGACCCAGCGGATATATCATGGCTCTGTATCCTTCAAATGGGGGATAAACATTGGAGCCGACCCTGCGGCATACCTGGGCTCTGCATCCTTCCAATGGGGGAAAACATTGAGACCTTCCTGTAGGCATCGTAGGCGTGGTGAAAAGACTAGAGCAACCTCTGATTATGTCCTGTTCCGTTCTAAATTTCGATTAAGTTCGAAACCTCTAATTCTGTTCAGTTCCGTTCTGACTTTCGATTATGTTCGAAGCCTTTGTTTCTGATTGACCTCTGACTCTGATACGAATTTTGACAAGTTATGCATCAACTATTTAACCGCCGACTTTGATCAAATATGTTACGTAGAAACTTTTGAACTCTGCATTGTTTTGACGTTCTTTGAAAGCATAATGTTTATAGTCATTATGGCCTAAGTATAAATATGTATATATATATATTTTTCCGAGAGCTTGATCCAGTAGGGATAAGTGACCACTACTTACTGAGTTGCTCCCCAGCAACTTACCCCTATTAAACTCCTATGTTTCATGACAAGTGAATAGTACTTCCTATCATCAGTACAGGGTGACCATCTATGCGATATTTTGAGGCGTTGAATTTTAGGTGATATCAGAGCGTGTAGCAGAAGCATGAATCATGAAGTTGTCAACTACTCAAGTTCAAGATAAGCAGATAGAGCGCCGGATGTCCTGTATCTAATGACATGGAAACGCTGGATTTTTGGATTAATATAGAGAGCGTATTAGAGGTATGAAGTTGACGTTTTCCCTTGCTTGGGATATTTATGTATAGAGAGATGTTGGATTGTTTAAGTATCGTGATTCCTTGTATTAGAATACCTATAGAATTGAAGTTTTCAATTAAAGGATCTTTTGAGGCTTCGTTATTTACAAGTTTATTACTAGTAAATAACGGCCATCACACCTAACTTCCCAAGGTGGATTTCGGGGCGTGACAGGTAATTAGGTTATTTTTTCCTTTATTTAGTAGTAACTAATTGTGTTTGGTGAAAAGGGTAGTAGTTAATTGTTTGTCATTTTCATTTAAATTTTATTTATTGTTTTATTTCTCAATTTAATATTAAGTATAAATATTGTGATAATATATCTTATTAATGTATTTACACTATTTTTACAAAACTATTAATTTTTAGGTAGATTTAATTTTAAATATAATTAGAGTTGGCATATAATAATATTAATTAGTTTTCTGTGTAAATGATATTTAATAGCTGGAGGTAAAATCCTCAATTTAATTTTTTATAATCTCGAATGTTCATGTTTTTACTTAATATTAGATTTAAAATGAATAAAGAACTTTGAGAAAAAATATCATGAAAAAAATTAAAAAAAGGTGATAAATGATGGATGGATCAACATAGTTTTGGTGGATGAAAAAATGGATGTGACAAAAAAAAATGTCTATTGAGAATCAATGAGATGCTTTGGCGCAATCTTAGAGCTTATTGATATCTACATGACATTGAAGTTGAACATTTTAAGTATGATTAGTGTTGGTATATAATAATATTAATTAGTTTTCTATGTAAATGATATTCAATAGGGGGATTTAAAATTCTCAATTTAATTTTTATAATCAAGAGCATTCATATGAAAACTATAATTAAAAATAAAATATCACGTTATATTTTTACTTAATATTAGAGTTAAAATGAATCACCTAAACATTGACATAAAAAAAATTATAAAAAATAGTCATTAAAAAAAAAGTGATAGATGATAGATGGATCAACATAGTTTTTGAAGCTGAAAAAAACGGACGTGACAAAAAAAAGGTTACATGAGAATCAATGAGACGCTTTGGTGTAATCTTAGAGCTTCTTGATGTCTACATGGCAATAAAGTTGAGCAATTTGTAACTTAATAAGTTACCAACCAATAGAATGAACTCATTTTGACAACTAAGTGATGCAAAAAATTATGTGTCAACATTATATTAAATCAATCAAAATTATATTATACTACGTGGTAGACCCACTTGTTGTGCGGTAAGTAATTTTTTGATATAATTTTTATAATATTTTGAAAATTTAAATTTTATATTGATAATTAATTTGATTAATATTTTTTTTATTTAAAATAATTCAATTCAAATGAAGTATTATTATATATTTGAGGTGTGTATATATATATAAGTTATATTTGTTAGTTAATAGCTTACACATTTGATATTACTAGGGATGTCAATGGGGCGGGTCGGGTCGGTTATCGCCAGACCCGGACCCGCCCCGCGGGTCAATATGGTCGACCCGGACCCGTCCCATGCACTTTCGAGTCGGGTCGGGTCGACCCGCGGGTCGACCCGTGTGAGGTATAATTTATCATTTTAAATCTTAAATTCTAAATTCTATGTTACCGTATCCAACTTCAACTCTAAATTTAAATCATAAATTATTAAATTAACTCATAATCCAAATATAAATCACCTCATTCATTAGAATAATTGTTATTTTGACTATGTGTTATATTACCCATATAGTTTTATATAATATACATATATTAAATATATATGTAAAATAAAAGCTCGGGTCGGGTCGGCGGGTCGCCATGAACCCAAACCCGCCCCGCGGGTCGCGGGTCGGCGGGTCATTGGGTCGAAATCGGGTCGGGTACCCGCGGATCGGCGGGTACCCGTGACCCGTTGCCATCCCTAGATATTACGATTTTTTTTTAGTATAGTCATTACAAACCATAAAATATTAAAACAAATAAATACATTATAAATATAATTGTAGTTATATATTCTTATAATTATAGCATCTAACATATTTTCTTTATAAATTGTACACATCTTTGATACTAATTTCTATGTTTAATTGAAAATTAAAATTTTAATTAGTATTCTCATTAATAATGTTAAATGTAATTGCTTCTTTTTTGAAAAAAAAATATGTATATATATATATATAATTTTTAAGAACATCACAATGGTATTACATAGTGTTGGCATTTGGTGTAAATGAGCCACCATAATAGGAACTCATTAATATAAGCCCAACGTCCTAAGTATAATTTTGTTATGTCACATTAGGGATTTCGGGTCAGGCCGAAATCCCAATGAACCATATAAGGCCCAAATTGGGCCGGCCCTATTACTAGCTTGGTGCGGCCGAACTACGGGTAAAACCCTCGTTGGGTTTTGGCCACCTCCTCTTATAAATAGGAGGTTTTAGAGATTTCTTTGGGGTTAATCATTCTCTCTCATTTTAGTAATCCCAAAGAAATTCCCTCTCCCTTTACTCTATAAACCGAAGCCTTGCTATCATCAAGTAGGTGCCGAATTGTGACGAACAATTCACCTTAGAGATCCATCCAGCAACAGAATTGAAGAGGCTTTGATGTGGAGACCATTGCCTATCGATTACTCCTTAATCCGAGTTCTCGCAAGACACCGTCCGGCAGACTGTGAACTCCCTTATTGAAGTCCTGGGCTTCAGATCGCGAAAATAGGTATGTGTACCCTTTCAGCTGCGTAATTAGTTTACCTAGCATGTGCCTATGTTTGATCCGTATGAATTATCCCTCAAATCCAACAGTGGTATCAGAGTCTGTGTAGGGTGTTCATGAATTTTACTAAAAACGTGATTTTTATCAAAATGGAACTTTGGATTTGTGATTAAAGTAAAATTTGATCTAGAAATTTGACCACTAAACCCTAAATTTGCTTCGGCCGAACTACTTTAGTGCGAATTTTTTTATTTCTTCGGCGGCAAGTAACCTAATTTCGACCGGCCATTAGGGTTTGTTGCATGTAATATTGCTACATTAATTATCGATATATTATGTACATGATTTTAGGTAAATCAGAATATTTAGTGATATATTAGTTGCCAAGAATGAGAAAATATATTGTAGATAGATTTTATCCATATATTAAAATATAATCAATTAAGTATATATATATATATATATATATATATATACGTGGCTGCTGAAATATATATATATATATATATATATATGTATATACTGCGCATTATATTTATTATAATTATTGTTACTTGATAGGTAAGTTAAGTTTTTAGTGGATTTTTAAAACCCTACTTAGCCACCAGTAATAATTTCGATCGAACTTTATGTATCCATGGGCCGGATCCAAATGCACAACCGGGTTGTGTATCGACCCGGATAGCCAGTGGAACCCAAATCGGCAAATCCGTTCGGGTCGGGTTACATCGGTTTAACCGGGTGTTAGCATATGGTGATGTGGCGCCGTAATAGGAGCCCGTTAAATAAGGGAATTACCTAAGTTAATTAGGCAATTGTCAATCTGGGCTAATTAGGCCAAATCCAATTAGTAATTGACAAGGGAGGCCCAAAATGGGCCTCCCCCTCTTTTTTACATGGTTCGGCCGAAACCCTAGTACCACATAGGGTGGAGTTGCCTTTTGGCAACTCCACCCAATACTATATATTGGGGTGACTCCTAAGGGTTTAAACACACAATTAAGAACAAGGATCTCCATTGAGAAAACTTGTCACCCTAGTCTAAATTTCGGCACCATCAATATCAAGTCCGAGGTTCCATCTCCGTTGAAGAATCGATCAGAGGTCTTGTTGTGGAGCTACATCGCGTGGGACTTCTTCTGACGAAGAACTTGCACGTGGTTCCGACCGGAGGATCAGAACTCCCTCCACATCGTTCTTGGACAGGAAAGCTAAAAGGTATGTGTACTAATTCCGCTGCGTAAATTAGATTTCTTGCTAGTACACGTTTAGCATTCCGTAGTATTACGTCCCCGTAATCCAACAGTGGTATCAGAGCCTGAGTTAGGAGTTCTTAAATTTTTGATAAATTGACGTTCTTGATGTTATGAAAAATCCGAAATTTTCAAGTATATGAACACCATGAAGAAATCTGAAATTTTCAACTATTTCTATGTGTTTGATCTTTAAAAACTTTAAATTTTCAAATTTTACATGTTTTTATGGATCATAGATGAAAATTTGGTTTTAAATATAAGTTTGATGTTCATGATCTTCAAGAACACCATGAGTTTTATCAAGAACACCTTTTGAATTCATGATCAAGTTAGGGTTTGATCTTAGAATTTGACAACTTTTCCAACTTTGCATGTTTGTGCTGAAAACCCTAGGGGTATTTTAGGTAAAAAATTAATTTTCTTGGTCACCAAGACTTTAAAAAGTCGGCACTAATATAAAAATATATATGTTGCCATTTTTAAATTTTATTAATAAGTAACTATATATCTATAAGTTGGAAAGTATGGATAGGTTTATAATATAATATTGTAAAAGATATTAACTATCAGTATATATACCTAAAAGATAGGGATAAAGATATATTGATAAGATTTAGTTACTTAAAAAGATTAAGAAGATATATTGTCTATATATTTTATCCCTAAATATATTTTTGACAATATTTATATTTATATATATATATATATTTAGCCGGATTTTATATATATATATATATATATATATTATATATTGTTAATTGATTTACATCTTAGTGATAAAATCTTGAAAATATTTATATATATGTGTTTAGCCGAATTATATATATATATATTAGCAATATTAGAAATTATTTTAAATAATTAATATTTCTTGGTGGATAGTTAAGTTTTTAGTGGACTTTAAAACCCTACTTAGCCCACAAGACATATTTCGGCCGAACCCTAGGGTTTAGGAGCCGGTCCAATTGCTAAACCGGAACGGATAAAACCAATCCGGGTTTTCTTAATCGGGTCGACCTAGTCGGGTCGGGTCGGACCGTAGTAACTAAATTAAACCTAACCTAACTGGTTTTGAGTGATAAACCGAACCACTATCTTATTTTATTGAACCGTTTCGGACCAAACCGGAAATTTTAAAATCAGACCGAATTGAACCGGATTTTAAAATCTGGACCGAACCATTTTGAATTTTTCCGAATTTTTTAAATTGTTCAATAAAATAGGATGTCAAATTTTAAATCCAAAATGTTTTCGAACTTTAATATTAACCTAAACAGTGCTCTTAGGGTTTGTGTTTTAATACACGGTTTCAATTAAAACCCTAATGCCTAGTTTCAATTATGGGGATGGATCTCGTACTTGCATGTTTTTGGGACTAGATTAAATTAGTGGGCTGATTTGCAATTTTATACTTTCTGCATCATATATTTTGATATAATTAAAACTGTCGTCTTGACTTTGTCAAGCTAGCTGGATATTATGTTGCGTGCATTGAGCTCTGGGATTTAAATATATGGTTTGCGCAATAAGATAGACATGCTATGCTGATTGAAAGTGCCTAGAATCCATGTCTAGAAATTCGCATGATTGATTGTAAGCATGAATTGCAAAACAGCCCCTAATATTTTCAAAACGTTTTATAAAATCGAAAATTCCAGTCGCCAATTATGCATGATGTGTGCAGATGTTGCATGTTTTGACGCGCATGCTAGGATGTTCATAATAGATCGCATGTGATAATTTACTTTACGTAGAATTATATATGCTAGGAAAATTAGACGCATGACACGTAAGCATGTTATGTTCGATGTTTATTGCATGATATGATGATTTGCTAGATGTAGTATAATTATAAATATGCATGCGTAAATTATCGGATAATTTTATAAAATCATAAAGGCCTTGGGAAAGCCAAAATCGGGTATGCTTATTTGAAAATTCCCGTTCCGGTAATTTGCAATAGAATAACCGTTTTCAAAAGACTGATCTATTAGATTGAAAACGACAATAGTGTGAATTCTTTCACGACACCCCCTTCCTCGGTTTACCGAAGGTTGGTTTGGTTTAGTGAATGAAGAATCACTATTCGTCGTATTTCATCTTAATAGATAATCCGATGTTTGCAATTCTATCAAAATGTTGTTGTCTTCCTAACTTACATAAAATGTATGTGTTAGTTTTGATGGCTGGGTCGTTACACTTTTATAAACCATGAAATTTGGATGGTATGGATTACGAGGCATGGAGTGAGATGGTAAGAGAAGTCTTATAGCATGTGACACACATATTTGCATCACACCAATAAGAAACGAGATGTTGGTACAGCCGGACAGCAACCTAATTCCCAGAATTGGGAATATAGGTTTGGGAGATAAGAAAGCATGCGAGGTGATATTGGCAGCCTTCGATAAAGAGGTTGCAGAGGACTTCACACTCAATTATTCATCTGCTCATCTTTGGGCTGCTCTTAAACCCCGTTTCGGAAGTGAAAAGGCAGCCGAAGCAAGACAGGTAATAATGGACTATGATGACTTACTTTAAAACGACACCAACGCAAAATCTGGGTCTAACCAAAGGATTGAAAGTTCCAATTGGAGAAAGATAATCAATATCGCACAGGGATATCCTATGTCATGGTTTGTTAATAAATTTGGATTAGGATACTTAATAACGACTATTAAGTACTCTATGTACTTATTCACGGAAAGCAATCAATAGAGACTGACATGTTCCCCGGTACACTATCGCAAGAGAATAAATGATATAGCAAGAAACAGGATCAACTTGGTCCTCAAACGAGATCCGTAGTATGACAAATGCTACTGATTTCGTACCTTAAAAGGTACGCCTCGTTTGCCACACATATAAAACCGTTAAACATTTTATATCACTAAGTCTACTGATATGATTCACTTGTGAATTCTTTTCAGGGACGCTTGGTGAAGATGGCTGAAGTTTTCCTTTTCAACTTAATTTTCCTTTACCTCTAAAAAGGCTTTATTATGTATCTCATTAACGTACAAACATCTATAAATTCTCTTACTATCACTAAATTTTTTGTATTAGTTAATTATGATTCGGAATTATTGAATAAAGTAGTAACCATTCGCTCCATGATATGGTCTACTTATCAAAATTAATCGGGCCAGTTTAACAAGCCCGATCCGAAACGAAAAACTAATATGAGATTCTTCCAATAAAACGGTTGAACCAGAAAACATTCACTCACCTAATCAATCATCCATCGATTGCGTAGTTCCAAAATAGACCGACCAGAAAATTACATCCTTATTTGTTAAGTACTCCATTAAAATGATAAAGCTCCCGAAATAATATGCATGTTAAAACCGATTTGCTTTTAAATTTGGAGACTAAAACGATTCTCAAAACCACGGTTTTTAACCAGGTATGCGCGAGGCGCATGTCACCTCGAAAAACGAGACACATAATTTTAGAATACGAATTTAATAATCAAGTATTTTTATGAATGCGAAATTTTCGTTTGTAATTCTTCAAATATAACTCATTGATAACTACTAAGATTTTAATGTAAGCCTTCCAGCTACTACAATATAATTAAAATATCAACCATGTCATTAAAAGCGACAACTTAAAAGCATGATCCATAAGATAGATAAATCTATGGATGAGTTAAATAAACGAAAAGAAGTAGTCTGTAAGACGACTCTCCCACTGTTAAGTCTGCTTCCAATTGGGTAGCTTCGGGCTTCTTTTCGACGAACGGGATCCGGATGTGTGTTCAGGGACGGGTACGCCGTGATCCCTGAAAGTTGATCCTCAAACTTGGTCTTCAACTTCCTCTAACTTAGTCTCGAAATCCGGATCCTGCACAAGGGGCAGTAACCAGTGTGGGAGAGGGGGGATGCTGGTTGGGCCCTCTCCGACGCTCAAGTCAAAATTTTCTAGAGAGAGAAAGCCTTTTTAGAGAGAAGTCAAAGCATCCAATGTCCAAAAATGAGGGAGTTGTTTAAAATGGGAGACCTAGGCCCCTATTTATAGGGAACCTAAGGATCATGCCGAGTTTTGAACTACTTGATGTCGGTATGAAGGAAGACGTATACCGTCATCAAGGTGGACTATGCATGCACTGACTTCTCACACTTGGCAAAATAATTATGATGAGAGCGCGGAGAATATCGGTAATCCGGACCCACTGGATAGTTTAGCAATCCAGGCAGGGTCCGGATTGCCTTGGGTCAATCCGGGCCTACGGATTGCCTTAGGGCAATCCGGGAAGTCCTCCGGTCCGGGTACTGCGCGTATTCAGGACCGTTTTAGACTTGGGTGTCCGCGGAAGAGTTCATTTACGGGTTTTAGAGTTTTTGGCGAGGCCCGAAATGTAAATACGAACCCGAATTGGACCGATATCTAACACTTGCCCCCGAGTCAAGTAGCGGTTCAAAACCCATACTTGACTCTTTTTAAGATAAGATATTCGTCCAATTTAGGTTCGGTACTGACCTCAAGGGTGGCCTGTTTGTCAATTCGAGTGTGGGATCATAAATTTGACCAACTTCAATTTTCCGCCATACGTACGTAATCTGTTTATAGGGTTAGCGTAGCGGACAATATATGTATAACAACATGCAATTATATTCGCAATATCATGTAACGAGTGAAATAAATATTTATACAACGTGATAATATCATGGTACATGATGTAAGCATGTAACGCGTTGTCAACATGTAGATGACGACATAGTAAACGGATGACGTAATCATGCAATAAGCAAAACACTTAGAATATTATGAAATTGGAGAGCATGCTTGTCAACATGAAGCATAATGTAAACATAGAAAATGATGCAAACATTCAATTCAAACTTAGATTCTAAAAATAATCACATAACAACTATGAGTTAGCATCATGCACATATAAAAATAATAACATGCGCAATGATCTACGAAACGTGTCATGCAACACTAGGGAGCATGTATGTAAAACAAGCATAGGAGAGGTGTAAGTATGCTCATACATGATACTAAGGACTTGTGTGAAAATAGATATTAGTTTAGTCCTTAGCACATGGTGTAGGCACTATTAATGAGAATTAGGAGAGAGAATACCCATTATCTTACATCCTTTATAGATAAATCCCCAAGAAGCTCTCCATTCTTGATGAAGAAGGAATTCATGAAGGTGTGAATTCGGAGTAGTCACATCATATTTGACATCGATTAGGATCGAATCCGGGCAAGGA
This sequence comes from Clarkia xantiana subsp. parviflora, assembly GCA_036873135.1. Taxonomy (NCBI): domain Eukaryota; kingdom Viridiplantae; phylum Streptophyta; class Magnoliopsida; order Myrtales; family Onagraceae; genus Clarkia; species Clarkia xantiana. The sequence continues at coordinate 45,379,109 of JAPTYO010000004.1, forward strand.
GGAGGCCAAGGCGGCGCGTGTAGAAGAGGGGACGGCGCGTGAGGTCACCGCGGCGGCGCGTGAAGTTGCAACTGCGGTGCGTGGGTCTTCGGGTGAGGGCGAGTAGCAATTTGAACTTGCTTCGTGTCGGTGAGTCCAATTTCGTACATGGCTGGACCTTTCGTGACTTCGTTTGGCCTTGGTTTACTCTTGAAATCACCATGTACCTAGTTATCTTACCATGCATACAAGGTGTTTGATAAAATGTATTAGAATACTTAGCCCCAAATCGACCAAAAATTTTCTAAGTGCTGAAAATTTTAGAAAAGTGTAAATGAATCGTTATACTTCCCTTATGCATAGTGTTCATTGCCGACATGTTGTTCCATGCGTTAGCCGTTGTTTTAGTATGCTCGATGTTGATGATCGGTAGTTGTACGTACGTGGCCGTCAATGGTTGTATGTTGGTAATGATAGCTTAGGCCATGTACGTTGAGCATCATTTATAGACTGGTCGGTCATTGTTTGCAAACATGCTAAAACACTTAGAAAATATTTTAACAATATCTAATGCTTGTTACCATAGATGTCGTCGTATGAGCTTTGTCGATAAGCGACGTAGGAATGTTTAGGAGGTATTGTGTAGAGGTTGGTAATAGCTACTTGATGTACGCAATTCATCCTTGTCGACATGTATTTATGTACATGGCAACACTTAGAAAATATTCTCCCCTTGTCGACATGCATCCTTGTCGACATGTATGTACGTACATGGAAATACTTAGAAAATATTCTTCACTTGTCGACATGTATCCTTGTCGACATGTATGTACGTACATGGAAATACTTAGAAAATATTCTTCACTTGTCGACATGCATCCTTGTCGACATGTATGTACGTACATGGAAATACTTAGAAAATATTCTTCACTTGTCGACATGCATCCTTGTCGACATGTATGTACGTACATGGAAATACTTAGAAAATATTCTTCACTTGTCGACATGCATCCTTGTCGACATGTATGTACGTACATGGAAATACTTAGAAAATATTATTCACTTGTCGACATGCATCCTTGTCGACATGTATGTACGTGCTTGTATGTGCGCATTTGCCCCCGTACTTAGAATTTTTCCTCTATCCCTGGCTATGTACGTTGTATCCATATGCTTGATGTAAACGCAGGTTGTATGCCAACACCTTGTTGTATCCTAACACTTGGTAATATGCAGACACATAGTAGCATGCTATCAACTTGCAATATGCTGACTGTCATCTTGAGCAAAACACTTAGAAAACATTTCGCCCTTGTAATCATGTATCTATGTTGACATGTGTGTATATACATAGTGCTCGCACACTGATTGGTTTTTTGTTTGTAATTTTCAGGATTCCAAGTTAAGCAGTCTCCTTTTCAGAGTTAGTATTCTTGCCGCGGTTACTATGAGTAAGTCTTCTATCCCCGTTCCGCGAGTAACATTATGTTCAGATGTTGGTGACGAGTTACAAACTGATGGTCCTCGTAACCTTGCTTATATCATCCTTGTAGACTGGTTTATTGGTAAGAACTCTTCCTTACATGCGGAGTCTATTCGCAACACTCCTCCATCCGAGACTTCCGCTTCATCACTTGTTCTTGCTGCCCCCGTGACTTCTGGATATGGTCGCGGAAAGGGGCTCATGGGTAAGATGTTTTTCCTTGTAACTTTTTCCTTATCTTTTATTTCTTTAACTCATCATTTATTTTGTCTTTTTTGATTATCTAGTCACTGAATGCACGATGGTATCTTCTGCCTCCCAGTCGAGAGATCGGCTCGCAGAGGATCACTCCTTGTCTGTTGGTATGAGATGTACTTCGCATTTCTCATTATACTCTGATTTTTAACAATTGGTTTTTATTCTTTATCTTTTCCTTGCAGTGATCCCAGCTTTGAAGCGTGATCATCTTCTTCGTCCCTTGGAAGGTTCTATATCTGGTGATGCTTGGAAACCTCATGGTAGGGGTGGTTTTCGCTTTCCTAAGGAGGCGAAACTTAATATCCCGGAGGTTGGCGTTCGTGTGCTGCATAGGAGTGTGCCCCCAGGTGATCGACGTGCTTGTCCGAGGACTGATGAAGAAGCCGAAGAGTGTGTTGAACATGCTTTGGCCAACTTTGCTCCTGTAAGTTAACAAGTTCTATTCCTTGATAACATTCGTGTCGTACGCCTTTGTTGTGTAATGTTTATGGCCTTGTGTTCTTGTATGATTTTCAGGCTGTGTCTCAGATGGTTAATATGTAGTCGTATGTTGTGGACTTGTTAGTGCTAGAAGAGCTGCTGTCAACAGATGTAACACCGTTAGTCTTGAACTTGCTCGTTCTAAGGAGAAGGTGTGTACACTTGGCTTGAAGATAGTTGATTCCGAGACCAAGTATCAGGTGCAGGAGACTCGAATTTCTGATCTTGAAGCTGAGATGATTGCGCTTGAGAAACAGATTTCTGATGATATCCCATCTCGAGAGGCTTCCTTGGTTGCCGCACGTGAGGAACATTATGCGCTTGGAATTGAAGCGGGTTTTTCCCAGTATTTGAGTACTCCTGCGCTAAGAAGATAACTGATACCATGATGTGAAAGCGTGTCGAGGATTACTTTCGTCGTGTCAACGCACTTGCCCCCAACTTTCCTTTTGACAAGCTTGGGCCTTGTTCTGACTATGCCGTTAACTATCTTAAGGCATTGCACACTTTGGGGAGTAATGTAACCGCCTATGATATGATTGAAGATGGAGGAGGTGCTGATGTCATTGTTACTCCTCCCGAGCTTATGGATGTTGTTCCACAGCTTACTGGGGATAATGGGACTTCTCATGTATCTTTGAGTTGATGTTTGAACTTGGTGTTGATTTCCTGGACATGCTGACTTAGTCCTTTGGAGGTGATGGTATGTTTGCTTGTATGGTACTTCGTCCTTTGGACCTGTTTTTCAATAATAATAATCATGTGATAACTTGTTAGTAATATTTCATACCTTGAGTTATCTATGTTGTCCGTATGCTTTGGACTTGGAAGATAGGATATATATCCTTAGATGATGAACATGATGTCCGTAGTTGCGACTGTATGCCGCGCATTGTTGAGTGTTATGAGCGCCCCTCTTGGTTAGATTCCAAGGCATAGCAAGATGCGTACATTAGGTACTTGTAGTGTTGTAAGTAGTAATGTACTCGGCGCGGGCACTTGGCATTTGGCACTCGGCACTGGCACTTGACATGTAGCAGTGTCGTCTTGAAGAAGCAGGACTTAAGTTTATACCGTCTCTTAGTTCCACTCTAAGGCGACGTTGTTGCAAGATACTTCTTGCTTATTTTGCTGTTTTTTCGTTAAATGCTAAAGAGCAAGATAACGTTATACAAGACTCGACTTGTAAGTTTGATGAGTTTTATACAAGGTTTTCTTTAAAAAGCGTATAACATGAAGCTATCCTTTCTCAGGCCCAAGTCTTCATGGTGTATGTACCCTTAAGAGAGTATGCATACTTTTAGTGTGTGGGGTTATCGTCTAATAAGAGGATTTCCGCCACGATGGGGTGATCAGTCCCATAATGCATTTGCTGCATCCTGTTTTTATTCAGGGAATGTCTATGAACACGAGGATTTGCCCGAAGGATTTCACAGCATGCCATTTTTAGAAGTAAACATGGGGGTTGCCCTTTTGAAAAGGATGTCGCAACATGTTACTTTTGATAGATGTGAACATGGTTTTATCCTTACAAGGAGGTAATTGCACCATCTCACTTTTGGAATATTGCATGATGTTGCTTTTCAGTGAATATTACTTTGAAATTGTTGAAGATGAACTTGTTGATGTCGCCTATTATAAGTTGCATGGCGTGATGATTATGAGTAGTATGCACGTTGTTTGTTACTTGATGTTAATCCGGAGTATAGTGCATAATGTGGGAAGGTACCTACGAGAGTAAATTGATTTTATTAAATGATTCATGTGATTACATGATTGTAAAAAAACTTGGAGTTAATAAATCTCCCCCCCTTTTTTATATAAGAGTTTAATACAAAAGAGCTTGATACAATAGCTCCTTTGTAATATAATGTTCTTCCTTCAACCGTGGAATTTCTTCAAGTGCCCCCCGTTGAATGTGTTTGGAAGGATGTTGCCTTCAGTATCTTGGAGGCGGTATGCGCTAACATAAGGGACTAAGACAATCTTGTATGGGCCTTCCCACTTTGGAGATAACTTGTTAATTTGATTTAAGTGTGAGAATTCATTCCTTCTCCACACCATCTCGCCCACATGGAATTGTCTTTCTTTCACTTTCCTGTTGTAGTGTCTTGCAGTTATTAAGCGCATACGTGCTTGGGTTAGCTCCGAGTTTCGCCTTCTTTCGTCTGCCAAGTCCAGGTCTAAACGCATTTCCGCTTCATTGGTTTGGGGATTGAAGTGAGTTGTGCGGTATGATGAGACAACAATTCGATTGGAGCTACAGCTTCTGTTCCGTATACCAGACTGAATGGTGTTTCGCCTGTTGACTCCTTTGGGGTTGTGCGCACAGCCCATAGGACACTGCTAAGCTCCTCTGCCCATCCTCCCTTTAAAGCATGAACTCTCTTCTTATGACCATCCAGGACGATCTTGTTGGCGGATTCGACTTGTCCATTGGTTTGGGCATGACGCACTGATGCAAAACGGTGATCTATGTTGAGTCTTTAACAAAACGCCTGAAGTCTTGAACTTCTGAATTGTGGCCCATTGTTGCTGATGAGTACTCTTGGTACGCCATATCGTGCAATGATGTGGTTTCTTATGAAATCCATTATTTGTGCGTCCGTCGTACGTGCTAATGCCTTAGCTTCAATCCAATTGGAGAAGTAGTCGATAGCTACTACAATGTATTTTGTTTGCCCCTTGGATTGTGGAAGTGGACCCACCAAGTCAATTCCCCATTGTGCGAAAGGTCAGGAACTTGCAATTGGACACAATTCCGTTGTGGGAGCCGTTATGTTCCTTGAATATAGTTGACAGGATTCGCATTCCATGACCATGTTTGTTGCTTGGCTTCTCATTATTGGCCAATAGTAGCCCAGACCTAGCGCTTTTCGGATTAGGGATCTTGCCCCCTCGTGACAAGCTGCTTGGCCTTCGTGCAAATCCTTCAATACTGTCATACCTTTTGGGAAAGTTAAGCACTTTAGATATGGCGTCGAGAATCCTTTCTTGTACAGCTGGCCTTCGATCAATGTAGAGTTGACAGCGATTCTTCTGATTTTTTGCGCTTTAAGTCTTTCTTCCGGAAGAACGTTATCCGTGAGGTATGCCAGAATTGGAGTCATCCAGGTAGGCTTTGTGTTGATATTTAACACCTCTAGTTTGTTGATTACGGACATGATCCTATTTTCGACGATGTGTGTTTCTTGGCCTTGTTCCCTTCCTTGTGCGAACTTGCTTAACGCATATGCCTCTTGATTTTCTTCTCTTGAAACGGACGTTATGTTGAAAGTTTGAAAGCTTGTGATGAGTTCCTTTGCTTGTCCCAAGTATTTCTGCATGTTTTCTGACTTGGCTACGTACTCGCCTTTGACTTGATTGACAACTAGTTGTGAGTCGCACTTGACTCTCAAGTGTTTGATTCCGAGGCCTTTTGCGATCCTTAAGCATGTTATCAAGGCTTTTTATTCTGCCTCGTTATTCGTTGCTCTAAATGTTAGGCTTAGAACATACTTCAACGGTTCCGACCCATCAGGCGGAATTATGAGGAATCCAGCTCCTGATCGTTCAACATATGAGGAACCATCAGTGTACATTTGCCATACCTCAGTGTGCTCTTCACTTTGTTGTGCCCTGTCTTGAATGTCAGTTTCCGGGGTTATTCCTGTGAACTAAGCGATAAAGTCTGCCAATGCTTGTCCCTTGATTGCTGTTCGTGGTGCAAAGTGAATGCGGAATTCACTTAGCTCGATTGACCACTTTGTTAATTTTCCTGACATGTTTGGCTTTGACAGGATGTGCTTCAAGGGTTGGTCCGTCAGAACTGTTATCTCGTGTGCATGGAAGTATGGCCTCAATTTCCTTGCCGCCACTATGAGAGCATATAGGTACTTCTCGATTGGCATATAGTTCACTTCGTACTTTGCCAGGATCTTGCTAACGTAGTACACTGGGAGCTGTGTAGTCCCTTTTTGCTTGACGAGCACTGAGCTGACTGCAGTGTTGCTTACAGATATGTATAGGTAAAGCGTCTCGCCTTGTATTGGTTTTGCTAACGCTGGGAGCGTTCGCAGGTGCTGCTTCAATTGTTGGAATGCTTCTTCACATACTGGTGTCCACTCGAACTTCTTGTTTGCACGAAGCACTTGGAAGAATGGAAGGGCTTTGTCCCCTATTCTTGCGAGGAACCTGTTAAGAGCTGCTAAACGTCCATTCAGTTGTTGGACTTCTTTGTGCTTTTTGGGAGACTCCATTTCTTCTATCGCCTTTACTTTTTCCGGGTTTGCTTCGATCCCTCTTTCGCTGACCATGAAGCCAAGAACTTTTCCTGATTGCACGCTAAAGGCACACTTTGTTGGATTTAATATGACTTGGAATTCTCGCATTCTTTTAAACTCCTGGCGGAGGTTATCAGCACGGTTACGACTTTTTGTCGATTTCACAACCATGTCATCTAAGTATGCTTCCATGACTTTCCCGATCATATCTCCGAAGATTGTGTTAACCATACGCTGGTATGTTGCTCCAGCATTAATTAGTCCGAATGGCATGACCTTGTAATTGTAGATCTCGCTGTCTGCATAGAACGCAGTGTGAGGTGCGTCTTGTTCCGTCATTGGAATTTGGTTGTATCCTGAATACGCATCCATTACTGAAATTAGCTCGTGTCCTGCGGTGGAATCTACTAGTTGGTCGATCCTTGGTAGCGGATATGAATCCTTTGGACATGCGTTGTTGAGGTCTCTGTAATCGATGCACATTCTCATCTTGCCGTTAGGTTTGGGTAGCAAATCTGGATTCGCAGCCCATTTTTGGTATTGCGACTCTTCAATAAAACCCGCGTTCAGCAACTTGCCCACTTCTTCTCGTATTGCGAGCTTTTTGTCTCCCCCCAATGGACGTAGCTTTTGTGTTATAGGTCTGGATCCTGGTTTGATGTTGAGCTTGTGAGAGATTATGTTTGGGCTTATTCCTGGCATATCGCTTGGTGACCATGCAAAGAGCTCCTTATATTCTACTAGAAGTGCCTTGATTTCTATAACTTCATCTTCTGACAGTGATGCCCCCACTCGAACCATCCTTTCTGGCTCATCTATCTTGATTTCTTGTAATGCTTCAACAGGAGCGGGACGTGCATGATCCATCCTTGGGTCTTCATCAATGATGGGAATTCCGCCATTGTTTGTCTTGTCACTATGTTGGAGTGCAATCTTGTAGCAGTCTTTTGACAGCTGCTGATCTCCCTTTATTTCACCAACTCCTGCCTTTGTTAGAAACTTGACTTTTTGGTGTGATGTTGACGCTATCATACCCCATTTGTTCATGGTTGTGTATCCCAAGATTTCATTATATGCGTCAAGCTTTTCTACAATCATGAATGGTACGTCTATTTGGAGCTGTTGCTCTCCCTCTCCCATGATGACTGGCAGAGTTATGAATCCTAGCGGGTAGCTTACATCTCCCATGAATCCCACCAAGGGTGAGTCCATTCTTTTGACATGCCTCTTTCTCCCCAGGGCTAAAATGATAGCCTTTGTAATGATGTTGGGCGAACTTCCACCATCTACCATAATGCACTTAACGTCAATGCCATCGATTGTCATAGTTATCAGCAACGCGTCGGTGTGCGGGTGCACAATGTGGTCTTTGTCTTTTGATGAAAAGCCATTGACGTCTTTCGTGCAATCACCCTCTTCGTCAGCATCTATCATGAGAGTATCCTTCATGTCAGTATCCTTCATGTCAGTATCCTGGCATATGCGCTTTGTGCGGGAAGCGTATATTTCTCGTTCATATGACGTTTCTCCTCCGGCTCCAAAGCCTCCGTGGATCACGTGCACATTTGCCATCTTCTCCGTAAAGAATGCATTGTACGCATTCTGGACTTCACAGCCATACTGTGCGGAAAGTACATTTGTGAATGGTACGGTTGAGAACATCCTGGTTGGCGTCTTGTCGGCTTCGGCTTGCTTGCACCCGCCTTCTTTGGTCGTCTTCCTATCATGGCTTGCGGTACGGCACTGATTTTTGTTCAAATCACTTCAGACGGCACCAAATGTTAAGTCTGCTTCCACTTGGGTAGCTTCGGGCTTCTTTTCCACGAACAGGCTCCAGATGTGTGTTCAGGGACGGGTACGCCGCGATCCCTGAAACATGATCCTCAAACTTGGTCTTCAACTTCCTCGAACATAGTCTCGAAATCCGGATCCTGCACAAGGGGCAGTAACCAGCGTGGGAGAGGGGGGGTGCTGGTTGGGCCCTCTCCGACGCTCAAGTCAAACTTTTCTAGAGAGAGAAAGACTTTTTAGAGAGAAGTCAGAGCGTCCAATGTCCAAAAATGAGGGAGTTGTTTAAAATGGGAGACCTAGGCCCCTATTTATAGGGAACCTAAGAATCATGCCCAGTTTTGAACTACTTGATGTCGGTATGAAGGAAGACGTATACCGTCATCAAGGTGGACTATGCATGCACCGACTTCTCACACTTGGCAAAATAATCGGGATGAGAGCGCGGATAATATCGGTAATCCGGACCCACCTGGATTGTTTAGCAATCTGGGCAGGGTCCGGATTGCCTAAGGTCAATCCGGGCCTCCGGATTGCCTTAGGGCAATCCGGAAGTCCTCCGGTCCGGGTACTGTGCGTATTCCGAACCGTTTTAGACTTGGTTGTCCGCGGAAGAGTTCTTATACGGGTTTTAGAGTTTTTGGCGAGGCCCGAAATGTAAATACGAACCCGAATTGGACCGATATCTAACACCCACCATTAGCCTTGAACGAAGAGTTTGGCTAAAAGCATTCATTAAACACTTCGAGAAACATAGTTCAGAATTACATAATGTTAGAGTTACACATTAATTGTTTCTGCGGGATGAGATTCATTTAACTCACATTAATGTAAAACACTATGTTCTGAAAAAATCGGTTACGACGTTACCATAAAAGCTAATTAATGATTATGGTAAACCTTATCACAAAGACGCATTAATTTGCGCATTAAAAAGAGTATTTTACGCACTACTCTCGGAGAATACGAGTTTTAAAATTAGCTTGAAACAATGGTTTCGTGGTCAAACATGGCACATTATAAAGGTTTGAGGATGGATTTCTAACGCTTTGCAGAACGAACAAGCTGGTACTGATTAAGTTAACAGATGGATGATGGAGATTCTCAGGTCCCACTTACTTCGAAGGGGAGAATTGATACAGCATAAGTGATTGATTTGGTAAATGATGATGGAAACGTCTTCATAATAAATCCAGTGAGAGGGCTCACTCCCCCTCACACATAATCATCACTAAATTTCAAAATGCGAATCAAGTCGGACCTGATAATCACGATAATGAACTATTTCAACTACCCATTTTTCCTAGTGGGAGTGGAATAACCAACTTGGTTCCAGATCCTAGTGATCGAGGAATACATCTCGGAGGTAAAAACCCGAGAGCGAGAGGATATTCCAAGTAAGTTCAACCACCACCATTCTTCCCAGTGGGAGTAATGCCCCAATAAGAAGCATTATCCCGAGTGGGAGTAATGATCAGACTAAAACATGGGATTAACGCGCCTAGACATAGTCAAAGGCAACGAACTTCTTTCGAGAAGTATCCCATCAAACGAGATGTGTTAAACATCTTGATGTTCGTTCTTGAACCAGTGACGGTTCATCAAGCAAAGGAAGGACCTCAAAACGAGGGAATGGAGGAAAACAATGGAGGATTAAATTGCCTGAATAAGAACTAACTCGTTTTTAGTCTTTAGTTGATTTATCTGTTAACCACAGAACTAGAAAGTGAAATCTTAGAATTCACTTCGGGTGGAAATTGCGAGTAATGCAAAACTCGAATAATTGCGAAAGGATATACCCAAATTCACGGAGTAAAGTTTGATAAAGACAGACTCACCGACTGTGCGTTACACCACAGTAAAAGCCATCCTTGCCCAAGTTTCTAGTCATGATCTAGAGCTACATCAAATGGATGTTAAGACCGCATTCCTCCATGGAAACCTGGAGGAAGAGATCTATGTGGAGCAGCCAGAGGATTTTCATTACTCCTGGCAAAGAACGTAAAGTTTGCAAACTCCAAAGATCTGTATAAAGCCTTAAACAATCGTCTCGACAATGGTATCGCAGATTCCATGAGGAAATCATCGGATACGGATTCGTGAATCTTCACGAGGATCCCTGCGTATACACCAAGTCCTCCGGGTCTAAGTATGTCATCATAACACTATACGTGGATGATATACTCATTGCTGCGAACGATATGAGTTTCATGAATAAATCAAAGTCCTGGTTAACATCAGCATTCATGATGAAAGACATGGGAGAGGCTACGTACATCTTAGGCATCAAAATTGCTCGAGATCGTACCACCCGGAAGTTATGTCTATCTCGGGAACCATATATCATCAAACTATTGAAAAGTTTCAGAACGCTGGATGCTAAACCCGTGGATACACCGGTTGTGTTCGGGTGCGCGTTATCGAAGCGTGATGGCCCGAAAAACCAGCAGGAGCGTGAAAAGATGAAGAATCCAGAGTATCTGAGCATGGTAGGGAGTCTAATGTACGCCATGCTCTGTAGTCGGCCAGACATCTGTTACGCTGTGGGCCTAGTAGCAAGATTCCAATCAGATCCTAGTTATCAACATCTAAATGCCGTAAAACGAATTATCAAATATCTGAAAGGTACTGCCGACTACGTTCTGTGCTATGAGGGCGATCAGCTCGAATTGATCGGTTATAGTGACACCGACCACGGTGGTGATCAGGATGATCGTAAGTCCACCACAGGAGGATTTTTCCTCCTTGCTAATGCTATCATATCATGGGTAAGCAAGAAGCAATCTTATGTCGCGCTTTCTACTATGGAATCAAAATTCGTTGCCCTCTCCAAAAATGCACAAGGAGCGGTCTGGCTGAAAAGGCTTCTTACTGCATTAATTGGCACCGACAAAAAAGAGTAAACCTGTGAAGGTGCACTCCGACAGTCAGGCGGCCATTGCGGCAGTTAAGAATCCAAAGTACCATAGTAGGACTAAACAAATTGATGTGAAATACAATTATGCTAGGTTGGTTCTGGAAGACAACATAATCGCTTTAGAATACTTGCCTACAAACAATATGGTCGCAGACCCTTTAACTAAGCCGTCACGTAGGGAGATTTTTGAAAAGCACATAAAAATGCTTGGATTACGTAGGGCTTAAACTGTGTGGCTTGTAAAAGTCATAACATTTTGACATTTGAAATTATGTTTCAATTAAATAAAAGAATTGCAATTTGAGTTTATGATTTATCTACATCATAATGATTAACAACATCGGATTTTACGGTCTATAAACTAAGTCGTATGAAGAAGTAAAATTCTTCCACCAAAATTATGTCGAATGTGAACCTTGCCTAGTCACATAGGCACGGTCATCTTGTAAAGAGAGAGGGATCTCTACCATAACAAGATTGGCTAAGAATCAGGGGAGTAAACCTGATTAAGCAAAACGATAACATTGTCACGCTTAACAACATGACTTAATCTTCATTCTGTAAATCGTCGAGTTGGACTTTGTCCATCACTATAATACATTCAAGGCCAGATGAGAGATTCTGCGATAGCATTATTGACATATCTCATCCCTGGCTTTAACAGGTGTGCTATCGACGCGTGCTTCATATTGCGCGTGACATATACGACCACGGGGTCATGCTCGGTTGTGCTAGCTAGAATCCTTGTGATTCAAAGGGCGCATACTTCTTCACCTTGAGCATGTGATTGATCCCGGATGCCTTATGAAGAGATAACCAAAGTATCCTCACGGACTCAGAACTTATACCTAATGTCTGGCTCAATGCTCGCTTCCCGGCGTACGAGCGTAGTGCCAAAGAAAACAACCAAGTGACCACGTCTTGGAAACCGGTTGAGTTAGACTAAAGGTATAAGCAATGGGGATGGTCAAGTTCACCTTTAATTCACCGAATCTCGTGTTCACTAGGTGGCCGCCAAGAGGATATTAGTTGAAGGTTGTGAACACTTGTACGGCTGCCCTGGAGAAGTATTCCTTTGTGGAAAACTGGGCAATTGGAGAATTAACAGTTGACCAAGGATACAGTGCAGTACATAATTTTATTTCAAACATGTTTGGTTCATGAAAGGGAATCAACGTTCTGCGGGCGCTACAATACTCCTAACAGATGAGTAGCACGATGCCTGTCATATCCACCGGTCGCACGGCAAGCCTCGTATGAACTATTCGGAGACGGAGGCGAAGACTGAAGATTGAGATGTTGATACCATTGCGTAATCGTATAGATTAACGAGCACCCTCCCATTCTGGCGAGTGGGAGCTGTTAGCATATAATGACGTGGCGCCGTAATAGGAGCCCGTTAATTAAGGGAATTACCTAAGTTAATTAGGTAATTGTCAATCTGGGCTAATTGGGCCAAATCCAATTAGTAATTGACAAGGGAGGCCCAAAATGGGCCTCCCCCCTTTTTTACATGGTTCGGCCGAAACCCTAGTACCACGTAGGGTGGAGTTGCCTTTTGGAAACTCCACCCAATACTATATATAGGGGGGGCTCCTAAGGGTTTAAACACACAATTAAGAACAAGGATCTCCATTGAGAAAATTTGTCACCCTAGTCTAAATTTCGGCACCATCAATATCAAGTCCGAGGTTCTATCTCCGTTGAAGAATTGATCAAAGGTCTTGTTGTGGTGCTACATCGTGTGGGACTTCTTCTGACGAAGAACTTGCACGTGGTTCCAACCGGAGGATCAGAACTCTCTCCACACCGTTCTTGGACAGGAAAGCTAAAAGGTATGTGTACTAATTCCGCTGCGTAGATTAGTTTTCTTGCTAGTACACGTTTAGCATTCCGTAGTAATACGTCCCCGTAATCCAACACCGGGTCGGGTCGACCGACCCGGGTTTTTCAATCGATCTGACTCGGTTCGGGTTGGATCGGACCAGGCGAACTAATGGATCGGCCAACCCGACCCGGTTCAAGTAAAACCGAACTGAATTGAATTAAACGTATTGGAATTAGGGGATAATCACTACGAAAACAAAAACGAGATACATGTTATGTAACTAATTACGCAATGGTATGGTGCACAAACCTACATGCTTTCCGTAGCCCAAGATAGTGACAGGGAGTTCGCGGTCCGCCGGACGAATCCTGTAGTAACTCTGAAAAAAGAATCACCTACGAGGAATTGTATCCACAGCAAAGCCTCTTATCAATTCGTCTGCAGGATGGATCTCTAGGCTAATTGCTCGAAGAAATTTAGCACCTCCTTGCTATAGGGGTTCGGCTGAAACTAGCTATTAGGGAGGATAGATTTCTTTTGTCTCAACACTAAGGAAGAAGAGTGATTAACCATGAATAAATCTTTAACATCCTCTTTTTATAAGAGGAGGTGGGCAAAACCCTTCTAGAGTGCCCAACATAAGTTTCGGCCGGCCAATCATTAGTGGAGGTCCAATTTTGGGCCTCTCATGTCAATTACTTAATGTGACATTACCCAATTACTTAGGTGTTGGGCTTATATTAAAGGGCTCGTATTACGGCGGCCCATTCACAAAGTGCCAACAGCTCCCACTCGCCGGAATGGGATGGTTCCTGTTAATATGTTGTCAACCAACACATCAACATTTATTCTTCGATCCAGTCCAGCTTCTGAATTATTAATACGAGGTTTATCGTGCGACCGACAGACACAACGAAGATTGTGCTACTCATCGGTTAAGAATGTTGTAGTGTCCGCGGAATGTTGATTCACAACCTGTTATCAACCTGTTACTTCTATGTGTCGCTCTGTATCCTTGATCAACTTTTATTCTCCATTTGTTTAGTTCCCACATAGGAACTGTTGGAACTTGCTCATCCGGGGTCAGATCTTTGCGGCCTTACATCGAGTCACGTTCCTCTGATCTTCGGGTTATGGTCGATCCAATTCCATGCCTGGCGGACCTGCACAAAGGGTAGTGCCAGAGAGGGGGGGGGGTGTTTCTTGCGAACCCTCTCCGATGCCAAAGTAAGGATATATTTTTTGAGAGATGTAGAGAGAAGTTAGAGCTCCGGTGTCTCAATCTGAGATCAAGTTGGATATGAAGGACCTAGGCCCCTATTTATAGAGTTTTGGATCTAGGCACCGGAGGGGCCCACATTTTTGGGTGGGGCCCGCAGATAGATAAGGAGAAATTAAATATACGCGGGTGCCCCAGACATTAGTGTCCGGGGGTAGAGGGGTCGCAACGGGAGCGTCGGCCCCGTAGGACACCGGACGGGTCCGGAAACGCCGCGTCCGGATCCGCCCGGTTTCAAGCAACCAGGACAAGTCTGGTTGTCTTGCAACCAGGACAAGTCCGGTTGTCTTGCGACCAGGACAAGTCCGGTTGTCTTGCGACCAGGACAAGTCCGGTTGTCTTGCAACCGGACAAGCCCAATTGCTTTATAACAACCGGTCAAGTCGTGTATGTTTCTCGGCACCAAGTGGACTTACCTCGAGGTCGACGGGGCGACCGTGTTTAGGCCTTAGTGAGGTCCAATCGGGTGTATATCCATTATTTGCCCCCGAGTCAAGGATCGGCTTGCCGTTTCTTTACTCTATTTGTTTAGAAGGATTATAAACCCAATTGTATCTCGGCTTTTATTTTACCCTTGCTTGTTTACGATGAGTTTTCCTTCCTTCCGTTCTAGGAGTGTATGAACTATATCGATGTTGAACTCATAGCAAAAAAATTTGCGAGCCAAGGTTAGTCATAAACGTGCTATCATATGACGACGTGTATGTAACTGATGACATGAATCGCATGTGTTTGTAATAAATCATAGCTAATGGTGTAAGTTCATATGGATATGCTATAATGGGTATGAGTATGCATAATCTATATAATAGATATGAATCAATTGCACCGTGACATGATGTGCGCCTATGAGAGTGTTACAAGGCATGACTTGTGACAGTGTCAGCGCTGATAAATGTGATCACGCAATGTGATTAAAAATTTCATGAGTGTCATAGCACTAGTAAGTATGTATCTATGTATGCATGTGTTATCAATAGTGATCTAAGTGTTCTACTACACTTATTGTAATGCATATGAATGCAACCATGGTAATGAATTGAAAAATTTCCATCTTTCATGGGAAACTATCGATGATGAGTATCAATGTGACTCTAATATATGAATCATCAATCATGGGAAGTGTTGGATCACGGTGGAACTCCGGTACGGACTTTGACGGCAATCCTAGCTCCTTTGCTCCACGCAATCCTGCAAGAGGGGATAGACCGGGCGGTGACCCAGAATCCCTCTCCGATGCTTAAATGAGTGCCCAATACGAACTGGCAAGCAAATAATCTCAAAGGGTATGTAATTCAACGTAAAAGTTCTGAGGTGACCTCCTGCCCTTTTATAGGCAAAGAGATGCCTCAGGTACCTGGTGAACCGTTAGGGGTGGTTGGCCCGTATCCGGCGTATCTCGGGTGTGATCCCGCCTATCCAGGCCATGATCTCACGTATCTCAGCCATGCCCCGCGTATCTCGGCCACGCTCCGTGTATCTTAACCACGTTCCGCGTATCTCGGCCACGCCCTGCATATCTTGGCCTTATCCTCTGATAACGAGTCCCGACTCCCGTCGGGGACTCCAGAGTTAACTCGTTGTGTCACCGCTCGGGGCCCCTCGTCATCGTGACAGGGCCAATCATTCTCAGGGATTCATCATCGGGGCCTACTTAAAGGCTTCTCATCGGGAGCTTCCAGCTCAACTGTCGGGACCGACTCTGTCGGGACCTTGCCTCGTCGGGACTCCCTTCGTCGGGACCCTTCTCCTAGGTCATCTTGACCTTCATTTTGGGCCTGGTGGGCCTGTTTGCCGTTTCCTCCCCGTTAAAGGGCCTGACGGCTGTAATCGAACCCATCATTTGCCCCCAAGACATGAGGGACTTTTAGTTCGTCGTGTCTTCCAACTCCCGATCTTCCGATACTGGAATCGGGGATCTTTCCCTTGGTTCAGTTACTCAATTATCAGTCTCCTCCTTCACGTTTCCTCAATCTTTTGTAGATAACTGTTAAATCCTAGGGGTCTCCTCGGTTCCCCAGTTCATTAAATGCAGTAGATAATGAAGCGACGTTTTCAGCCCACGTGCCTGATT
Organism: Clarkia xantiana subsp. parviflora; assembly: GCA_036873135.1. NCBI lineage: Eukaryota > Viridiplantae > Streptophyta > Magnoliopsida > Myrtales > Onagraceae > Clarkia > Clarkia xantiana. The sequence goes on from JAPTYO010000004.1 coordinate 45,395,457, forward strand.
TTTCGCGCCTGTCCTTTTCTGAAAAGTGCTTTTCAGGCCGTTTCATCATTACGTCTGTTGTCCTTCTGCACGTTTCATCTCAACGGTCCAGATTAAGACTCTTCGACTTCACGACTCGGATCGAAGTGTCCTTTCAACCGTCTTCTTCGACTATAAAACCCTAGCCATGATCATAATTTAACTTTTACCGTCTTCGAATTCTCAAGAGCTCTCTGCGATTTCTCTGCGATTCCAAGCTCTGTGATTTCGAAGGTCTTTGGAGTTTCTCCGATCATCTTTCCGGCGACGCTTCGTTCATCTCCTCAACCTCAACTTCATCATGTCTGGTAAGGGATTCCCCTTTGTTGCTTGTTCGTCTTTTCCTTGTTTATAGCTTTCCAAGAGTCCCACTGTATTTTTCTTGCCATGGTTGCTTTTCAGACAGCGGTTCCAGCTCTGAGGGGAGAAAACCTTTTAACTTTGACTATGCTCTGAATGAGATCTCCAATACTGCTTATGATGCAGCCCTCCGAGAGGGTTGTATCACTATTACCTGGGAACCCCGATTCCCATATCCTTGTCCTCGCCCCTCGAGTAACCCTGAGGTTACTCGTCCCCATGAAGGGGAGGTATTTGTCTCTACGGGACATGTATCAGCGGGGATCAGATTCCCCTTTTGTGGTTATCTGGTCGAGCTGTGCCATCATTACAAAACGCACCCCACTACCTTTTCTCCCCATGCCATCCGCCTCTGGAACGCCTTTCAAGTTCTCTGCTTCCGACAGAAGTGGGTCTACAGCCTCCAGCTCTTCAAAACCTTCTATGGGATGAAGTGCAATGAGGCGGGGGTTTGCGCCTTCTACCCTCGGATGCCCAAGTGGAGTAAGCAGCAGCTTGCCCGATGTGGTTGGACCAATGACACCTGGAAGGTGGTCAAGGGTCGGGGACTCTTGGTTGATACAGGGTCCGACAACAGTAGCTGGAAGAAGAGCTACTTCTTCATCCGACACTCTTCGATTCCCTGGCCTCGGTGGGAGGTGGCAGCGGACCCTCCGCCTGCTTTCCATACTTATACCGACGAGGATTTTGAAACTCTCCAACTTATCCAGCTTTATCGATGGGGGGAGTCTTACACTCCCCTCAACGCCAACTCACTTGTGGAGTGGGACCTGGTGCACGCCGGGATCCGACTCCTTGATATTGTCTCTGGGGGGCAGCTCTTCGACGGCCCTTCTAATATGGTCCCTTGGGTAAACTTCTAACTCTTCTTTGTTTACTGTTTGCAGCCAAGAAGGTATCTGTGCTGACCGATCTATTCCTTAAGCAGGGGGAGACTGATGCTGTCCGCCCCTCGCGGAAGAGGAAGTCCGCCAAGAAGGCTGCTGCTCGGTCGGGGTCTCCTTCAGCGGAGCAACCCAAGCGGAAGCGGGTGGATCTGGACCAGCTCTTCGATGTCCAGAACGCTGAAGAAGGTAAAAAACTCCGACTTGCTATTAAATCATACAAGAGGATGGTCCCAAAGGATTTGATTTCTTCGACCAAGGAGGCCCGTATCGCTGACGTCAAACGAATCCTTCGAGGCGAAACTCCTCGTGTCTTGAAGGCGAGCTACTATCATTTTCGCGGGAAGGATCAATACGTCTCCCGACGTATCATTTGGTGTAAGAATCCCGATGAACTTCCTGACTACATTTCTGAAGCTTCTCATCCTCCAGGTGCAGGTCGCTCGGGAGCTCCATCAGGTGCCGCAGCTTCCGCGGACACACCATCTTCAGCGGGGGTGCCTTCCTCAGCTGGAGAGAAGGCTCCGACTGGCGAACAATTCCGTCAGGTGGAAACCTTGGAATCCTCCGAGGAGACTGACGAGGGTGGCTCCCTTCGTCAGCGTCGGAAGACGGGGCAATCCCCCTTGAAACCAACCCCTCAGGGGCCGCCTCCTTCATCTTCTCCGCAGCAGCGGCAGCCCTCGCCCATCCATGACTTCACTCTTTCCCCTGTTCGGGCCGAGACGGAGGCATGCCCTTCCACTTATCGTCCTCTTTCTCCTCTTGCTCTCGATGGGAACTTCTACAGGCCCTTCGATCCTTCACAAGAGAATGCCCCCTGGACTCCTATCCAGACGCTTCAAGGAGTCCCGCTTACACAAGGGGAGCAGGACCGGGAGCTGGCCCTGCATCTGCTATCAGGCTCGATCCTGCCTACTATGCGGTATCCGATTTGCCTCAATCGGACGCACATGCATCGGGATGTCAGGGATATGGCCATGCGCCGTATAGAGGTAGGACTTCGCTTCTTTCTTTTTGACGATAAATCGGGTCGTTTGTCCATTAACACTTTTCCTTCTTATTGCAGGAGCTCGGGGACTTCAACCGCCTCATCGGGTATGTCATTGCCTACGATGAGTCCCGGGAGCGGACCGAGGGATCCGCGAGCAGCTCCAGGAGGATCTTAAGGCCTCCCAATCTTCGCGGGGAAAGCTTGTCAAGGAACAGGCTGTCCTCGATCAGAAGGTTCGGGACCTCCAGAAGCAGATCGGGGACTTCGAGGGGCTCTTGAGGCAAGAGCGGCAGGAGCGGGAGGCGGCTGTGGACAAGCTGGTTCAGGAGAAGAAGGCTGCCGAGGACAAACTGGTCCTCGAGAAGAAGGCTCTGGAGGAGCAAATCGCGGGGATTTCCTGCGCAGCTGGCCGAGGCGGAGGTAAAGGGTCGGGAGGACTATCGGAGGTCCGAGGACTTCCAAGCCGATGCCATGAAGTTCTTTGGCGCGGAGGTGGAGAACACTCTCTTCAATGCGGTTGAGGAGCTCCACCTGGAGTACGGGGACGCCATCAATTTCGACAAGTCTCCTTCCCTCGCTCCCTTTGCGAAGAAGTATTTTGCTCTTTCCGAGGAGAGTGATGGGGGGAATACCCCCGTAATTGTCGAAGACGCTTCTGAACTTCCAAGTGCGGACGCCCCGATAGTCGATCCTCCCGAAGCCAACCCTGTGGATCCTTCTGCTACCGACTCCGCGGACCCAACTGCTGCCAACGCTGCCGACAAGGACCAAGCTTGAATGTTTACTTTTAGAGTCCTTGTATCTTCTTCTCTTTTGTCGTCGTCGGGCCCTTGAGCCCTTATCAATATCAGACTTTCTTAGTTCCGATTCTTTCGTTGCACTTCTCCGAGTGACTTTACTATACGTGCTTAGGTCGAAACCTTGACACTTAAGACATTCTCGTACGTCCTTCCTGACGATTTAATAACTTGCACCACTTAAGGCGACTTAGTTCCGTGCATCACTTAAGACGACTTAATTATTACTTAGAGTAACATCTAAGAATCACGCATCACTTAAGACGACTTAATATCGTGCACCACTTAAGGCGACTTTTTGACACTTAGAATAAATCTAAGGATTGTGCACTGCTTAAGGCGACTTAGTCCCGTGCATCACTTAAGACGACTTAATATCGTGCACCACTTAAGGCGACTTTTTGATACTTAGAATAAATCTAAGGATTGTGCACCACTTAAGGCGACTTAGTCCCGTGCATCACTTAAGACGACTTTTGGATACTTAGAATAAATCTAAGTATTGTGCACCACTTAAGGCGACTTTTCTCGTGCACCACTCAAGGCGACTTTTCTCGTGCACCACTCAAGGCGACTTTTCTCGTGCACCACTGAAGGCGACTTTTCTCGTGCACCACTCAAGGCGACTTTTCTCGTGCACCACTGAAGGCGACTTTTCTCGTGCACCACTCAAGGCGACTTTTCTCGTGCACCACTGAAGGCGACTTTTCTCGTGCACCACTAAAGGCGACTTTTCTCGTGCACCACTGAAGGCGACTTTGACACTTAGCATAAATCTAAGGACAACTCTTATTGGAAGCAACCTCTTTATTTATTGACGGCACAAAATTGGCTTACATCGAGCTAAACGATAAACAGCATACACCACTTAAGGCGATTTTACATTGGGCACCACTTAAGGCGACTTTATCGGGCACCACTTAAGGCGACTTTTTTCAAGCATGGTGTTTCTTCAAGTGTTCGCCACTAAAAGAATGCTTTAGCGTTCTGCCATCGAGGTCTTCCAACTTATACGCATTTGGAGCGGGCATCCCCACGACCTTATAAGGCCCTTCCCATTTTGGTGACATCTTGTTGATTCGATCCAAAAGGGTGAACTCGTTGCGACGCCAAACCAGCTCCCCGACGAAGAACTGTCGGGACTTCACTCGCCGATTGTAGTACCTGGCCGTCGCCAATCGCATTCGAGCCTGGACTTCATCGGCTTCCCGCCTCTTCTCTTCGAGTAAGTCCAAGTCCAGACGTCTCACTTCATCGTTCGTCAGGGGCTCGTAATATCTCATCTGATGGGACGCCACAGCTACCTCTACGGGGGCGACAGCTTCCGTGCCATAAACGAGGCCAAACGGAGTCTCCCCCGTTGATCGTTTGGGTGTCGTTCTAACAGCCCAAAGCACATTTTCCAGTTCGTTCAGCCACTTGCCCTTCAAGGCATAGACCCTCTTCTTCAGGCCGTCCATCACGATTTTGTTGGCTGACTCCACCTGGCCATTAGTCTGAGCATGGCGTACGGAGGCGGTCCGATGCTCAATGTTCAATTCTTCCAGATACTCCCTCACCTGAGAGCCGTTAAACAGTGGACCATTGTCGCTGATCACCACCTTAGGAATCCCGTATCTCGACACGATGTGGGTCTGGAGGAACTTGACGATCTGGTTCCCCGTTGTTCTGGCCAACGTCTTTGCCTCTATCCATTTCGAAAAATAATCGATAGCTACAAGTAAATACTTACATTGACCTTGTGCTTGTGGAAGAGGTCCCACCAAGTCGATGCCCCACTGCGCGAAGGGCCACGCGCTCTTGATGGATGTCAGATTAGCGGCCGGAGCCACGATACTCGGGGCGTACCTCTGGCACGCGTCGCAGGATCGGACCATCGCCGTTGCTTCTTTGTTCATCGTGGGCCAATAATAGCCTAAGTTTAGCACTTTTCTCATGATGGTTCGGGTCCCTTCATGACAAGCCGCGACCCCTTCGTGTACCTCCTTCAGAATTCGATTGGTGTCGGGTTCTGCCACACACTTCAAGTACGGAGTCGAGAACCAGCCCTTCTTGTATAGCTGATTATCCAGCATCACATAATTGGCCGCGATCCGACGTATCCTGTCCGCTGCCACTTGATCATCGGGGACTGCCCCCGTAGTCAGGTACGCGACTATCGGGGTCATCCAAGTTGGCTCCTCCTCCGATCTCGCTTCAATGGCGCACACCTGTGTTGGGTCGATGTTTGATAAGATCACCTTCTCCAAGAAGTGCACCTTCCGATTTTCTTCCAAGGGTGCCCCCAGGGCAAATTTGCTCAAGGCATCTGCCTCTACATTTTCCTCCCTTGGAATTGCCTCGATATCGAAGCTTTTGAAGCTCTCTTTCAGGGCTTGTACCTCTCGCAGATACTTCTTCATTATTGGACTCCTTGCTTCGTATCGCCCTTGAACCTGGTTCACGATTAAAGCTGCGTCGCACTTCACTCTCAAGTGATCGATTCCAGTGCCTTTAGCAATTTTTAGGCCCGTGATAAGAGCTTCATACTCCGCTTCGTTGTTTGTGGCCTTGAATGTTAAAGCCAAGGCGTATCGGAGCGGTTCACCTTCGCCCGGTGGTATCAACAAAAAGCCCGCTCCTGATCCGTCCGAACTCGCGGAGCCATCCGTGTACATCTCCCAGGTATTTTCCTTGTTTGGCTGTTCTGATTGCTCTGCCCTCTCTGGTTGTTCTTCTATCGGGACCTCCATGGTTGCCCCCTCTACAGGGCCCGCTTCTTCCAGATCGGGGGCTGTAGATTCTGCTATAAAATCCGCCAATGCCTGGCCTTTAATGGCTGTTCTTGGAGCGAAGTGTATGCGAAACTCACTAAGCTCTACTGCCCATTTCACTAATCTTCCCGACGCATCCGGTCGGTTCAAAAAATGCTTCAAAGGCTGGTTCGTCAGCACAGTAATATCGTGTGCGTGGAAATAAGGCCTTAGCTTCCGAGCAGTAATAATCAATGCAAAGAGGTACTTCTCAACGGCGGGATAGTTTAATTCAGACTTGGCAAACGCCTTGCTTACATAATAAACGGGGACTTGATTACCCTCGACAATCTTTACTAACACAGAGCTAATGGCAAATTCAGAAACAGCCAAATAAAGGTAGAGCGGCTCGCCTGGAACCGGTTTCGCCAACGGCGGGAGGGTGCGAAGGTGCTGCTTGAGTGCTTGGAACGCCTCTTCACACTTGGCGGTCCATTCAAATTTCTTGTTGGCCCTCAGGACCTCAAAAAACGGCATTGATCGGTCGCTGGCTTTGGACAAGAAGCGATTCATTGCAGCTAGTCGGCCATTCAGCACTTGTACCTCCCGATGGTTTATTGGAGACTGCATCTCCTCGATTGCCCTCAGCTTCTCAGGATTCACCTCAATTCCTCTCTGGCTCACCATAAAGCCCAAAAACTTCCCTGAGTGGACTCCGAAGGCGCATTTCGTCGGGTTCAAGCGAACTTGATGGAGCCTCATCCGCTCAAATGTCATGGTTAGGTTGTGCACATGGTCCTCGGCTTGTCGGGACTTCACCAGCATATCATCCACGTAGGCTTCCATGGTTTCTCCCAGCATATCTCCAAACAGTTTGTTCACCATCCGTTGGTAGGTTGCCCCCGCATTGATCAACCCGAAAGGCATGACATCGTAGTGGTAGATGTCACTGTCTGTGTAGAACGTTGTATGAGGAGCGTCTTCCTTGGCCATCTTGATCTGGTTGTAGCCTGAATACGCATCCATGAAACTTAACAGCTCATGTCCCGACGTGGCATCCACTAGCTGGTCGATTCTCGGGAGTGGGTAACAGTCCTTTGGGCAAGCCTTGTTCAGGTCGCGGAAATCCACACACATTCGCCATTTCCCGTTAGTTTACTTCACCAGCACCGGATTAGCAACCCAGGTTTGGAATCGGAGCTCTTTAATAAACCCAGCATCGAGCAACCTGCCCACCTCTTGCTGGATCACGATCTTCTTGTCCGTGCCCATCGGACGCCTTTTCTGCGTGATAGGCTTGATCGCGGGGTCTATCTTCAGCTCGTGTACGATCACATCGGGGCTGATTCCTGGCATATCGCTTGGGGACCAGGCAAGCAGCTCCTTGAACTACTTCAATAATTCAATTAATTTCTGGGTTGTCTCTTCAGTCAGGGCGGACCCGATTTTCACCTTCCTCTGGGGTCCGTCGATCTCGACTTCTTTCAGATCTTCTACGGGGGCGGGACGCCCAAACTCTTCTCTAGGATCCGTGTCTGTCTGAAGGACAGTCATGGCCTCTCGTCTCCTCCTTCGGGTGGCATTAACATAACATTTTCGAGAAGCCACCTGGTTACCCTTAACCTCTCCGACTCTGTGGTCGGTCGGGAACTTCATCTTCTGGTGCACTGTCGAGGCAACTGCCATCAGGGGGTTAATGGTGGTTCTTCCGATGATCGCGTTGTAGGTCCCCGCAGAATCGACTACCACGAACTCTACGTTCCTCCTTTCTGATTTCCACCCGCTACCAAACTCCACTGGTAAGGTGATTACTCCTAGCGGATAGGAGGTTGAGCCAGAGAATCCGACCATCGGGAAGTTTGCCTCCTTTAGATCTTTCTTCGTCTTCCCCATAGCCTCCAGCGCGTCCATGAATAGGATGTCGGAGGAGCTTCCCCCGTCGATTAGAATTCTCTTCATTTCGAAACCGTCTACATCCAAGGTTACCACCAAGGCATCGTCGTGCGGAGTCTCCACGCCTATGAGGTCTTCCGACGAAAAGGAGATTACCATCTCTTCTTTCAAGGTTCAGGATCAGGACCTCTTACCCAGCACCACCGTCCGTAGGGATTCTAGAAGCATAGACTTCTCGGGCGGATGAAGTATCACCTCCAGCAGCAAATCCTCCGTGGATCACATTGATAGTGCCCCGTCTCTCCTTGCGAGCACCGGACGACTTTGGATCGGTTCTCTTCTTCTTTGGGGACCGGTCGCGGGATCGGGAACGGGACCGCGATCGGGACCGAGAGCGAGATCGACACCGCTTATCCCCGACAAATTCTTTGAGCTTCCCCTTCTGGATCAGCTTTTCGATCTCCTTCTTCAGTTCTCGACAGTGGTTGGTGTCGTGACCATTTGCGCGGTGAAATCGGCAGTAGCGATCCGTACGAGATCCCAAGAATTCTCCATCCTTCTTTGGAGGGTACCTGGAGATACCTTGTCGTTCCATGACTGTCAGCACTTCCGCCATGGAGCAGTTGAGAGGAATGTCGAGATCCTCCCGCTTATCCTTCCTTGAAGAACGTCTATCGTCCCTTCGATCAGGTCGGCCCCGGTTCCGACTACTCTCGGGTTTGCCCTTTGTCTTACGATCGTCGAAGGGTTTAACCGACTGCTTTCCTTTGTTCGACTTTGGGGGCTCCAGTTCTCCCGCGGCTATCTTCGACTCCTGGACATCGATCTGCCGTTTCACCCTCTTCTGTAATGCCTCCATATTCCACACAGCTTTCTCAGCCACGCTGTGCATCAGGTCGGAGCCATAGGGGGCTGTCAGGTTCCGAATGAAGGTACGGATGGTTTCACCCTCCGAGATTTCCTCGTCTATCTCTGCTACGCTGGCTGTGTACCGCTGGTAATAGTGTGCCAGCGACTCATCGGGTCTTTGTACCACCTGGGTCAGGGACCACACGCTCTTCAATAAACGTCTCCGACCCTGGTACTGCTGAATGAATCGATCATGCATGTCTGCCCAGCAAGTGATGCAGCCTGGGGGCAGACTAAAGAACCAGGTCAGGGCTCTTTCTCCCAGTGTGTTCGGGAACAGCGTACACACTATGTCTTCACTCGGGGCTCTTCCCAGACACGCCATGAGGTGTTTCTGGACATGGCGAACTGGATCTCCTTCGCCATCATACTCCTTTATCGTGGGGATGCCTAGCCCAGGCGGGGCTAGGGTGTCGATGAGTCGGGGGACGAAGGGATGAGTGGATCGATCCCTTAGCTCCGACACCAGCGGCTTCTACTCTCCCATACAGATGTTTACAATCTTTACAACCTGGTCGGGAGTGATGGGGCCATTCAGAGGAATGGTCCTGTGCTGTACTGGTCCGGGCCCATCAACCACGAACCTCTCCGGCTGACCGGTTGTCCTACTTCCGTCCTGGCCTCGGGGCGGGGCTTCCTGTGCGTTCCGACCCTCTGTTGGTGGGGCCACTTCCTCCAACGGGGGCATCTCCTCCTGCCTCCTCGCAGCCTCTCTCCGATCCAAGAGAGCCTCCACGGCTGCCAGAAACATGGGCATGGCTTCCGCCACGGCCCTTGTCAAGTCTGTAACTGGGGGAGCCTCCTGCCCCCTATTGCCCTGGTGCTGAGGAGCAATATCTTCGGGATCTCCATTGTGCCCCCCAGTCTGGGAGAGCTCAGCCGGGGGATGGTTCTGGTTTTCCTCTTGTTCCGGTACTGAATCCAGATTTGTTGCAGCGGGGTGACGGGAACCACTGGATTGTCCCTGTCTTCTGTGCTTGCCAGCCGCCATTGATCGAGTAGAAGGCATATCAGCTTTTTGTTTGATTCCCACAGACGGCGCCAATGTTGAAGGCATATCCTAGCTCCTTTGCTCCACGCAATCCTGCAAGAGGGGATAGACCGGGCGGTGACCCAGAATCCCTCTCCGATGCTTAAATGAGTGCCCAATACGAACTTGCAAGAAAATAATCTCAAAGGGTATGTAATTCAACGTAAAAGTTCTGAGGTGACCTCCTGCCCTTTTATAGGCAAAGAGATGCGTCAGGTACCTGGTGAACCGTTAGGGGTGGTTAGCCCGTATCCCGCGTATCTCGGGTGTGATCCCGCCTATCCAGGCCATGATCTCACGTATCTCAGCCATGCCCCGCGTATCTCGGCCACGCTCCGTGTATCTTAACCACGTTCCGCGTATCTCGGCCACGCCCCGCATATCTTGGCCTTATAATCTAATAACGAGTCCCGACTCCCGTCGGGGACTCTAGAGTTAACTCGTTGTGTCACCGCTCGGGGCCCCTCGTCATCGTGACAGGGCCAATCATTCTCAGGGATTCATCATCGGGGCCTACTTAAAGGCTTCTCATCGGGAGCTTCCAGCTCAACTGTCGAGACCGACTCTGTCGGGACCTTGCCTCGTCGGGACTCCCTTCGTCGGGACCCTTCTCCTAGGTCATCTTGACCTTCATTTTGGGCCTGTTAGGCCTGTTTGCCATTTCCTCCCCGTTAAAGGGCCTGACGGCTGTAATCGAACCCATCAGGAAGTAATGGTGCTATAAGCACAGTCATGTCAGGTGATAGGAAACTTATAAATGTTATAACACTATAGCTATCAGGCACCTAGATGCACACATGGTAATAGGGGAGGGAGTTACTAAGTGTTTGACTACACTAGTAGTGATCCATATAGATGCATGTATATATATCATGAAAATATGCCTAGGCATGTAACAAAAACTTGCAATATATGGGTAAGCCAAGGATGATTGAATCGTTGCGTATAATCGGAAAGGGGTTACCTCGTTTCCGATTTTGAAAAAATTTCGATTTTTCGAAGATTGCGTATGTTTGCCGTGTAGGAATGTCCATTTGGGTTAATAGATAGCCGTATAGGAATGTCATTTCTTCCATTCAGGTTGATAGATAGCCGTGTAGGAATGTCATTGCTTCCATTCGGGTTGATAGCCATGTTGATCAATATAGTAGTAACCTATTATCACTTGAAGACAGTTATAAAAAATTTGCCCCCGAAGTGGACTTGTTGATACCTTGGACGTGAGGTGTTGGGTTTCGCGTCGATGGCGTTGTATGCTATGCTTGCATTGTCATCATATTTGCATATAGTAGATGTAGGGGGTTACCCTTAACGCCTTGTCACGTATCACTGTGTCAGACATGGGGGGTCTCCCTACATGTCTGCCATGTATCAAGTTGAAAGGTGAAAGGTTGCCCCCCTAGGGTAGGCGGAGTGATCATCACATGGTGAATGGAGTGCCAGTCCCAATATCATGCGTTGTTTCCACCTAGTAGGTGTAGTATCCATACCGGTGTTTGATCTCTTCGCGTACACTAGAATACTGCCCTTGTATTGCTATGCTGCCCCGAGGTGACCTTGTCGCCTTTATGGGTGTTGGTTGTTAACCCTTGTATTCATCATCCTTCCCCCATAGTAGGGTTATTGATCATTATAGATGTTGGGTATTGTTCTTCCCCCCTGTCGCCTACCATGGCGTTGTCGTCGTCCTGGACATAGGGTGTCGACCCTTGTGTTCATCACACCTTGTAGTATGTATTCATCATATTGCCCCCAAAGTAGGCGTTGTCAACATTATGGATATAGGGTGTCAACCCTTGTGTCCATCTCACCTTTTAGTGTTGGTTGTCTTGCCTCCGTGGTAGACGTACTCCTTGTGTCTATTTAACTTCATGGCATGTGATCCTGATGTTGTCCCCTAGGTGGGCATTGTCATCGTCACAGAGATAGGGTGTCAACCCTTATGTTGGTCTCATCTTGTATTGTGTTTCCTTAAGTTATCTCCAAACCAGGTACTTTACCTCTACCGCCCTTCATATTGTTGTCACTATGACATGTGAATGTTCTTCATCTATAGACCATGTTGTCATGCTTCCTGGTCGTTACTTGACATCGGTCTTGACGAGGAATAGGAATGCTCTCACGAGACTGTGTCGGTATCTGGGTTACTACCAATTACTTCAGCTGAGCTTAATAACTCATTTAGACATGTACCTTCATTTGATCCCGAGTCTCACGAGGACTCTTCTTATTTCGTGGTTTCAGCCCGGAGGCCTTCCTCTAGGGAGGGTGTTTTAGTAGAAGATTCATGGTAGGTGTCTGAGGTAGATCACCATGGTTAATACTGAGCTCAATCCTTTGTCAGGTTTTGAGGCATATCTGATCATGAGTCGCATACGGGATCTCTATCTATTTTGATGTCGGCTAGGGGTTTACTCCTGTAGTTTGAAGACTCGAGGTTGGTAAGTGAGATCGAACGTCGAGATCGGACGTATATTAGGGGGGTGTACCACGACATCATGGCATGGCCCTGACTCAAGTATCACTTAAGGGAGTATACGTCTGATGTTGCTATGGAGATCTCGAGTGAAGTAGACAGTGTTATTCGCCTCCTCCAGTGTTATACTAAGTGTAAGGTCGGTGGTATTATCGTGCCCCCAAGGTGATCTTGTACATCGTTTGAGCGTGTATCATCTTGTGCTCTCCATACTGCCCAGATCTACTGGTGATTTGTCAATACTACGGGATATCTTCCCTTGGCCCTTCTTTCAATGCTATCCGACACTAAGTCAGCTTGTTATGTCTTCATCAGTGTTCGATGCCCTGCTCTATCTGGGCGGGTGGGCTAGTATGCTTGGGATCTTGAGTATCGATTTATTCCTCCTATTGATTGGTTTCATCAGAGTTGTCGTTATCTGATGCGATGACTATCAAGGTCGTATGTGCTGCACATCAAACTCGAGGTTTTGCGTCCCGAAGTGTTATGCTGAGTTGGATCTTTGTCGAGCTGGTGTTGTAGTAGACCCTCCTTTTGTTTGCTTATAGAATGCCAGAGCTATAGGCGGGTCGTCCCTTCCACGGTTACTCTGGGAGGGGGGAGGTGACGCCTCCTATTGTTGTTGAGAAGGCATCCGAGGCTTCAGGGTGTCTCAAGCTGAAGGTGTATACATACACCTTATTGTTGCCATAGTTGTATGCTTCATGCTATGGTTGTTCTTTTATTGACTTCCTTGCTTTTCCGGGGTATGTTGGTGGTGCTGCCAAGGTAAGTAGCTCTTTGTTTGCCAAGAGCACTATCACTGTGGCTGGGGGTTCTCAAAGTTCCTTTAGCCAAAAGAGAAAAATGACTGATCTTGATGGTCCAGTGCCCACTCCTCCTTGTGACAGGGGGGAAGGGGGACCTTGATTCTATATCTGATAATGCTACATTTGGGGATGTTAGTGCTGACAGTGATGTCTTTAATGCTGCAACCACTGAGGCTGACAGTGCAGCTGCTGGCGTTGTGGTCACTGGCACTGACGTTGTTGCTAGCCGAGGTAAGGCTTTTACTCTTTTTAAAAGAGATTGCTTCTTATGGTGAAAGTATCTCCATCTTTTTTTAGCTTGGCCCTAAGGCACATTTTGAAGTTGCTTACACTTCTTCATACTCTATCTACCTTGATATTAATCCTGCTTATTTGTAGCCTTTATCTAGTACCTCATACTACTCGAGATGACTTGATGCGGCCTCTTGATGGTGCCCTTAGCAATTCTGCATAGGTGTCTCTTTGGAGACCCCTGGGTTGGGTGCCTCTTTGGAGACCCCTGAGATCGGTGTTTGCGTGATGAAAGGTATTGTTGCCCCCGGCGATCGCAGGGCGTTTCCTGACTATGCTTCGTCCGGTCTTCATCTTGTTAATGGGGCCTTGTCTCGGTATGCCCCCGTGAATATACTTCTATTCTATCTTTTCATTGTTAGACATTCCCTGTCTAGCACGTGCCTATCATTTTCATGCTGTCGTTGATGCGATCACCCTCGGCTTCTTTAAAGTCAAGCTGGCCGAGGAGGTTGATGTCTATAGGACTGAGCAGAGGCAACTAAGAGAGTCGACGTGTATTTTGAAGGAGAAGGCTTGTACTTATAACTCCTCCGAAGTTGTCTATAAGGGTTGCATTGCACCCCTTGGAGCCGAGGTAAGCCAACCATGGAGAGTGAATGAATATGAAGCCATGGCTGTATATGAGCATTTGGCATAGGCACTTGTAAAGAATATTGACGAGGGGACTTTTTTACAGTATCATTCAGTATAAGGCATCTCTCGAGTTTTGAAGTGGATGCCAAGGTGAAGTTTCAGGTCATCATTGAGACCTATAGTGGGGATCTTTCTGCGAAGATATATGATATAAACCCTTTACTTGGTTTCAATGAAGCTGGAGACTTTGTCGGATTTGTATCTACACATATAGTAGCGCTCTTTGGTGAGGATTCCACCCCTCCAATTGAAGGGAGACGTGCTCCTTCTTTGACTTTCTCAAGTAGGGCTGTGGATACTAAATGATGGCGGCGACGATGCTTCCGCTCTTGATTAATGAACTGACTACCTTTATCACACTTGTAGATAGCCACCCTTTATATGCTTATCGTGCATCTTTGTGTGGAAACACTTCTTTTGGGACTTAGGCATATATGCCATCAGTCTATCTTTCGTATCATACCTGTTCAAGACATATGAAAATGTATGGTTATATAAACATGAGTAGGATATCATACCATTGTTATTATGGATCTCGGAGAGAGACACTGGAGCTCTGACTTCTCTCTACTTTATCTCTCTAAAAATATATCCTTACTTTGGCATCAGAGAGGGTTCGCCAGAGACACCCCCCCTCTCTGACACTACCCTTTGTGCAGGTCCGCCAGGCATGGAATTGGATCGACCATAACCCGAAGATCAGAGGAACGTGACTCGACGTAAGGTCGCCAAGATCGGACCCCGGATGAGCAAGTTCCAACATTGGCGCCGTCTACGTGATTCGGACAAAAAGTCGTTAAGAAGATACCCAAACGCCTGCCACGACTTCCATGCACAGAGGGTCCAGTACAGGAGGTGAGAAAAGACACCAAGCGGGTATATGGGTAACGAACCTCCTCCCGAGGATTCAAGACCACCACTACGTCCAAGTAACAAGGTACCAAGAGTAGTGAGGCCGGTAGTGAAACCGCCTACACCAGCCCCTCAGGAGGCGCCACCAGCGCCCACTCTTGAAAAGATACCACTTGTTCAAGAGCTGAAGCAGGAACCGCCAGTTCCTAATGCCAAATTGGTACCTCTGACGCCGGTACCACAATAAGAATAGTCCCATCATCGACACGACGCCATCCGAGTAAGAGCATTGAGACTAGTGTTACTTCGCATTCAAGGAGGAGCTACCATAGGAACCCCCCTCAATATTTTTCTTATGCCATGCCACCACAAGATCAACCATTCGGGATGCTTGCAACACAGCCCCGTCGAATGATATGCCAATATCCAATAGGCATACATACGCCACATCAGGACAACCGATGTCCTCCCAAGTTGAACATCCAGTAATAGAAGGATTCATGTTAGTCATAGATGAATTGATAGCATACTATTAGGAAATGAAAGCTAGAAGAAACGGACCACCACCAGTGGCCCCGACAAACCAAGCCCCACCAAGCGACATCCCAAGGAGAACTCAAAGTGAGGGACACCGTCCCGACAACACGACAAGGCAACCGCCTACTCAGGAGACAGCGCGATAGGTTCCAACCCTTCGCGCAAGACAACCCTCTGTACACCTCCCCCAGGGACAGGGGGCAGTCTGAAAGACAAAGCTTTGAGAGTGGAACACATGGAGTCCCACACTAGTTTACTACATCACCACTACAATGGGGAGCCTAGTGGACAAGAGCAGGGGGTGAGATCACACATATCGTGTACGGAATATACAACTCCACCCAGCCCACCTTGGCAAGGAGGCGACCTTATATTACTCAAGAGGAAGGAATACACACAGTCTATTGAAGGAGGACACTTGCATTACCAAGGAGGCAGGGGGTATCAACACCCCCACACCCATATCCTTCCCATATCCTCTTATTTTATTTAACTGCATAACAATTCAACACCATGAATGGGGTAGATACTTGATACTATCTTGTTTTCCAAGAATGACCCTATCGAATATCTTCAGGCTCCGTAATATATATACAAAGGTTTACTACTAGAAGAGTCCACCGAACGCCGCCGCCGACCAAGAGAGTCGCCGCCAAGACTATATATCACTGACGACTAAAAGCGTCGTCACCAATTTAAACATCGCAGCGAACAAATGGTCATGTTCAAGCATGTTTGATCGGCCCTACGGTTTACTTAAACTCCTCAAGGGGCATGGGGAGCATATTGCTCATTCTCAAAGGGCACATATAAGACCAAGACTCCGGGAAAGAATCACTAACAGGGAAGGCTCACTTCCAAAATGAGTTGAGCGCTCTCAACATCCTGTAGAAGAATTACTATAAAGTTCATAAAGGACTACCCCCTCACTACAACCTTCCACTAAGTATCCTAGTACCAAGTCCGTCGGAGGACGCCATCTGGCGTCAATATGCAAGGGGGGCACCACCCAAGTCACAACATGCCTTCCCCGCAATAACAAAGAGATTACCTGTTAGCATAAGAAGGGGTAGCCGCGAGCACATCCCTCCGAAAAATTGGGGAAACCATATCACATAGGCGACGCCCACCTTCAAGGGCAAACGCCTCCAGTGGATCTATATGATTTCACAAAATAGCTAGGAGATGTGACTACACCTAGTAAGCCCATCTCAGGTAATGGAATACACTTCTATTAAGAACTCTTCAAAGAACCCAAGCCTAGCAAGGGAAGAAGGCCGACGCCATCATCCAGCTCTCAAAGTGGGATATGGAAAACATAGTATTTCCACTCAGCGATGTATTGGTCATAACACAGGGGAATTACTAGCTTTGACACGAAGAGAAGTAAAGTGCATGAAGGGAGTTCAACAGACATCCCCCATGCCCAGCTATTGATGATACTAGGAAAGACTCCGGGGTTCTGAATACTAATGGACCCCTTACCGGTAAGATTGGCTGGAACACCAACGTACCCATAAGGGACACAGTGCAACTAACGAGGCGGGACAAAGGATGGAAGACGTATCCTTATGAGTATCCTTGCTTTTATCCTTTCACAAATGGAATCCCTATGAGGGGACGCCATGTAATAAAGGACCACGTCCTCATTTTCGAATTATGATCCTAAGTCGGAGATCCTAGGACTCCGTGTTATATTTACAATGATTGATATGTCTTATCAAGATAGGTACGAGAAGATTTGAGATCGCACCTCCACGTTAGGCGCATACCTCCACCAAGATCACTGTACTTGGACGGTTACGAACATTCCTCCACCACCTCACAAGAAAGGCGATCATGGACAGAAGTCTTAACAGAACAGACGCCGGTAGAAAATCCTGCCACTGACGTCAGGCACCATGCACTGAGTAAATGGCTTCCATTACAAAGGAGGAAGGCTCCAACACCACTTGTCATTGTGTGCATACACAACATGAGTGCAACCCTCGAGAAAGCCGAACGACAAGACGTGGCTAATACGGAAACGACACCCTGTTCATAACAAGAGGGAGATCGTAGAACGGCAAACCTCCAGAGCCTTGGAGAATTCTCTCAGAAAAATCGAGACATATTGATCCCGACAAGCGCCACTGGGCAAAGGGGAAAAAAGAGGGAAAGCAAGATACAATCCCTCCTCAAGAGCGAACACCGCTCCTTGGTTCAGTAAGAGGAATGTTAGGCACGTCAGACACACATAAGTGGAAAGACAACCACATCGTGCCAACTCCCATATCTAAGGGGGAAGGGAGCGACACATAAAAATCAACATTCTACTCGCATAGTAGAAAAGTATATATGGGAGCTGACACCGATCAAGAGGTCTTCAGTAATACTACGCCAAACTGACTCCTGCAAGTAGTCAATAGAAGTAACGGGTTCCGATGATGAAAGGGGAGATGTCTCCATTACCCACCCCCCGTAACCCCATCAAGGGAACACCCATGAAAGGATTTGCTCAGAAACGTGATCATGACCAGTACGAGCAAAAGGTGCCGCAAGAGACACCTATCATTCTCAAGCAAGCAAGCACAATCAAGCAAACTATGAATAGGGAGCCCGAAGCAAGAGGGGCACCAAAAAAGGAAAGCCGAAGTGGATTATCATCCACAAGGCACGAAAGCACGATGTGACTATCGAGCAATTATGGGGGCGCCACATGAACACATGCTCGACACTCCACCAAGAAGATAGATAAAGACGTTGGGTGTACGTCACTGTTTGGCCACATAAGCCCAAGACACTACGCCTTCCAATAAGGAAGGCACAAAGAGGGAACAACAGCGGGAACCCTCTGTTCGGTCCGCCCAAGGTTGGCGACAACAAGAATCGCTCTTGACAGGGCGACCTTCACACTGGGAATATATCCAAGTAACAAGCTCTTTTCCATGGGAAAACCCAGGTAAGGGATAACACCCCTATGAGAAAAGCAATACGAATAGAGCAGACTTCGCGAACCAAAGATCCAGTTCACATAGTCTGATCTCGTCGAACTGAATCTAATGAGAACAGAATGAACTAATCGAACCCAGTACAAGGATCGAATAGTTCAGACCAGTCGCATTGATAAACTAGTCCAAATGGACAACATAGTAGGCAAGATAGTCCTACACAAAGAGGCATAATCACATAGCATGTTTTAGCTAACATCTTGATTCAATGTCAAAGAATTTGCAAAAGACTTGCAGGTTATAATACACGTCCTACTTCGGGAACAACACCAAGTACGGGCACAGCTATATGGATAGGCAAGTCATACAACGACCTCTGACCTATACCAAGTATCTAATGGTCGGACGTGACCTATTAGCGCAACTCATACTCTACTATGGAAAAACACCAAGTAGTGGCAACCTTAAGAAAATGAGCAAGTCCATCAAGTGACCTCTGATATATGAAGGCTATATAAAGGGAAGAAAAGGTCATATCTCTTATACACTCTACTATGGGAAACACCAAGTAGTGGCAACCTTAAGAAGATGAGCAAGTCCATCAAGTGACCTCTGATATATGAAGACTATATAAGGGAAGACAATGTCATATCTGTTATACACTTTACTATGGAAAAACACCAAGTAGTGATATCTATACAACAGCGGGAGCGTCCATCAAGGTTATATACAATCTCTAAGCTGTTCTGGGCTGATCACCCAGCAGTGTTATTCAAGCATCATGGTTGAAAATATTACCAATTCCATGATAGTTGTGCCTTAGGGAACTACTCAAGGCGTCGTAGTTGGAACCAAAACCAATTTTGCGATCGTCGTACCTTAGGGTACTGAGTCAAAGTGGAGTGACTGGCAGAGACCGTTATCACGAGCACAATACCTTAGCGCTAAGGTCAAAATGATATGATAGCAATAGGTACCTGGAAAGGGAAAACCAAGTATCATCTCAGATACACCGGCGGCACAGCCACTTATGTGATGTGATTTGCCTCCAGTCTTCAGGAGCTAACTCTGAAGAGATATGTTGAATATCACACGTCCAGTCCCGTTAAGCGGCAGTCACACTACCACGGATAGTTATGTTTCTGCGACCAATGGCTATACCGATGAAGAGGCAACCCTTATTATAACAAGGCGACGCCTACACGCCTGAAAACGCTGAATATAATGCGAGTCGCGTATCGCCAAAACGTAATCTTGAAGATATCAAGTAACGAATACACCACCTCGGCAGAGTCGATACTGTCGCGACCCTGCTTCGGACAAGCCAAGTAGTGGTCATATAATGAAAAAACGAATCAGAATCTCGCAAGAAGCGTCCTGCACCAACGCCACATCTTGGACTACCAAGGGCGGAAAAACGCATTTGCAAGTAGCACCTTGCCACAACGCTACTCCGAGGCATCGGGTATGCGGAATAAAACGTACCAAACCAAGCAAGTAACGTCTTGCAAAAACGCCTTGTCTTAGGACGTCAAGAGGCGGAAAATGCACTAACATTTGTAGTAGCATGTTAGGATAGCAAGTAGCGTCTTGCCACAAAGCTATCTCAAGGCATTGAGAAAGCGGCTTAAAACATACCAAATCGAGCAAGTAACGTCTTGCCTCAACGCTATCCTGAATCATCAAGTAAAGTGGTAAAGTGCAATCGCGAGTTGCGTCTCGCCACAACGCTATCTCCAGGCATTGAGTAAGCGGCTTAAAATGTACCAAATTATACAAGTAACGTCTTGCCATAACACTATCCTGAGGCATCGGGCAAGTGGATAAAACGCAACAAACAAAGAAAGAAGCGTCTTGCTAACAACGCTATCTCGAGGCATCAGATACGCGGTCACAAAACGTGTCAACACAGCGCAAGTAGCGTCCTGCAAACAGTGCTATGTCGAGGCATCAACAGGCAAGTGATCCTTCGTCAAGTAAAGATAACATCTCAAAACAACGCCATACCTTGGTAGCAACCAAGAGGGGCAAGTGTGAGCTTGATATTATAGGTACCATTGGTAATGAATGTGATGAACGTCAAGTCCGGCACTACACTGGTACGACAAGATGGATAGCATCCTAAGAATAAGGAAGCATATCATATTCGTGATACATGAGTATTACAATGCTAAGGCCGTCAGGTAATAACCACGGCATTAACAACCTCAAGAACAAGAGGATACAACAGGAAGTGTAAACATACACAACCTAGCAGGCGTAGGGGCATCCATAATAACAATGGTATGATATCCTATTCATACATTTTCATATGTCTTGAACAGGTATGATACGAAAGATAGATTGATGGCATATATGCCTAAGTCCCAAAAGAAGTGTTTCCACACAAAGGTGCACGATAAGCATAGAAAGGGTGGCTATCTACAAGTGTGATAAAGGTAGTCAGTTCATTAATCAAGAGCGGCAGCATCGTCGCCGCCATCATTAAACAAGGGAGTAGTTTCCACAACTCTAATTGAGAAAGACGAAGAAGGAGCACGTCTCCCTTCAATTGGAGGGGTGGAATCCTCACCAAAGAGCGCTACTATGTGTGCAGATACAAATCCGACAAAGTCGCCAGCTTCATTGAAACCAAGTAAATCATATATCTTCGCAGAAAGATCTCCACTATAGGTCTCAATGATGACCTGACACTTCACCTTGGCATCCACTTCAAAACTCGAGAGATGTCTTATACTGAATGATACTGTAAAACAGTCCCCTCGTCAATATTCTTTACAAGTGCCTATTCCAAATGCTCATATACAGCCATGGCTTTATATTCATTCACTCTCCAAGGTCGGCTTACCTCGGCTCCAAGGGATGCAATGCAACCCTGATAGACAAGTTCGAAGGAGTCAAAAGTACAAGCCTTCTCCTTCAAAACGCACGCCGACTCTCTTAGTTGCTTCTGCTCAGTCCTATAGACATCAACCTCCTCGTTCAGCTCGACTTTAAAGAAGCCGAGGGTGATCGCATCAACGACAGCCTGAAAATGATAGGCACATGCTAGACAGTGAAATTCTAACAATGAAAAGATAAGATAGAAGTATACTCACGAGGGCATACCGAGACAAGGCCCCGTTAACAAACGGAGGACCGGGTGAAACAGTGTTAGAAAACGCCCTACGATCGCCGGGGACAACAATAGCATTCATCATACAAACGCCGATCTCAGGGGTCTCCAAAGAGGTACCCATCTCAGGGATCTCCAAAGAGGCACCCAGGCAGATCTGACAAGGGAACCATAGAGAGGCCTTACCAAATCCTCTAGAATAATATGAGGTACCGGATGAGGACTACGTATCAATAAATAAGCAGTATACAACATCAAGGTAGATAGAGTATGAAGAAGAGTGCACAACTTCAAAACGTGCCATAGGGCCAAGCTCGAAAAAGATGGAGATACCATCACCATAAGAAGCAATCTCTTGTAAAAAGAGCACAAACCTTACTCCGACTAGCAACAATGTCAGTATCAGTGACCACGGCGTCATTAGCCGCAGTGTTAACGCCAGCAGCTGCAGTGTCAGCTTCATTGGTTGCAGCATCAAAGACGTCACTGCCAACACCAGCAGCCCAAGATGCGGCATTAGCAGATACAAGATCAAGATCCCTTTCCCCCTGCCACAAGGAGGAATGAGCACTGGACCATCAAGATCGGTCACTTTTCTCTTTTGGCTAAAGGAACTTTGAGAACCCCCAGCCACAGTGACAGGGCTCTTGGCAAACAAAGAGCTAGTTACCTTGGCAATACCGCCAACATACCCCGGAAAAGCAAGGAAGACAATAAAATAACAACCATAGCATGAAGTATACAACTATGGCAACAATAAGGTGTGCGTACACACTAGGGGTGAGCGGTTCCGGGTACCCAGTACTTTTAGGGTATCCCAGAACCAAACCAATACTAAACGGTTCCTAACTTTATTACCCAGAAACGTACCAGAACATTTAGGAACCGGAACCTACCAGAACCGTTAAAAGCCAATCGGTTCCGGGTACCCGTTAAGGAACCGGTTACAAATTTTCAAACTAAATAATATAATTTTAGGTACTAGTTGGAACCGGGTTCTGGATACCCAGTTGGAACCGGGTTCTCGGTGGCCAATTGAAACTGAAATTTATGTTATACCAAGTGATCATAAAAATAATTATAACATTTTCCACAAACCAATTTTAAATTTGTTAAATGTTTAGTGTTTTTTTAATTTATATATATATAACGGTTCCGGTTCCGGGTATTTGGGTACCCGAAAACTTATCCCGGAACCGGAACCGAAAATATCGGTTCTTGAAATTTAATCCCAGAACCGTACCAGAACCATTTACATCTACCCGGAACCTACCAAATGACCGGTTCCGGTCCGGTTCCGGTTCCTACTGGGTAATTTGCTCACCCCTAGTACACACCTTCAGCTTGAGACACCCTGAAGCCTCGGATGCCTTCTCAGCAACAATAGGAGGCGTCACCTCACCCCTCCCAAAGTAACAATGGAAGGGACGACCCGCCTATAGCTATGGCATTCTATAAGCAAACAAAAGGAGGGTCTACTACAGCACCAGCTTGGCAAAGATCCATCTCAGCATAAAACTTCGGGGCGCAAAACCCCGAGTTTGATGTGCAGCACATACGACCTTGATAGTCATCGTATCAGATAACGAGAACTCTGATGAAACCAATCAATAGGAGGAACAAATCGATACTCCAGATCCCAAGCATACTAGCTCACCCACCCAGATAGAGCAGGGCATCGAACACTGATGAAGACACAACTAGCCGACTTAGTTTAGGATAGCATTGAAAGAAGGACCAAGGGAAAATATCCAATAGTATAGACAAATCACTAGTAGATACGCGCTCAAACGATGTAAAAGATCACCTTGGGGGCACAATAATACATCTGACCTTACACTTAGTATAACACTGGACGAGGTGAATAACACTGTCTATTTCACTCAAGATCTCCATAGCAACGTCAGACGTATACTCCCTTAAGTGATACTTGAGACAGGGCCACGTCGTGTTGTCGTGGTACAATCCCCCCTAATATACGTCCGACCTCGACATTTGATCTCACCTACCGACCTCGAAACGCCGCGTCCGGTTGCAAGCAACCAGGACAAGTCCGGTTGCAAGCAACCGCATATGTCCGGTTGCAAGCAACCGTGACAAGTCTGGTTTCTTTGCAACCGGACGAGGCAGGCGCAACCGGACAAACCCAATTGCTTTATAGCAACCGGTCAAGTCGTGTATGTTTCTCGGGACCAAGTGGACTTACCTCGAGGTCGACGGGGCGACCATGT
The DNA here is from genome assembly GCA_036873135.1 of Clarkia xantiana subsp. parviflora. Lineage (NCBI taxonomy): Eukaryota > Viridiplantae > Streptophyta > Magnoliopsida > Myrtales > Onagraceae > Clarkia > Clarkia xantiana. The sequence continues at coordinate 45,418,951 of JAPTYO010000004.1, forward strand.
TTAAGCCTTAGTGAGGTCCAATCTGGTGTATATCCATCAGGAACACTTCTCCAAAGCATCCGTACTAGTTATTCGCAACCTTCAACTAAAATTCGGTTGGTGGCCACCTATTGAATACGAGAGTCCGAGAATTACAGGTGTACATGACCATCCCCATTGCTCATATCCTCAGTAAAACTCAACCGGTTCCTAAAATGTGGTCACTGGGCCCTTTTGTTTAGCACTGCGTTCGTATGCTTGGAAGCGACCATTTAGTCTGAATTTAGATACTTTGGGTGCTCCTTCTTTAAGCACCCAGGATCAGTCACACGCTTAAGGTAAGGAAGTTTGCGCCCATCAGAATCTTGGAAGACTCCACCGAGCACAACCGAGTCTGACTCCGTGGTCGAACGTGGCACGCGCAGAATGAAGTGCGCATCGATAGCATAATCTGAACTTACATATTGTCAGGAGTGGGAAATTTCATACGCTATCGCAAATTTTCATCTATCCCAGAATGTGGTTTGTTGACGAAAAAAGTTCATCACGTCGATCCGCAAAACAATGATCATGTCGTGTAACACCGAAATCAAATGATCGTTTTTCTTAACCAGGTTTATCTTTCGAAACACCGTGGTTCTTAGAAGGTCTTGATATGGTAGAGGTTCCCCTTCCATCAAGAAGACCGTGCCTGTGTGATGAGGCAAGGCCCACATTCGGCGTATTTTATTGGGAGGTTTTACAATCCAACGACTAGTTTATAGACCGTAAATCCGATGTAATTCAGCCATTATGACGTCGAAAAATCATATAATCTCAAATTAAAATTCTTTTATTCAAATATTATTTCAAAGCTCAAAATGTTACTGACACAATACAAGCCTCCTAAACCTTACGCAGTCCAAGCATTTTGACATGCTTTTCGAAAACTACACTGCGTAAAGGTTTTATCAATGGGTCTGTGATGCAGCGTGATGGGGATAGATGGGACAAAAACTCGTTGATTCGAAAGGGAATACCGAGAATTTTTTGGATAGAGGCGCAAGAATTCGTTGATTCTAAGAATATCCGAAGAATTGACGCAAAGTAGAGGAAAACCTCAGTTTTTTTCATTAATCAATAATCTTCTCTAAAATTCAGCTAACAATGCCTTAAATACTGAAAAGAAAAACCCTAACCCTAGACAAAATTCGAAATTAACAAAAATTCCCAAACAAAACCGACAAATTATAAAAAAGACCGAATGAAACATAAAACTACAAATTTGACCATCTAGACGAAGGAATTTGGCCAAAAAACGTCAAACACAATAGTTTACTATAGGTCTTGCTCAGATTGCCGTTTTCGCCTGAAAAAGTGTACTCGCATGCCCAAATCCGAGACTTCGCCCACATCATTCTCTCCGGGGAAGAGAAGATTCGCCCTCGAATCTTGCTCAATGAAGGCCAGTAATAGGAAGCAGGAAGAAGAACACACTTAGCCACAAAATCATAAAAAATTTCACGTGAAGCGGTGTTCGAGTGTGGTCTTGGTGCCGATGTTGGGGTCGATTTCCCTTGTGGCTTGTACCCGAAATCGGAGGTCAAGAGGCCTTCAAAATCGCTCCTGGCGGTCAGGAAAAGGATAAATCCAGGATCATGGAAGGTGGATTGATGGTTGATCATCGTTGTGACGTCATCATCATCGGTGTACTCGTCATAAATTGGATTATCAAGAACAGTCGTTGTCCTGGTACGAACTGGTGCTAGCCAATCAAGGAACGGCATCGTGCAGGATCTTCGACTCTGATACCAATCTGATGCAGCGTGATGGGGATAGATGGGACAAAAGCTCGTTGATTCGAAAGGGAATACCGAGAATTTGATGGATAGAGGCGCAAGAATTTGTTGATTCTAAGAATACCCGAAGAATTGACGCAGAGTAGAGGAAAACCTCTGTTTTTTTTCATTAATCAATAATCTTATCTAAAATTCAGCTAACAATGCCTTGAATACCGAAAAAAAAACCCTAACCCTAGACAAAATTCGAAATTAACAAAAATTCCCAAACAAAACCGACAAATTATAAAAAAGACCGAAAGAAACATAAAACTGCAAATTTGACCATCTAGACGAAAGAATTTGGCCAAAAAACGTCAAACCCCACAGTTTACTATAGGTCTTGCTCAGATTGCCGTTTTCGCCTGAAAAAAGTGTACTCGCACGCCCAAATCCGAGACTTCGCCCACATCAATCTGCCACCATACTCTCAGATGACAAGTATTCTAATGTGATCAGTTTGTCTTCTACCATACTCTTTGCATAATTATATTTAACATCAGTGTGTTTTGTCCTACTATGGTACTTCAGATTCTTAACTTTCCCTATCACTGCTTGACTGTCAGAGTAAATCCTCAAAGGCTTACTCTCGTCCTGGACGTCAAAAAGAGAAGTCAAGAGTCTCTTTAGCCAGACAGCCTCCTGTGCATTCTTATAGAGGGCTACGAATTCAGATTCCATCGTAGACAGCGTGAAACAAGATTGATTCTTGCTTATCCATGAAATGACGAATTTAGCAAGGAGAAATACTCCTCCTGATGTGGACTTTCGATCATCCGGATCGCCACCATGGTCGGCGTCACTGAACCCAGTCAATTCAAGCTTACTACCCTCATAGCACAGTCCATAGTCAGCAGTACCTTTCAGATTTTGAATAATTCATTTCACGACTCATAAATGTTGATATCCAGGGTCTGATTGGAAACGTGTTACTAAGACCACAACGTAACAGATATCCGAACGAGTGCATTGCAAAGCGTACATCAGACTACCAAACATACCTAGGTACTCTGCACTTTTCAATTGTTCACACTCCGCCTGATATTTTGGGCCCTCATGCTTTGACAGCGCGCACCCAAACACTACCGGCGTATCCACAGGTTTGACATCTTGGAGATTGAACCTTCTCAACAATATTTTGATATAGGCTTCTTGAGAAAGACATAGTTTACGAGCAGCCTGATCGCTAGCAATCTTAATGCCTGATCGTGACTTCTCCCATGTCCTTCATCTCGAATAAACATGCTAGCCAGGAACTTGATTCATTCAAATAAATCACGTCGTTCTCGGCAATGAGTATGTCATCGACGTATAATGTCAACATAACATACTTCGACTCAGAGGTCTTTGTGTACATGTAGGGATCCTTGTGAAGATTCACGAATCCATTGCCAACGATCTCCTCGTGGAACCTACGGTACCATTGCCGAGACGATAATTTAAGACCATAGATCAATATTTGGAGTATACAAACTTTACCTTCGTTCCCAGGGGTTATGAAACCCTCTGGTTGCTCCATGTTGATCTCTTACTCCAAGTTCCCATGAAGGAATGCAGTCTTAACATCCATTTGGTACAGCTCCAAATCGAGGCTAGCAACCAGGGCCAAGATGGCATGGATTGTGGTGTAACGCACAGTCGGTGAGTATGTTGTAAGTGTATGGTGTTGGGCGCCGTAAATGGAAGTCCATTATACGTATATGTTACCTAAGTTAATTGAGTAAATGTCACATTAGGGTATCTGACACAACCAATGCAGAAACATCCTCTTTTTTCAAGATAACCCCACCGAAAGCCAGGCGCATTCGTTTCCATATTCAAATCAAAAAAGGGTCATACGAACTCAATAGTAGTGAACAAGACGTCTTCTAGGGTGACGGAGGGATCGTACCATTCGAGCCTTTTTTCATGCTTTTCCCGGAGGTCTGGAGAAAGCTGCAATCAATAGGATTTTCCTAATCCTCCCTTCCCGAAAGGAAGCACGTGAAATTCTTTTTCCTTTCCGCAGGGACCAGGAGATTGGATCTAGCCGTAAGAAGAATGCTTGGCTGATAAATAACTCACTTCTTGGTCTTGCGACCCCCTCCGTCACTACGAACGCCCCCGATCGGTGCAATGGGATGTGTCTATTTATCTATCTCTTGGATATCCAGCAATATTAAAAGGATATACCTCAATCTCGTTCGATGTGTCATTTCCTTGTCTAGAATGAAATGATTCTGACAAGATAGCAAGGGTTAGTTTGTCTAGAACTTCCGTGAATAGCCGGGACTTTGAGGAAGATCCAGAAAGGTATTTAGAGAATCGGTCTGATTCTATCTCTGTTCGTTCCGTTTGAAGAAAGGAAGGATCCAAAAGACTCGATCTTTCTTTTAGTTGTGATGAGAGATATGAGCAAGAGGCCTCAAGAAAACTCGTGTTTTCTGAATTATACGAAGCCAGCAAGCAAACAGCCAATCCGTGGGTATTTGAACCTGAGTATCCGGGAAAAAGCAGAATATTTGATGGAAGAACGGGGGATCCCTTTGAACAACCTGTTATAATAGGAAAGCGTTCTTAACCGAGACTCAGGTTAAGCTCTGTCTCGGAACCTTGTGGGGTTAGGAGTAAAGCATCCCGAGGTTGGCGCATCTCGCTTCGTTCTCTATTTCTATTTGACATAATCCTTAGGATTAGGAAAAGTATTTTGTTTCCACCGAGCTAAAAAAAAAAGAGATCACGATGTCTCTAGTAAACTAAAGGCATCCTTTAATAGCTATTTTGCTTCAACATTAGAAGGAAGAACCGCCATAAAAAGATTCCTCGTGTATCATCTGTAGCAAAACTATGAACGGAAGCTAGCAATCCGGACCGTATTGAAAAGATTCCTAAGACACAGCATAGAAGAGTCGCAATATTAATCAACGAGGTGCAAGAATGAAGAAGGGGTAGAATTACTGAATGAATACGAGCTGTGGCTAATACCTGAGGCATAAAAGAAGCATTTTCTACGGGATCCCGAAACCACCAGCCACCCCGACCTAATTCATGATGAGCCCACCAACTTCCTGGCAAGATGCCTACGGTTAAAAAGCACCGACATGTCAAGATCCAAATTCGAATTGGTTCCTGGTCCTGGTCAGAGACCACTGTGTTCGCGCCGGCGGTCCAAGAAAGAGGCGAAGTAGCGGTATCTTTCTTTCCATTACGAACGACATGCTTCGCCTGCTCCCTCCCCGTGTCCACTAGCGCTCCTGTCCAGAGCGAAGAGAAGGCGAAAAAGCGCCGCCGAAGCAGCATGAGCGGGCTTCTATTGCTACGCAACAATAGAGCAGGATAGCATTTTGCGCCCACATCTTTGAATTTGAGGGTAAAAAGCTCGCTTGTTATACGGGATCCGACGCATCCAGCAGAGCAAAGCAGCCTTCCATTCTTTTCGGCGGCATCGGTTTTCAAGACCGGAGCCATCAACCACTCGGCCATCTCTCCGAGAGATCATTTTTATTATATATTTATTCCACCGAATAGAACATGGCCATATGAGTTGATACCCTCACTATCTATAGATAGATATCCGGTGGGAATCTATCTATTGTGAATCTATCTAGGCCCATGTAGCGGACTAGGACACAAGCCCAAGCGGTTATTAGCACAAGCCTGACCCCCGTCTTCACGCCCTTCCTTGACGTTGTTCTTACTATGAATAGCCCTCTCGCCCCCCGGATGGATTGATTGACCAGAAAGAGGCGCAATAGTAGTTAGTCGTCTCGACTGCGGGCTTATTTATATAGAATAAGGTTCAGACAGAGGTCATGTGTTCACGTACTCAAGCCCTAATTAGTCTTCAAACTACAGCCATTGCGTCTGGGCTGGGCTAGGGCGTCGGTGTGGGAGGATTGTACCGCTAAGGAAGGCGACTATGGCTCTCGACCTCGCACAATAATGGTGTTATTTGTTAGTAGGTAGGGTGAATCACAAAGCAAACTACACATGTCCAAAAGTGCGGACTGCTACAAAAACTCGCAACTAAGCAGCATGGGCGAGGGTTGGAACTCTTTTATTATCTGAATCTTAAGAAGAGGACCCTACCCTATTCTCGAACCTTCTGCGGAGCTCTACCCTGCCCGCATTTCCTTTTGAAGGGGGCCAAAGAAATGTCTCCACCTGCTGCCAAAAGTCAGTCTTTCCTCGGAATTATACTGGCTTTAGATAAAAGAAGTCTGCTAAATGTCCTCCAAAAAAGGAAAAGGTTGTGTAATGATACAACCAAAAAAGTATACTTGCCTGAAATATGTGATCCTTTTTTGACCGGAGCGCAGCGTGCAAAGATCGAAAACTTTTTTTCATCCTCAATCCTAAATAATAATAAAACCTTATTTGGGACCCTATTCCACTCTTTTGACTTCTATTGAATCAAGAAATGGGTTTGATTGTCCATCTTTTTTATATTGATATATAAGGCATCCTCCGGATAATTCAAATCGAAACAATTGGATGTCCGACTTGGGCCTATATGACATGACCGATCAATAGAAATACTTCAGCACTCCGCCTTCGTCATATATTCCATACATCACACTAGATAGATATCATATTCGTGGAATACGATTCAGTTTCAAGATGCCTTGGTGGTGAAATGGTAGACACGCGAGACTCAAAATCTCGTGCTAAAGAGTATACTTGATCGTTTGGTCAACAAGACGTACGTAAGTCGACATAGCTCCCTCTTCCGTGCTCGTAGGTTGACTCCCCTATTCATCCCGACGTTGGTCTCACAAACGTGCACTTCCCTTATGCATCCAGCCGCTTCACTAATGTGAAAATGTATGTTATAAAGAAGGGTTGGTTATATACTCTTAAAGCCTTCCTTCTTCGAACCTTTTGGACAGCTATGCGGTGTGGAACAGCCAATTCCCTGCTTGGAACTAACGATTTACCCCTTGAATATGGGCACTCTTGCTTCCCTCTGACTGACAGGATAGTTTTAGTAGTTGAATGAATTCTCTGACTTGTTTTCTCGGAACAGTGGTCCTTTCAACAAAGAAGGTGATGCCCACCAGACCTTTCTCATGAAGTTCTCTCAAACAGGCCCGAATCATAAGAGATTTCATTTCGCGTTATCTCGATCCGAGAGATCAACACTGGGATGTGGAACTCATCCAATTCATGAGTGGCGGCGTGGAACGTCACTATCCTGAAAATCGTCACTGTCATCGTCAAAAAAATCAAAAAAACTGTCATCGTAATCGTCCGCCTCGTCACCATACTCATCAAAAAAGCCACTCTCGTCAATATCAAAACCGTTAGGCGTCTTGTTCTCCAGGAACTTGTTCAGAACTACTGTAATGAAAGGAACATAGGAGTTTGTCGCTAGGTATTTGACCAAATAGGATCGTCCAGTTCCTATAGAACCTATCACTAAAATACCCCTAGAGGGGGATAGGGCTAAGCGGAGCGAATCCCAATTGACATGAGAGGCCCAAAATTGGGCCTCCCTGTACTTGCATGGCCGACCAAAATGAATGAGGGGGTAAAGTGGACTTTTGTCCACTTTACTCCTCCTATATATATGGGGAGTTAGGGGTTTCATTAGGGTTAATCACAATTCCCTTCAAGTGGTGATTTGAGAGAAAACCCTTCCCCCAAAGACACCATATTCGGCCGAACCTAGAAAACACCAAGAGTGTGCCAATTTGACTTCGAGCAAACACTGCGGAGATGTGTCCCTTGCCAAGAATCGATCAGAGGCTTTGCTGTGAAGAATATACCACGTTGGGATTCTTTCACAAGAACCCCTACGGGTGCCGACCGGAGGATCGTGAACTCCCTCCTACAAAGATCTTGGGACTACGGACTACTATAAAGGTATGTGCGAATCTTCCGTTGCGTAATTTCGATTTCTTGCATGTACCATGGTTTTAGTTTCCGTAATGATTACTCCCAGTAATCTAACAGTGGTATCAGATCCTGTGTTAGGAGTTCATGATTTTGATAAATTGGTGTTGTTGACTTTTTAAAATTAGGGCCGAAAATTTTAAATGATAAATGTTTAAAATTTAGAATTTTTAAGTTATAGGTGGTCCGAAATTTTCATGATGTTCTTAGGAAATATGATGTTCATGATCTTCAAGAAAAAGATGTTATTTATCAAAATCAAACATTGGATTGTAGATCTTATCAAAATTTGATCTTAAAATTTGGCAACTTGTTCCCAAATTTGTGTTTGTGCCGAATCACTTAGTGTTTTACAAGGTAAAATTTTTAATTTCTTAGGCACCAAGTTTCAATATTTCGGCCGAAACATGTAGATATATTGTTTACCATATTTTAATTTTTATTCTAGGTAACAATATATCTATAATTGGTAACATTAGGATAGATTCACACTAATATATATAACTATCAGTATATCTAAATATTTAAATAGGTTAAAGATATTATTGATAGATTTTTAGTTACCTAAAAGATAGAGAAAATATATTGTTAATATATGTTTCCCTATTTAAGATATTAACAATATATAAAATATATATTTATATATACTAGCCGATTTTAACATATATATATATATATTGTTTATTGATTTAGTCTGAAATTTAGAATCTTGGCAGTAAATGTATATATATATGTTTTACTATTGGCCAATATATATATATATTAATATTGGAAATTATTTTGTATAGTTAATGTTACTTGGTGGCTAAGTTAAATATTTTTGGACTTTAAAACCTTACTTGGGCCAAAATTAAACATTTCGGCCCAACCTTTTATATTTTAATTATAAGGCCGGTCCAATATGTCAAACCGGGACGAATTAAAACCGAACCAGGTTTTCTCAATCGATTCGACCTAATTGGGTCGGGTCTGACCAGAGTAATTAAGTGGATCTAACAGAACCGGTTTTGTGTGTTGAACCGAACTGAACCCTATTTTTATTGGACCAGTTCGGACCGAACCATATTTTAAATTAAAATCAGGCCGAACCGAACCGGATTTTTCGGACTGGACCCGAACCGGATTTCCTCAGAACATTAGACGCATGACGTTTAAGCATGAGTGTGGTTTATGTGAAGAATGTTACTGGCGTATGATAATTTACGTGGATAGTAAAATTATATATGCATTAGTGAATTCAATCGGAATATTTTTCCAAAATAAAAAAGGGCCTTGGGAAAGCGAAGATCGGGTATGCTTGTTTAAAATTTCCGTTCCGGTAATTTTCGATTAAAACCGTTTTAAAATTCATATCTATTGGATAGAAAACGACGATAATGTGAACTCTTTCACAACCATCTTCCATTGGTTTACTAGTGGTCGGTTGGTTTAGATGACTGAGAAATCGTTATTTTTCAGATTCCATCTTAATAGATATTTGATGTATGAAATTCTTTCTCAAAATGTTAGTGTCTCCCTTATTTTGCATAATCATCGATATGTTAGTATGAATTGGTTGAATTAGTGCGATTCGATATTCCTCGCAATCTTGATGGTGTGAATCATGATGAATAAAAGGAGTACGTGTTGAACTATCTACTACGATTCCGAAAAGTGGAGAGGACAACTACGGATGAATATAGTAGTTTGTATGATTTTGACAATGAGAGACGAATGTAACAATTTGTTTCACCAAGCATGGGAGTAGGTTATTGGATGACATGAACACATATGAAGTGATACATTCAACTTTGGTAAAAGGGGGTTGAAAAAGACTTCAATTGCAACCAGGCAATGTTGCAGCTTAGTATCCCTTTGCATCCACCTCGGTGGAAGCAAGGATGCAAAAGCTAAGCGTTTCGGTTAAACGTGATGGTCTTCTCTCTTTCCATGGATGTTGGCGTAAAATCCGCATCGGATCTTTAGAATGAAAGGTCAACATGGAAAAGATGTATATGGTTGTCTGATATTGACAGGGCTCAATAACCTTGAGCCTAATCAAGTACAGTAACCAAAGCAGTAAAAGGGAAACCTTCTCTGCTCACCATACTGGGTTCGAAAGAAGTCAACAATGATCCGCATATTATAGAGAGAACTGGACCATAAAGGTCTTATACGGTAATCTGGTGGTTAAACCATGTTGATAGAGTGCATCTCAAGTACGCCTAGTTTGTCATGTGTATGAAGCAGTAAAATGTTTTATACAGACACAAATCATTTGATGTGATTCACTCGTGAATTCACTCAGATGTGATGTTCAACATGGCTTACAGTTCTCGACTATCTATGCAACAATCATTGATCAAATACGCGAACCTCAGTTCAAAAACCCTACCATTGTCATTTATCGTTCGTTTGAAATACTAAAATTTTGTTTATTTCGAGATTCGGATTTATTGAATAAAGTAGTTTCCGTTCGATTCGAAATGTGGTCTACATGTCAAAATTAATCGACCCAGTTAAACCGGATCGATCCGAAACGAAATTTTGCCCAGGTAAAATAGGTCGAATAAAATGAAACGATTCACGTACTCCATCATCTCAGTCAGGACAGCTGAAATGAACATACACATCGATTGCGTAGCTAGATCGAAAGATTTAGTATTTTTCTTTATTAAGTACTCCATTGAATGAAATAATTAGTAATAACAATCATGTGCGAAACCGATTGGATTAAATTGAATTAAATTCATAAATGAAACGATTTAACCAAGGATTAAAGCTTCAGTGAATAGCGCTACGCACAAGTGGACCTCGAAAGACGGAACACAACGTTTCAAAATACGAATTTAATAATGAAGTGTCTGAATGATGAAGTGCTGAATTTTCGTTCGCATTCCTTCGGAAACAACTTATTGATACCATTTACATCGCTACGAAGTAGGCTTTGAAGCTTCCACGACATTGTAAAAGTATCAGCTGACGCATAGGGTGAAAACCCAAGATGCTCAGTTCGGAGATGGGATAAAATCCCTGAGATAAGTTTAGCAATAAATAAGGATTAAGTCGGTTAAACGATTTTCCTTCCAATCGCCTTGAATGATATGTCAGGCTAGGCATTCAAATCAATTAAAACACACTTCAAGAAGCACAGTTCAAGAACATAATGTTTGAGTTACTCTATCAGGTGTCCCTAAGGGATGAAAAAGATGAATCACATGTAGGTAAACTGTGTTCCAATAAAATCGGTAAGACACGCCGCCATAAAAGCTAAAAGATGATGATGAGTTAAATCATGTCATCATGCAACATTAAATTGCGCATTAAACACGTATTTCGGACAAGAGTACGTGATCTACTCTTAGAAAATACTTGTTTATAGCTTCAGAAAATGGGGTCGTGGTCAAACATGAGCTATTACATCACTAGAGGGCGAATATTCCAAATGCATGGACACTTTAAATCTATGTAGTCAAGATCAAACCAGAGCAGGATATCACTGACAATCAGATCCCACTTAATTTGAGCGGGAGAGAGATTTAAACAAACAACTCAAGTGAATGACATGATAAAGCAACTCAAGTGAATGACATGGTAAATGAGAATGTGAACATTTTCATAGTAAATCCAATGGGGGGAATAAACCCTAAAACATGTTGCGTCCTGGTTGAACTGGGTCGTGTGGACGCGTCTGTCTGAGTAGGTTGTTCGGGTTTTGGGCTGATACCCTTTGTCTGGAAGATGTTTTCACCTTGTGCCGATGACGAGTGTTCGGTTTTAACGCCGTGTCTCGGAAAAGTTGGTGTCTCAGGGAGCGGCTGTGTCTCAGGAGGAATCTGTGTCTCGGGAAATGGTTGTGTCTCAAGAGGAGTCTGTGTCTCGGGAAACGGTTGTGTCTCAGGAGGAGTCTGTGTCTCGGGAAACGGTTGTGTCTCAGGAAATGGCGGTTTGTGCACAAGTCTGAGCGTCTGGGCACATCTTACTCCTATTTCTCTTCCTCGCCTTAGCTTTGGGGTCCGTTTCCTGCACAAAGGGCCAGTACTAGCACGGAGAGGGGGGGGGGGGGGTGGTGCTAGTGGAGCCCTCTCCGATGCCTAAGTCACGATTGGGGCAAAAAAGGTAATCTTAGAGGGAGAAAATATTTCTAGAGAGAAGTCAGAGCTCAAAGTGCCAAAGTTGGGCAAATGAGAGGATGTGTGAAAATGGGTGGCCAAGGCCTCCTATTTATAGGCTTCCTTGGGACCGGACCCGGTTTTGGAGCGGTTTGATGACGGTTCAAAAGCAAGCGGTAACCGTCATCAATATTGGCAATGCGCGAACTCGACTTCTCTATACGTAACGGTAACCGCGTAACGGTAATCGCGTAATACCCGTAGAGCAATCCGGACCTCGTCGAATTTGGGCAATTCGGCGAGGTCCGGGTTGCCGCGCAATCCGGAGGTCCGGTCCGGACGCGCGTAACGCGCTTCCGGACCGTTTTGACCCTCGGGAGGCGTTTTTCGAACCGTGATGTGATTTTTGACGTGTTTACGAGGCCCGAAATATAAATACGAACACGAATAGGACATATATCCATCACTTGCCCCCGAGTTCAAATTCTTTCTTAACTCTATTTTGAGTTAGGGTACATGTCCAATTTGAGCTTGACGCTAACCTTCCGGTTTTGATTGTCGGCTGGACGTAGAAGTCTTGATTTCGTCCGTCCTTTGATTTTTTGACCGGGTGACTTTATTTCCTGTCATAACGGTTAGTGCAATAGAGATTGCGAGTATATATCGTGCAAACATGATTACCGCTAGGGGTATAAGCAATTAGTAATATGTCATGCGGACATGCTTTTTATCAACATGCATGCACAAGTAACGGTCATGGCAAGAACGTGATTACGTGATGCTAGAAATATAATCCGTATACTCTAAAATGACTTAGCGATTAATAAATCATGAATCATGCGATATGCAAACATGCATGTAAAATAACGAATTTGATATGCGTAATACCAAAATAATCATGTGCGTAGAGACAAATACTTAGAAGAGGGTGGAGTATACCGTAAGCACTTAGGCGTGGGTGTAGATGAATTACTCCTTTGATCCTTATCATCAAGGAATCTTTTGGGATATGTGATTACACTAATCCCCAATCATTCTTCCAGCTTTTTTGGAATTCATTCTTCATCCTTCTTTGCAGGTGATTGCTCCACCATTTTTAGAAACCATTTGCTTGTTCATAGTTTCTTCACCGTCGTAAACTTTAGGTGTATCCCGAAAGTTACGTGTTTGATTCTTGACTTGTTTTCAGAAATTGACACCACCAAACGACTCAGATCATCGCAAGGATTCCGGTGCCGCCTTCAGAATCGCCAGATGACGCCGGACGCGCCCTCACGCGCCGTCGCGTGCGTGCTGCCCTGCCGGCGCGTGCAACCCACGCGCCGCCTTCCCGTGCTCCGTTCGCCGCGGTCTTTACCTTTCTGAAATCGTCTCGACGAGTGGAGTCCATTGTGATACTTTTTGTCACATTTTGAGGTAGTTTGAAAACTCGATTTTACAGGACAGCTTCGTCTTGATTTTTGGATGTTGCCGTATTGTTGTTCCTTTGAACTATTTGTCGTTGTTGTTGCATAGAGCTGCCCATTGGTGTTCGTATGTCGAATAATTTCTGGTTGGTTGTTGTTGCCATCGTCGTTAGCTCATGCCTTAGACGATTTTTTACCTCCGTGGATAGTTGTGGTAAAATTCCCCCTGCCTTGGCGTAAAAGCCTTTTGGTCGGTACGTGTAGTTTTATCCTTAACGGGTTTGTTGGTTGTCGGAAGTTGCCAAACGTCTTTGGGGGTAGTTGTTTGTTGTCTTGATGCCTTAGAAAAATATTTTTCCTAAGTGTTGTCGTGTTTGCTCTTCGCGGTTCGTCATATTAATCGCATCGCTTGCATGATAGCTTCTTGGGGCGTTGGCCACTTTTGTTGCACGTATCAACTTTGCTATGCGCGTTGACTCTGCTATGCGCGTTGACTTTGCTATGCGCATTGACTTTGCTATGCGCGTTGACTTTGCTATGCGCATTGACGCTAATGGTTGTATGTTGGTAATGATAGCTTAGGCGATGTATTGTTGAGCATCATGTATAGACCGTCGCTCATTGTCTGCAAACATGTTAAAACACTTAGAAAATATTTAAACGATATCTAATGCTTGTTACCATAGATGTCGTCGTATGAGCTTTGTCGATGAGCATCGTAGGTGTGCTTAGGAGGCATAGCTACTTGTTGTATGCAATCCATCTTTGTCGACATGTATGTACGTACATGGAAACACTTAGAAAATATTTTCTCCTTGTCGACATGCATCCTTGTCGACATGTACGTACGTACATGGAAACACTTAGAAAATATTTTCTCCTTGTCGACATGCATCCTTGTCGACATGTATGTACGTACATGGAAACACTTAGAAAATATTTTCTCCTTGTCGACATGCATCCTTGTCGACATGTATGAATGTATACGTATGTGCGTATTTGCCCCCGCACTTAGAATCTTTTCACCATCCCTGGCTATGTATGTTGTATCCATATGCTTGATGCGAACACAGGTTATATGCCAACTCCTGATAATATGCTGACACATAGTTGTATGCTGACAGTTTGTAATATGCTGACTGTCATCCTGAGCAAAATACTTAGAAAATATTCCACCCTTGTAATCTTGTATGCTGCGAGTATGAGCTCGATGTTGTCATGCAAGGTTAATGTGTTGAAGAGGTTGCCCCTTTTGCGTGATGCTTGTTACTTGTTGCGCGAAGACTAACGAGTCTTGTACGTACATAGTTGTCTCACATGGAGCGTCCATTGCATAAATATTTGCATAAGTGTTGATGCGTGTTTATGCACTGACTGGATTGTTGGTTGCATTTTCCAGGATATCAGATCTTGGTGTCTTCTTGTCAGAATTAGTCTTCCCACGGCGGTTACCATGAGGAAGTCCACTATCTTCATCTTGATGGGAAAAAGCTTGTCTTTGCAGATAGCTGACGTGTACAGTAATCCGTTTGTTGGGAGGAATGTCCGTACAAGTGCCCCCGCTACTCTAGAGTCTTCGGACACGGTTGCGGTAAAGGGCTTGTGAGTAAGATGTCTCATTGTATCTTCTTTGAACTTGTTAATTTTCCAAGTTATTGATTTCATGTTGTTAAACGCGTGGCTGCAGTTTCTGTTTTTAGCATAATTCTCAAAAGATCCGACGCAGGGGCGCGTTCCTCGAGCGATTCTAAGTTCTTTATGCCACGTACGACCGTGCTAATTCCTTCTTGTGATAAAGGGAATAGAGTTGAGGGTTGTGCAGTGGTGTCTTCTGCCCCCCGGTCGAGGGACCGGCCCAAGGAGGAGCGTTACTCCTATTGAGGTAAGTATTTGTTGATTGCTGATTGTTGCCCCTACGTTGAAGAGCTATGTTGTATTGAATGTTGAAACAACCATTCTTGTCGTGTCCTTTGTGTGGATGACGACATTGCATTTGATGTTGACATTATGAACTCATTGCCATAGGTCCTTAGAGATGATGTTAACTCTTGGTTGGTGTCAAGCTGTCTGCTTCCAGCATGTTGAACCCTTTTATGTTGTGTTGATAATTCTTTGTTCATGCCTTTGCTTGCATGATATTTCGTCACCTGGACCTGTTTTCAATAATAATCATGTGATAACTTGTTAGTAATATTTCATACCTTGAGTTATCTATGTCGTCCATATGCTTTGGACTTGGAAGATAGGATAGATATCCTTAGATGATGAACATGATGTCCGTAGTTGCGACTGTATGTCGCTCATTGTTAAGTGTTATGATCGCCCATCTTGGTTAGATTCCAAGGCATGGCAAGATGGATAGAGCATAGGATGTTGCGACTTGCGCATTGTAGGTTTTTATGAGCGCCCCTCTTGGTTAGATTCCAAGGCATGGCAAGATGGATAGAGCATAGGATGTTGCGACTTGCGCATTGTAGGTTTTTTTTGGATGTGGATGACTAGTAATCATAGATGTAGTCTCCGCAGCCGTGACCATTAGCCACTTCTTGATTGATGACTTGAGATGATCTCCTGATTGCTTGCATGATGCATTACGCATGTTGCCCTTCTTTCCTGAATAGCTTGCCGCTATATATGTTGTAACCTGCCAAGTATTTTGCGTATAGCAATATTTCTTAACAAGTAGTGTATTTGAAAGGTGTTATCTTGGCTAAGCAAGATACTAGTTTATACCGTCTCTTAGTTCCACTCTAAGGCCACGTTGTACAAGACTCGACTTGTAAATTTTATGAGTTTTAAACAGGGTGCGCACCTTCCAGCGTGTATTAACCCGCGTTGGGGAAGCATACGTAAAAACATTTTGGTTTTTGAAAAAATGTTTGTGAACCCTAAAAAAGCTCGTGATACACGCAAAAATCGTGTTGATAAAATATTTGAAAAAATATTTGTGATACATGATTCCTGCGTCCAGGGACCACGTAACACTTTTTGAAAATATGAATTGTGATGCATGCTTTCTGCGTCCAGGAACCATGCAACACGGTTTGAAAATCTGTAGTACGGAATTGTCATCTAACAAGAAGACTTTTGCCGTAAAGAGTGAACCCTTTAAACAGGAATTCATAGTATGGGATTGTCATCTAACAAGAGGACGTTCGCCGTATAGAGTGAACCCTTTAAATAGGAATTCATAGTGTGGGATTGTCATCTAACAAGAGAACATTCGCCATAAAGAGTGAACCCTTTAAACAGGAATTCACACTTGTTGTAGCGTGGGGTCGTTGTCTAACAAGAGAACTTCCGCCACTTATGGGGTGATTAGTCCCGTATTATATTTGCCCATCCTATTCTGAATCCAGGGAATGGCTATGAACATGAGGATTTGCCTCTAACAAGAGATGTCACAGCATGTCATTTTTTAGAAGTAAACATGGGGTTTGTCTTTACAAAGAGGATACCTCAACATGCTACTTTTGATAGTAAATCTTGGTGTTAATCCAAGATATTGCTTGTAGTTGACGCCTTTGAAATAGTCGTCATTTTGATAGTAGACCTTGGTGTTTTTCCAAGGTATTGCTTGTAGTTGACGCCTCTGGAATAGTCGTCATTTTGATAGTAGACCTTGGTGTTATTCCAAGGTATTGCTTGTAGTTGACGCCTCTGGAATAGTCGTCATTTTGATAGTAGACCTTGGTGTTTTTCCAAGGTATTGCTGGTAGTTGACGCCTCTGGAATAGTCGTCATTTTGAGTAGAGGATTTTTATAAGTCCCTTTTTGTAGATAATCCGCAAGTTGTCATTGCGACATATAAGTTGACTGTGCACATAGCGCGATGGCTTTGTGTTGCCGGCACCTTCTTGAGATAGACGCCAATGTTATGAATGGATAAATAAACTCCATGTTGGTGTAGATAATAGATATGTTGGCGTTGTATACCATAAATTCCTCCTTGAACACAATGCTTAGCTTGTATTGTTGAAGTGGATTTTTATGCATAGGTTACTACTTGGCGTAATTCCCATGTAGTAATCATAGTATAGCATGTACCTACGAACAGAGTTGCTTTTTGTCAGATAATTGCAATGTTTATAAGTTTGCGAAAGTATGGAATCATGAAATTTTCTTTTTAGTAATGCATATAATAAATAAAGTAAAGGAATCTGATACGAGGATTTCTTGTTTGTGTAGGAAACTTCCCTGAGTGCGGACGTGATAGGTGCGGATCATGATAGGTGTGTATATGTTAGGTGGAATGCCGAGCTCTTGTCAGCTTGGTGCCCCCCAAGTCGCTTGGCAGTTGTATCGCTGTTTCCTGATGGTTTTTATTGTTTCATCTTCTAACAGTGCATGATCTGCCCTTGGGTAATGCCCACGCATTATTTATTATTGCTACACGATTTTTAGTCTTGCGCGTATAGAATGCTTTGAGGCTTTGTGTTGTTGACGCGATTAATATGTGCGTAGTTGTTACTTGGCGTTATTCCAAGGTAATATGCGTCATAATAATGTACCTACGAAAGTAGATTTAACCTTTATTAGATATTTGGAGTTCGTACAACGGATTTCAAGAAAGCGTCTACTGATCACCTCTTTTGAAAAGTACTGAGGCTAATAAGCATAAGTTGTACTTAATCTAAAAAGATTTAAAATAGATATGCGAAAAAGGAGATAAAAGAGATAAAGGGATTGCTGATGTGTTTGACGTCTTCATAGGTGATTTGTTGGCAAGTTGACTCTGCCACGTGCCACATAGTTCCTCAGTGCATCTAGCGTGTTGAGCTCTTCGATTTCCACCTTTGGGGGTGAACAAATGTTGATGTCATGCCCCCAGTTTTACGTTGCTTGTGTTGTTCTTCAACATTTTTGCCAAGGAAGGGAGTCGTTGGCTCAAATGGGCGGTGAAGTTTGTTTTCCTGGATTTTGAAATTTGTTTCTTCCACCTTCATGCTCCAAGGATTGTATAATTCGTCACAATTGGTTCCATAAGTGACGTTGTTTTTCTGGCGTTTGGCGATAGGTGGATTATCATTCGCCTTTTCTTTTCCCTTGTCTCTTCCTGAAGACTTCACATGAGACTTCTTTTGATGCTTATCGCCTTGGTCGATATACTTCTTCATTTTTCCTTCTAAGAATAAGCTGTTTACGTGAAACCTTAATCCAACACAGCTTTCCGTTTCGTGGCCATATACTTCATGGTTTTCACACCATTTGCTTTCATCTTTTCCCAATGGTCCCTTGTGGAATTTAGAGGGCTTTTTCCACAGCTTGGTTTCTTTCATTTCTTTCAAGATGACAGACAACGGTGTGTTCAATGGAACACATTTGGCGAGATTGATCTCTTTGAGCCTTTGGTCATTTGACTGGAACAGCCTCTTTTGTTGGTTGTCTCTTTTTCCAGGAGACGTGTATCTCCTTCTCAATTATCGCCTTCAAGGTTCTTGTTGTCAGTCCCGTGATTGGGACGTCATCGTCACTAACAGGTTTTTCCCGTCCCTCCTTGTGACAGATGTCAGCATTGTCTTGGCTTGTCCTTGTGGAAGGACCTTCCTTGTGTACTTTTGATGACTCTGCTTGAGTCTTCTTTGGGGGGGCTGTCGCCTTGATCGACGAATTGATTTAATTCGCCTTTGAGGACGAAGCTGTTAATGCGGGAACGTAAGCTGACACAGCTGTCCGTTTCGTGGCCGAAGACCTCGTGGTTTTCACACCACTTGTCTTTGTCTTTCCCCAGCGGACCTTTTCTGAAATTGTTCGGCTCTTTCCACATGTTCGCATCCTTCATTTCCTTCAATATTACGAATAGCGGTGCATTCAATGGAATGCAGTCAGTGAGCTTTACTTCTCTTTGTTTCTGGAAATCTTCTTGGAAAGGCCTTTTCGGCTAAGGCTGCCAATTTCTTCCTTTCTAACCGCTTGAGGGCGGTTTTGCTTGATTCTGCTTTGGAGGTTGTTTCCATGCCTCTTTCTGGTGTTGTGCTATCACGTACGGGTTGCATGAGCGTGCAGCTCCGTGCCTTGATTGTTGGTACTGGAAGGTACCTTCCGTGCATTGCCCCTCTATTCTTTGGTGCAGTGCGTCTTGATGACTTGTGACTCGAGACTTTGTCCCTGTTGCCTCAACATGTCCGTTGACTAGAGGCAGAGGTGGTGATGGCAGGGCGTATCCTTGGTTCGTTGATATCTTTCGGAATGCAAGGGATTCTTCGAGTGCGGTCGTTATGGTAGGAGTGACAGGTGGTGGCGGGTTGACACCTTTGTATTGGAGGACTCCTTGGTCGTACTGTGCGAAGGATGCATTTCTTGTTGGCATGAAGAAAGCATTGGATGTGGCAACAGGGATTTGGAAGGATCCCAGTTGTCTTCTTATTGGCTTCTGCGCGGTTATGGGCAAGGCGTCGTGGTATGCAACGTGCTCATTGTCCTTTGATGAAAAATCAATGACATCTTCAAAGGCGACATCCTTTATGTCGGCATACTCCAAGTTGGTGTCATCGGTCTTGTGCATTGTCTTTGCAACGTACACTTCTTGCTCATATGAATTCTGGCTTTCAGCGTCAAAGTCTCTTGCATTCCTCCATTGACGGGCTCCTTGGGAAGGAGTGTATGAACGTGCGGCTTCATATCTTGTATGCTGGCAGGCATTTTCTGCATGTTGGTCCTTGCCTTGGAATGGACGGCCTTGGCACGTAGTGCTTTGCGACATTTCTCTTGTCGGCGTAGCGTCTTCTTGGGCGGTTGGGGGTGGTTGGGCCGCATATCCTTGATTTTTTAGTGACTCGCGGAATGCGAGTAAGTCTTCCAGCGCAGCCATCATTGCTGGAGTAACTGAAGGCATCAGGTTTGTTCCCGTTCCTTGTTGTTCGCCTTGCGGCATTTCTGACTGAAATTCATCATCATCATGCATCTCTGGCTCAAAACCAGGTGGGGGTGGACGATGCTTGTCATTTGGTTCTTGGAGGTTGTGCTGTGCGTCGGGCACATACTCGGTTGACATGGATGAAGCTACGGAAGTAGCTCTCTGTATGTGGGAATGCCCTGGCTGGCTTCCGGCTGGCTTCTAACCTCCTGCTTTTTTGCTTGCCGTAGACGTCTTAGGATGTCCAGGCCTTTTCCTTGAATTTCTCGCGTTAACCTCTTCGATAGAGTTGCAATCACTCGTCATGTCTTTGCGGTATGGTAGCTTTTGTTCGAATCACGGAGACGGCGTCAATGTTGCGTCCTGGTTGAACTAGGTCGTGTGGACGCGTCTGTCTGAGTAGGTTGTTCGGGTTTTGGGCTGATACGCTTTGTCTGGAAGAGGTTTTCACCTTGTGCCGATGACGAGTGTTCGGTTTTAACGTTGTGTCTCGGAAAAGTCGGTGTCTCAGGGAGCGGCTGTGTCTCAGGAGGAGTCTGTGTCTCGGGAAATGGTTGTGTCTCAGGAGGAGTCTGTGTTTCGGGAAACGGTTGTGTCTCAGGAGGAGTCTGTGTCTCGGGAAACGGTTGTGTCTTAGGAAATGGTGGTTTGTGCACAAGTGTGAGCGTCTGGGCACATCTCACTCCTATTTCTCTTCCTCGCCTTAGCTTTGGGGTCCGTTTCCTGCACAAAGGGCCAGTACTAGCACGGAGAGGGGGGGTGGTGCTAGTGGAGCCCTCTCCGATGCCTAATTCACGATTGGGGCTAAAAAGGTAATCTTAGAGAGAGAAAATATTTCTAGAGAGAAGTCAGAGCTCAAAGTGCCAAAGTTGGGCAAATGAGAGGATGTGTGAAAATGGGTGGCCAAGGCCTCCTATTTATAGGCTTCCTTGGGAGCGGACCCGGTTTTGGAGCGGTTTGATGACGGTTCAAAAGCAAGCGGTAACTGTCATCAATATTGCCAATGCGCGAACTCGACTTCTCTATACGTAACGGTAACCGCGTAACGGTAATCGCGTAATACCCGTAGAGCAATCCGGACCTCGTCGAATTTGGGAAATTCGGCGAGGTCCGGGTTGCCGCGCAACCCGGACGCGCGTAACGCGCTTCCGGACCGTTTTGACCCTCGGGAGGCGTTTTTTCGAACCGTGATGTGATTTTTGACGTGTTTACGAGGCCCGAAATATAAATACGAACCCGAATTGGACATATATCCATCACCACACGAAATCACTGTTGCTGTTGAGACGAATCAAGTTGAACCTGATGGTCATATAGCTTAACCAGGAATGATGCAACTACCTAAAACTACCCACTGTTTCCAATGGGAGTGATCCGACAAAACTTGGTTCCAGATCCTAGTGATCAATGAATTCATCTCGGAAGTGAAACCCCGAGACCGAGAGGTTGTCAAAGGAAAAGTTGTTGGTCAAGGTTCAAGCACTGCTCTTGTTCCCAAAGGAAACGATGCTCCGATAAGAAGCATTGTTCCGAGTGGGAGAATTGTTCCCAATAGAAGTGATGCTATGATAAGAAGCATTATTCCATGTGGGAGAAATGATCAGACTCTAGATGGGTTAAACAAGCCTAGACAAAATTCAAAGGCATCGAACTTCTCCAAGAAGTAACCCGTAGAGTAAGGTGAAAACCTCGCTCTAACAACTGTTGGCAAGCATTGGAAAGACCTCAAGTGGAGAAATGGAGGAAAATAATAAAAGAGAGAGTTCGCCTAAATTAAAGCCATTATAGTCTATAGTTGATTTACATGCTAACCACAGGAGCACAAGGATACGGTGAGTCCTGAAAGAGGTCTCACCACTGATGGAAAAGGTCGGGTGATACAAAACCCGACTTGTTGCGAAAGGATGTACCCAAATTCACGGAGTGGACTTTGACTAAACAAACTCACCAACCGTGCGTAAAACCACAGTAAGGGCCAGTCATGGTCCTGGTCGCAAGTCTCGATCTCGAGCTACACCAAATGGATGTTAAGACCGCATTCCTCCACGGAAACATGGAGGAAGAGATCTATATGGAGCAACCAGAGGGTTTCATTACTCCTGGCAACGAACGTAAAGTTTGTAAACTCCAAAGGTCTATCTACGGTCTTAAACAGTCGTCTCGTCAATGGTACCGCAGATTCCACGAGGAAATCGTAGGAAACGGATTTGTGAATCTTCACGAGGATCCGTGCGTGTATTATAAGACATCCGAGTCTATGAATTTCATCTTAATTTTATACGTGGATGACATACTCATTGTCGCGAACGATGTGAGTTTTATGAACAAATCAAAGTCCTGGTTAGCATCTGTATTCGAGATGAGAGACATGGGAGAAGCCACGTACATCTTAGGCATTAAAATTGCTAGAGGTCGGGTTACCCGGAAATTATGTCATTCTCAAGAAGCCTATATCAACAAAATGTTGAAAAGGTTCAGATTACAGGATGCCAAACCCGTGGATACGCCGGTGGTGTTTGCGTGCGCACTGTCAAAACGTGATGGCCCCAAGAACCTGGCAGAGCGTGAACAGACGAAGGGTGCAGAGTATTTAAGCATGGTCGGTAGTTTGATGTACGCCATGCAATGCACCCGTCTGGATAGCTGTTACGCCATGGGCCTAGTAGCACGTTTCCAATCAAATCCTAGCTATCAACATTTAAAGGTTGTAAAATGAATAATTCGTTATGTGAAAGGTACTGTCGACTACGCGCTGTGCTATGAGGGCGGGAAGTTAGAATTGATCAGTTACAGTGACGCCGACCATGGTGGCGATCCGGATGATCATAAGTCCACCACAGAGGAGTCTTTCTCCTTGCTAAAGCCGCCATTTCATGGACGAGCAAGAAGAAAACTTCTGTCGCGATGTCTACGATGGAATCAGAATTCGTAGCTCTCTCCAAGAACGCACTGGAAGCGGTCTAGCTGAAAAGGCTTCTTACTGCGCTGCTTGATGGTGACGTCGGGAGTAAACCTGTGAAGGTGTTCTCTGACAGTCAGGCAGCCATTGCGGCAGTAAAGAATCTGAAGTACCATAGTAGGACCAAACACATTGATGTGAAATATTTTTATGCTATTTCTATTGTAGAAGACAATATAATCACTATGGAATACTTGTCCACTGATAACATGATTGCGGACCCATTAACTAAACCACTACGCAGGGAGATATTCGAAAAGCATGTAAAACTACTTGGATTGCGTAGGGTTTAGAAGTGTTGTGTATCTGTGATAACATTTTGACATTAGAAAGTTACATTTTGTAAGCGAAAAAATTGCAACTAAGTTTATGATCAATCGACGTCATAATGTTTTGATTAAATCAAAATTTCAGTCTATAAACTAAGTTGTAGGAGGACGTAATCCTAAGCCAAAACTATGTTGAATGTGGGCCTTACCTCGTAACACAGGTACGGTCTTCTTGCGGTGAAGGGAGGCCTCTACTAAGCAAGGCTGGCTAAGAATTAGGGGGATAAACCTGATTACGCAGAACGATCATCTAGTGTCGAAGTAACTCGACATGATCTTCGCTTTGCAAATCGCCGTGATGAACTTTGTTCATCATTAATCCACATTCTAGGCCAGATAAAAACCTGCGATAGCATGATTTGACATATCCCATTCCTTTGAACTAAAACGTTCAGGTTTGGTTGTACTACGCGTGCCACGTGCTTCATACTACGCGTGCCACGTACGACCACGGGGTCACAGCTCGGTTGTGCTAGGAAAGAATCCTCGTGATTCTGGCAGGCGCAAACTTCTTCACCTCGAGCGTGTTATTGATCCCGGGAGCCTTATGAAGAGGCACCCAAAGTATCCTCACGGACTCGGAACTCATATCTATGGTCAGGCTCAATGTTCGCTTCCCGGTGTACGACCGTAGTGCTGAACAAAAGGCCCTGTGACCACGTCTTTGGAAACCGGTTGAGTTTGACTAAGGATATGAGCGATGTGGATGGTCAAGTTCACCTGTAATTCACCGAATTTTGTATTAACTAAGGTGCCACCAAACGGATATTAGTTGAAGGTTGTGAATACTTATACGGATGCCTTGGAGAAGTGTTCCTATGAGGAAACTAGGCAAAAGGAGAATTATCAGCTGACCTATGATACAGCGTGACACTATATAAATGTTGTTTATAACATGTTGATTGGAGAAAAGGGAATCAACGTTCCTCGGGCGCTACAACACTCCTAACAGATGAGTAGCACGATGCGCGTCGTGTCCTCCGGTCACACGGCAAACTTCGTATGAACTATTCGTAAGCAAAGGACCAGATCGAAGTAGTGAAATGTTGATGCAGATTTGGACGACAATACATTAACAGGCACCCTCCCATTCCAGCGAGTAGAAGCTGTAAGCATATGGTATTGAGCGTCGTAAATGAAAGCCCATTATATGTATATGTTACCTAAGTTAATTGGGTACATGTCACATTAGGGTATTGGGCCAGACCCAAATCCCAATTGACATGAGAGGCCCAAAATTGGGCCTTTCTATACTAGCATGGCCGGCCGAAATTAGTGAGGGGGTAAAGTGGATATTGTCCACTTTACTCCTCCTATATATATGGGGAGTTAGGGGTTTCATTAGGGTTAATCACAATTCCCTTAAAGTGGTGATTTGAGAGAAAACCCTTCCCCCAAAGAAAACATATTCGGCCGAACCTAGCTAACACCAAGGGTGTGCCAATTTGCATTCGAGCAAACACTCATGAGATATGTCCCTTGCCAAGAATCGATCAGAGGCTTTGTTGTGAAAAATATACAACGTAGGGCTTCCTTCACAAGAACCCCTACGGGTGTCGACCGGAGGATCGTGAACTCCCTCCTGCAAAAATCTCGGGACTACGGACTACTGTAGAGGTATGTACGAATCTTCCGCTGCGTAATTTTGATTACTTGGGTATATCCTTTCCCAACCAATCTAGCTTTGTAGCGCTCAACGTTTCCATCAGCAGTATAGCTCTGTGGTTAGCATGCAAATCAACTAATGACCATACCGAATTGGCTTTCACAGACACGATCTCTTCCTCCATTCCTTCGCTTGAGGTCCTTCCAAAGCTTGTTTAACCGTTACATGTTCATCAATCGAAGTTTGGGTGAACAATTCACCCTTCTCGATGGGATACTTCTTTGGAGAAGTTCGGTGCCTTTGGAGAAGTCTAGGCTCAATATTTTCACATTGAATTTTAAATACACTCCCACTAGGAACAATGCTTTCACTCAGAACAATACTCCCACTGGGAACAAGAGCGTTGCTTGAACCTTCACCTACAACTTTTCTTGGACGACCTCTTGGTTTCGAAATTTTACCTCGAAGATGAATTCCACAGTTACTAGGACCAGGAACCAAGTTGGTTGTTCTAATCCCACTGTTACCACCAAGCAGGTAGTTGAGGAATTATAGGATTCTCATCCAACGGCTCAGCAACATGATGATCAGGTTCCACTTGATTCGCACCTGCAGCAACAGTGATCTGCGTGGTTAGATTGACTCCTCCCACTGGATTTATTATGAAAATGTCTCCATTCTCATTTACTATGTCGTCACTGGTGTTGCCGCCTCAAATCTCCCACTCGAAGTAAGTGGGACCTGACTATCATCATCTTGTTCTAGTTCAATTAAGACTTCATTCGTTTTGATGTTACAAAGCTTAGGAAATTCTTCCTCAAAGAACTAACGTTTCTGGACTCATGTTCGACCATGCCACCATTCTCCTGAGCCGCCACAAACACGTATCCCTTAGAGTTCTTGGAGTACCTTATAAAGATACTTTTCAGGCCTCTAGGTCCCAAATTGCTGAAACAGCTGTCGGTTTGATGCGTGTATGCTGCGCAACCCCAAGGTCGCAGATTGGTAAGATCTATCTCTTTACCAGATATGGTGCCGTGTCCATAGATTTTGAAGGAACGAGGTTTACTACATGAGTGGCAGTCAACAACGCATCACCTTAGAAGGAGATCGGAAGTTGAGCTTACGACATCATGGTTTTGACCATGTCCATGAAGTGTGTGATTAAGATGCTTCGCCAATCTGATTCGTTAAAGGCGTATTAGGGATCGTCGTTTAACGGACAATTCCCTTTTTCATTACATACTCATATTTGAGGTTTTGTCCACCTCTGTTCGTGCATTAGGTTCTTACCGTTTTCTCGATTATAATTCTCCACGAGAAGTTACATGAGTAAGACCCAAATGGGTATTTATGCAAATGAAAATTTATTTCGAGCTTCGAATCAAACACTTCACATTAAATTTGTACTTTTAATCGATGTGTCGTATCTATCGAAGGACAAGCGCAATGCGCGCGTGACACCAGATGTTACCCATGGTGTAATCGTTTCGTTTCCAAAATTAATCTAATCGGTTTCGCACATGTTCGTCATTACGGTTTATTTATTTTATGGAGTACTAACAAATAAGGAATTTTAATCGTTCGCGCTTATTTTAGCATTGTATAGGATGGTGATCATAAGATTAAGCGGCGCAAGGTGAAATATTTGATACTCGTTTTAAGCATTCAATACATGCCCAAAAAGATCCCAATTCTCACAAGGAAACTTATAACCAAAGAGTACTCATCCAATCAAGTTCAAGCAAGCAAGGAGAGGTCGATCATCCAATCATTTTATTCTGGGGTATCATCATTCAGTTTTACACTCCTTCATCTCCTCGATTCTGTAATTCACAAGTGGGATTGAATTACTCATGAGGATGTAGGAATTTAAAGAGAATATATTACTTTCATCATTGTTTCTCGGAACGTACCTTGGGAAGACTGTTACAGGAAGCTGCCTGGTGGCCTCTTACACCATACTTGAAGCACGTTCGAGATTCCTCTCTACGTGCTCTTTTCTCCTGCCTGTTCTTACCACCAGCTTGCTTTGGTTTGAAATTTCTTTGTTCATTCGGACCAGGTGACTTGTTAGCCTTCTTTGGAAGGTCTTTTCCCTTTCTATTGCGCTTGCCATTTTGTTGTGTTAGGGAGGATGATGCAATGTTCATCTCAGCTCTTGGCTTTTTAGCCTTGAGGCGATCCTCTTCCAACTCTAGGTGAACTCGTATTGACCGAGTGAATCGAGATGCGTAGCATGGGTAAGGTGCATTTTCATGTTGTTCCAAGAGTCGGGTAAAGAGCGTATGATTCATTGGACCTTTTGTTCCTCAGCAATGTTTCCCCTGAAACCTTGAGTTCAGTAAGCATGTTAGACACGTGTCTAATGTTCTGCTTCATGGTATGTTGAGGATTCATCTTATATAAGTCTAAAGCGATATTTAATGACCGCTTCTGGATTGTGGTGTAAACACCAACCCTGCTTTAAGACCATCCCACAGATATTTAGCAGACTCATGATGATCATACCCATAGCGTATGTCATCATCCAGCATATTCATCAAGGCGGAAAGAATCTCCAGGTCCTTGGCATTCCATTCGTCATAGAATGCCTTCTGCTCATCTGTGAGGTCTCCCTCTGGCTTAACATGTTTAGAAGTCAAGTGGTCTAAACCTTTCATCTCAGTAACCGCCATTTTAGCACGCTTATTCCAAATCTTATATTTGTCACCATTCAATCTGATCCCCTTATTCATTTGGGAGATCAGATTGCTAATTGCAGCCATCGATACTAACACTTTGACAATCATGCGACAATAAGGAAGACTATAACATTTTGAAAAAATAATTAGATACATTGGATATCTATAAGATAGACGGCGACAAGCAATGATTCCTAGAAATCTAACCAACCCGACCACCCGTAAACAAATGGAAGAAGGTCGTGAAAGAGTTCACATTACTGACGTCTTCTTTCTAATAGATCAGTCTTTTAAAACGGTTTAATCACTTTCACTAGAACGAGGAGTTTTAACATACACCCGATCTTGGCTTTCCCAATGCCCTTTTTAAAACATTTCGAGGAATTCATGCAAGCACATATAATTCTACTACACAAGTAAATTACCACATGCAGCCACATCCTCAAACAATCATGCATACGCGTCATGCGTCTAATGTTCCGAGGAACTCATGCAAGTGTTAGCATTTGGAGATTGGACCGTCGTAAATAGGAGCCAATTAATATGAGACTGTTACCTAAGTCAATTGGGTAATGTCACATTAGGGATTTTGGGCTAGGCCTAAAATCCCAGTGGACACGAGAGGCCCAAAATTGGGCCTCCCTTTATCATTATAGGCCGGCAGAAATTAATAAAGTGGTAAGGTGGGTTTTGCACACCTCCTCATTTAAATAGGGAGTGTTAGGGAACTAATTAAGGTTTATCACTTTCTTCCTTTCTGGTGAGACAGAAAGAAATCCCTGCTCCCTATTACTAGTGTTTCGGACGATCAATTCACAAGCCCTAGGAGGTGCCAAATTGCTTCAAGTAATTACTCCGGAGATCCATCCCTGCTAAAGAATTAACAAGAGGCTATGCTAAGGAGACCAATCCGCGTATGTATTCCTTAACCAGAATCCTTACGGGAACCGTCCGGCAGATCGAGATCTAACCTTGAAAATCTTGGGTCTACGGAAAACATTGTAGGCATATGCCCTTAATTCCACTGCGTAATTCGTTTACATAGCATGTACCTTGTTTTGTTTCCGTAGTATTTATCTCATATATTCCTACAGTGGTATAAAAGTCTGTGTTAGGGAGTTCATAATTTTGATAAACTGGTGTTCTTGAGATTTTAGTAAAACTGACGGATTTATTAAAACTGATATTCGTAAAATTGAGTGTTTTGTTAAAACTGATGTTCACGATTTTTTCAAGAAAAACGTGATGTTTATTAAAATTGAACATTGGATTATTGATCTTAGTAAAATTTGATCTTGAAATTTGACCACTAGCCCTAATATTAGATGTTTCGGCCGAACCCTATACATGAAATTACAAAGTGATATTTTTTTTAAATTTCTTAGGTCCCAAGTAATTGAAAATTTCGGCAGAAATTTTGATTTAAAATTAGTTGTAATTTTCGGCCAACATGTTAAATGTATTTGGCCAAAATCCCAAGTAATTGAAAATTTTGCCCGAAATTTTGATGTAAAATTAGTTGTAATTTTCGGCCAACATGTTAAATGTATTTGGCCAAAATTATGGTTAGATTAACATGATAACTGTCATAATTACTATCGATATACTCTAGCAAGATCTTAGCAATCTTGAATATTATTGATGGATTTTAGTTGCCTAAGATTGATGAAATATAAACTGTAGATAGATTTTATCCTAATATGGAATCTTGACAATAAATAAAAAAAAAAAAATATATATATATATATATATATATATATATATAGCTGGGGCCAAATTTATATATATATATTGCATGATTAGAACTGTTGTCTTGACTATGTCAATCTAGCAGGATACTGCATGTTGGTGTTAGATTACAGGGAGTAATCAGTACGGATACTTAAACAAGGTACATGCTAGTAATTGGAATTACGCAGCGGAAGTTTCAAACATACCTTCAAGGTGATCCGTAGACCCAAGATCTTCTCTGGAGGGAGTTCACGGTCCTCCGGTCGGGACCCATAGAGGTTCTTGTTAGAGAAGCCCTACGTGGCGCAAGCTCCACAGCAAAGTCTCTGATCGATTCTTGGCGCGGGGACAGATCTATGGAAAGTTTGCTCGAAGGAAATTTGGCACACCCTTGGTGAGGGATATGGTTCGGCCGAAACAGCCAGGGTGTGAGGTTGAGGGTTTTTCTCTCAAAAATAATATCGTGAGGGAATTGTGATTAACCTTAAAAATCCCCTAACACCTCTTTTTTTTTTAAATTTCTTAGGCCAGCCTATGTATTTGGGGAGGCCCAATTTGGGGCCTCCCGTGTCAATTGGGATTTGGGTCTAGCCCAATTACCCTAATGTGAAAATTACCCAAGTTCATTAGGTAAACTATACATATTATTGGCTACCAATTACTGCGCCCATTACCATATGCTTTCAGCTCCCACTCGCCGGAATGGGAGGGTGCCTGTTAATGTATTGTCGTCAGAATCTGCATCAACATTTCTCTCCTTTGATCTGCTCCTTGCTTCTGATAGTTCATACGAGGTTTGCCATACGACCGGCTGATACGACGGGCATCGTGCTACTCATCCGTTAGGAGTATTTTAGCGCCCGTGGAACATTGATTCCCTTTTCTCCAATCAACCTGTTATAAACAAAATTTATATTATACCGCGCTGTATCCTAGGTCAACTGTTAATTTCCCATTTGCCTAGTTTCCACATAGGAACACTTCTCCGAGGCATCTGTACAAGTATTCACAACCTTCAACTAATATCTTGTTGGTAGCCACCTAGTGAATAAAAGAGTCGGTGAATTACAGGTGAACTTGACCATCCCCATTGCTCATATCCTTAGTCAGACCCAAACGGTTTCCAAAGACGTGGTCACTCGGCCTTTTTGTTCAGCACTACGCTAGTACGCCGGGAAGCGAGCACTGAGCCTGACCTTAGATATGAGTTCTGAGTCAGTGAGGATACTTTAGGTGCCTCTTCATAAGGCTCCTGGGATCAATCACACGCTCAAGGTGAAGAAGTTTGCGCATGCCAGAATCACAAGGATTCCATCCTAGCACAACCGAGCTGTGACCCGGTGGTCGAATGTGGCACGGGTAGTATGAAGCACGCGTTGATAGCATACCTGAACCTTTTGGGTTGAAAGGAAAGGGATATGTCAATCATGCTATCAGAGATTCTCATCTGGCCCAGAATGTGGATAATGACGAACGAAGTTCATCACGGCGATATGCAAAACGAAGGATCACGTCGAGTTACTTCGAAACTAGATAATTGTCTTGCTTAATCAGGTTTATCCCCCTGACTCTTAGCCAGTCTTGCTTGGTGGAGGCCTCCCTCCACTGCAAGACGACCGTACCTGTGTGACTAAATAAGTCCCACATTCGACATAGTTTGGCAGAGGATTGCGTTCTCCTACGACTTAGTTTATAGACCGTAAATCTGATGTAATCAAAACATTATGACATCGATTGATCATAAACTCAGTTTCAATTCTTTCTCTTACAAAATGTAACTTTCTAATATCAAAATGCTATCACAGATACTTTCCATTTCTAAACCCTTACGCAATCCAAGCAGTTCTACATGCTTTTCGAATATGTCCCTGCGTAGTGGTTTAGTTAATGGGTCCGCTCTCATATTATCAGTGGACAAGTATTCCATAGTGATTGTATTGTCTACTACTATTAAAATTTAGCATGAAATTATTTCATATCAATGTGTCTGGTCCTACTCTGGTACTTCAGATTCTTAACTGCCGCAATGGCTGCCTGAATGTCAGAGAAGACCTTCACATGTTTATTCTTGACATCGCCACCAAGCAGCGCAGTTAGAATCCTTTTAAGCCAGGCCGCTTTCTGTGCATTCTTAGAGAGAGCTACGAATTACGATTCCATCATAGACAGCGCAACTCATATTTGCTTCTTGCTCGTCTATGAAATTGCGGCATTAGAAAAGGAGGAATACTCCTCCTGAGGTGGACTTACGATCATCTGGATCGCCTCCATGGTCGGCGTCAATGTAATCGGTCGATTCTAACTTCCTGCCCTCAAAGCACAGTTCGTAGCCGGCAGTACCTTTTCGGATAACGAGTTCCTCGTTTTATAGTTATAGAGTGTATAGATTGATATGCTCACATTGCATCTTGTTACTTACACTTACACTTACTTCCATTATGTCATTAGATGAATGTATAAGGTTATTATATGGTGCATATATCATGTAGTACATGTTACATGGTATATGCACCTTGGTGCACCAAGTTAGGCACATATGATAGATCAGTCCTAGTTGGTGATCCTTATCACCTAGTATATATATAGTTTACCTTATGCATTGTAATCCCTAATCATTATTCAAAAAATGATTCATCTCATTAAAGCTTTTATGGTATCAGAGCCACCTCAAATGGCGGCGCAACCACAAAGCTAAGGAAGACCAAGTTTCTTCAGAATTTTGCCTCAAAATTCACCTTGTTCAAGTGTGGATTGGCAAGTTCAGCTTCGTGGATCATCTTTTCTACTTCAAGAATCCATTTCTTACTTAAGAATGGAAATCAAGTAAGTGGAGTTTCAAGAACTCAACACGCATAGATAGATCTGCACCTAGACTAAGCACAGCCAAGATGACTTAGTACTAGTTTGCTTGTTCTTGAGGAATTCAGCCTTGTTGAGTTGATTGCGTGTTTGATATTATCATTTTCTGGAGTTTGTATTGCTTCTCTAGATTTGGATATGGATTTTGAACTTATTTCAGCTGCGCCTCTTGCTTGAAATCTGGATATTCATTGCATGGATTCACTTGCATACACATTGCTCGGCTGAAGAGTATTTGTGACTGCTTTGAGCTTTGTGTTCATATCTTCAAGAATTCTGAGCTTTCATCAATGGAGAATGGATCCTAATCCATTTCTGTTGATGTTCAAAGTGCCAACCTTCAAGAATAATCAATATTTCTTGACCATTGTTGATGATCACTCAAGGGCAACTTGGGTTTACTTGATGAGGCACAAAAGTGACACTTTCTTGCACATCAAGAATTTCTTAATCATGGTGAAGAATCAGTTTGGTACAATGGTCAAGACTTTGAGGAGTGATAATGGGACTGAGTTCATCAACTCAGTTTGCAAAGGTTTGCTTCTTCAATTTGGCATCCTCCATCAAACTAGTTGTGTGCATACACCACAACAAAATGGAATGGTGGAACGCAAACATAGGGACATCCTCAACATTGCTAGAGCTATAAGGTTTCAAGCATCCATGCCATTGAGGCATTGGGGGTATTTCATACTCAATGCTTGTTTTTTACTCTACAGGCTACCCACTTCTATCTTGAAGTTCAAGTCACCCATAGAAGTGTTATATGGAAAAGCCCCTTCCCTTCATCACTTGAGAACTATAGGTTGTCTATGCTTTACAACCAAATTGAACAACCATGACAAGTTTAGTCCAAGGGCTGAACCATGCATTCTAATGGGGTATTCAACCTCCCAAAAAGGGTACCTTGTGATGAACATTTCCAGCTCAGTATTTCATGTTTCAAGAGATGTTCATTTCCATGAAGACATCTTCCCCTTTAGCATGTCAAAGGATGCTCTAAAGGCTCTTATTCCATTTTTCTTGGGAGTTAAGCAACCCTTTGAGGACTTCCCCCCTGAGAGTCCATCTTATTTTGATTTGTATATACCAAGCCACACTCCTATCATTGAGGTTACTACACCTCAAATTGAAGTTCAAGAACCTCAACATCCAATTGAAGATGATCCACCCCAACATTTCAATCTAAGAAGGAGCCTGAGAATTACACAACTCAACCCACCACCTCCTAGGATGAGTGCAAGGCTTGCTGAACTCCAACAAAGATCAAGTTCAAATGCCACTTTTGGCATGGAGAAGTATGTATCCTATGACAACTTGGGTCCACAATACAAATGCTTCTTGGCTGCCATTGACAAGATCAAAGAACCAACCACCTATAAACAAGCAATCAAAGACCCAAAATGGATCTTAGCTATGAAGGAAGAAATGCAAGCCCTTCAGAACAACAACACCTAATGGAACTTCCACAAGGTAAATCTTCAATTGGTTGCAAATGGGTGTTTAAAGTCAAATACAATTCTGATGGTTCCATTGAAAAATACAAAGCAAGATTGGTTGCCAAGGGATTCACTCAGATTGAAGGGACTGATTTCAATGAGACATTCTCTCATGTGGTCAAGATGGACACAGTGAGGATCATATTAGCTTTGGCAGCTGCCAAATCATGGGGATTGTACCACATGGATGTAAACAATGCATTTCTTCAAGGTGGTCTAAATGAGGAAGTGTACATGGACATCCCCCAAGGTTTCAATCCTTCCAAGTCTCTTGAGGGGTATCCCAAACATGTATGCAAGCTCAAGAAGTCCTTGTATGGCCTTAAACAAGCTTCAAGACAATGGAACATCAAGCTCACCCAAACCTTATTGAAGAATGGGTACAAGCAATGTGCCTCAGATCATTAATTGTTCACCAAGATACAAGGTGATTACAAAGTTTTTCTTCTCACCTATGTTGATGATCTTCTAATCACTGGTTCCAATACCAAGATGATCAATCAATTGAAAAACACACTCCAAACACACTTCAAACTGAAGGATTTAGGAGACTTGAGGTACTTTTTGGGGCTAGAAGTTGCAAGATCAGATAAAGGCCTTGTAATCAACCAAGGAAGTATGCAATTGAGCTTATTGAAGATGCTGGCCTAGGGGCGGGCTGCAAGGCCTGCTGAAACCCCTATGGAATTCAATGTCAAACTCACCACACATGAGTATGACAAAGCAACTAACTCAAACACTGATGATAGACCCTTGGAGGATGCCACTTCATATAGGAGGATCACTGGTATGTTGCTATATCTTACCATGACAAGGCCAGACATTAGCTTTTCAGTACAAAAGCTTAGTCAGTTTGTTGACAAACCAAAGAAGTCTCATCATGATGCAGTCATAAGAGTCATCAGATACATTAAAGGCACCCCAGGTCAAGGATTGATCTATCCTTCCAACAACAAACTCAATTTGAGCTTGTTTTGTGACTCTGATTGGGCTGCTTGCCCTTTTAGTAGTAAATCAGTCAGTGCTTATTGTATCAAGCTAGGTGAAGCCATGATAGCTTGGAAAGTAAAGAAGCAAGATACCATTTCCTTATCAAGTGCTGAAGCAGAGTATAGATGTCTAAGAGTTGCAATTCAGGAGGCACTTTGGGTGGGGAGAATACTCAAGGAACTTGGTATACAAGTAAGTCTTCCTATACCAATACACACAGATAGTCAGGCAGCTGTGAAGATTGCAAAGAATCCCATGTTTCATGAGCGCACCAAGCACATTGAGCTGGACTGCCACTTCATAAGACACCATATTCAACAAGGGATCATTGGTGTCCATTACATTCCTTCAAAGGAACAACTTGCTGACTTGCTTACCAAGGCATTGGTAAAGAATCAGCACTTGGCTTTGCTAAAGCTATATGGGATCAAGGATGTCTTCCAAGAAAGAAGAGAAGAAGAAGAAAAGGATGGGAGAATATAGAGTGTATAGATTGATATGCTCACATTGCATCTTGTTACTTACACTTGCAATTACTTCCATTATGTCATTAGATGATTGTATAAGGTTATTATATGGTGCATATATCATGTAGTACATGTTACATGGTATATGCACCTTGGTGCACCAAGTTAGGCACATAGGATAGATCAGTCCTAGTTGGTGATCCTTATCACCTAGTATATATATGGTTTACCTTATGCATTGTAATCCCTAATCATTATTCAACAAATGATTCAGCTCATTAGAGCTTTTAATAGTCTTTAAATGTTGATGACCAGGATCTGATAGGAAACGTGCTACTAGGTCTACGGAGTAACAGATATCCGTACGGGTGCGTACATGGCGTAGGACAAACTACCAATCATGCTATAACATCCTGCACCCTTTATCTATTCACGCTCTGCCAGGTTCTTGGGGGCCGTCACGTTCAGACAGTGCGCACCCAAACAACATTGGCGTTTCCACGGATTTTGGCGTCCTGTAATCTGAATCATTTTCAACAGCTTGTTGATATAGCCTTCTTGAGACAGACACAATTTCCGGGTAGCCCGATCTCTAGCAATTTTAATGCCAAAGATGTACGTGGCCTCTCCCATGTCTTTCATCTCAAATACAGATGCCAACCGAGACTTTGACTTATTCAATAATCTCATGTCTTTGACAGCAATAAGTATGTCGTCCACGCAGTTAAGATGACATACTTAGACCCGGAGGTCTTATAATACACGCACGGATCCTCATGAAAATTCACAAATCCATTTCCTACGATTTCCTCGTGGAATTTGCGGTACCATTGCCGAGACGATCGTTCAAGACCGTAGATGGACCTATGGAGTTTACAAACTTTTACGTTCGTTACCAGGAGTAATAAAACCCTCCGGTTGCTCCATGTAGATCTCTTCCTCCAAGTTTCCGAGGAGAAATGCGGTCTTTATGATCATTTGGTGAGGTTCGTAATCGAAACCAGCAACCAGGACCATGATTGGCCCTGCACCGTGGTTTTACGCACAGGTGTTGAGTATGTTTCGTCAAAGTCCACTCCGTGAAGTTAGTTATAGCCTTTCGCAATGATTCGAGTTGTGTATAGCTCGACCTTTTCCATTAGTGGTGAGCCTTCTTTCAGGACTCGCCGTATCCTTATGCCCCTGTGGTTAGCAGACTGTTATGGCTTACATTTGGGCGATCTCTCTCATTTATTATTTTCTTTCATTTCTCTACTTGAGGTCTTTCCAATGAATGTCGACAGCTGATAGAGTGAGGTTGTCACTCTTCCAGATGGGATACTTCTTTCGAGAAGTTCGATGCCTTTGGCTTTCGTCTTGGCTAGATTATCCCGTATTTGAGTCTTAATATTTCTCCCACTCGGAATATTGCCTCTTATCGGAGCATTTCTTCCAATTAGAAGTCTCCCACTCGAGACGATGCTTCTCATTGGAGCATCACTTCTATTGGGTACAAGAGGAGTGCTTTAACCATAATCGACAACTTTCCTTGTACGACGTTTTGGTCTTAGAATTTTACTTCCAAGAAGAATTCCTTGATAACTAGGATCTGGAACTAAGTTTGTCGAATCACTCCCACTGGGAACAATGAGCAGTATAGGTAGTTTTGGTATCCTCGATTTAGCATTACGATAATCAGGTTCTACTTGATTCGTCCAACTAGCAACAGTGATTACTTGTGGTAGGTGTTTATACCTCCCACTGGATTTATTATGAAAATGTTCCCATTATCATTTACCATGTCATTCACTTGAGTTGCTGTTTCAAATCTCTCCCACTCGAATTAAGTGGGACCTGATGTCAGTAATATCCTCTTCTGTCTGATCAAGACTCATTATTCTGAACTGTCAATGCATTGGAAAATTCGTCCTCAAGTATGTAATGTCATATGTTCGACCACGATACCATGTCTTTAAGCTGTAAACATGTATTTTCAAAGAGTAGTAACATACTATTGTCCTAAATACGTGTTTAATGCGCAAATTAATGCCGCATGATGATATGAGTAGCTCATTATCATTCTTTAGCATTTATGGCAATGTGTTTTACCCGTTACAATGAAACATAGTTTTACATTAATGTGTATCACTTTCTCATCATCCCATAGGGAACGTGTGACGAAATGACTACAAAATTTATGTTTACAAACTATGCTTATAGAAGTGTGTCATTTGATTTGAATGCTTAGCATGAATTATCGTTAAAGGCGTACGGAAGGAAAATCGTGTAACTGACTTCATCCTTCTTCGTTTGCTAACTTATTTCAGAAATTTTATCCCATCTCTGATCTGAGCATTTTAGTTTTTCACCTTATGCGTCATTCGATACTTTTACAAGGTCGTAGTAGCTTTCGAAGCCTACTTCCTACCGATGTAAATGTTATCAATAAGCTATTTCCGAAGGAATGCAAACAAAAATTCAGCACATCATCATTTTAAACGCTTCTGTATTAAACTCATACTTTGAAACGATGTGTTCCTCTTTCAAGGTCCACTTGCGCGAGGCGCAACTTACCCTAGTTTAACCTTCGGTCAAATCGTTTCATGTATGAATTTAATACAATTTAATCCAATCGGTTTCGCACATGATCATCATTACAGTTTATTTTATTCAATGGATTAATAATAATAAAGAAAGAGTTTTAATCGGTTAATTCTTAGAGCGACGCAATCAATGGATTTAATGGCACATTGATGTTACTCAAATGTATGATTAAAATGCATGGAGTTGTTCGATTTGGCTATGTTCAACAACCTTATTGTTTTGGTTTTCTCATTTTTTGGATTAATCTAGTTTCTAGCCGAGTCGATTAATTTTTATAAGTAGAACTCATTTCAAATCGAATGGTAACTACTTTATTCAAAAATTCGGAAATATCAATAACCAAAATTCAAACATAAAATTGAACAGTATGAGAAATAACCACAATAGAAAAATCTAGATCATCCACGAAGCTTTTAAAAGATAAGGTAGAGCATTGAGAGGAATTTAAACGAGACAATTTAATGTACTTTTATCACTGGCGTTCATCACACCGGATAATCGTTTAAGGACCAATAAGAATATCCTGATTCCTCTGCATCTTCCCTTGATCTATTGCGGTGAAGCGCAGACGGACCCTCTGGTTGATCTTGTTTGCTATCAACAAACAGGGCCGTGATGAATTTAATTGACTCAATCAAGTAGCCAAGTCCGTTGTCGTCAGCCAACCATGATAGTGGGTACCTTTGCGCAATACTGAGTATCTTTCTCCAATTTGATCTCTCGTTCGTGAGATCTGATGTGGGTATTACACCTGCATCTTGAGAAATAAGGCCAACATACTCAAATAGCACTCTTCTGCCTTAACTCCAAAGAAGCGGAGTCTAATGGTGTACCAAAGTTGAAGAGCACTAAGGTTGAGTTTGAAGTCCTCCGTAACCTCTCTGTCCAAGGTTGCTAGTATCAACTCGCAAGCTCTCCGATACATAAAGCTCCTTAACTTGTTAGGGTATGTAATGACGCCTTTTTCATTCACCAATGTTCTCCCTTTGTTCATGTCAATACACTTATGTATATTTTCAGGGACAAGGAGTTCTCTTACATATTCGCTCCACGCATCATAATCCATACCATCCAGATTGCGAGGCTTGTAGAAGGGAACCGATCCAGCCATGAAAACTAACACTTTGATAATCATGCAAATATTAGGTAGACAATAACATTTTGAGAAAGAATTGCATACATCTGATATCTATTAAGATTGAATCCGACAAATAATGATTCCTCAGTCATCTAAACCAACCGACCACCAGTAAACCAATGGAAGATGGCTGTGAAAGAGTTCACATTATTGCCATTTTCAATCCAATAGATCAGTCTTTTAAAATGGTTTTAATCGCAAATTACCGGAACGGGAATTTTAAAACAAGCATACCCGATCTTGGCTTTCCCAAGGCCCTTTCTATTTTGGAAAATATTCCGATGAATTTACTCATGCATATATAATTCTACTAACCATGTAAATTATCATACGCAAATAACATTCATCAAACAAATCACACTCATGCTTACGCGTCATGGGTCTAATGTTCCGAGGAACTCATGCTTGCATATATAATTCTACTTACAAGTATATTATCAAATGCAACTACATCCTCAACATTCTAGCAGACATGTCAAACATGTAAATTCCACGACAATCATACATATTTGGTGACTGGTTTTCGGTTTTAAAATAATTTTAAAAATTAGAGGTTGATTTGCAACTCATGCTTATATTCAGTTACGCAACATTCTAGACATGAATCCTAGGCATTTACAACCATCACAGCATGTCTATCCTAGTGCGCGTTCCATATATTTAACTAGGGCTCCGCCTACAACGTGCAATGTCCAGCTAGCTTGACGACATATATTTAGATGTATTGACAGTGATATATATTTCTCTATATTTATGTGAATCTATCCTTATGCTCCCAATTATAGATATATTGTTACCTTAATTAAAAATTAAAATATGGTAAACAATATTCTAATGTGTGTGTGGCGAAATTTAATTTCTTGGAGACCAAGAAATTAAAAAAAAATTCCTTGAAAATCATTAAAAATTTCGGCACAAACACCAAATTAGGAACAAGTGGTCAAATTTCAAGATCAAATTTTAATAAGATCTTTAATCCAATGTTTGATTTTGATAAATATTACACTTTTCTTGAAGATCATGAACTTTAAATTTAACCAAGAACATCTTGAAAATTTCGGTTTTACCAAGAACCCTAAAATCGAAAATTTTAAAATTTTCTTTTTAAAATTTCGGATTTTATATTTAAACTTCAAGAACATCAATTTATCAAAATCAGGAACTCCTAACACTGGCTCTGATACCACTGTTAGATTACGGGGGGTAATCACTACGGATACTTAAACAAAGTACATGCTAGTAATTGGAATTACGCAGCGGAAGTTTTACACATACTTTTAAGGTGATCCAAAGACCCAAGATCTTCTCTGAAGGGAGTTCACGATCCTCCGGTCGGGACCCGTAGAGGTTCTTGTTAGAGAAACCCTACGTGGTGCAAGCTCCACTGGAAAGCCTCTGATCGATTCTTGGCGCGGGGACAGATCTCTGGAGAGTTTGCTCGAAGGCATTTGGCACACCCTTGGGGAGGGATATGGTTCGGCCGAAACTGTCAGGGTGTGAGGTTGAGGGTTTTTCTCTCTAAAACACTCTCGTGA
The DNA here is from genome assembly GCA_036873135.1 of Clarkia xantiana subsp. parviflora. Lineage (NCBI taxonomy): Eukaryota > Viridiplantae > Streptophyta > Magnoliopsida > Myrtales > Onagraceae > Clarkia > Clarkia xantiana. Next base: position 45,459,354 of record JAPTYO010000004.1, read on the forward strand.
GGGAATTGTGATTAACCCTAAAAATCCACTAACACCTCTTATTTATAGGAGTAAAGTGGACAAAAGTTCACTTTACCCCACCTAGGGTTTTCGGCCGGCCTATGTATTTAGGGAGGCCCAATTTTGGGCCTCTCATGTCAATTGAGATTTGGGTCTAGCCCAATTACACTAATGTGACATTTACCCAAGTTCATTATGTAAAATATACATATTATGGGCTACCAATTACGGCGCCCATTACCATATGCTTACAGTTGGGGGCAGAGCCCTGGATTTACATTAATTGTTTGCTCACTAAGATAGACATGCTGTGATGGTTGTCAATGCCTAGGATTCATGTCTAGAAGTACGCATGTTTGATTACTAGCATGAATTGCAAGTCAGCCCTAAATGTTTTAAAACCGAAATCAGTCGCCAAATATGCATGTTTGATGTGGTGTGAACACGCATGATGCGTATGCATGAATGTTGAGGATGTAGCCTCATGTGATAATTTACTTAAGAAGAAAAATTATCTATGCTAGCATAAGTTCCTCGAAACATTAGACGCATGACGCGTATGAATGATGATTGGTTTGTTTCTTGGATGTGGCCTGCGTATGATGATTTGCTTGTGTAGTAGAACTATATATGAATGCATGAAATCCTCGAAACGTTTTAAAAGGGCCTTGGGAAAGCCAAGATCGGGTGTATGTAAAAACTCCTCGTTCAGGTTAAAGAGATTAAACCGTTTTAAATGACTGATCTATTAGAAAGAAGACATCTATAATGTGAACTCTTTTACGACCCCCTTCCCTAATTTTACTAGCGGACGATTCGGTTAGATGTCTGAGGAATCATTACTTGTCGCCTTCTATCTCATAGATATCCGATGTATACAATTCTTTTTTCAAAATGTTATTGTCTCCCTGATTATGCATGATTATTAATGTATTAGTTTGTACGAATAGTAAATTGCAATTCTATGTTGCTCGGAATCTTGATGGGATAAGATATGACGAGTGGAGAAATTGTTTGTGGAAAATCCTCTCTGCTGCGGAGCTTAAGGATTATCTGAACCCAAATGGAGATAGGGTGATGACGAATGAAAATGATAGTCCGCCCTACATGGACGACGAAAGGACACGCAGGGATCAGAAAGCAACAGGGTTGATACGCTCAACCTTAACAACATAGATTGCTCAACATTTCATGAATGTCAGTGCATTGCACCTATGGGATGGCTTTCACCTTCGCTACGGCGATAGATATGCGATCGATGTTATAATCCTCATTTTGGAATATGATGATCTTCTACGCATGGATACTGGCATATTGACAGATCATGTCCCCGATAGTGAAAGGGATGTGTGGGAAAAGAATTATCCTATAATGAAAAAGTTTCATTTGTCTTGGTTCGTCGACGAAAAAGGTCTCAAACGTCTAATCAACTCGATTGAGATAATTATGAGATTGTTTAAAGGATAGAACGCTAAGGAAATTTACGAGTTGGAGGACGAATTCACTCGAATGCGCAAACTGCTAGAATTAAGCAATAAAATGCTTAAACGAAAATATGGTGGGACAAGACACCGTCTATGAAAGCGCGTCTAAGGTACACCTCTTTTTGCCATGTATATAAAACAATCAATGTTTTACACAACACAAATCGTCTGATGTGATTCACTTGTGAATTCTTTTCAGGTGTCGTGTTATACATGACTTGAAGATTCTGGACAATCTACTTTATGTTGTTGATTCTTTATGATTAAATCATCGCAGTTGTCACTATCACTTTCGTTGTTCTCTCTATATTATGGTTATTCATGATTACTGGATTATTGAATAAAGTTATTATTATTTAGATTGAAGACAATTCAAATCAGGATACAATTGACTTATCAATTAATCGACATTGAAGACGGGATCGATTTGATTAAAATACGATAATTAAAATAAACACTGAAAGTTTTGGGTAGGTCAACTAACCGAATGAAATGATAAAGTTGTAAGCATTTGGACTATGGGCCGCCGTAATTGGGAGCCCATTAATTAAGTCCATGTACCTAGGTAATTAGGTAAAGTCACATTAGAGATTTAAGGCTAGGCCTAAAATCCCAGTTGACATGAGAGGCCCAAATATTAGGCCTCCCTATAGCATGGCCGGCCGAACTTATGCACAGGGGTAAAGTGGAATTTTATCCACATTACTCCTCTTATAAATAGGGACCTAAGGTTGGGTTTTCATAAGTCTATTCTCTCTTCCTAAGTAATGAGATTAAAAGAAAACCTCTTCCCTAATATTAGCTAGTTTCGGCCGAACTACATCACCATTAAGGAGGTGCCAAATATTACTCCACAAGATCCATCCTGCAAGAATCGACAGAGGCTTTGTTGTGGAGCTAAATCTGCGTAGGGCTTCTCTACCGGAACCGACCGACGGATCGAGAACTCCCCTAAACGGTCACTACACCAGGACATGTTTTTTGTGGCTACTAGAAAGGTCACAAAAGACCGCAAAACAGTCACATAATAAATCAGTGACCAAAAAAATGTTTGTCACAGTGTGGTCACAGTAGATAAAGTTGCTAAATGAAATAGTGACCAAGTGAAAAACTAGCCTCTAAATAAAGCAGAAATTTGTGACTGCGCCAAATAGTCACTAATCATTAATTATGATATTAATGATGGTTTTTTTTGGTAAATAAAAGGAATGGGCTAGTATGCCCATCCCGTTACGTAATGTCCGGACTTTCGTGTTCATTTGCGAGCATATCATACTTATGAACAACCGGCGAATGCACTGACCCCGTCAACGTAAACCCAGGAAATGATTTTAATCAAGTCGCTGGGGGGATTCGAACTCGTGACCTCGGAGCCAAACCACATGAGAGTCAGCGCTCTCAACCACTAGACCAAAACTGCTGGTGGTATATTAATGATCGAAGCAATACATATATCTATATAATTTTTTAAAAAATATTATTTATGTGTTTTTTATTTATTAGTTTTCTAATTAAAACTAATAAAATAAAATATTAAAGAGTGAATGGTTTACAAATTACTCTCAATTAAAACCATATCAACATACTTTCTACATTGGAGTATTCATAATTATTATATATCAATATAATTACATGTATAAAATTATGTACATTAATAAGTGACAACTCCTAAATAAGATCTCATAGATAATCTTACAACATATAACTCCAAATAAATGGTACAAAATATATGCAAAATTATTTTGATAGAATATACACATGTTAAAGGAAGTAGGCGACATTGTCAATAAGTATAAATGATTCTATATTTCTCTCCTGAATTCATATGCATCTCACTCGATAAAATCCTGCAAAACAATGAAGAACATGACGACGATGACACGCATGGTAGTCGTGAAACCCGACATGAGATATTCGACAATCAATTTCGTATCCATGGCGGTTTTTTATTCAAATTAACACTTAGATATGCTAGATATATCACGTCCGGATCCAATGGATAGAGAGATCCGAAAATATTACCTATGGAGGTACTGTGGAAGCCAGTGACTGTCGCTACCACCAACTTCCAATTATATAAATTCCAATATATGCACCCTCAAAATTGAATTCTTAGATAGATTGATCGAGAAATTTAGAGAGGAAAATGAGGGAACTGCAAAAACGCATGGTGGTTTGAGGAGATTGATGAAGATCAACTAGAGATTCTAGTGTTTTAAGGAAGATGAAAAGAGCTTTCACTTACACATGCATATGGAATAGATGGAGACTTCAACTGCTAGGGAGCTCCCATCTTGTGCGATGGCCTCCCACTTATCACGAGATTTGTGAGAAATTTAAGGGAGATTGAATAATTGATATAACTATAATAACAGTTATTTGAGATATTTAAGGAAAAATTTAGATCGGATTATTATTAACTGTGAGATAAAGATGGACTGGTCAATCATCTAAGAAATAAAAAACAGTTTTTATTTATTTTATATATTTAATTACTAGCTAATTTGTAAATAATTTATCTTATGTTCGGCCAAAATAATAATAATAACTTATTTTCTATTAATTAATTGATTGTATATTAGTAGCACTTTTTTTTTGTTTCAAATATATTCTTCTACTACCCAAGGTTGGTTGGACCAATTGGTAAAGCGAGTTGTGTTCCCCGTGGGCGACCTGAGGTCGCAACCCACCGGAGACGCCGTCTTGGGGAGGACTTTAACCTTAACGCTCCCGGTCCGAACTTGCGAAAGCAATGTAAATATATCCAAAAAAAAAGTATATTCTTCTACTACTAAATAACTATAAATACTATATCATAAAATACATAAAAAATGATAAACTATATTATTATTGGTTAGAGATTAGTTATAGTTAGATATCTTTTTTTTTTGGCAAAATAGAAACTATTTCTCCAAACCAAAGTTATAAATGCCCTATAATATTTGTGAAAATTAATAAAATTATCAACTTGTCCTGGGCTACAGGAAACAATATAGTTATGTGCACCTTATTCCGCTGTCTACGTATCTAGGGTTTTGTTTCCGTGGCATTAATACCCTAAATACTACATAGGTATCAGAGCCTGTGTTAGGGAGTTCGTGTTTTTTATAAAATTGATGTTCTTGGTTTTCCTTGATGTTGGTCGAAATTTTAAAGGTTTTAAAATTTTCGAATTTTTTGTGATTTTCGGACTGGCCATGGTTTTTCATGATGTTCATAGTGAAGTTTGATATTCATGGTTTTTCATGATGTTCAAACTTTGGATTCTTGATCTTTGAAACCCAAAAGTGACCGAAAATATTGACAAATATTTTGATAATATTCGGCCGAAATTTTTAATCCAATGGATTAGACCAAAATTAGGGCTAGATTCACAAGATAATTGTGGATAGTAACTATCAATATATCTAGCACAATAATAGGGATCTAGATAATAATGATAATATAGTTGCCTAAAAGATTGAGAAAATATATATTATTGATGAAATATATATCCCTAAATATTTTATAGGTCTTTTGGTACCCTATGTTTGCCCACTTTTGGCTTTTGGTACTACATGTTTGATTTTGTCTATTTTTGGTACCATACGTTTGTCAATTGTATACTTTTGGTCCGACCGTTAGTTGACCGTTAGAGTTGACCGTTAAATAGTCACGTGACTTGCACATGCCTAGCCCCAAATTTTGATTTTGTTCAATTTAGTTCTCAAATTTTTTGTGCTAACTTTTTATTCTTGCAATTTGGCCCTTAAACATTTTCAACCGCACCCTAGGACTAAATTGACCTAGCCATGGTCCGACCTTTGGCTAGTAGAACCATGGCTAGGGTCGCCGGACCCGGGCAACCCTAACCATGGTCCGACCTAGACATGGGTCGGACCATGGCTATGTCAATTTAGCAATTGGTTTCAATTGACCCAATTGAACCCTAATGTTAAATTGACATAGCCATGGTCCGACCCATGACTAGGTCGGACCATGGTTAGGGTCACCCAGGTCCGGTGACCCTAACCATGGTCCGATCTAGGCATGGGTTAGACCATGGCTAGGTCAATTTAGTCCTAGGGCATGCGGTTGAAAATGTTTAAGGGCCAAATTACAAAAATAAAAAGTTATGACAAAAAATTTGAGGACTAAACTGAACAAAATCAAAATTTGGGGCTAGGCATGTGCAAGTCACTTGACTATTTAACGGTCAACTCTACCGGTCAACTAACGGTTGGACCAAAAGTATACAATTGGCAAACGTATAGTACCAAAAATAGGCAAAACCAAACATGTGGTACCAAAAGCCAAAAGTGAGCAAACATAGGGTACCAAAAAACCTATAAACCCTATTGAATATTGACAATTATATATTTTCTAAAGATATATATATATATATATATATATATATAATGTTGCCAAATATATATATATGTATATATATTGTTAATTGATTATATATCTCTAAATACAGAATCTTGCTAATAAATATATATATATAATTGTGTTGAAATATATATATATATGTGCAGAAAATTGGTCATTATTTAATAATTAATTGTTACTTGGAGACCTAGTTAAGTTTTTAGTGGACTTTAAAACCCTACTTGGCCCACAAGTAATAATTCGGACCGAACCCTATGGGTTATGGACAAGTCCAATTTTAGCACATCCGGGTCGGGTCAACCAACCCGGAATACCATATGAACCGAACCGAACCGAACGGGTCAGACCGGGCCGAACCGAGTTGGTTTACACGGGTTGAACCGGAGCGGGTCAAAGCCGGGTATTCTCAATCGGTCCGACTCATTCGGGTCGGACCGGGGCAACTAATATGGATCGAACCAACCCGGTTTGAGTGACAAACCGAACTGAATCCTATTTTAAACCGAACTGGTCCAGCCGAACAGTTTTACCGAACTGGTCTGAACCGAACTGGAATTAATCCGACCGAATTAATTAAAATAAAATAGGATGGTCAAATTTTAAAATCCAAATGTTTTTTAACTTTAAATTACCTACACAGTGCCTAAAGGTTTGAATTATTCTCGTTTTAATTTAAACCTGATGCCTAGTTTCGATTTTGGGGATGGATCTCGGAAATGCATAACTTTTGGACTGAGTAATTTATTTGGCTGAATTGCAATTGCTATTTAATTGATATTATTGTATGATTAGAACTGTCGTCTTGACTATGTCAAGCTAGCTGGATTATGCATATTGTGGCCAGAGCCCTGTATAGATTTACATATTTGTACATACATTGATAGGTACTCATACTTGTATAGATACATGGTACCTTAGGTTGACTTGTATAGTTGACTAGTTAGTTACGATTGATCTCCTATATATAGTAGCATCCTAACATGTAAATACTTGGTTGAATCATTTATATCATTCATATTTTATATCTCCTTATGGTTCAACCCTCCTCTCCACATTATAGAACTTAATACCCTGGTTTTCAATTAATGAAATGTGCACTAGGATAGACATGATGTGATGGTTTAAATTGCCTAGGATACATGTCTAGAAGAACGCATGATTGATTTATAGCATGAATTGCAACTCAGCCCCAAATGTTTTAAAACCGAAATCGGTCACCAAATATGCATGTTTGTATGGTTTGATCACGCATGATGCGTATGCATAAATGTTGAGGCTGGATTAGCATGTGATAATTTACCTAAGCAGTAGAATTATATATGTTGAGCATGAGTTCCTCGGAACATTAGACGCATAACGCGTATGCATGAGGTGTGTTTGGTTTCTTGGATGTGATATGCGCATGATGATTTACTTGTGTAGTAGAATTATATGTGCAAACTTGAGTTCCTATTGTTAGATTACGGGGAGTAATCACTACGGATACTATAAACATGGTACATTCTAGTAATCGATATTACGCAGCGGAAGATTCTCACATACCTCACGAGTAGTCCGTTGTCCCAAGATCCTTGCAGAAGGGAGTTCACGATCCTCCGGTTGGCACCCGTAGAGGTTCTTGTGAAGGAAGCCCTAAGCGGTATATTCTCCACAGCAAAGCCTCATATCGATTCTTGAGAAGGGACGGATCTCCGGAGTGTTTGCTCGAAGGCAAATTGGCACACCCTTGGTGTATGTGTGGTTCGGCCGAATTGGTGTTATGGGGAGGAGGGTTTTTCTCTCTAAAACACTCCAAGGAAGGATTAAGGATTTACCTAATAAAACCCCTAACACCCCATATATATAGGAGGAGTAAAGTGGACAAAAGTCAACTCTACCCCCCCCCCCCCCCCCACTAATACTTCGGTCGGCCTATGTATAAGGGATCCTCAATTTTGGGCCTCTCATGTCAATTGGGATTTGGGTCTGGCCCAATTTCCTAATGTGACATGTACACAATTAACTTAGGTAACATACACATATAATGGGCCTCCATTTACGGCACCCATCACCGTATTTTTGCAGCTCCCACTTGCCGGAATGGGAGGGTGTCGTTAATATATTGTCGTCCAAATCTGCATCAACATTTCACTCCTTTGATCTCGCCCTTTCTTCCGAATAGTTCATACGAGGTTTTCCGTGCGACCGGCGCACACGAAGGGCATTGTCCTACTCATCTGTTAGGAGTGTTGTAGCGCCCGCGGAACGTTGATTCCGTTTTCTCCAATCAACCTGTTATAAACAACATTTATTTAGTGTCATGTTGTATCCTAGGTCAACTGAGAATTCTCCTTTTGCCTAGTTTCCTCATAGGAACACTTCTCCAAGGCATCCGTACAAGTATTCACAACCTTCAACTAATATCCGGTTGGTGGCCACCTAGTGAATACAAGAGTTGGCGAATTACAGGTGAACTTGACCATCCCCATCGTTCATATCCTTAGTCAAACCCAACCAGTTTCCAAAGACGTGGTCACTGAGCCATTTTGTTCAGCACTACGCTCGTACGCCGGGAAGCGAACATTGAGCCTGACCTTAGATATGAGTTCCGAGTTCGTGAGGATACTTTGGGTGCCTCTTCATAAGGCTCCCAGGATCAATCACACGCTCGAGGTGAAGAAGTTTGCACTCGCTAGAATCACGAGGATTCTTATCTAGCACAACCGAGTTGTGACCTCTTGGTCGAACATGGCGCGCGCAGTATGAAGCACGCGTCGATAGCATACCTAGCCCAGAATGTGGTTTAATGACGAACGGAGTTCATCACGACGATTTGCAAAACGAAGATCGTGTCGAGTTACTTCGAGACTAGATAATCGTCTTGCGTAATCAGGTTTATCCCCCTGATTCTTAGCCAGTCTTGCTTGGTAGAGGCCTCCATCCACCGCAAGAAGACCGTACCTGTGTGACTAGGCAAGGCCCACATTCGACATAGTTATGCCAGCGGATTGCGTCCTCCTACGACTAAGTTTATAGATCGTAAATCTGATGTATTCAAACATTTTGACGTTGATAGATCATAAAATCAATTGCAATTCTTTCGTTTCAAAAAAATGTAAATCTCAATATCAAAATGTTATCACAGATACATGCCACTTTTAAACCCTACGCAATCCAAGCAGTTTTACATGCTTTACGAATATCTCCCTGCGTAGTGGTTTAGTTGATGGGTCCGCAACCATGTTATCAGTGGACAAGTATTCCAAAGTGATTATATTGCCTTCTACCATAGATTTAGCATAAAAATATTTCACATTAATGTTTTTGGTCCTACTATGGTACTTCGGATTCTTTACTGCCGCAATGGCTGCCTGACTGTCAGAGAACACCTTCACATGCTTACTCCCGACATCGCCATCAAGCAACCCAATAAGGAGCCTTTTCATCCAGACCGCTTCCTGTGCGTTCTAGGAGAGGGCTAGGAATTCCGATTCCATCGTGGACAGTGCGACACAGGTTTGCTTCTTGCTCATCCATGAAATGGCGGCATTACCAATGAGAAAGACTCCTCCTATGGTGGACTTACGATCATCCGGATCGCCACAATGGTTGGTGTCACTGTAACCGGTCAATTCTAACTTCCCGCCCTAATAACACAGTGCGTAATCGGCAGTACCTTTCAGATAACAAAAAATTTAGTTTTACAGCCTTTAAATGTTGATAGCCATGATCTGATTGAAACGTGCTACTAGGCCCACGGCGTAATAGATATCCGTACGGGTGCATTGCATGGCGTACATCAAACTACCGACCATGCTTAAATACTCTGCACCCTTTATATGTTCTCGCTCTGCCAGGTTCTTGGGGCCGTCACGTTTTGACAGTGCACACCCAAACACCACCAGCGTATCCACGGGTTAGGCATCCTGTAATCTGAACCTTTTCAACAGTTTGTTGGTATAGGCTTCTTGAGACATTTTAATTCCTAAGATTTACGTGGCTTCTCCCATGTCTTTCATCTCAAATACAGACTCCAACCATGACTTTGACTTATTCATAAAACTCACGTCGTTTGCGGCAATGAGTATGTCATCCACGTATAAGGTTAAGATGACATACTTAGACCCGGAGGTCTTAAAATACACGCACGGATCCTCGTGAAGATTCAGGAATCAGTTTCCTACGATTTCCTCGTGGTATCTGCGGTACCATTGCCGAGACGACTGTTCAAGACCGTAGATGGACCTTTGGAGCTTACAAACTTTACGTTCGTTAACAGGAGTAATGAATCCCTCTGGTTGCTCCATGTAGATCTCTTCCTCTAGGTTTCCGTGGAGAAACGCGGTCTTAACATCTATTTGGTGACGCACGAGATCGAGACTTGCGACCAAGGCCAGAATAGCCCGTACTGTGGCATAACGCACAATTGGGCTTCCATTTACGACGCCCATCACCATATGCTTACACCACCAACCTCATATGATATTATGTTGTGAACATTTGTGTAGATGGTACTGGAGTATATGATCCTATGGGATTGGACCTACGAAAGCACTTGACTGATCAAGGATGCAAAGCGGATTTGTTATTTTGACAGGTACAGACAATTGTGTGAATGCATTACAATTCTCCCAACGGATGAGTAACATGGTCATGTTTGTGTTCGTCGGTCGCACAGTCTAACCTCGTATGAAGTGGATGGAAGTCAGCAAGACGAAATTGTGTTAAATGTAAATAGCCGCCCTCCCATTCGGACGAGTGGGAGCTGTTGGAAATTGGATAATTTGAGCTGCCCTTCATTGTATCCCATTAACCTAACCCAATTGATGTGTAATTTAATTAGAGCAATTAACCCTAATTAATAAGGCTTGGTCGAATTATATAGGGTTAAAAGCCATATTGGGCTCGCTCATTAACTATAAGGATTAATGTCCACTAAGATTGAGCTTAAGAAACAAATCACTTTCTCCTCTATAAATACCCTAGGTTATTTCGGTTGAAACATTCACCATTAGCATTATTGTGCAATTAATCATTCACACCACCAATGGAGAGTTTAGAGAGAACCATATTATCTAGACCCCTAGTCTACTACTTCCCTACCTTGAGGTTTAGTTCGTGGAGAATAAAGTATTCATTTCCACGTTGAGCGAGGTTGAATAACCCGATCGGTTAACCGCGAAACAACCTTGTTGAAGACTCATGGGAGCAAAGAACTTGAAGATCAATAAATGACCATATCATCAAGTTAGAACATTTGAGATAATCTCTCCACAACCGGTTAGTTTTCTTGGATTACTTAATCGTTTTATTTATAAATATCCATTATTTCCAACAAAGGCGAGGTGGTCTAAAATGGCTTTGTCCATTGTCAATTCTCTAACTCACCATTTTTTAAAACGCCTGAAATGACAACCATCTGCCCAAACATCGATGAAGCCCCTTGCCCCTCTTTTGAAGTTCGTCAATAGTTATTTTGGTATTTTTCTAACTTTTCGTAACGTTTTGATATTTAGACTTTGTAAAGTTTCTATTTTGGTAAAAGAAAAATCGTGACAACATACCAAAAAAATTATTAATTCTATTAATTAATGACGTTGAAACAGACATGACACCCTCAGTAAATTTAATATGTAAGAAATTTAATATGTTTAGAAATTTAAATTCACAAATTTCGCCGCACATAATTTTTTTAGTCAAAAAAATCAAGAAAACTAAGTAAAATTATAAATTATGTTGATTAGAAGATTAATCAACACTCAATTTACTAATTGATGGTTGGACAGAACAATGACTGTTTTTTTTTTTTTTCGTTCGACATAGCGGTCCGGTTCTGATTATTATTATTATTTTTTTTGAGAAAAAACCTCACTGGCTTCTGGTTGTGTTCGTTGGGTTTAATTAAATTAAATTAAATTAAAATTGATTTGATTGATGTAATTTTGAAACCCTAGCTAACACAGCTAGAGAGAAGAGATTCTGGGCCTCTGTTTCCTTATCTATCTCTTCTCTGTTATCCCTCTCCGTCTGCGCATTTGAATCAGTTTCGATGATTCGTCGCTTCCTGCCATAACAATAAGGTAACACGCATCCGCTATCTTCATCTTCATTGTCATCCAATGCAATCGATTGGATTCCTAACCCATTCCCCATAGAACAGATCTGGCCCTTTCGATTCTGTGCCACGGAGATGTCGCTGTTACCCAAGACGGACTCCATTCAGATCCGCGAGGTATGGAACGACAACCTCGAGAGCGAATTTTCGTTAATTCGTGAAATCGTCGACGAGTACCCCTACATCGCCATGGACACGGAGTTCCCCGGAATCGTGGTCCGGCCGGTGGGGAACTTCAAAAGCTCCTACGAGTACCACTACCAGACGTTGAAAGATAACGTAGACTTGCTAAAGCTGATCCAGCTAGGGCTTACCTTCTCCGACGAGGAAGGCAACCTCCCTACCTGCGTGGGCGGCACGGACAAGTCGTGCATATGGCAGTTCAACTTCAAGGAGTTCGATCTGAGCAAGGATATGTTTGCGAACGAGTCGGTGGAGCTTCTGAAGCAGAGCGGGATCGACTTTGAGAGGAACAGAGAGAAAGGAATTGACGCAGCACGGTTTGGGGAGTTGCTGATGTCTTCGGGAATCGTGTTGAATGATAACGTCCACTGGGTGACATTCCATAGCGGCTACGACTTTGGGTACCTCCTGAAGCTACTGACGTGCGAAAAACTGCCGGAGACGCAGGCAGGCTTCTTTAAGCTCATAAAGATGTACTTCCCGACGTTGTACGACATCAAGCACCTGATGAGGTTCTGCAACAGCCTCCATGGCGGATTGAACAAGCTGGCGGAGCTACTGGAGGTGGAGCGCGTAGGGATATGCCACCAGGCCGGGTCAGACAGCCTGCTAACTTCATGCACGTTCAGGAAACTCAAGGAGAACTTCTTCAGCGGATCCATGGAGAAATACGGTGGAGTGTTATACGGGTTAGGTGTTGAGAATGGACAGACTACTACTAATACTACTACAGCTTATTGACAAGTTGTAAGGAATTCTAGAACACACACAAAATGAAAATAATGTTATAGTAGAAGAAGAAGAAGAAGATTTATCAATTGAATGAGATCTATTTATATTGATTCATTCCTTCTTCACTGCACAGCACCATGGCAATTCTATGCTGGTGTAAAATCTTTCTCTAATTTTTCACACAAAAAATGATTACACAAATCACTCTTCAAATTGCTGCAAATACGTAAATGGTGTAATGGGTCTGGTTAAGCATCATTTTTGTGCATGTATTATAAATCGCTTGCTTTACACTGTTTGATTATGATTTGTAAACTCCTGATTACTACTACTAACTGGGTGTGGATCAGTTCAAGTTTTTGCATTGTACAAACAGGAAAGAACTTGTCCCTGGATCCCATTACTACAACAGTCTATGACTCGGGAAGTAATCATGAAGAAGAATTGATCATAAGGCCATGAGGTAAGCTCAATTTATTTGTACATAGATACAGCATTTGTTCTGCATTTTATTTTTTCAAGGAATACATCCAATAGTTAAAAGTAGATTTGAGTGAAAAATTGGCATTAGGAATGTGGCCATTTTTTATGAAGAGGAATAGACTGAATCCATTGTTAAGGAGTGGAGTGGAGGCTTCTTCTTACCTTGTTATAAACAAAAGAAAAAAAGCAGGGAAGGAAATAACAGTAGCTACCCCCCTAAAATCCAAGCATTTGAATATGATGATAGTAACAACCAAACTCCCATAATCCTTGAAAAAGTGTTGGCATTGCCATTAATTGTGCTGCTTTTCCTGCAATAAATCAATTTGAAGCTTTATAATAAGTTTTAGGCCTAGAAAGTGAACATATGCATCCATGCTTATAAGGAGAAGAAGCAAGAAGTGCAAGAGTATGATGGTACTCTTACTAACTGACTGACTGACTTTTCATCATTTTTTCGTGCAATTAATTGGTACTGCTATTATGTGCAATCATTCAATGAGCTCCTTCATTTGAGTGTTGCTTTTCTTCCCTCTTGAACAACATACCTCCTCCGGCTCCTGTTAACTAACTTCTGACCCTTATTCCTTCCTCATGGAGCTTTCTTAGATGTTCGTTAACCACTTCCCGGTGCATCATAAGTTAAGCTTCTGCCTATTGCTTTCAAACTCTTTGAATTTCAGTGCAGCAAAACCTAAGTTCAGCCAATCTTCAATTCACCTAGCATTGGAACAACCAATGCAGAAGAATCACATTGTTTATGAACAATCCGATGTCTGCAAATTACAATATGTTAGTGTTTTGTTGTGTTGTTCTTTGTATTTGGTGTTCAGGTACTTCAATGAACACAGTTGGCCTACTTCATCGACATATGAGGCCCCTCCAGAGAGTCATGATGATCTAAACAATTTGATTGATGAGTCTTTAGGGTTAGTTTTTCTGGGTTCTGCAAGACCCCAACAATCTGAGTTGCATTCATCTATCTAATTTTGTTAATTGAAGCTTAGCTAAATTTTCTTTTTGGAAATTGGGTTAGCTGAATTCATTACAGGATTCTTTCAACCATCCTAGAAATGCTAGATACGGAAACTATTACATTTTATCTCTGCTTTTCGTAATTCATTCATTTTGAAGAAGTTCATCTGTGAAAATATTTTGATGACTCAGTTTTCTTTTACTGATTTCAATTACATGTTAAAGATTCATTGGCATGTTTGGATGAAGCAAGGACTTTTCTTCTCAACTATATATATATATATATCTTGGTTCGGTTCATCAGTTTTGATGTGTTCATCTTCAACCATATTGATTGTTGGACTCACTCACTGTTTGTCACTTTACTTAGATTCATGAGCAATATCTTAAATCTTGCAGACCCATATGAAGGATGGATGAATCTGGGTGTTTCTCTATATTGTGAAAGAAAATTGTTCTGCTTGCCACCAATTGCTGGTTAGATCGATGTAATCGAATCTAAAAAGGGTTGGTAAGTAATGACTCCATTCTTCTTTCTAGATTGATGTAGATTGACAAGTGGAGTGAAGTAGTCTCCTAAATGATTTATTTATCAAGTTTGACAATTGGAATAAGTTATTACACAGGAAGGAGCACACCAAGTAAATTCACTGACCGCGAATTTCTCAACTGCCCAGCAATGGTTTTTCAGTATCAAGGATCAAATCCAGGCTGCCTTCCTTACGTCTAGACAACACTGATTGAGCATCATAGCATATATATTTGAAAGAAAGATATGTTGTTACATGTACAACAACTGTCAGGTATGTATGAGTTTCCCATCTTTTATTCTCAAACTCATCTATTAAGTAGGCAAGAAGCTATTGGAATGGGTAAATATGGATGGGTTCATGACTCTGACAATCCTACTGCATTGGGTTAACAGGTCTTTTGGTCCATGATGTTTGACAAATTTTGGGTTTTGGTCAATGATGTTTTTTTTACTTAGTTTTGGTACTATATGTTTGCAGATTTTTTCTAGTTTTGGTCCGACCGTTACATACAGTCCATTTTTTGACATGTACAAGTCACGTGATCCACCCTAAACTTTCAATTTTGTTCAATTTAGTCTCTCTAATACTTTCCTAACCTTTTTTTGTTCAATTCAGTCCCGAAGTTTCAAAAATTCAATTGGACCTATTGTCTAATTGGGGTCAATTTTGAAACTTCGGGACTAAATTGAACAAAAAAAAGGTTAAGAAAGTATTAGAGAGACTAAATTTAAATTTTAGAGTGGATCACGTGATTTGAACATGTTAAAAAATGGACGGAATGTAACGGTTAGACTAAAACTAGAAAAAATCTGCAAACATATGGTACTAAAACTAGGTAAAAAAAAAGGGTTAAAGGTACTTTTCATACCACATGTTTGACCGAATGTGGCTTTTAGTACTGGATGTTTATTTTTGTAAACTTTTGGTACCAAACCTTTAAAAAAATGTGGTTTTTGGTACATCGTTAGTTGGCCGTTAGTTTTGGTCGTTAAATGACATGTGCAAGTCACGTGATCGACTCTAAACTTTTAATTTTGTTCAATTTAGTCCCTCAAATATATTCCTAACTTTTATTTTGTTTAACTTAGTCATAACACTTCATATCGAACCCAATTAAACCAATCGAATTCATGACATAGCCCCATTTGGGTCAAATTTACCCAATTGTGATAGGTCCAATTGGGTTTGATATTGAAGCTTTAGGACTAAATTAAACAAAATAAAAGTTATGAATATATTTGAGGGACTAAATTGAACAAAATTAAAAAAGTTTAGAGTCGATCACGTGACTTGCACATGTCATTTAACGGCCAAAACTAACGGCCAACTAACGGATGTACCAAAAGCCACATTTTTTCAAACGTTTGGTACCAAAAGTATACAAAACTAAACATCCAGTACTAAAAGCCACATTCGATCAAACATGTGGTATGAAAAGTACATTTAACCCTAAAAAAAAACATCATTGACCAAAACCCAAAAGTTGTCAAACATCATGGATCAAAAGACCCGTTAACCCTAATAATAATAATACTTTGGAGGGGGAGAGATGACTTTGGAAAGAATATTTGTTTTTGGGTTTATAGGTCTTTTGGTACCCTATGTTTGTCCACTTTTGGCTTTTGGTACTACATGTTTGGTTTTGCCTATTTTTGGTACCATATGTTTGCCAATTGTATACTTTTGGTCCGACCGTTAGTTGACCGTTAAGTAGTCACGTGACTTGCACATGCCTAGCCCCAAATTTTGATTTTGTTCAATTTAGTCCTCAAATTTTTTGTCCTAACTTTTTATTCTTG
Organism: Clarkia xantiana subsp. parviflora; assembly: GCA_036873135.1. NCBI lineage: Eukaryota > Viridiplantae > Streptophyta > Magnoliopsida > Myrtales > Onagraceae > Clarkia > Clarkia xantiana. Next base: position 45,476,008 of record JAPTYO010000004.1, read on the forward strand.
CAATTTAGCCCTTAAACATTTTCAACCGCACCCTAGGACTAAATTGACCTAGTCATAGTCCGACCCATGGCTAGTAAAACCATGGCTAGGGTCGCCGGACTCGGGCAACTCTAACCATGGTCCGACCTAGCCATGGGTCGGACCATGGCTAGGTCAATTTAGCAATTGGGTTCAATTGACCCAATTGAACACTATGTTAAATTGACATAGCCATGGTCCGACCCATGACTAGGTCGGACCATGGTTAGGGTCACCCGGGTCCGGTGACCCTAGCCATGGTCCGATCTAGGCATGGGTTAGACCATTGCTAAGTCAATTTAGTCATAGGGTGCGGTTGAAAATGTTTAAGGGCCAAATTACAAAAATAAAAAGTTAGGACAAAAAATTTGAGGACTAAACTGAACAAAATCAAAATTTGGGGCTAGGCATGTGCAAGTCACGTGACTACTTAACGGTCAACTCTAACGGTCAACTAACGGTCGGACCAAAAGTATACAATTGGCAAACATATGGTACCAAAAATAGGCAAAACCAAACATGTAGTACCAAAAGCCAAAAGTGGGCAAACATAGGGTACCAAAAGACCTATAAACCCTTTGTTTTTAGATACAAAGTATTGTTCAGCAACTCTAAATCTTGTGCAAAATGGAAGTAACCAAGACCCGAAACTCTTAACAGTGGAAGAATATTAGGAATCATTTGAGTTATTCCTTTTTTTAGAACTCATCATCCTATAAATACTAAACTCTAATAGAGTAAACTAAGATTGCACCACAATCTTATAAAAAAGGTTTAAGTTAGTCCTCAAACAATAGCAAAGTCTCAGATTGCATCATCGGACTGGGCCAAGCTAAACATGACCAAACTGAAATATACTTGGGCCATATACAATATAAAATGGGCTTGAGATATCAGATTTAACACTCCCCCTCAATTTGGACATCGTTGAAAAATGTCAACCATCCTCAGCAAATAACTGTGTTGTGCTTAAGGAAGCGCCTTAGACCATCCATAATGATTTTACATAAAATGTATTCTTTAAACTTGTTACGTAGACATTTATGTACACATAAGTAATACATAAAGATACACATAAATATTATTTGATTTTCAATCGTTATAATTAACTATATTCCTTAAATATATTTTCTTATTAATTTTTTAACAACCACCAATAATATATTAGTATTAATTATGAAATGAATTAATTTATAATTAAAAATTGGTTACTTAGTACATAGTGCATTCCTTAAATTTAAGGAGTATGTTGTGTAAAAATAGGTGGGTCACACTTTTAAAGAATGCTATGTGAAACCATTGTAGCGCGTTTTTATTCTTTTTACATAAAACATATGTTTAACCGACATGTAAGTATTACTATGTAATATACCATTGTGGATGCTCTTAGTAAACACATATGTTTGCTGACTTGAGGACTTTAAATACTTAAAACTTAATGAAACCTTCCCAAACCTGATCGCGGAGAAAATGACAATCAACTTCTAAGTTTTTAGCGTGCTCATGAAAAATCGGATTATTTGCCATTTGAATTGCAACTTGCTGTGGTGTAAAATAGACGTAAACCTTGCATTCTGCTCCATAAGAGTATTGTGGGGAATACTACCAAGCAAACCTACATCTGAAAGCATTTCAATGACATTTTATTTGACATACCACAATCCCATTATCGGATATTGCTACCTCAATGCCTAGAAAATACTTTAAAATTCTTAAATCTTTCATTTTGAAATTGGTTTGTAAAGCCTGTTTTAATTCTGCAATCAAACTAACACTATTTCCAGTAATAAGCAGACCATCAACATACACCAAGAGAATAACAATCTCCTCATCTTTCCTCCCTTAAAAAAAAGACTAATCTAGATGATTTTGTATAACCCATTTTTTAGAAAAGCCTCAGTTAAGTTGATGTTTCATTGCCTTGAAACCTGCTTTATTCATATAAGTTCTGCAAACTAGAACAGATTGCACAACATATAACTCCCCCTGGTTAACAAATCCATGAGGTAAGTCCATGTAACCTACTCTACAAAAATCACATTGAGAAAAAACATTATAAACATCAATTTGGTACAAGTGCCAATTATTCATGGCAGCAAAAGATAAAACAACTCTAATAGTTCCTATTTTAGCAACATAAGAAAATGTTTCATCACAAACAATTTCTTCTTTTTGCTTAAAAATCTTTGCAACAAGACGTGCTTTATAACGTTAAAGGGATCCATCAAAATTATAATATGTAAAACTCATTTGCGATCTATGGAAGTTCTGCCAGGTGGTAGAGAAACCAATGTCCAAGTTTTATCTTTTTCCGAAGCAACAATTTCTTCATTCATTGTCTTTGCCTAGTTTTTATCTTTACATTCTTTAGAAAATAGTTAGGATCATGAATTTTATAATAATGCTTAGAAAAGACTTATGCACACTGGCTAATTTATCATAATACAAATTGACAGAAATATGATGATTAGTGGAACAAATAGCAAACACATATCTTAATCATGAGTCCAAACAAGTGGCTTAAGGGTCCTAACAAGTCTTGCAGAAGGTTCAGAAAGTACCGCAATGGAAAATTAAAGAGATGATCGTCGAAGAAATTAAAACTTCTAGAGCTCTGATACCATGTGTGTCAGACCTAAAATCTGACCTAAGCCGAATACATTTTGAAAACGTTGATTTTGAAAAGAGTCACCACTAGTTAATTATAAGGGTAACTGGAATCCTAAATTACCTAAGTGAATAACAAATTAAACACCTAGGTACAAAATCGGTCCACGATCAGAAATTCGAGTTCGGGGGTTCTGTTACGAATTAAAAAAATAATTTTTAATTACGCCCTTTCGGTATTCAATTCTTAAATTGCCACTATTTAAATATATACACAGTTTCATAAATTTAGTAAACAAGACTATAACTATTTATTAAATATATGTTAAAGCACTAAAAGTTATCAAACATATTTCAATTAAACTACACATGTATTTTACCTAATTGAACTTAAGACATTAAGAATTCCACTTATGTTGCATGTATTTAATAATATTACTTTACTATTATTATAATATATAATTTTGAAGTCTGTAGCTTTACCTGGATGAAAGGAAAACGTAGACAACAACGTTTGAAGCAGGAGATGACAGCGAACGACAACTACAGGGATAGCAAGGGAAGGGCCTGAAGATGGAACCAGACTGGACAGCGACAACGAAATCGACGCGACGGAGTTAGGCCGGAGAAGCTGGGAACGATGGTAGAGCTCAGGAGTGCGTAAGTCGATGGGCTAGAGGCGGTCTATCTTGGTCGGAGCTGGAGATGCGTTGGCGGCTGGACCAATCGAAGGCGGGTGGTGGCTACCTAACTAGGACGGAAGAAGCGGGTTGCTGTAACTTCGGCGATGGCGGTTGTCTGATGGGCTCCGTGAAAAAAAAAAACTCGGACAGATGAGAAGGAGCGAGATAGAGATTTTATTTTTTCCACAAATTTTGAGGAAAATAATATTTTATTGCTGTATTAATTTTTTGTGTTATTACATAATACCTAGGGTCTATTTATAGGTAAATTGACACCAAAAAATTAGGAAAGCAATATTACATCAATATACACACCTATAATTCTAAAAATTATACATATATATATTTATGAATATTACCATAAATATATATTATATATTTTCTGAATATTACATATTATTAAATGCATATATGGTGTCCTAATTTAAGCCAAACCTATTTTTAGCAACCCCGCTGTTAAGTTATGAGATCTGGGTCAACGGGGGGTCGGCTTTGATCTCACTCCTTACGGGGGATGTGTGCGATCCGGTGTTCCTGAGTTGCTCTGCCTTAGCCTATCTTCTTCTTTCCTTCCTTCCTTCCTTCCTTCTCTCCTTCTACCCTGCAGAAGGGGCAATACCAGACACGGAGGGGGGGGGGGGGGGGGGGTGGTGCCTGGTGAACCCTCTCCGATGCCTAAGTCAGTAATTTTCTAGAGAGATAAAGCTAGAGAGATGTCAGAGCTAAAATGTCCAAATGGCCAAGATTCTTTAATGAGTTGTGAAGGTGGGGTATTTATAGGCAACGGTGTCATTAAGGTGGCTTAATGACATCGTTAGCCTTTAAACACAATTAATTAACCTTTAAGCACATAATTAAGACCTTAGGATTCGGAGGAGGTAGGCGGAGTGGACCGAGCATGGGAGTCCGAAAATGGTGTCGGGGCCCTTGGGGGGGGAGAAATCCGACCCCCAAGGGTAGGGGTTGGGTGAGGACACCCAACCCCTCCTAGGGAGGGTGGGGTTGGCCAACCCCATCCCTCCTAGGAGGGATCGGGTTGGCCGACCCGATCTCTCCTAGGAGAGATCGGGTTGGTCCACCCGATCTCTCCTAGGAGAGATCGGGTTGGTCCACCCGATCTCCCCTAGGGGAGATCGGGTCGGCTGACCCGATCTCCCCTAGGGGAGGTCGGGTGTGGCCACCCAACCTCACCTAGGTGAGTTCGTCTCTGCCGGACGGGCGCTTCGGCCCCGTCCGAGCCGTCGATGTTCTCGCGAAGTGTCCGGGTTGAAGTTTCGATTTACAATCATAAATGTGACGATAAAAATACAACGGTTCGGGAGTCAACGGGTTCAAATTGGGCGTATATCCATCACATGCCCCCGAGTCAACCAATGGCCTAACCCTTGATTGACTCTATTTTAGGATGGTATGACACGCGCAATTTGACACCGGGGTTTTACCTTCTTTGTCTGAATGCTTGCTTACCCATGGATGCGTGCCTCTGACTCTGCCCCCCTGTCTAATGAGATGGAGGAATTGTAAACGTCAGAGTAGCACGGACGTGGGCCTAGGCACGCGTCCGTCTGAGGTGGGAGTAATAAACTTATCTCTGCTACAGGTTTATATTCAAAAAATACAAACTTGCACAGGGGTGTGATACGAATGCAACTGAATGATTTATGCTTCAAATTCGTGCTGGGATTTTATCTAAGTGAGGAAAAATTAATTTTGGCCAAAATTTTTCCTAAGTATGGAATACTAGGAAATAAATCTTAGGGGATGTTAACTATGGTGAGTGTGAGTTTAACCATGGTTGATGGGAACTAGTTTTTGAATCTTGTCCCTTGAAATTTTCCTCTCTAAAATTCAACGGTGTTGATTTGGCGATTTTGGAAAAACCCTAAACCTTTGTGTTATAAAAGGGGAAGTGATTACCTCATTCTCGTTGTCCTTTTCTCTTCTTTTCGACAATGGGATTTCTGGTTGGGCTTACTTCTCGAGGCACGCGTCGCATTGAGGTATGCGTTTTTCTTCTTGTGTAAGCATTGTTCTTGTGGAATTCGATCCTGTTTTTCTTTCAGTTGTTTCCTTACTTGTCTCGTTTCGACTTACGTGTCTTCATGATAATATAGTTCTGCTTGATTTGTCTTTCCTCCATCTTCTTGCTTTCATACTTCCGTTTACTGGCGTGTGGGGTTTTCTACATCGGGATTATGGCTATCTCTGTTTGCCCCCTTACCTCAGTCTGTTGGGCTGAGGGGTTTCTCCATGCTGGGGGTTATGACTATCTCCCCCTGCCCCCTGCCTCTGCCTGTTGGCTGATGGGGTCTCCTTATGCTGGGGGTTATGACTATCTCCCCCTGCCCCCTGCCTCTGCCTGTTGGCTGATGGGGTCTCCTTATGCTGGGGGTTATGACTATCTCCCCCTGCCCCCTGCCTCTGCCTGTTGGCTGGTGGGGTTTTTCTTGCCGTCTTTCTATTCTTGTCTTTTGACTTTGTATCTATCATTTTAGGGAAATGAGTTCGTGTCTCTTGTCCATTGTTTGCTTTCTGTTTTTCTCGGATTGAGCCTGTGTTTTTTCCGGTCAGTAGAACTTTCTGGTGATTGATGAGGAGTAAGAGGCCAGTACGTGTGGGAGTGGTTACTTCCGGGACCGGATCTTCGATTGCAAAAAGATCGGTTTTCTATGGTGCGGGGAGGTGTTCTCTAACTGGAGGTAAGAGTGGTGACGTTAGGGTGCCATCTTCTTTCTATATTGATGCCCCCCAATCGAAGGTCCGGGAGCCGTCTTTTCCTTCCTCTCTGTTTAGTGAGTTCTTGAACAGCTGAGTTTCCTTAGTGTATATTGGTATTTACTCTGTGCTTTGTTATAGGTAGACTTCGTCTTCCGCGTCTGAGTCGGAAGGAGCTATCTCGTCCACCTGTTGATGGAATTGTTGGGTCTGAGTGGGCGCCTTATTATGGGCGTGGGGCTCGTTTTGACAATCAATCTTCTTTGCAAACTCCTGAGGTTGGAGTTCGTGTTCTGCAGTCTGCTGTTCCTCCTGCTGATCGTGTGTCCCTCTCCAAAGGGTCGGATGCAACTTATGAGTTGGCTCGTGATGTGTTGGCTCGTTATGCTCCTGTAATGTTATTAACCGTTTTATCCTTTGGCATACTTCTTCTCCATGCGTTATCCGTCTCATCTTTTATTTTTGTTGCAGGGTATGGCCGACCTTGTTAATTTATCCACCCTTGCTATTCATCTTGCTGAGGAGAGGAAGGTGTACGAGGACATTTGTGTCTCCCTTAACTCCAGTCTTATTAGCTGTTTGGAGCATAGTCGCATTACTGATTTGCGGTGCCGAGACTTGGAGGGTCGCATTGCTCTTCTCAATGAAGAGGTTGAGGCGTTGAAACAAAGGTCTTATCGTGATGAGACACTTCGGGCTGCTGAGTTAGTCTCTCTGGAGGAAATGTTTCATATGGAGGCGAAGGAGTGTGCCATTGCTGAGTATAAGGCCTCTTCCGCTTATCAGGCTGCTATGGACGTTCGCTGCTCTGTGGCTAAACGTATTTCCTTTAAGGAGATTCTTGAGCGTATTCACATGATTGCTCCTGACTTTCCTTTCTCTCGTCTTGGTGATTTGTCAGACTTTGCACTTAAGCATATTGCGAAGATAAAGGAATAGTACCCCTATTTATTGTGGTAGTCTCGTGTGTTTGTGAGTTGTGGTTGTCTTTAGAGTTTAAAACTCCACCTTTCTTAGTGTTGCCATCTTTGTCTGATACACTTGTTTATACTCGTTGTATATATGGCCGTGTGCTTATATCTTTTCTTATGATGTCTCCCTATGCCTTGTGTATGGCTCTTTGGGTATGGACCCTTCCCTTGGTATGTTTCATTTACTTATCCTTCTTTCGTGCTTTCCTTCATGTCTTACCTGCCATTTCATAAAGAAAAAACATTACTTGTTCTTCACATTACTTTACTTAGAAATTTCTTTCTTATGGTATCCCTCTGAGCATGGTATCCTTCTAAGCATGGTATCCTTCTAAGCATGGTATCCTTCTAAGAATGGTGTGATGATCTCTTCTGATACCCCTTACACGGTATACGTTGTACTGTTAGACCAAAGATACGCTCTTGGTGGGCGTCGAAATCTGTTCACGAGACAGGCTCTCGGACGGCACTTAACGTTTCACAGGATAGGCTCCCGGAGGGCACAGGTTAGTCCACCGATACGTTCTTGACGGGTGTCAAAATCTGTTCACGAGACAGGCTCTCGGACGGCACTTAACGTTTCACAGGATAGGCTCCCGGAGGGCACAGGTTAGACCAAATATACGCTCCTGGTGGGCGTCGAACTGGTAGTTTGAAATCTACCTCAAGATACGCTCTTGGGGGCGTCGAACTGGTAGTGTTTTTTCTACCTCAAGATACGCTCTTGGGGGCGTCGAATCTGGTAGGTTGCAAATCTACCTCAAGATACGCTCCTGGGGGCGTCGAATTCGTAGTTTTTGGAAACCACTCTCAAGATACGCTCTTGGTGCGTCGAAGTCGTAGTGTAATAACTACTCTCAAGATACGCTCTTGGGGGCGTCGAAGGTTGTAGTATGAACACTACTCTCAAGATACGCTCTTGGGGGCGTCGAAGTTCGTAGTTTTTGGAAACCACTCTCAAGATACGCTCTTGGTGCGTCGAAGGTCGTAGTACGAAAACTACTCTCAAGATACGCTCTTGGGGGCGTCGAATGTCGTAGTATGAAAACTACTCTCAAGATACGCTCTTGGGGGCGTCGAATGTCGTAGTATGAAAACTACTCTCAAGATACGCTCTTGGGGGCGTCGAACCTGTCATTGACTTGAAGTCATATCTGTGTAAGGATAACTTCGTGATTATACCACTGCATACACTGGAAAATACTCTTGAGTAACTACTACTCCCTTAGGAGCATTCATGTTTTTGTACACTTGGGATGCCTTGGTGCACCAAGACATCCTTTGTAGGAATAAAAGATAGTTGTAGAGTTGGAGTAACTTCGTGAGTTCTCCTTCTCAAAAGTTGTTTTTTGAAAAGCTTGTGAAGCTGAAGCGCGCAAAATGTGAAATATGAAACTAAGGATATGGTCTTTTGCTTGTGCTTTCTTCTTATACGTAGTACTTCTTTAGGTGCTCTCCACTGAAGGTGTTTGTGGAGATATACCCCTCCCCATCTTCGAGGCGGTACGCGTTTACGTAGGGAACTGACGCTATCTTGTATGGTCCTTCCCACTTTGGAGATAATTTTCTGACTTGGTCTAAGTGTGAGAACTCATTCCTTCTTAGTACTAGTTCTCCTACGTGGAATTGTCTCTCCTTGACTTGGCGGTTGTAGTATCTTGCTGAGACAAGGCGCATTCGTGTCTGTGCTTCTTCTGAATTCCACCTTTTATCCTCCACCATGTCTAAATCTAAAAGTCTTGCCTTGTTGTTCTCATGCTCCTCAAAGTACTTGGTCCTCAGTGATTGTACAGCTATTTCTGCTGGTGCCACCGCCTCAGTTCCGTACACTAGGCCAAATGGCGTTTCTCTTGTGGATATCTTTGGTGTTGTCCGCACTGCCCATAGAACATTTTCCAGCTCATCTACCCAACTTCCCTTGGTGGCGTGGAGTCGTTTCTTTAGGCCATCTAGCACTATCTTGTTTGCCGATTCTACCTGTCCGTTTGTCTGAGGGTGCTTTACTGATGCGAAACGGTGATCTATATTCAGTCTTTCGCAATACCACTGCAATTTCTTGCTCTTGAATTGTGGGCCATTGTCACTTATTATTGCTCTTGGCACCCCGTACCTCGAGACGATGTGAGATTGGATGAAATTGACGACTTGAGCGTCTGTTGTCTTCCCCATTGCCTTTGCTTCTATCCACTTGGAGAAGTAGTCTATTGCAACAATTATGCAAGTCTTCTGACCTTTTGTTTTTGGTAGGGGGCCTATCAAATCAATCCCCCATTGTGCGAAAGGCCAGGCTCCTGATATGGAGCTTAGCTTTGCTGGTGGGGCTGTTATATTTCTGGAGTACCTTTGGCAGTGATCACATTTTTGTACCAAGTCTGCTACTTCTTTGCTCAATGATGGCCAATAGTATCCTAGGTTGTAGACCTTTCGGCTTATTGACCGTGCTCCTTCATGGCACCCCGCCTCTCCCTCATGGAGTTCTGCAAGTACCCTCTCTGTTTCTGGGTATGCTATGCATTTGAGGAAAGGTGTGGAGTATCCTTTCTTGTAGAGCTCATTGTCCATCATTGCGTAATTCCTAGCCATCCTTTCAATCTTGACTGCTTCCACCTTATCTTTTGGAAGCTTTCCTTCCATGATGTATTGTCTCATTGGTGTCATCCAGACTTCTGCTTCATCTATTGCTAGAACCTCCATTTGTACTGTCACTGATTGCATTCTTTGCTCCACGAAGTGAACCTCTTTGCCTGCTTCTGCCCCTAAGGCTAGTTTACTTAAGGCGTCTGCCTCTTGGTTTTGTTCTCTTGGGACTGACTCAATGTCGAAGCTTTGGAAGCTCTTTATCAGGTCCTTGGCTTGCTGCAAGTATCTCTGCATGTTTTCAGACTTTGCAGTGTAGATTCCTTTCACTTGATTGACAACTAGTTGAGAATCACACTTGACCCTTAAATGCTTTGCCCCTACTCCTTTGGCTATTCTCAGGCCAGTTATTAGTGCTTCGTACTCAGCCTCATTGTTTGTTGCCTTAAAGGTAAGTGCCATGGCATAGCGCATAGGTGCATCGCTGTTTGGTGGGTATAGTAAGAGGCCTGCGCCTGAACCTCCTCCGTTGGATGACCCATCAGTATGCATCTCCCATAATTCTTCTGATTGTGTCTCCTGACTACTACTTGCCTCGCATGTAGTTTTGACTTCTCCCAAATCTTCGTCTGGATTAATTCCAGTGAATTCGGCGATAAAATCTGCTAGAGCCTGACCCTTTATGGCTGTTCTTGGGGCGAAATGAATGCGAAACTCACTTAGCTCAATTGCCCATTTGGTCAGTCTTCCTGATGTGTCTGGTCTCTGTAGGAGGTGTTTCAATGGTTGGTCTGTGAGGACTGTTACTTCATGCCCATGAAAATACGGTCTCAACTTTCTTGCCGATATAATCAGTGCATAGAGGTACTTTTCTATTGGCAAGTAGTTGATCTCATACTTTGCCAGTGTTTTGCTTACGAAGTATACCGACAATTGTGCAGCGTTTTCTTCTTTAATTAGCACTGAGCTTACTGCCACATTGCTCACGGAGATGTAGAGGTAGAGGGGCTCCCCTGGTGTAGGCTTTGCTAAGCGCGGTAGTGTTTTTAGGTGTTGCTTGAGTTGTTGGAAGGCTTCCTCACATCTCGGTGTCCATTCAAATTTCTTGTTTGCCCTTAGTACCTCAAAGAAGGGTAATGCCTTGTCTCCTATTTTGGATAGGAATCTGTTAAGGGCTGCCAATCTCCCGTTCAGTCGTTGAACCTCTTTGTGCTTCGTAGGTGACTGCATTTCTTCAATTGCTTGAAGTTTTTCGGGGTTTACCTCTATGCCTCGCTGGCTTACCATGAAACCTAAAAATTTCCCTGATTGCACCCCAAATGCGCATTTTTTCGGATTTAGACGGACTTGGTACTGCCTCATCCTCTCGAATGTTGAGCGAAGGTTCTCCACATGTTCCTTCTTCTCTTTGGATTTGACTATCATGTCGTCCACATATGCCTCCATTGTCCTCCCTATCATGTCTCCAAAGATTTTGTTGACCATTCTTTGATATGTTGCTCCAGCATTTATGAGTCCAAAAGGCATCACCGTGTAATGGTATATTTCACTATCAGCATAGAATGCTGTGTGAGGGGCGTCCTCAGGGGCCATTTTTATCTGGTTATATCCTGAGTATGCATCCATGAAGCTCATTAGTTGATGACCCGATGTTGCATCCACTAACTGATCTATTCTTGGTAGGGGATATGAGTCCTTAGGGCAGGCCTTGTTTAAGTCACGATAGTCAATACACATTCTCCAACTTCCCCCTGGCTTCTTCACCAGTGCCGGGTTTGCCACCCATGTCTGGAATCTGATTTCCTTGATGAACTTTGCCTTTAGCAGCTTTTCTACTTCTTCTTGAATAGCTATCTTTTTACTTCCTCCCATTGGTCTCACCTTCTGTGTTGTTGGCCGCGTTGCCGCGTCTATGTTGAGCCTGTGTGAGATCACATCTTCTGATATCCCTGGCATATCGCTCGGTGACCAGGCGAACAAATCCTTGTATTCCCTTAGTAAAGCGACTAAGTGGTTCTCCTCTTCCTGAGATAAGGCAGTCCCAATTTTAGCCTTCCTATCGGGTTCTTCTATGAGTATCTCTGTTAGTTCCTCCATGGGGGCTGGTCTTCCATGATCTTCTCTTGGGTCCTCATCTACTAGTAGGACCTCTGTTGTTTTCTTCCTCTTGCCTAGTGCAATCCTTGCACATTTCCTTGCTACCTTCTGGTTGCCTTTTACTTCCCCTATTCCTTGGTCTGTGGGGAATTTCATTTTCTGATGTAGTGTTGATGGTACCATACCCCACTTGTTGATTGTAGTGGTACCTAGGACCCCATTGTACTCCTCCATTTCTTCTGTAATGAAGAATGGGATATCAATCTTTAGCTGCCTCTGCCCTGTGCCCAGTGTCACAGGTAGTGTGACTGCCCCCAGTGGGTATGTTGGCTCTCCTGAAAATCCTACCAAGGGGGAGTAAACCTGTTTTATGCTACTTGGCCTTACTCCTAGTATGTTGAGGACCTTCTTGCTAATGATGTTGGGTGAGCTTCCACTGTCTATTAGGATTCTCCCAATGTCCATATCAGTGATCTTCATTGTTATGACCAGGGCATCCTTGTTGTCTGGTAACACATGCTCCATGTCTTTTCTTGAGAATTCTATTATGTCTTCTCTCTTTCCTTCTGTTTGTTTTTCTTTTGGCTTAGGAGCCCCTAACTCTGCCATATATGCTTCTCTGGCATTTGCTGACTCTCCTCCAGCTCCATAACCTCCATGGATGACATATACGCTTGCCATCTTGCTAGTGATAGTTAGGCTTTCTGTCCGAAGCCCACAGACGGCGCCAAGTGTTAAGTTATGAGATCTGGGTCAACGGGGGGTCGGCTTTGATCTCACTCCTTACGGGGGATGTGTGCGATCCGGTGTTCCTGAGTTGCTCTGCCTTAGCCTATCTTCTTCTTTCCTTCCTTCCTTCCTTCCTTCCTTCCTTCTCTCCTTCTACCCTGCAGAAGGGGCAATACCAGACACGGAGGGGGGGAAGGTGGTGCCTGGTGAACCCTCTCCGATGCCTAAGTCAGTACTTTTCTAGAGAGATAAAGCTAGAGAGATGTCAGAGCTAAAATGTCCAAATGGCCAAGATTCTTTAATGAGTTGTGAAGGTGGGGTATTTATAGGCAACGGTGTCATTAAGGTGGCTTAATGACATCGTTAGCCTTTAAACACAATTTATTAACCTTTAAGCACATAATTAAGACCTTAGGATTCGGAGGAGGTAGGCGGAGTGGACCGAGCATGGGAGTCCGAAAATGGTGTCGGGGCCCTTGGGGGGGGAGAAATCCGACCCCCAAGGGTAGGGGTTGGGTGAGGACACCCAACCCCTCCTAGGGAGGGTGGGGTTGGCCAACCCCATCCCTCCTAGGAGGGATCGGGTTGGGCGACCCGATCTCTCCTAGGAGAGATCGGGTTGGTCCACCCGATCTCCCCTAGGGGAGATCGGGTCGGCTGACCCGATCTCCCCTAGGGGAGGTCGGGTGTGGCCACCCAACCTCACCTAGGTGAGTTCGTCTCTGCCGGACGGGCGCTTCGGCCCCGTCCGAGCCGTCGATGTTCTCGCGAAGTGTCCGGGTTGAAGTTTCGATTTACAATCATAAATGTGACGATAAAAATACAACGGTTCGGGAGTCAACGGGTTCAAATTGGGCGTATATCCATCACCCGCGACCTTACATATTTAGATATTTCCTTTTTTAAACGCGTTATACATAACATTTTTAACGTGTTCCGCGTACCAAAATTAAGTGTTTACAGCTTGCCCCTCCTTTGACAGACTCCCGTAGAATGCATTCGAGGGGGTTTGTCCAAAGACGAGTAAACACTAATTTTGGCTAGGAAGTATACCTTCTTCCGGGTCTTCAAGTCTCCAAGGTGGCCTTTGGCTTTATGACGGACAGTGCTTAAACAAAAACCTCCAATGGTAGTGGGGAACGTAGAGCGTCGGTCGGCAGTGCCCCTGTTGGCGAAGCCCCTGTTGGCAGTGCCTCCGTTGACGGTGCAGAAAATAAAGCCTCTAGTGGCGTTCATAAAGAAAAGTCTGCGATCAGCGGTGCCCCTGTTGACGGTGCTTCCGTTGGCGGTGGGAAAAATTAAAACCTCGATCGGGGGTGCCCCTGTTGACGGTGCTTCTGTTGGCGGTGCGTAAAAGTAAAGCCTCCAGTGGCGTGACTTGCGAAGGCTGAATACTAAGGCTTCGTTCATCGGGGGTGACTCTCTGAAAGCTGGAAAACTTCATATCCTGATTGTCGGTTGTGACTTGTACGAAAAGATTGTAACACTCCTACTCATCATTTGAGTGGTGACTTGCGAGAACAGACTGTAACAGTCCCGTTTGCCGTGAATTTGACTCGTAGGAACAGACTGTAACAGTCATACTCATCCTTGAATGGTGACTCGCGAGAGCAGACTATAACCATCCCGCTTGCCGTGAAATTGACTCGTAGGAACAGACTGTAACAGTCCTACTCATCCTTGAAATGCGACATGCGAGAGCAGACTGTAACCGTCTCGCTTGCCGTGAAATTAACTTTGGAAGACGCCGTGTCGTAGACAATGCACATGCGCATGAATGTTTGTCCCTAATTTTTTTCCTAAATTGCGCATGGTGCGACAATCTAGCAGGATCTTTTCTTTTTCTTTTTATTTCTCTCATATTCTCTCCTTTTGCCACGGTCGATTGAGAGATTTTCGACCGTGCCCCTCAATTTTTTTCTCTCCTTTTTACCATGATAGCAATTTCTGAATTCGCAATCATGCCCATCATTTCCTGATTTTGCCTAGGCCGCCCTTTCGGGTTTTCAACATAGCGGAAGCACTCTTTATTTGGTAGCCTATTAAACGGTGGTTGTGACCCGTACTTTATTTTCCGCCTTGATGCAGGAGTATTTGTAGCCGTTTGGAGGGTGGTTGTGACCATTTTCTCACCGTCTTCAATGTTATGGGAGCTCTTTTGATTGCAGCCATTTGGAGGATTGCTGTGGTCCTTCATTCCTCGTCTCTGATACGGAGTACTTCTATCTTGAAGCCATGTGGCCCTTTCAAATAATTTCCCGGCCTCACAAGATTCACGGGATCACTCTTTTTGTGCAGCCATTTTAAGGGTGGTTGTGGCCTCTTTTTTATCCTCCTGCCCTCACAAGGTTCTCGGGATCACTCTTTTTTTTTTTTTTTTTTTTTTTTTTTTGTAGCTGTTTGGAGGGTGACTGTGGCCCTTTCACTAATTTCCCGCTTTTGATGTTGCGGAGGCACTATTTATTTGTAGCCTTTTGAAGGGTGGCTGTGACCCTTTCTTTGTAGTCGTTTTAGGGACGACTGAGACCCTTTTTATTTATAGATGATTTAGGGACAATTGCGACCCTTTTATTTATTCACAGCACTCACAAAATTTGCATGAGCACTCTTTTTATTTCTCTCAGTAGCCAAATAAAGGGCGGCTGTGACCCTGAAAAGTGATATTTTTTTTTTGCTTCTTTCAGCTCATATTTTGCTATGACTGCCCCTGCGGGTTTTCAATCATGCCCCTCTCCCTATCTTTTGCCTAGGTCATCTTTACAAGTTTTCAACCTAGCGGGAATTTAATTTTATTCCTCTCTTTTTCTAATTGAAACAAAAAAAAAAAAAAAAAAAAAAAAACAATTATTTGCATGCCCCTGGTGGCAGATTGAAAACTGCAACTTCTCAGGACTTCTTTCAGAGAAGAACTTGGCTGACCGAGTCAGTATATGTCGATTGTGTTGACGCCTCGGATTGACCTCATGACAATAATGTCCTCTTTGCTTGACTGCACAACTGATGTGCGCTCTTTTTTTTTTTTTTTTTTTCCCATTTTGTTGATGGTTTATCTCAACAAGAGATACCCCACAGATAGAACCCATCGAATGGAGCTTACCACATGACGAATGAATGACCTGGCTCAGGAAGGCGTATGGAGATCCTTCGAAGCGGCAGGTCCTATGGTTGGCAATTTCAGGGTCACACTTTCTGGTGAGATGCGTTGTCTTATTTGTCGAGACAAGACATGAATTTCATTACTTGATCACTTGGTGATTTGAATCCTTCATCGGCCGCCTTGATGACTCGATGGTCAATGACTTTGTGCTTTGTGGAACATTATCTCTGGTGAGACCCAATTGTTCAGATTTTTCCTAAGAATAGAAAGTGGAATCAATACCAGAAAAATAATAAAGGGATTTATTTATATTAAATAGATCACGACAATATCCTTATTTCCTTGGCGGGGCTCATGATCTTGTCACGCAAGGAGTACATAATAAAAATTATTCATTGCTGAAATAACAAACGGATGTAGCGCTGAGAGAAATCATATGGACGAAGCCGAAGGGGGGTTGACGTTAGCTAGCGGAACTGCATTAAGAATCAAAAGTTTATGGTCAATGAGATCCTGGATCTTGTCTCTCAAACGACTGCATTTTTCTATTGAGTGCCCCACAACTCTCATATGGAATTAACACTTTGAATCTGGTTCGTTATTGGGTACTTTTGATCCTAACCTCAAAATTTCAGGCCCAATAAGGCCCTGAGCCAAAACCTTCTGGTATATCTTCGCCATTGACACGGGTAAGGGCGTGAAAACCCTAGATTCTCGAGGCTTTTTGGTAGCTTGATCGCCTTGTGCACCTGCAAAGGACGATTGCGGGGATGTGGGTGTCGTGAACCGCGAGTGCTGCATCGGGTAAACCGCACTGACAGTTCCATCCTTTGGGGATGATATTTTAGCACCACCTTTTTTAAGACCATCTCCTTGGTAACTTTTGAGGGGATCTTCAATCTTCCCCATCCGGACCCCTTGTTCGATCATCTCTCCGGATTTCACTAAGTCGGCGAAATTTGCAGAAACATGTCCCAATAAATGAGAGTAGTATGCTCCATTTAGAGTTCCAATGAACATGGATACTGCTTCTGTGTCTTCCAGAGGTGGTCGGACTCCGGCAGCCTTTTCTCTCCACGCCTGCATATAGCTCCTGAAGGATTGTCCGTCAGTCATCTCCATGCCCTGGAGATCCATGCGGGTTGGAGCAGTGTCCAGAATGAACTTATATTGGCGAACGAAAGCGTTAGCCATTTCCTCCCATGTTGAAATATCATCGGCCTTCAAGCTGACAAACCAAACGAAAGCTGCTCATTTCAAACTTTCCTGGAATGTTTGGATCAGGAACATCTCGTACTGCTGATAAGGCGCCATCTTTGCAAGATAAATCCGCAGGTGGACTATGGGATTACCGGTGCCATCATACTTCTCAAAGTCGGGGACTTTGAACTTCTCCGGCCTTGACATGTCGGGGAAAATGCATATGTCAGAGTAACCAATGCCCCCATACTGCTCAAATCCAAACAAAGCTTTCATCTTATCCTCCATTTCTTCAGGCGGCGATCCTGCTCGGATTCGATGACCGGTGATGATGCATTCGTGCCAGTTGCACCCCCTGGTTTATTTGCCCATGCACTGTCGTCGGATTCGGAAGGACATACGACTTTGATGCGGATTGATCAGGAATGACCAATAAAGGGGGTTGATCACGAGGAAGTTCTACCGTAGTGTCGGGAAGCACGGCGGCATCAGGCATTACCGTTGTCTTTGACGAGGTTGGACTCGTGATTTCTGCCAGCAAGGCCGAGTTCGGGGCGCGGTGAGCTGACTGAGCTTCAAGTAGTGCCATGATGCGTTCCATGCTAGATGACATGACGGCCATATCCTGATGCATCTTGGCATTAGCCGTCTCGATCTCGGCTATTCGTTCCTCTTGTTGCTGGATCTTCTGAGCGTCCTCCATGTTAGTGGTTTGTCGCGTGATGGCCAGTAATACCTACAGCGAAAAATGCGATATTCAGAATATGGAATACAAGATATCATGCATGATCTTTTTGAAAGTAATGTGTCATTCAACTCATCATCTTTTGAAAAAATGTTTTGTAACTAAAATATGTTTCTAAGACGCTTTACACAACTGCGAAACTTGGTCAAAACGTGTCGAGTGCTTGCCACAAAATCCGAGCGAAGGTAATGCAATAAGGTTTTTTCAAAATGGATTCACTTTTTACCGCTTGTTCGGATTTTGGAGCGAGCACTTAACTCTGACGTTTCTATCTTTCACATTTCCAATTCAAAATAATTGTAGCACTCCACTCTACGCAGGCTTTCTCTAATATTCTTGTTTTGTCTTTATCGTGCTAGTCCGGATCTGGCCAATGTTAGCATTGGGAAATTGAAGGGCCGTGATACGAGGGCAATTGCGCAGTATCCCCATTCTTACCGAAAATGGTGTGTAAAGGGTTTTAGAAACGATGATTTGAATGACACATTTTCTGGAAAAATATGATGCATGCTTGAAACGTAAATTTCATTAATATGTGTTGTACAATTACATATGGTACAAAAATAAAGATTACATCGAGACCCATATCCTATACATGAAAATAAATCTAGGGGTCGAGAACAATTATGAAAAGAACACACGCAAGTGCGCATAGCGGGAGGATCGAGGCTTCATGTGTGTGTTTTTGCTTTGTTCTACAAGGTAGGTTCCACTGATAGGTTCCTAACAAGGTGGTTTCTTCACCCCATCATAGGGATCACATGACCTTCACAAGCGAGCGGAGTTTTTCGGAGTCGTACCGGCGGCCCAGCCGCTCCGGTTGTATCGTACTAAACCTCCGGGTTTCCTAGTCGCCCTGAGTTTTAGGCGTTCTGGTGATTATTCTAAAGTGGGCGTGTGCGAATTCAAATAATGCCACAAAAAAAAATGTTAGTTGTAACTCAAAAAATATGTACCTGTCACAAAAAAAAAGTTAGAATGGTGAAGATAATAAAATATAAAAACTCAAAAAACATGGCAATAAGCGAATATAATGAGCCCGAACCCTCTAATCGTCCCCAGCAGAGTCGCCAAATTGTCAGACCTAAAATCTGACCTAATGCGAATACATTTTGAAAACGTTGATTTTGAAAAGAGCCGCCACTAGATAATTATAAGGGTAATTAGAATCCTAAATTACCTAAGTGAATAACAAATTAAACACCTAGCTACAAAATCGGTCTACGATCAGAAACTCGAGTTCGTGGGTTCTACTACGAATTAAAAAAAAAAACAATTTTTAATTACGCTCTTTCGGTACTCAATTCATAAATTGCCACTATTTAAATATATACACAGTTTCATAAATTTAGTAAACAAGACTATAACTATTTATCAAAATATAAGTTAGAGTACTAAAAGTTATCAAACATATTTCAATTAAAGTACATGTATTTTACCTAATTGAACTTAAGACATTAAGAATTCCACTCACGTTGCATGTATTTAATAATATTACTTTTACTATTATTATAATATATAATTTTGAAGTCTGTAGCTTTACCTGGATGAAAGGAAAACGAAGACAGCAACGTTTGAAGCAGGAGATGACCACGAACGGCAACGACAGGGACAGCAGGGGAAGAGCCTGAAGATGGAACCAGATTAGACATCGACAACGAAATCGACGAAGTTAGGCCGGAGAAGCTGGGAACGATGGTAGAGCTCAAGAGTGCGTTAGTCGGAAGTCGATGGGCTAGAGGCGGTCTATCTTGGTCGGAGCTGGAGATGCGTTGGCGGCTGGACCAATCGAAGGCGGGTGGTGGCTACCTAACTAGGACGGAAGAAGCGGGTTGCTGTAACTTCGGCGATGGCAGTTGTCTGATGGGCTCCAGGAAAAAAAAAACTCGGACGGATGAGAAGGAGCGAGATAGAGATTTTATTTTTTCCACGAATTTTGAGGAAAATAATATTTTATTGTTGTATTAATTTTCTGTGTGTTATTACATAATACCTAGGGTCTATTTATAGGTAAATTGACACCCAAAAATTAGGAAAGCAATATTACATCAATATACACCCCTATAATTCCGAAAATTATACATATATATATGTTTATGAATATTACCATAAATATATATTATATATTTTCTGAATATTACATATTATTAAATGCATATATGGTGTCCTAATTTAAGCCAAACCTATTTTTAGCAACCCCGTGACCTTCCATATTTAGATATTTCCTTTTTTAAACGCGTTACAAATAACATTTTTAACGTGTTACATACGTGTTGCGCGTACCAAAATTAGGTGTTTACAATGTGCAAAATGGAAGTAGCGAAGAACCGAAAACCTAGCAGAGAAGTGGTGGAAGAATATTAGGAATCATTTGAGTTCTTCCTTTATTTGGAACACATCTTCCTATAAATATTAAACCCTAATAGAATAAATAAACTAAGATTACACCACAATCTAATAAAAATGTTTAAGTTAGTCCTCAGACAATAGTAAAGTCTCAGAATGCATCATCAGACTGAGCCAAGTCAAACATGGGCCAAACCAAAATATACCTGGAGCAAACAATATAAAATGGACTTGAGATATCGGGCTTTCACAAATCTATCTTTGTTGTGGACCACGTATGTATGAATCTTCCTTAACACCAACGTGCATATAAATTTTAATTAATTAATAATTTATATGACCATTTCTTATCATTGCACTGTCAATTCTAAATAAGTTCACTTGGTATGATCTTCAACTTCTAATATCAATATCTTTGGCCAAGTTTGTTTTTTTATGTGTTATTTGGTTCTTCACTTAGTGATAAATTTTGAATTTCCTAGGATAATAATGTTGGCTCTTATTTCTTGAACTATATATATTTATATATAATGATGATATATTTAGGAGGAGAAACTAAAGGTGTTGCATTATTTGCACGTTGAAGGAAAAGGTGGATCGTCGAAGCGCTTCCTCAGTTGTCACGGTCCCTCTTCCCTCAATAAAGTTTGCAGAATTCAAATGAATTTTAATGCGTCATTCCTATGAATTCAATGATCTGTAAATATCATTGAAGGAAGGTGGATCATCGAAGCATGTAAATTCTTTGAATTTTAGTGCAGCATAACCCAACCCAAATTCAGCAATCTTTTCAATTCACCCAGCATCGGAACAACCAATGCGGAGGATTATGCACATTAATTATGTACAATCCGATGTCTACAAATTACAATCAAGTCAGTCTTTTACTGTGTTTTTCTTCGTATTTTGTGTTCAGGTACTTCAAGGAACATTGTTGGTCTACTTCGTCGACAAATGAGGCCTATGCAAGATCATTGATCTGAGTTGCATTCATCTAATTTTTTTAAGGGTTAAGAACCTATAAACTGTCTGAAGTTTATCCTATGTGAAATTTTGGTGTCTGAATTTTGAATTATTGATATTGACTGTCCGAATTTTAAATTTTGTTGAAATTTGATTTTCTGTCCATTTTTTCTGTCAAATTTGACAGAATTGTATGAAAAGTCGAAATTACCCCTAATACTATTATGTTTACTCAGGCCACCACCAACTCCGGCTGCAACCACCCTACTCCGGCATGCCACCACCCTAGTCCGACCGGCCACCACCCGACTAGGGGCAATTTTGTGATTTGTTTTATCGGGTCATGTGACAAGCACATGACCAAGTTCTGTCAATTTTAACTGCAAATTTTGACGGAGACAGCAAATTTCAACAAAGTTGAAACTTCAGACAGTCAATATCAACAATTTAAACTTCAGACACCAAAATCTCACATAGGGCAAACTTCAGACAGTTTATAGGTTCTTAACATTTTTTTAACCGAAGCTAATCTAATTACGTTAATTGAGAGTTAGCTAGATTTTTTTTTTGCCACTGGCTGGATTTCTTTTGAGAGTTAGCTGAAGTCATTGCAGGATTCTTTCAATCTTCTTGGAAATGTAAGATACGTAAATTTTTATGGCCTTTGGATCGAGTCAATAGGCCACATATAGGACAGATGGATGGATAGATGTTCAAACTCGTCAGGGGGAGAACGAAATCCTGGACCTCGTTAGAGAGAGGAACCACTCTCAAAAGCTAATAAATTGATGCTCGTTTTCTTATTCATAATCAGGTCCTTTAAATAAGATGTTAGGCATTACAATTTAGGAAACATAATATGTTGATTTATATGATATCACTACAAGAAAATGCTAAATTACACACAAGAATTTTCCACACAGCAAATGATGTGTGTAATTTCATTCTGATTCCACACCAAATCCATACTGAAATGTGTATTTTTGGTTAAACACTGATTGCACACTGACTATGTGTAATTTTTGTGTGTAATCGGAGTGGGAAGTTTGAATATAACTATGTAGGGAAGCTGTGTGTAAATTTGGTGTGCAAACCGAATGTAAAAAGAAATAAATATATTTCTTGTGGAATAGACTAGTAAAATGGACACATGTTTACATCTATTATATTGTTGTTTACATAAGATAAAATTATTTTGGGAAGTGTCAATTGTTACACATGTATGAATACAAGTAAAACTGAACTGATTTTACATATAGTATTTGCGTATACAATAAGTATTTTTTAATCTATTGAGACGTTTGGATGGATGTATATGTGACGTCTTTACGTTTGTAAAATGGATGTTTGGACGTTTGTAAATATAGTTTAAATGACTGTTACTGAATGTAACTTTTTTGGAACCAGCAAATCAAATACTAAAGATTATAAATGGAGTTTAAAATGTATTTACTAAATCTTACTTTTTGGAATAACAAATACGATACTAAAGTTATAAATAGAGTTTCAATAAGAGTTACTAAATGTTAGTTATTTGAAACGATAAATGTGATACTAAAAGTGCACATTTGAATTTTGATGGGTATAACTAAAGGTAACATATAATGTCATACATTTCTTAAAAATAGTATTAGGAATGACATAAATAGTTATGAATATGTTACTAATTTTGAAAAAAAAAAACCGCGTCCATATTTAGTCGGTAAAATTGAATTTTTCATGTTAAATATTCCCGGCCAAATTGAACAATGGTCCTCTTATATATATATATATTCTATAATGGTGGGAAACAAATACACAAATCACTAATCTTAACCTTTCATGTACCATGTTATCGATCCGTTTATTCATAATGAAGGACTTAAAATTATCCAATAAATTATTGTACCAAAAGAAGAAAACTTTATCTAAAACTCGTCAAGCCCGCTAACACCGATCCGGGAAAGATTGAATATATTAGAGCGTGCTTTGTAAATATTTAGTAGAACATTAATATGAATGTAAAATATATTAAGTAATTCCTTATAATTAAATATGTATTATATAATATACAACTTATGATTATAATAGTAAAAATACTAAAACTAAACTCAAAATCAAATTTTAAACCAAAATGAATAGGATGAACATCAAACTTTGAAAAAGTAAGGATTTGGAGGCAAATTGTAAATTTAAAATTCAAATCAAAAGATTTGAAAGTGAGAAAAAAAAATAATAATATAAACTATAATAATAATAGTTTATATGGCGCCCATACTTTCTCAAAACGTCAAACCCTAGTTTTTCATTGTCTTTCTTTTCTTCCGCCGCTACTGATTTTTCTTCAACCACCCACCACCACCGATATCTGCTTACTAGTTTTCCTCTCTTTTCCTTCAAATCATCTAGGCTTGTCGTTTCTTCAAATCACCACCAACGATCTAGGATGTTTCTTCTATCCATCCAGGCTCGTCGTTATAGCCGCTCGCACGATAGCCACGACCATCGACCTTGCTGGGAGACACCGGAGTCAATTCGTTAAGTCTTGTGAGCCACGTACGGCACGCCCTGATGCTCCGTCGACTTTCAAATGTACCGACACTGGCACCCTCTTCAGATTAGCCAGTCGAGGACTGTCCTCCGTTTCTTGGCTTGATCCGCTTTGGTACGTGTTAGGTTCCGGGATTTGGGTCAACGGGTGGTCGGCTCAAATCTCGTTCCTCACTGGAGGGGTGGATGATCCGGTCTTCTCGGGTTGCTCTGTCTTAGTTTGCGTCCTTCCTTCTGTCGCTTCTCTTCTCCTTGCGCCCTGCAGAAGGGGCAGTACCAGACACAGAGAGGGGGGGGATGGTGCCTGGTGAACCCTCTCCGATGCCTAAGTCAGTGTCGTTTTTAGAGAGATAAAGCTAGAGAGATGTCAGAGCAAAATAATCCAAATTGCCAAGATGTCCAAATGAATTGTGAAGGTGGGGTATTTATAGGCAACGGTGTCATTAAGGTGGCTTAATGACATCGTTAACCTTTAAACACAATTAATTAACCTTTAAGCGCATAATTAAGACCTTAGGATACGGAGAAGGTAGGCGGAGTGAACCGAGTGTGGGAGTCCAAAAATGGTGCCGGGGCCCTTGGGGGGAGGAGAAATCCGACCCCCAAGGGTAGGGGTTGGGTGAGGGCACCCAACCCCTCCTAGGGAGGATGGGGTTGGCCAACCCCATCCCTCCTAGGAGAGATCGGGTTGGCCGACCCGATCTCTCCTAGGAGAGATCGGGTTGGCCGACCCGATCTCCCCTAGGGGAGGTCGGGTGTGGCCACCCAACCTCACCTAGGTGAGTTTACCTTGGCCGGACGAGCGCTTCGGCCTCGTCCGAGCCGTTGATGTTCTCGCGAAGTGTCCGGGTTGAAGTTTCGATTTACAATCGTTAATGGGATGATAAAAATACAACGGTTCGGAAGTCAACGGGTTCAAATTGGGCGTATATCCATCACATGCCCCCGAGTCAACCAATGGCTTAACCCTTGATTGACTCTATTTCAGGATGGTATGATACGCGCAATTTGAAACCGGGGTTTTTACCTTTCGTCTGAGTGTTTGCTTACCCATGGATGCGTGTCTCCGACCCTGCCCCCTGCCTTATGAGATAGAGGAGTTGTAAACGTTAGAGTAGTGCAGACGTGTGCCTAAGCACGCGTCCGTCTGAGGTGGGAGTAATAAATCTATCTTTGCTATCGGCGTATACTCAAAAAAATACACGTCCGCATAGGAATACAATACGAATACACCTAAGCGACCCATGCTTCAATTTCGTAACGGGATTTGCCTAAGTGGAGAAAAAATTTCAATTTTGGTCCAAAATTTTTCTAAGTATGGGATACTAGAAAATAAACCTATGGGATGTTAACTATGGTGAGTGTGAGTTTAATCGTGGTTAATGGGAACTAGTTTTTGAATCTGTCCCTTGAAATTTTCCTTTCTAAAAATCAACGGTGTCGATTTGGCGACTTTGGAAAAACCCTAATCCTTTGTACTATAAAAGGGTAAGTGATTACCTCATTCTCGTTGTCCTTTTCTCTTCTTTTCTTTTTGACGGTGGGATTTCTGGTCAGGCTTACTTCTCGGGGCGCGCGTCGCATTGAGGTACGTATTTTTTCTTTTTGTGTAAGCATTGCTCTTGAGGGACTTAATCCCGCTTCTCCTTCAATCGTTTCCTTACTTGTTTCGTTCTTGATTTGTATGTCTTCATGGTAATATAGTCCTGTTTGATTCGTCCTTTTTCCATCTTTTTTCCCTCATGTTTCCGCTTACTGGCGGGCGAAGTCTTCTATATTGGGATTATAATTATCTCCTTTTGCCCCCTGCCTCTGCCTGTTGTCCAGTGGGGTCTCTCTATGCTAGGGGTTATGACTATCTCCCCCTGCCTCCCTGCCTCTGCCTGTTGGCTGGTGGGGTCTCCTTGTGCTGGGGGTTATAACTATCTCCCCCTGCCCCCCTGCCTCTGCCTGTTGGCTGGTGGGGTCTCTCTATGCTGGGGGTTATGACTATCTCCCCCTGCCCCCTGCCCCTGCCTATTGGCTGGTGGGGTCTCCCTATGCTGGGGGTTATGACTATCTCCCCCTGCCCCCCTGCCCCTGCCTGTTGGCTGGTAGGGTTTCTTTATGCTGGGGGTTATAACTATCTCCCCCTTGCCCCCTGTCTCTGCCTTTTGGCCGGTGGGATTTCTCTTGTCGTCTTTCTATTCTTGTCTTTTGGCTTTGTACCTATCATTTTAGGGAAATGAATTTGTATCTTTTGTCCACTGTTCGCTTCCTGTTTTCCTTGGGCTAAACTTGTGTTTTTTCGATCAGCAGAACTCCCCGGCGACTGATGAGGAGTAAGAGGCCAGTACGTGTGGGGGTAGTTAATTCTGGGACCGGACCTTCGATTGCAAAGAGATCGGTTTTCTATGGTGCGGGGAAGTGTCCTCTAATTGGAGGTAAGGGTGGTGATGTTAGGGTGCCGTCTTCTTTCTATATTGATGCCCCCCAATCGAAGGTCCGGGAGCCATCTTTTCCTTCTTCCTTGTTTGGTGAGTCCTTGAACATCTGAGTTTCCTTAATGTATATTGGTATTTACTCTGTGCTTTGTTATAGGTAGACTTCGCCTTCCGCGTCTGAGTCGGAAGGAGCTGTCTCGTCCACCTGCTGATGGAATTGTTGGGTCTGAGTGGGCGCCTTATTATGGGCGTGGGGCTCGTTTTGACAATCAATCTTCTTTGCAAACTCCTGAGGTTGGAGTTCGTGTTCTGCAGTCTGCTGTTCCTCCTGCCGATCGTGTGTCCCCGTCTAAAGGGTCGGAGGCAACGTATGAATTGGCTCGTGATGTGTTGGCTCGCTATGCTCCTGTAATTTTTGTTAACCGTGTTATCCTTTAGCATATTTCTTTTCCGTGCGTTATCTGTCTCATCCTTTGTTTTTGTTGCAGGGTATGGCCGACCTTGTTAATTTGTCCACCCTTGCTATTGACCTTGCTGAGGAGAGAAAGGTGTACGAGGACATTTGTGTCTCCCTTAACTCCAGGCTTATTAGTTGTTTGGAGCATAGTCGCATCACAGATTTGCGTTGCCGAGACTTGGAGGGTCGCATTGCTCTTCTCAAGGAAGAGGTTGAGGCCTTGAGACAAAGGTTTTATCGTGATGAGGCACTCCGGGATGCTGAGTTGGTCTCTCTGGAGGAGATGCTTCGTGTTGAGACGAAAGAGTGTGCCGTCGCTGAGTATAAGGCCTCTTCCTCTTATCAGGCTGCTATTGACGTTCGTTGCTCTGTGGCTAAATGTATTTCTTTGAAAGAGATTCTCGAGCGTATTTACATGATTGCTCCTAACTTTCCTTTTTCTCGACTTGGTGATTTGTCAGATTTTGCTGTTAAGCATATTGCGGAGATGAAGAAATAGTACCCCTATATCTTGTGGTAGTCTCGTGAGTTTGTGACTTGAGGTTCTTCTCCTGGTGTCTTCTTACTATTGTTTTTGTTTGTGAGTTGTGGTTGTCTTTAGAGTTTGAAACTCCACCTTTCTTAGTGTTGCCATCTTTGTTTGATACACTTATCTTTACTCGTTGTATACATGGCAGTGTGATTATATCTCTTCTCGTGATGTTTTCCTGTGCCTTGTCTGTGGCTCTTTGGTTATGGATCCTTCCTTTGATGTGTCTCCTTTACTTATCCTTCTTTTGGATTTTCCATCATATCATACCTGCTATTTCATCAAGAAAAAACATTATGTGTTCTTCATATGACTTTACTTTGAAATCACTTTCTCATGGGATCCTTCTCAATAATGGTGTAATGTTCTCTTCTGATACCCTTTAAATGGTATATGTGATACTGTTAGACCAAAGATACGCTCTTGGTGGGCGTCGAATCTGATCACGAGACAGGCTCTCGGAGGGCACTTAGCGTTTCACAGGATAGGCTCCCGGAGGGCACAGATTAGACCAAAGATACGCTCTTGGTTGGCGTCGAAAACTGTTCACGAGACAGGCTCTCGGAGGGCACTTAACGTTTCACAGGATAGGCTCCTGGAGGGCACAGGTTAGACCAAAGATACGCTCCTGGTTGGCGTCGAAAACTGTTCACGAGACAGGCTCTCGGAGGGCGCTTAACGTTTCACAGGATAGGCTCCTGGAGGGCACAGGTTAGACCAAAGATACGCTCCTGGTTAGCGTCGAAAACTGTTCACGAGACAGGCTCTCGGAGGGCGCTTAACGTTTCACAGGATAGGCTTCTGGAGGGCACAGGTTAGACCAAAGATACGCTCCTGGTGGGCATCGAAGCTGGTAGTTTGAAATCTACCTCAAGATACGCTCTTGGGGGCGTCGAATCTGGTAGTGTTTTTTCTACCTCAAGATACGCTCTTGGTGGCGTCGAATCTGGTAGGTTGCAAATCTACCTCAAGATACGCTCCTGGGGGCGTCGAAATTCGTAGTTTTTGGAAACCACTCTCAAGATACGCTCTTGGTGCGTCGAAGGTCGTAGTGTAATAACTACTCTCAAGATACGCTCTTGGGGGCGTCGAAGGTCGTAGTATGAACACTACTCTCAAGATACGCTCCTGGGGGCGTCGAAATTCGTAGTTTTTGGAAACCACTCTCAAGATACGCTCTTGGTGCGTCGAAGGTCGTAGTGTAATAACTACTCTCAAGATACGCTCTTGGGGGCGTCGAAGGTCGTAGTATGAACACTACTCTCAAGATACGCTCTTGGGGGCGTCGAATGTCGTAGTATAAAAACTACTCTCAAGATACGCTCTTGGGGGCGTCGAATCTGTCGTTGACTTGACGTCATATCTGTGTAAGGATAACTTCATGATTATATCATCACATTCATTGTAAAATACCTTTGAAGGAAATTCTACTCTCTTAAGAGCATTCATATTTTTTGTATAGATGGGGTGCCTTGGATGGGTCAAGACACCCTTTGGAGGAAATCAAAGATAGTCGTAGAGTTGGAGTAACTTCTTGAGTTCTCCTTCTCAGAAGTTGTTTTTGAGAAACTTGGAAAGCTTGAACATGCGAAGTGCTAAATATGAAACTAAGGATATGGTCTTTTGCCTGTGCTTTCTTCTTAGACATAGTACTTCTTTAGGTGCTCCCCACTGAAGGTGTTTGTGGAGATATACCCCTCCCCATCCTCGAGGCGGTAAGCATTTGCGTAGGGAACCGACGCTATCTTGTATGGTCCTTCCCATTTTGGAGATAATTTTCTGACTTGGTCTAAGTGTGAGAATTCGTTCTTTCTGAGCACAAGTTCCCCTACGTGGAATTGCCTTTCCTTGACTTGGCGGTTGTAGTATCTTGCTGATACAAGGCGCATTCGTGCCTGTGCCTCTTCTGAATTCCATCTCTTATCCTCCACCATGTCTAAGTCTAAAAGCCTTGCTTTGTTGTTCTCATGCTCTTCAAAGTACGTGGTCCTTAGGGATGATACTGCCATTTCTGCTGGCGCTACCGCTTCAGTCCCGTACACTAGGCCAAATGGCGTTTCTCCTGTGGATATCTTTGGTGTTGTCCGCACTGCCCATAGAACATTTTCCAGCTCATCTACCCAACTTCCCTTGGTAGCGTGGAGTCGTTTCTTTAGGCCATCTAGCACTATTTTGTTTGCCGACTCTACCTGTCTGTTTGTCTGAGGGTGCTTTACTGATGCAAAACGGTGGTCTATATTCAGTCTTTCGCAATACCACTGCAGTTTCTTGCTCTTGAACTGTGGGCCATTGTCACTTATTATTGCTTTTGGCACTCCGTACCTTGAGACAATGTGAGATTGGATGAAATTGACGACTTGGTCGTCTGTTGTCTTCCCCATTGCCTTTGCTTCTATCCACTTGGAGAAGTAGTCTATTGCTACAATTATGCAAGTCTTCTGACCTTTTGTTCTCGGTAGGGGGCCTATCAGATCTATCCCCCATTGTGCGAATGGCCAGGCTCCTGAGATGGAGCTTAGCTTTGCTGCTGGGGCTGTTATATTCCTTGAGTATCTTTGGCAGT
This sequence comes from Clarkia xantiana subsp. parviflora, assembly GCA_036873135.1. Lineage (NCBI taxonomy): Eukaryota > Viridiplantae > Streptophyta > Magnoliopsida > Myrtales > Onagraceae > Clarkia > Clarkia xantiana. The sequence continues at coordinate 45,505,257 of JAPTYO010000004.1, forward strand.
GATCACATTTTTGTACCAAGTCTGCTACTTCTTTACTCATTGATGGCCAATAGTATCCTAGGTTGTAGACCTTTCGGCTTATAGATCGTGCTCCCTCATGGCACCCCGCATCTCCCTCATGGAGTTCTGCAAGCACTCTCTCTGTTTCTGGGTATGTTATGCATTTGAGGAAAGGCGTGGAGTAACCTTTCTTGTAGAGTTCATTGTCCATCACTGCGTAATTCCTAGCCATCCTTTCAATCTTGACTGCCTCCACCTTATCCTTTGGGAGCTTTCCTTCCATGATGTATTGACGCATTGGGGTCATCCAGGCTTCTGCTTCATCTATTACTAGAACCTCCATTTGTTCTATCACTGATTGCATTCTTTGTTCTACAAAGTGAACCTCTTTGCCTGCTTCTACCCCTAGAGCTAGTTTGCTTAAGGCGTCTGCCTATTGGTTTTGTTCTCTTGGGACTGACTCAATGTCGAAGCTTTGGAAGCTCTTTATTAGGTCTCTGGCCTGCTGCAAGTATTTCTGCATGTTTTCGGACTTTGCAGTGTATATTCCTTTCACTTGATTGACAACTAGTTGAGAATCGCACTTGACTCTTAGATGTTTTGCCCCTACTCCTTTGGCTATTCTCAGGCCAGTTATCAGTGCTTCGTACTCAGCCTCATTGTTTGTTGCCTTAAAGGTGAGCGCCATGGCATAGCGCATAGGTGTATCGCTGTTTGGTGGGTATAGTAAGAGGCCTGCCCCTGAACCTCCTCCGTTGGATGACCCATCGGTATGCATCTCCCATAATTCTTCTGGTTGTTTCTCCTGACTACTACTTGCCTCGCTTGTAGTTCTGACTTCTCCCAAGTCTTCGTCTGGATTGATTCCGGTGAATTCGGCAATAAAATCTGCTAGAGCCTGTCCCTTTATGGCTGTTCTTGGGGCAAAATGAATACGAAACTCACTTAGCTCAATTGCCCATTTGGTCAGTCTTCCCGATGTGTCTGGTCTCTGGAGGAGGTGTTTCAATGGTTGGTCTGTGAGGACTGTTACTTCATGCCCATGAAAATACGGTCTCAACTTTCTTGCTGATATAATCAGTGCATAGAGGTACTTTTCTATTGGCAAGCAGTTGATCTCGTACTTTGCCAATGTTTTGCTTACGAAGTATACCGGCAATTGTGCCGCGTTTTCTTCTTTAATTAGCACTGAGCTTACTGCCACGTTGCTCACGGAGATATAGAGGTAGAGGGGCTCCCCTGGTGTAGGCTTTGCTAAGGGTGGTAGTGTCTTTAGATGTTGTTTGAGTTGCTGGAAGGCCTCCTCACATCTTGGTGTCCATTCGAATTTCTTGTTTGCCCTTAGTACCTCAAAGAAGGGTAATGCCTTGTCTCCTATTTTGGATAGGAATCTGTTAAGGGCTGCCAACCTCCCATTCAGTCGTTGAACCTCTTTGTGTTTCGTAGGTGACTGCATTTCTTCGATTGCCTGGAGTTTTTCGGGGTTTACCTCTATGCCTCGCTGGCTTACCATGAAGCCTAAAAATTTCCCTGATTGCACCCCAAATGCGCATTTTTTCGGGTTTAGGCGGACTTGGTATTGTCTCATCCTCTCAAACGTTGAGCGAAGATTCTCCACATGGTCTTTCTTCTCTTTGGATTTGACGATCATGTCGTCCACATATGCCTCCATTGTCTTTCCTATCATGTCCCCGAAGATTTTGTTGACCATTCTTTGGTATGTTGCTCCAGCATTTATGAGTCCGAAAGGCATCACCGTGTAATGGTATATCTCGCTATCAGCATAGAATGCTGTGTGAGGGGCGTCCTCAGGGGCCATTTTTATCTGGTTATATCCTGAGTATGCATCCATGAAGCTCATTAGTTGATGACCTGATGTTGCATCCACTAACTGATCTATTCTTGGTAGCGGATATGAGTCCTTAGGGCATGCTTTGTTTAGGTCACGATAGTCGATACACATTCTCCAACTTCCCCCCGGCTTCTTTACCAGTACTGGGTTTGCCACCCATGTCTGGAATTTGATTTCCTTGATGAACTTTGCCTTTAGTAGCTTTTCTACTTCTTCTTGGATAGCTATCTTTTTGCTTCCTCCCATTGGTCTCACCTTCTGTGTTGTTGGTCGCGTTGCCGCGTCTATATTGAGCTTGTGTGAGATTACTTCTTCTGATATTCCTGGCATATCGCTTGGTGACCAGGCGAACAGATCCTTGTATTCCCTTAGTAAAGCTACTAAGTGGTTTTCCTCTTCCTGAGATAAGGCAGTCCCGATTTTGGCCTTCCTATCGGGTTCTTCTATGAGTATCTCTTTTAGTTCCTCCATGGGGGCTGGTCTTCCATGATCTTCTCTTGGGTCCTCATCTATTAGTAGGACCTCTCTTGTTTTCTTCCTCTTGCCTAGTGCTATCCTTGCACATTTCCTTGCTACCTTCTGGTTACCTTTTACTTCCCCTATTCCTTGGCTTGTGGGGAATTTCATTTTCTGATGTAGGGTTGATGGTACCATACCCCACTTGTTGATTGTAGTGGTACCCAGGACTCCATTGTATTCCTCCATTTCTTCTGTGATGAAGAAAGGGACATCAATCTTTAGCTGCCTCTGGCCTGTACCCAGTGTCACAGGTAGTGTGACTGCCCCCAGTGGGTATGTTGGCTTTCCTGAAAATCCCACCAAGGGGGAGTGAACCTGTTTTATGCTACTTGGCCTTACTCCTAGTATGTTGAGGACTTTCTTGCTAATGATGTTGGGTGAGCTTCCACTGTCTACTAGGATTCTTCCAATGTCCATATCAGTGATCTTCATTGTTATGACCAGGGCATCCTTGTTGTCTGGTAATACATGCTCCATGTCTCTTTTTGAAAATTCTATTATGTCTTCTCTCTTTCCTTCTGCTTGTTCTTCCTTTGGCTTAGGGTCCCCTAACTCTGCCATATATGCTTCTCTGGCATTCGCTGACTCTCCTCCAGCTCCATAACCTCCATGGATGACATATACGCTTGCCGTGTGCTGGGATGGCATTCCCTGTTGTTCTCTTTCTCTTTGTGGCCTTCTTGCCTAAGGTGTGGAGGCTGTGGAGGACTCAGCCCCAGCTGGGCGTGAGGGTCCTCCCTCCTGGTTGTTCTGTTGAGGAGGCTGTGGTATTTCTTGTGGTTCTGGTTGCATTGGCTGCTTCCCAGGGTTAGGCTGCCTTCCTGGGGGTATAGGCTCTCTCCTTCTCCCATTGCCCCCTGGTGGGCGGTGGTGCCTAGACACCCTGCTGTTCGTCATTGCTCGTGTTATAGCCAGGCTTTCTGTCCGAAGCCCGCAGACGGCGCCAAGTGTTAGGTTTCGGGATTTGGGTCAACGGGTGGTCGGCTCAAATCTCGTTCCTCACTGGAGGGGTGGATGATCCGGTCTTCTCGGGTTGCTCTGTCTTAGTTTGCGTCCTTCCTTCTGTCGCTTCTCTTCTCCTTGCGCCCTGCAGAAGGGGCAGTACCAGACACAGATAGGGGGGGTGGTGCCTGGTGAACCCTCTCCGATGCCTAAGTCAGTGTCGCTTTTAGAGAGATAAAGCTAGAGAGATGTCAGAGCAAAATAATCCAAATTGCCAAGATGTCCAAATGAATTGTGAAGGTGGGGTATTTATAGGCAACGGTGTCATTAAGGTGGCTTAATGACATCGTTAACCTTTAAACACAATTAATTAACCTTTAAGCGCATAATTAAGACCTTAGGATACGGAGAAGGTAGGCGGAGTGAACCGAGTGTGGGAGTCCAAAAATGGTGCCGGGGCCCTTGGGGGGAGGAGAAATCCGACCCCCAAGGGTAGGGGTTGGGTGAGGGCACCCAACCCCTCCTAGGGAGGATGGGGTTGGCCAACCCCATCCCTCCTAGGAGAGATCGGGTTGGTCCACCCGATCTCCCCTAGGGGAGATCGGGTTGGCTGACCCGATCTCCCCTAGGGGAGGTCGGGTGTGGCCACCCAACCTCACCTAGGTGAGTTTACCTTGGCCGGACGAGCGCTTCGGCCTCGTCCGAGCCGTTGATGTTCTCGCGAAGTGTCCGGGTTGAAGTTTCGATTTACAATCGTTAATGGGATGATAAAAATACAACGGTTCGGAAGTCAACGGGTTCAAATTGGGCGTATATCCATCAGTACGCTACCCATGTCTGTTTCCCGTTCAGATCTACTACCGACTTCCACGGACCGAGTCCCTCCGTCCTTATGAAAATGAGTGATACTGCGGGGAAGTGATTTTTAGTTCCTAAGTGTTTGAAATTGCAAAACTGAATCGAGCTAAAGAAGAATTTGTTATTGAATTAATGAAAAAAAGGGTTTAGGAATTTGGGATTGCATTTCGAGTTTCTAGTTATGATTATGAACAATGGTTCATTTATTGTTCTCTGGCAAGGTAGGAGAAGAAGAAACAGACAGTAAAATCCTGCCTTACTGTAGCATAGACAATAAAGCGAAGAAGTCAATTGGAGAACTCAGACAAGAGTTTCTTCAGGCCATGCAAGTATGGATCTCAAATCGATTTCAATCTTTTCGTGTTTACTGTATATTTCTATGTGAGGTGCAGTTTTGATGATATCATTATGTTCCCATGTAATTGATGATCTAGGCTCGAGCTTTTTGGTCAGTTAGTTAAGTAGTCTCTGATATTTACTTAAGCTCGAGCTTCTGTTGTCTTAAACAATCATTTTAAAATGAGGGAAAAGCAATCATGTCGAATGAAGATTTCGATAATTTGAAGGAAGAATTGATGTGCGAAGGAAACAGTGTTGTCATGCTAAGTATAATCCTTCTCTCTCTCTGGTCTTCATTATGCACTCTAAAATAGTAATCTCTTTTTACATCTTCTCTAATTTCTTTAGTTGTTTTTTCAGGTTCTGATGAACAACGGTTTCTTGAGGCTTCAATGGCCTATGTTTCTGGAAAACCAATCTTAAATGATGAAGAATTCGATCAGTTAAAACTGCGTTTGAAGGTTAGTGATCCATCGAGAAGTCTGATTTGAGAAAATTATGGAATCGATTTCTCTGATTTTGTGCAATATTACGACTGTTAAAAAGGAGCAAGGCAGTGAAATTGTTGCTGAAGGGCCACGTTGCAGTCTCCGGAGTAGGAATGTTTACAATGATATGTCAGTTGATTATCTCAAGATGCTCTTATTGAATGTCCCTGCATCTGTTGTGGCACTTGGTCCGTAAGTAATAACTTTATGAAAAATTCTTTGTCATGTCTAAATATATACAAGAAAGTTAGCCAAAATGCGCTTTGTGTGCTTATATGTGTTGTGTTCTATACCTAATCCTCTTGTTTGGTTCAACTAGGTTCTTTTTCTTGGACGATCTAACTGGATTCAAGAGTATCTTTTGGAGGTGAATGCTGAATTTTCTTTATCCCTTCTGGTTTCTTAACAAACAATTTAACTACCTTTTTGAATACATTATAAGATATTGATTGATAATGCAGCTTCCAGAAGGTGGTATAATTCTGCTTTGTACGTTGTTTAAACCTTAGTGTCTTAGTCTATGCATACATAGATAACTTCATCCATGTCGCATGTCTACGATATCTTTCATTCATGTTTGCATCTTTCATATATGTATGCATATCTTTAATCCATATTTGCACCTTTCATTTATTTTCTATGATTGATAATGCAGCTTCCAGAAGGTGGTATAATTCTGCTTTGTACGTTGTTTAAACCTTAATGACTTAGTCTATGAATACATATATAACTTCATCCATGTCGCATGTCTACTATATTTTTCATTCATGTTTGCATCTTTCATATATGTATGCATATCTTTAATCCATGTTTGCACCTTTCATTTATTTTCTATGATGACTTAATTATTTGTTGTTTTTTTTAATATTACAGGTGATAAGAATTTATTCATGGGCAAAACGATGCATTATGGAGAAGATTGTCAATTTTCGTGAAGTCATTGTTGTTTTATTTCTGAGTCATAAAAATATTGTATTTACACAAGTCTTAACATGTATTGTTACCTCTCGGATTGAGCTTATTAATACAAAATATTGGTAATGCTTATTTTTTAACCGAATTAGAGTTTTAAACAACATTGCGTGTAAATAGAATGTTGAAATTTCATTTCTAGAATTGAATTGATTGTAAGTAAATAACTCCATTAGAATTAACTTTGTCCATTACTAAAGATTATAAATTGATTTTAAAATTTATATACTAAATCCGACTTTTTTGGAACTGTAAATGCAATACTAAAAGCTCTAAATAGGTTTTAAATTGATAGTTACTAAATCCAACTTTTTTGAAACTACAAATGGAATACTAAATACTCTAAATAGATTTTAAATTGTTAGTTGCTAAATCCGACTTTTTTGGAACCACAAATGCAATACTAAATGCTCTATATAGATTTTAAATTGGTGGTTACTAAATCCAATATTTTTGGAACCACAAGTGCAATACTAACTGTTTTAAATAGAGTTTAAATTTTAGTTACTGTTAGGTTCCGAGTCTAGGGTCAACGGGCGGTCGACTCAAGTCTCGTTCCTCACTGGAGATATCGCGGATTCGATGCTCTCGGGTTGTGCTGTCCTAGCTCGTGTCCTTCCGTCCTTAGCTTCTCTTCTCCTCTCGCCCTGCAAGAGGGGCAATACCAGGCACAGAGGGGGGGGGGGGGTGGTGCCTGATGAACCCTCTCCGATGCCTAAGTCAGTACGGTTTTAGAGAGATAAAGCTAGAGAGATGTCAGAGCAAAATTTTGCAACTTGCCAAGATGATCAAATGAATAGTGGAGGTGTGGTATTTATAGGCAACGGTGTCATTAAGGTGGCTTAATGACATCGTTAACCTTTAAACACAATTAATTAACCTTTAAGTACGTAATTAAGACCTTAGGATACGGAGAAGGTTGGCGGAAATAAACCGAGTATGGGAGTCCGAGAATTGTGCCGGGGCCCTTGGGGGAAGGAAAATCCGACCTCCAAGGAAAATCCGACCTCCAAGGGTGAGGCCACCCAACCCCTCCTAGGGGAGATCGGGTTGGTCCACCCGATCTCCCTAGGGGAGATCGGGTTGGCTGACCCGATCTCCCCTAGGGGAGGTCGGGTGTGGCCACCCAACCTCACCTAGGTGAGTCTAACTCGGCCGGACGAGCGCTTCGGCCTCGTCCGGACCGTTGGTGTTTTCGCGAAGTGTTCGGGTTGAAGTTTCGATTTACAATCATTAACGGGGTGATAAAAATAAAACGATTCGGAAGTCAACGGGTTCAAATTGGGCGTATATCCATCACATGCCCCCGAGTCAACCAATGGCCTGACCCTTGATTGACTCTATTTTAGGATGGTATGACACGCGCAATTTGAAACTGGGATTTTACCTTCTTGTCTGAATGCTTACTTACCCCTGGATGTGTGCCTCTGACTCTGCCCCCTGCCTTATAAGATAGAGGAATTGTAAACGTCAGAGCAGCACGGACACGTGTCTAAGCACGCGTCCGTCTGAGGTGGGAATAATAAATCTTTCCTTGCTACAGACGTATATTTCGAAAAATACACGCTCGCATAGGGATGCAATACGAATATAGCTAAGTGATTCATACTTCAATTTCATGCCGGGATTTTGCCTAAGTGGAGAAAAATTTAATCTTGGCCTAAAATTTTTTCTAAGTATGGGATGCTCAAGAATAAGCCTATGGGATGTTAACTTGAGTGGAGATATACTTAATCATAGTCTAAGGGGGGTAAAGGTGATGGTTTTTCTTTAACCCTTAGATCTCACTTAAAAATAAATGGAGGGTGGTGATTAGAACCCTTTAAAAAACCCTACCATCTTTCAAATATATAAGAGAGTTAAGAAAATACCTTAGTTAGCCACCATAGCCATCCTTTTCCCTCTTTTCTCACCCATGGAGAGCAAGAAAGAATTTGGAGCACACCAAGGTAAGGGGGCCGGCCAAATTTCCGGTGAGAGACCAGAAATTCCGACCAGCAGCTCAGTCGGGACGGTCGACGGGAGAAGGCCCAGCTGGGGACGACGGCGTGACCAGAGGCGGCGACCAGAGGCGGCGGCGGAGCAGACCTTGGACTACGGCGGAGCCGGGCGAGGTCGTGGAGGAGCAGCAGGACGACGGCAAGGCTCCTGTTGGCGAAGGCGACGTCTGGTCCGGCAAGGGCGGGCGACGGCGAAGTGGGACGACTCCGGCGCGACGAGGAACGATCTCCGGTGACGACAAGGTACCTCCGGCGAGGGACTGATTTCCGGCGGTCTCCAAACTCGAAATCCGGACCCGTTTATCACATCGGGTCGGGTTTTCCGAAGGTCCACTCTTTTCCTTTCCGTTGTCGTGCAAAATGTTGATTTTTGAATTGTCGATACTTGATTGCCGATACTTGATTGCCGATATTTGATTGAATGTGTGATTGCCGTGGATAGTCGTGGATTTGGGGAAAAAATTTGGCCGGTCGTCTGGAGATAGTTTCTTGTCCGATTAAACTATCCTCGTTTTGAATTTGATGTCGAGTCGCCATTTGTGTGTTGATTTCCGTTGGAGGGCGTAATGGTAATTTTAAAACCGACTTTAGGTCCGGACGAAGTTGTTTGATTTGGTCATCGTGGTGTCCTTGGCTCATGTTTGTTATCTTTGTTGGGTGTCTTCGGATCTTTGGTTGTTGTTGTTGGTCGAATGTCGGGGTACTCTCGGTTTTTCGGAAATTTTCTTGTTTTGACATTTGTCATGCCGTGGCAGGTACTGTATTCCTGGTGGTGTCCCCGCACACAGACTCTATAGAGGCGTTACATCCTCCGAAGGATGAGTGAGTTCCTTTTCTCTTCTTTTCGTCGCATTACTTCTTTTCCTATCATTAGCTTAGTGTTGCGATCTGAGCTGGGGTGTTAGTCGAAACTTGATTCGGACTTTGGGATTTCCTGCTACCTTTGACTTAGGTCTTGCTGCTCTGTCGGAGAACCACCTAACTAGGTCTGATTACAATGAGCACGTTACCTTAGGAGATATCTGTCCCTTAGATGAGCCTCTATATCCTTTCCTCCCTTCCTTGGGGAATACCCGCGAGAAGGTGACAGAGCCCCCTAGGGGGAAGGTCGTCGTTTACCCCTCCCAGATTCGATTTGGGTTGAGGCTGCCTTACTGCGATGATCTCGTAGAGTTGAGTAGGTTCTTTAGGATTTCTCCTGTGAACCTTGCTCCTAGTGCCCTCCGCGTCTGGGTGGGCTTCCGGGTGTTGTGCCACTGGTACTCCTGGAAGTATTCGCTGGTTCTGTTCCGATGCTTCTACCGGTTCCAATATCAGAGGAAAGTAGGCTTTGCGAGTTTTGTAACTCGCCATCCGTCCCTCAAGGATTCCCGATTTTCTGATTTCGGGTTGAGTGGGGTCGAGTGGGATACCTCTCTTCGCTTCGTGGCCCGGAGTGACAACTCGGCAAGTCACTGGGCCAAGCACTATTTCTTCATCACGGATCGATATGTCACTTGGTCGGTCTTGAATGAGGATCGGTCGGATGGTTGGCCTGCCTTCGGGGAGTTTTCACCTGTTGATTTAGAGACTATGAAGATCATTCATGAGAGCAACATAACCCGATCCTACTGCCCCGTGTCCTTAGTGACTGAGACGGATCTTTATGAGGCAGGGATCAGTTTGACTCCTGACTCCGGGGGTTCGGTATGTTACTTAGTCTTCTCATCTTTATTTACTTTCTGCTTTTCCTTTGTAGGTTGGTTTCACGGAAAAACCTATAACGTGCAGGGAGCACCGGTCGATCTGAGCAAGAGGAAGGCTCCTTCTAGCTCTACCCTGAAGAAGTCCCCCATGCTTGGGAAGAAGGCTGGGGCCTCTGGTATACTTCTTCCTGTTTGCTTCTTTATGGTATACTTGTGTTTTCCTTACCTTGTTTTTCTTACATTGCTAGGGCGCTCTCCCTTGGTGACCGAGAGAGTTGTCTTCGTAGGCAAGGACTCTGGACCTTCTAAGTCCAAGTCGCGGAGATCTGACTCTGAGGCCGGGGCCTCGGCTGTCAAGAGGAAGAAGGCTGCGGATCCTCCTTCGCCTGTTGTTCGTCCCCCGACCCTGTCTCGCGATAAAGAGATGGTGGTCGAAGAGGTGCCTTCCCGAGCTGATAAAGGGAAGCGACCTGTTGGTGATGGTTCCCCTGCCCCCCAGCCAAGGGCACGGTCATCAGGTTCGATCTCTACCTTACCACTGATGCTTCTATGTTTATATTTTCCTTTGACTTGCTTCGTTTGTATAGGTGGGCCTCCGGCTTTGAGTCGGAAGGACTTCGCACGTCTTACTGACGAGGATGTCGTTGGGTCTGAGTGGACTCCCTTCGCTGGTTTGAAGGAGTTCCACCTTGATAGCGGCTCCTCTTTGCGGACTCCTGAGGTTGGCATCCGTGTACTTCGCGGTGCCATCTCTCCTGGCGATCGTGCTGCTCAGCCTAAGTCTCCTGGGGAGACTCGGCGCTTCGTTCAGGGTGTACTCTCTCGTTATGCACCTGTGAGTTGTTCCTTGCTTTCTTCTTTATACTTTTATGTGGTTGGTTTTTCGGTTACTCATCCCTTGTTTAAATTATCAGGGTATGTCTGACATGGTGAACATGTCATCCCTCGTGATCGAGCTATCTGACGAGAAGAAGACCCTTGAGGACAGCCAGGTCTCCCTGAAGGCAGAGTTGCCACTGCTGCTGAGAAGGCGTGCTTATCTGATCTGAAGATGCAGGAGCTCAGGGACCAAGTGTCCGTACTTGAGACTACCGTAGGTAGCTTACGCCGGGAGGCTGAGGTTGCATCTTCACTCCATTCTGAGGAGTTGCGGAAGTTGGAGGCTAGGTGCCGGGCGGAGGAGAGGACTGTCGCAGTGTCTGAATACAAGGCTTCTTCTGCCTTCACTGCTGACTATAGCGTGCGGCTCACTCAGGAGATGAACCAGTTTGGTGAGTATCTGGTTGATCATATTTTCCGCATTGATCCTCAGTTTTCAGTTGGCGATCTTGGTGATTTTGGGCCATACGCTACTGGCTACATGGCTGTCCTTAGGGGTCAGGCTGCTGTTGCAGACGAGCCTGCCCCTACACAGGTGGATGCTACGCCTGTGGATATCGATACTTCAGACTCCTCCTCTTCCTCCATCTCTGCCGGTGGTTCAGCCTCAGGGGGTCAGGGTGACTCTCCCGAAGGCTCTGATTGATGTATCTACATCTTGCTATCTTTGTATATATAACCATACTCTTTCTCCCCTTTGATGGGTTGAGTATCTTTTAGGACTGCTGTGAGATTTTGTGTTACTTTCTCTTCTCGTATTTTGTCGTTGGCCGTGTGGTTCACTTGTCTTTATATTGGTACTTCGTATGCTTTTGTATGTACTCCTTTGATTATGGACTCTTCCCATGGTGTGTTTCCTTTACATATCCTTCTTTCGTGTTTTTCTTCATGTCATACCTACTATTTCATCAAGAAAAAACATTATGTGTTCTTCATATCACTTTACTTTGAAATTACTTTCTCATGGGGTCCTTCTTGGTATGGTGCAATGCTCTCTTCTGATACCCCTTGAATGGTATGTATGGTATTGTTAGACCAAAGATACGCTCTTGGTGGGCGTCGAGTCTGTTCGTGAGACAGGCTCTCGGAGGGCACTTAACGTTTCGCAGGATAGGCTCCCGGAGGGCACAGGTTAGACCAAAGATACGCTCCTGGTTGGCGTCGAAATCTGTTCACGAGACTGGCTCTCGGAGGGCACTTAACGTTTCACAGGATAGGCTCCCGGAGGGCACAGGTTAGACCAAAGATACGCTCCTGGTTGGCGTCGAAATCTGTTCACGAGACTGGCTCTCGGAGGGCACTTAACGTTTCACAGGATAGGCTCCCGGAGGGCACAGGTTAGACCAAAGATACGCTCCTGGTTGGCGTCGAAACTGGTAGTTTGAAATCTACCTCAAGATACGCTCTTGGGGGCGTCGAATCTGGTAGGTTGCAAATCTACCTCAAGATACGCTCCTGGGGGCGTCGAAATTCGTAGTTTTTGGAAACCACTCTCAAGATACGCTCTTGGTGCGTCGAAGGTCGTAGTATAGAAACTACTCTCAAGATACGCTCTTGGGGGCGTCGAAGGTCGTAGTATGAACACTACTCTCAAGATACGTTCCTGGGGGCGTCGAAATTCGTAGTTTTTGGAAACCACTCTCAAGATACGCTCTTGGTGCGTCGAAGGTCGCAGTATTGAAACTACTCTCAAGATACGCTCCTGGGGGCGTCGAAGGTCGTAGTATGAACACTATTCTCAAGATACGCTCTTGGGGGCGTCGAGTGTCGTAGTATAAAAACTACTCTCAAGATACGCTCTTGGGGGCGTCGAAATCTGTTCGTGGGATAGGCTCCCGGAGGGCACAGGGTTGGTAGTTTTTAGAACTACTCTCAAGATACGCTCTTGGGGGCGTCGAATCTGTTGTTGACTTGGAGTCATATCTGTGTAAGGATAACTTCATGATTATATCACCACATTCATTGGAAAATACCTTTGAAAGAAATCCTACTCCCTTAAGAGCATTCATGTTTTTTGTACAGATGGGGTGCCTTGGGTGGGTCAAGACACCCTTTGGAGGAAATCAAAGATAGTTGTAGAGTTGGAGTAACTTCGTGAGTTCTCCTTCTCAAAAGTTGTTTTTGAAAAACTTAGAAAGCTTGAACATGCGAAGTGCTAAATATGAAACTAAGGATATGGGGTGGTCAATTTGTCTGTTGCCACGTACTCCTTTAGGCCTCCATTGTGAATCATTTCCTCCACTTCTATCTTCAACACCATGCAGTTATTGGTTTGATGCCCCCATGTCCCATGGTACTCACACCATCCCTGTGCATCTCTTCCTAGGAAGGCCTTGCCCTCCTCTCTACATGTGGGTAGCTCCTCCTTGAGGTACTTCTGAAAAATTTCTTCTATGCTCACTGTAAGGGGTGTGAATGTGAAGTTTACACCTCCTTCCAGTGTATCATTCTCTCTTTCTTTCTCCGGGACTTCATCCAGATGCTCCATCTCCTTTTCAAACGCCTTGTCCAGCTTTTCCTTGAGCTTTCTCATCGTGCTCGTCATGATCATCTCATAAAGCCCTCCATAAGCCTCAAATGAGTTTGGATGCATGTTTCGAATGAATGCTTTGACGGCTTCTCCTCTTGTGATGTCCATATTGGCACCATAACTGGAGAATCTCTGGAAGTAGCTTGATATTGGCTCCCGCGGCATTTGCTTGATATCATCGATGTGACAGAAGCCTCTTATGATGGAGTCCCTTGTTCTTTTCCCTTCTATGGTTTCTGGCTGCCAAGGTATGGCTGTCACCTTCACAGCCTTGCTCATGTGTCTCTTCTTAGGCATTGTTTGAAAAAACTGTCTGCTCAGGCGGAGTGCAACTCCGTTCTTCATTTTTCTTTGCCTTTGTTTCCTCATCACCTTCTTGTTGTCTTGGTCGGTTCCTACCATGACCATTGCCACTGTGTCTGTCCTGAGTGATCCCCGTCTCATGGAGTTGACGTAGCACTGCCTTGCAGTGCGTTGGTCACCCAGGACTTCTCCCACTCCATTCTCAGTGATGTACTTCAGTTTCTGGTGTACGGTGGATGGCACGATTTCATATGGGTTTATGGTTGTTCTTCCTAGGATCCCGTTGTAGGCTCCCAAGCTTTCAACCACTAAGAAGTTAATGTTCACCTTCAGCTGTGTCCATCCTTGGCCCATGGTCACTGGCAGTGTTATCATTCCCAGGGGGTAACTTGTTGCTCCTGAGAAGCCAACCAGAGGGAAGTTGACTGGTTTGATGTCTGCCTTTGTTTTCCCTATCTCCTCTAGGACCCTTAGGCTTAGGAGGTCTGCTGAGCTGCCCCCATCTACCAGTATTCTTTTTACATCGAAATTATCAATGTCTATCGTGATGACTAACGCATCGTCATGTGGGAAGACAATGTGGCTCTTGTCCTTCTCCGAGAATTCAATCTTCATCTCCTCTTCTTCTCGTGGCCTTTTCCTCCACCTTGGCACTGAACTCAGTTTTGATGCGTAAACCTCCCTTGCATTAGCAGTTGGGCCACCTGATGCCACTCCTCCGTGTATCATGTTTATGGTTCCTCTCTTGTTGGGTGGAGGATTGTAGTCTACCTTGCTCTTGCCTTTGTCCCTGTATGATGGCCCTAACTGTATGCTGTTGCCCCCATGATCCACGAACTGCTTTAGTTCTCCCCTTTGGATGACATTGTTGATGCTTAGCTTTAGGCTGAAGCATTCGTTCGTGTCATGCCCGTATGCTTCATGGTTATCACACCATCTATCCTTGTGTGTCCCCACCATTGGGGCTCTCCACCTTGCAGGGGGTGACCAGAGTTTCTGATTCCGCATCTCTCTGAGGACAGTAGCTGGAGTGGCGTTCAATGGGATGAATTTGATGACGTTGATTTCCCTAGCTTTCAGTGGTTCGCCCATTTGATTTCTTTGCTGGGGCGGACGCCATTCCTGCTGCCTTGTGTGTTGAGGTGCCTGAGGTGGCTTTCCTTTGTTCGGCTTTGCATTGTCTTCCTTAGCTGCTTGAATTTTGGCTTTCTTACTTGCTCTGTGCCTCTCCAGGTCTATATGAGTTTTTACTCTCCCTGCTAGCTCCTCTAAGGTGCTTGCTGGTTTCTTGGCCATCTTTTCTGCCAGCGTGGACCCGAAGCGGCCTAGGTTTCTAATGAAGGCTCGTATTATCTCACCCTCAGTGATGTCGCCCTGGATGTCTGCTATGTTTTGGTTAGTGTAGTAACTGGCCAAGGATTCATCATTGTCTTGCTTCACGTCATCGATGGAGCCTGTTCCTTTGAGGAGCTTCCTTTCTCCTAGATATCTCTGAAGGAACTTTGCCTTTAGCTGCTCCCATGAGTGGATGCTCTCAGAGGGTAGGCTGAAGAACCAGTGTGAGGCCACCCCTGATAGGGTGTTTGGAAATAGGAGTGCCTTGTATCTTTCATCAGTAGTTCTCCCAAATAGGGAGGCTTCATGCTGTTGAATATGCTCCAAAGGGTCTCCCTTGCCATTGTATTTTGCAATCTGGACTGTATGCAGGGAGTCTGGTACCTTGCTCATCTCCAATTCCCTTGTGAAAGGGTGGTTCGTTTTGTCACTTAGACAATGCAAGCCGTGTTTCTTTGACTCGTTCATTTTCCTTGTTATCATTGCCTCTATTTCTTCTGGAGTGATCAATATCGGTGTCGGAGTGTAATTTCTTTGATGGCCTCCGTAGGTATAGATTGGGCTTGCCGGGATCCCTTGTCCGTATTGATACGGACTGTAGGTGTATCCTTGGTGTCCCTGCTGGGGTGCTTCATAGAATTCTTGCCTCCTTGGAGGTCTTGCTTGTCTGTCCTCCCCCAGTGGGGTGTAAGCCCTGGCGTTCTGCTGTTGCCTAGGAGGCACGAATTGTTGCCTTCCCTCTGGGGGTGGCTCCTGGTAATTTCTTCTTTGCTCCTCTCGCTGCCCTGCTCGAGGGTGCGAGTGGTGCTCTTCCGTTGGGATCTGTTCCTCTTCATGAGCTTCTGTATTTGTCCCCTGCGTGTATGCCGGCCTTGTGTATGTTGTGTGGGCGCGGTTGTCATTCCTTTGGCCCGGCATCCCGTACTGGTATCCTTGGGGTTGGGCCTCGTAGTAATATCCCCCAGGAGGTGCTGTGTGCTGTGATGGCACTCCCTGTTGCTCCCTCTCTCTTTGTGGCCTCCTTGCCAAAGGGGTTGAGGCTGTGGAGGACTCAGCCCCAGCTGGGCGTGAGGGTCCTCCCTCCTGGTTGTTGTGTTGGGGAGGCTGTGGGGTTCCTTGAGGTTCTGGTTGCACTGGCAGTTTCCCTGGGTTAGGCTGCCTTCCTAGGGGTATAGGCTCTCTCCTTCGCCTATTGCCCCCAGGTGGGCGGTGGTGCCTAGACACCCTGCTGTTCGTCATTGCTCTTGTTATTGCCAGGCTTTCTGTCCGAAGCCCACAGACGGCGCCAAGTGTTAGGTTCCGAGTCTAGGGTCAACGGGCGGTCGACTCAAGTCTCGTTCCTCACTGGAGATATCGCGGATTCGATGCTCTCGGGTTGTGTTGTCCTAGCTCGTGTCCTTCCGTCCTTAGCTTCTCTTCTCCTCTCGCCCTGCAAGAGGGGCAATACCAGGCACAGAGGGGGGGGGGTGGTGCCTGATGAACCCTCTCCGATGCCTAAGTCAGTACGGTTTTAGAGAGATAAAGCTAGAGAGATGTCAGAGCAAAATTATGCAACTTGCCAAGATGATCAAATGAATAGTGGAGGTGTGGTATTTATAGGCAACGGTGTCATTAAGGTGGCTTAATGACATCGTTAACCTTTAAACACAATTAATTAGCCTTTAAGTACGTAATTAAGACCTTAGGATACGGAGAAGGTTGGCGGAAATAAACCGAGTATGGGAGTCCGAGAATGGTGCCGGGGCCCTTGGGGGGAAGGAAAATCCGACCCCCAAGGGTAGGGGTTGGGTGAGGCCACCCAACCCCTCCTAGGGGAGATAGGGTTGGCCAACCCTATCTCCCCTAGGGTAGATCGGGTTGGCCGACCCGATCTCCCCCCCTAGGGGAGATCGGGTTGGCTGACCCGATCTCCCCTAGGGGAGGTCGGGTGTGGCCACCCAACCTCACCTAGGTGAGTCTAACTCGGCCGGACGAGCGCTTCGGCCTCGTCCGGACCGTTGGTGTTTTCGCGAAGTGTTCGGGTTGAAGTTTCGATTTACAATCATTAACGGGGTGATAAAAATAAAACGATTCGGAAGTCAACGAGTTCAAATTGGGCGTATATCCATCAGTTACTAAATGTTACTAATTT
Organism: Clarkia xantiana subsp. parviflora; assembly: GCA_036873135.1. Classification (NCBI taxonomy): domain Eukaryota; kingdom Viridiplantae; phylum Streptophyta; class Magnoliopsida; order Myrtales; family Onagraceae; genus Clarkia; species Clarkia xantiana. Next base: position 45,522,090 of record JAPTYO010000004.1, read on the forward strand.
GAAATCATGAATCCAATACTAAAGATGCACATTTGAAATGAGATATGTGTTACTAAAGGGTTAGATATAGTATTAAATTGGGTAGGATTGAAGTGACATTTCATTCGGATTGCATACATATTTTCCGTGTAATTTGTCACCCCACTCGGATTACACACAACAAATTCTTCATACCATTTACCATGTCTAGAATTCAAACCGGTTTTTTTTGTATGAAATCAGTATGTACACTTCATTGCACACAACTTACACACCACTTTAGCTGTGTGGACTTTAGGATTATCTTGTAGTGTATATATCTAAATTGATCGGGGCTGCCAATCTAAGTGGCTAGGTTTCTATTTAGAGAATAATAATTAGATGATAGGTTTAAATCTTTTATTTCCCATTTAGTCTAAATAATTGGTTGAGATATATATCATCTCAATCAACATATTATGTTCCTAAATTGTAATGTCTAACACCCTATTTAAAGGATCTGATTATGAATAAGAAAACAAGTATGAGTTTATTAGTTCTTGAGATTGGTTCTCTCTCTAATGAGGTTCCAGGGTTTTGTTCTCCCCTTAACGAGTTTGAACATCTATTCGCTCATCTCAATGGATATAGTGAGCAGCACATGGGAAGTCGTCTGTCTATGATTTTGGTAAAGCAAAGGTGATTGGATTCAGTAACTTGTCGTCCAAGAAACCTTATAAATATGCACAAATCAGGTAGAGTGTCTGTCATCCTTGATGAATTCCAATATTATTTGTCTTCTCAATTGAATTGATGTTAAGTAAGCAATGCCAATTATTCTTCACATGATCACGAACGGTTCCAGTAGATTAGGAGGAACTCTAGCGGCTTCAGGTAACTCAACTACCATGGAGTGTTTTTTACTATCAAGGATCAAATTCAGTCTTATATATATATATATTTCTAGAAGACATTATTAATTACGAGTTAAAGATGACGAACTGCAGAATTTAGAGAATTTACTGATGGCTACAACACCATGTGTTGATATTACTTATAAACTTTGGAGGCGGATGAGTTTGGAACGAATGAATGAATATTCAGATTTAGATAGAACATTATGTTGTTGCACAAATCCAAATTCTGTATTTATTAATTGTGAAGTATAAATTTTTACTTACCTAAACAACACTTCATATATAAATTTATATTTACCATTTCTCATCATTGCATTATCAAGTGTAGATAAATTTACTTGGTTTCATATTCATCTCTTAACAAATCTCCTTCGCCAAGATTGATATCTACAATTTGGTTCATCGCTTACTAATTAATTAAGAATTTCCTAGCTAGGATAATAATGCCGGGTCTAATTTCTTGAACAATGTATTTATCCTTGATATATAAGAGGAGAAACTACAAGTATATTTTCTTAGAGCAGCAATCTTTTAGAAACTGAACAATTTATCATTGGAATATTTTTATGGGTTCAATATTTTATTATCCTATTCTTTTCGTTAGCCACTGAGATGATATTTGGAGTATTTGTCAGTGGATTGATTTACCTATGTTTGAAATTTAACCAAGGTTAACGCGAGATATTTGAAATTTTAAATGTTAATATGGAAGGTCTGAAGTTTCAACTTTGTTGATATAAGAGGTCTCTGTTAATTTTTTCCGTTAAAACTGACGGAAATTGGTCACGTGCTTGGCATGTGACCGCAAATAAAATTAAATTCCAAAAATACCCTTCTATCAAAGTGTGCACCTCACATGCTTGAAATGAAAAGATGAAAATGCCCCCCTCACATGCTTGAAATGAAAAGACAAAAATGCCCCAAAAGTGGCCGGCCAGCACCCGCGGCCGCCGACGACGAACACCAGTCGGGCCGGCCACCACCAAATCGTGGCCGGCCACAACCAACTCGTGGCCGGCCAGCCCCGATAGGGGGCTGCTGGCCCCGATTCGGGCCACAGATGGCTCCGACCGAGCCCCCTGGCCCCGATTCGGGCCACAGATGGCTCCGACCGAGCCCCCTGGCTCAAACAAAGCCAGGGGGCCCCGATCTGGAGCCCCCTGGCCCTGTTTGAGCCATAGAGGGCTCGGTCGGAGCCCTCTGTGGCCCGAATCGAGGCCAGCTGCCACCACAATCGGGGTCGGCCACCGCCAATTGGGGTGGTGGTCGGCCCCAATCGGTAGCTGCCAGCCCCGATTGTGGCTGGCTGGCCTCAATCGATGGCTGCCAGCCCCGATTATGGCTGGCCGGCCATGATTTGGGGTTGGCTTGCCGGATTTGTGGTCGCCGTTGGCCTTGGGTGGTGATCGGTGTCCTCGAATGGTGGCCGGTGGACTTGTGCGGTGACGGAGAAAACATTAGGGACTCAATTGTAAAAATCAAAACTTAAGAATATAAATTTGAGGACTAAATTGAAAAAAATAAAAAATAGGGACTCAATTCTTAATTTGACTTTAGGTGTAATTTTGTCATTTCACATTTCCTCAAATAAGTTATTAAATAAAACAAAATATCATTTCAGGCCATTCTATTAAATTTAACCCTAAAAATGAACGGAAAACCAAATATCAACAAAGTTGGAAATTCAGACCTTCCATATTAATTAACTTTTGAAAATCCAGACATCTCCTGCTAACATGAGTCAAATTTCAGATCTTTCATAGGTTTATATTATCTTAATTAATACAGTGAGACAGTTATGTTGATTTCATCACGGAATATGGTGAGGAGGTGTTTGGTAAATGGGATATTTGGTGTAGTTTGCTTTTCTTATGAAACCCACTTGGGAAAAAAGTAAGTTATAATTAAGAAAGTTGATGATATCTTTGAGCATGTCTCTAGCGTCTGTAGTTGCATTAGCTAACTCAATTTCCCTAGAATGTTTTTTACTATGAAGGTTCAAAACCAGTATCAGGTCCATAGATTACCGATTGAGACATTACGTGTTAAAGATGACAAAGTGAAAATTTTTATGTGAGGAACAAAGGTAAAAGATGTATTGTAACATGTACAACTATTAGGTTTGACTTGCCATCTTTAAAAAAGATGATCTCAAAATTGTAATTTTAATTGGCCTTACATATATTGATGGTCACACCACCATGTTTTGATATGCATTTAGCTATGCGGTATTACATATACTTGAAGAATGAGCTAATAATGGGCAACAAGCTTTGGCAAAGGGGCAAAAATAGATGAAAGTACTACTGCATTCGTTTGATACTTGATCTTTTTATCTACTAAATGACATATTTGAAACTCAAATCTGAGGCATCAGTTGTTAAAACACTATTGAATATATTTGACTCCCTCCCTATAGATACAAAGCTAATCACCCGTCTGGAATAGGTAAATCGTCGGAGATAAGAACGAATGAATCTAGTTTTGAGAGCATGCCTTACTTTAATAGAGGGCGTAGAATTTCTAAGTAAAGGCAAATACAATTAGATTCATCACCTCCTGCTTATCAGCAAGGAAGGCCTGCTAGTTAGCCTACCGATCAGAAAGTCCTCAAGAATGAGAAAGTCAACTAAAAGATTATTTCATAACCTACTCTTGTTTCCAAATCGAGGGGAGATAGGATGCGTACTAACATCTATTCAATAGAAATCTCAATCAAAGACTTTTTATGAAAGAGAAGATCAACTTTTCGGAATTCCAAGTGGTTTAGATAGTTTCTTTAAAAGCCTTAGTTGAATGATCAAAGTCACCCTCAAGTTAAGTCAAAAGAGACGCTGCTTTATGTAGTTGAAGATCATATAATGCTGCATCCTGGATGAACTGGGTCGTGGGGACGCGTCTGTTCGTATGGTTGAGCAGGTTTTCGGGCTGTAACCCTTCGTCTGAAAGAGGTTTGTGCCACTAACGAGTGTTCGGTTGAGTCTCGGAAAGTTCTGTGTCCCAAAAGGCGGCGGTTTCTCAGGAGGCGTCTGAGTCTCAAAAGGCGGTAGTCTTTACATTCCCTTGCCTTTCTCTTCTTCTTTTTCTCGAAATACATCTTTGATTCCATAATGTTTTAGCAAAGCATAATGCTAATGTTTAGCCAATGCTTATGTAAGCAAATCTGCAAGTTGATCCTTTGATTGAACTTACATCGCAACAACTGAGCCTTCTTGAATATGAAATCTCGTGAAATGGCAATCTAATTCAATGTGTTTGGTCCTCTCATGAAACATCATATTCTTGGAAATCTTTATAGCTGCTTCGCTGTCTGTGTAAATGGGAATTGGATTATTGATTACCAATCCCAAATCTTGCAGAAGTCTTTTGACCCATATTGCTTCAGCAATAGCTACTCGTAGACATTTGTACTCTGCCTCTGCACTCGACAATGAAACCATGTCTTGTTTCTTAGTTTTCCAAGCAACCATAGCAGCTCCTAATCTCACACAGTAGGTGCTCAATGATCTTCTGCTATATGGACAAGAAGCCCAATCTGAGTCGCAAAAAAGAGTGACTTGCAGGGTGTTGTTTGCAGGATATAGTAATCCTGACCAGGGCTTCCTTTCACATATCTCAGAACCCTTAAAGATGCGTCATATTGTGATTTCTTAGGTTTGTCAACGAATTGACTTAATCTTTGAACAAAAAGCATCAAATATGGACGTGTCATAGTCAATAAGAGCTTTCCTACAAGTCTTCTGTAAACTTGCATCATCCAGAAGAGGATCAACTGAAACATTAGAAAAGGCAACATCATAGTCATATGTTGTCAATTTCTGATTGAATTCCATGGGTGTGTCAGCTGGTTTAGCTGCTCCAAGGCTAGCCTCAGTGATAAGCTCAATAACATATTTTCTTTGGTTAATCACCAAACTAGCTTCTGATCTAGTAACCTCTAGCCCCAAAAAAATTTCAGATTGCCTAGATCTTTTAATTTGAAGTGTTGATGAAGAATATCTTTGAGCTCACTAATCATAATATCACTTGATCCAGTAATTAGGAGATCATCCACGTAAATCAGTAAAAATACTGAATTTGCCCCTTTGATTTTGCTGAACAATGAATGATCTGCTTGACTATGTGCATATCCATTTCTGATTAGTGTTTGAGTGAGTTTGATGTTCCACTGGCGTGAAGCTTGTTTGAGACCATATAGAGATTTTACCAATTTGCAAACCTTGATGGTCCCATTTGTAGATGTTTGCTGGAAGCCTTTTGGAATATCCATGTAAACTTCCTCGTCTAAATCACCTTGGAGGAATGCATTGTTGATGTCCATATGGAACAAAGGCCAGGATCTGGAAGCAGCAATGGTGAGTAGCACTCTCACAGTTGTCATCTTGGCAATAGGTGAATAGGTCTCATTGAAGTCGGTACCCTCAATCTGTGTGAATCCCTTAGCCACTAGTCGTGCCTTGTAACGTTCAATACTCCCATCAGAGTGATATTTGATTATAAAAACCCATTTGCGACCAATAGTTGATTTATGTGGAGGTAAATAAACTAAGCACCAAGTGTTATTGTCTTTTAATGCCTTCTTCTTCTTTCATCGCACAAATCCATTTCGGATCTTTAATAGCTTCCTTATAAGTTCTTGGCTCTTTGATCTTCATAGTTGCAGACAAAAAACATTGGTAAGCAGGTGAACAGTTGGCATAAGTGACATAATTCTCCAAACCATAGATTGCATTTGATCTTGGAGAAGGCGAAGGCCCATTGATGATGTAGTCTTTTAATTTGACAGGAGGATTAGAGGATGGTGTGCTTCTTCTTAATTGTTGCACAATCTGTTGTGCAGCTTGATGAGCGTGCTGAACACCATGCTGATTCTGCTCAGCAACGTGCTGGGAAACATGTTGAGTTTGCTGAGTATCGTGCTCAGTACCATGCTGAGCTACGTGCTGAAGAAAATGCTAAATAATCTGTTGAGCACGTTGAGCATGTTGAGTGGTAGAATTAACAAGTAGAGGGTCAGTCTGAACTGCTTCGTGAGAGAATAAACTTTCTGAGGTGTGTATATCCATTTTGATGTGCAGAGAAGGCAATAAAGCAGCTAATTCATCTTTCTTCATAGAAAAAGGAAAAATATCCTCATGGAAAGCCACATCTCTGCTTATATGGAATACATAATCAGTTAAGTTCATCACCAAGTAACCCTTTTGAGTTAAAGAATATCCCATAAACACTGCAGCACTTGCCCTTGGTGAAAACTTGTCAGAATTTTAAAGATTAGTTGCAAAACACAAACATCCAATAACTCTGAGATGACTGATTGATGGAAGCTTCCCATATAGAACTTCATGAGGAGTCTTGTTGCCTAAGACTGATGAAGGAAACAAATTGAGTAAGTAACAAGCAGATAAAATGCAGTAGCCCCAAAATCTTATTGGAATGGCAGCCTGGATCCTTATTGCTCTAGAAATATTCAACAGTTGTTGATGCTTACGCTCAACTCTTCCATTTTGCTGAGGAGTGAATACACAACTCGTTTGATGAATGATTCCAAGCTGCTCAAAGACAGGTCTACAAGTAGAGTTTATAAATTCACTCTCATTGTCACTCCTTATAATCTTGACTGAAGAAGTAAACTCAGTTTTGACCATTGACATGAAATTTCTAATGTACATAACTGTATCACTCTTAGCTCGAAGAAGAAATATCCATGTGGATCTTGAACAATCATCTACTACAATCAAGAAGTACTGATAACCTTTTATTATTGTAGAAATCTTATAGGGACCCCACAAGTCAAGATGAACATTATCAAAAGGCTTTGCAGCATGAGAACTGCTTATAGCAAAAGGAACCCTTGTTTGTTTAGCCAAGGGACAGGTAGTACAACTCTTAATACATTCAGAATCACCAATTGAACTAAAATGTAAACTTCTGAAATGAACTATCTGACTTGCTGAAATGTGGCCAAGTCTTCGATGCCATAAAATGAGCTCATCCTTCTTCTTTATTGTTGGTGCAACAAAAAACCTGACATCTGCATGTTTCTCTGACTTTGAAACAATCTGAGAATGTAGAATGTATAAACCACATTCCTTAGTTCCAATCTTCACAATCCTTCCATCTGAGAGGCCCTGAATTGATGAACAATCAGAGGTGAATATCACTCGAACATTCAATTGATTTGAGAGTTTAGAGATGAAAATAAAGTTGAACTTGAAATTAGGACTAATAGAACATCAGAAAGACAATAGTCATGAGCAATATAGCAAGATCCCACATGAGTTACTTTGCATTTGTCTCCATTAGGCAAGTGTACAAATTGGGCTGGTGTTTGATTAACTCTCAAATTTACAAGCCAAGATCTCTGATTAGTGATGTGGTTGGTTGCTCCTGAATCAATAATCCACTTCATCGAAGAAGAAGAATTTAGCATACCTGCCATATTCGATTAAACATCCTGTGAATCGTCATTGAATTGCAAATGATCAAAACTGAGGTTGGAATCAGCTGCTACATGAAGCACTCTTGAATTATTTGCAGCGTGAAAAATTCTCTTATCAGCAGCAGCATCATGAAAAACCTTCTTATCAGCAGTAGCATGTGCTATTCTCTTATCTCCAACTGCAATATGTTCAACAACTGACTAAGTATCTTCTTCAAAAACTCCATTTGCAGCGCCCATTTCCTCTTCATGTGCTCAGGAACGCCATTTTTGGTCCAGCATGTGTCAACCTTATGTCCCCCTTTTCCACAATAACTACATAGCCAGTTGGTCTTGTCAATCCTTCCATTGAATTGAGCAGTATCTGTACCAGAAGCAGGTGTATTGATTCCACGAAAAAATCCATTAGGCTTTCTATAACCTCCACCAGCTCTTGATGAATAAAGTGCAGTGCTATTCTCAATAGATCCATCTGTAAATGAACCAGAAACTTGCCTTTGATTTTCTTCTTGTAATAAAATCGAAAAAGCAGCGCTCAAGCTTGGCAATGACTGCCTCATTAACAAATTACTACGAATAGCAGCATATGTTTCATTTAATCCCAATAAAAAGGCCATCAACCTCTGTTTTTCCTTATGCTCATTCACAATAGTACTATCAGCAGCACATTGCATTGACATATCATCAATTGCAGAAAGAGCATCACATAGCTGCTTCAACTTAGCATAATATTCAGTGACAGACATAGTACATTGAGACGTATGATAAATCTCCCTGGTTAGCTGGAAAATTGCGTGCCATCAACTTTGTCGAACATTTCCTTCAAGTCATTCCAAATGGATTGGGCAGTCGGATTGTAAACAAGTCCAGAAACCAAATCTTTTGCCACTGAATAACGCAACCAGGCTTTGACAATAGCGTTGGCGCAATCCCATTTTACTCTCTGAACCACTTGAATTGAATCTTGAGTACAGGAGCCATCAATGAAACAAATCTAATTCTTGACTAGTAATCCTTCTCTTATCGCAGTGCTCCAGATATGATAGTTGGAGGAACCTTGCAATTGGAAAGGAATCAACTGATGTCCAATAGTATCAATTGGATGTAAGTAAAAAGGATCATCAATCTGCTCTGCCATTATCGAAGACGATAGCGAAGCTCCAAAGATCAATCAAGAGGACGATAACGAAGCTCGGAATTCAACTCAGAAATCAAGAATCTGCGAACTAATCCAAATCAAAGCTCCAGGAAACGATCCAAATCCGTATTGAAGCTCAGAAATGAATACGAGAAAATGATCTGAATCAAGAAACGAAGCGAATTCGAATTGCGATCAAATCGAGAAAGTGGTGTAAACACCTAATTTTGGTCCACGCGTAGCACGTCCAAAAATGTCATATGTGACGCGTTAAAAAAAGGAAGTATTTAAAATATGGAAGGTCTCGAAGTTTCTAAAGATAGGACTTGCTTAAATTAGGATAGTTATTTGTATTTATTGAAGAGAATATTTGTTGAATATTTAGAGTATATTTTCTGAATATTTAGCATTTATTGTTATAATAAATCAACAATATTTATTTCCTAGTTAGAGTAGTCACTAGGTATTATAAATAGAGTTGTAATTTACATTGTAGGAGGAGAAAAAAAAAATAATAATAATAATAAAGACGGCAGAAATTCTACACCCAAACTTGAAGCAGTTTACTTTTCTTTGCTCATTCAATTTGCTTTAATTTAACTTGTTTTGTATAGTTAGATTTGCATTCACCGTGTAATTGTTGTGTGTATATTATATTAATTTTAATGTAAAAGATTAGGATCATCATCATCGTCTTCTTCCTCCGAAAGCAACAGCACTTCATCGTCGACTACATCTGCTTCCATCTAAGCCTCTGAAGTTGATTAGTGACCAGGCGGACCTCCTCCCGACTTAGCTCGTCGTCTCGCATAGTCAGCTCCGGCCGTCCTACGATTCACTCCATCATCGACTCTGTCCGCTCCATCATCACTCCTCCCACTGTAACTGCCACCATCCCCGACCGACCACGATCGGAGCCGCCATAACCGTTCAACCGGACCTCCACCCGTTGTTGTCGCTTCGGACCCGGTTTCCCCAGCTCTGCCCTCGCGTCGCTGACCCGACCAGTGACCACCCCATCTCCACCACTGACTCTCACCATCCCCTCCGACCAGGTCCAGTAATCATCGACCTCCAAACCACTGAATCTCCAATCGTCTTTCACCCGACACCGAACCTTCCCCATGACCATCCTTGCTGCCGTTGAGCTAAGTAGCTGCCGTCTCACCAGTCGCTCCTCGTTTCGTTCTCGTCGAGCTCCATCCACCCTTCACTGCCCCCGATCTTTCCAAATCCTAGTCGTCGTTGCCATTGCCAATTGCACTACCCTCTGCATCTGACTATTGCAGGTCAGTATTTCAACTCTGTTCTTCGTTATTATACACTAGTTGACAATATGTAATAATTACATCAATTTTCTTTGTTTGTGTGTTTGTGTGGTGGTCAGCTTTAACTAATTTGATTATATATAGATATAGTTTGTTTGTGTGCTTTGTTCGTATGTTTGCTTATTCTAGGATCCGATTTTGATGTAGATATAGTTTGTTTATTATCCAACTTATTAATTAGGCTTCCTTAATAAAAAAGGTTTATTTTCACATAATGAATTATTTTCATGCATATCTATTAAAATAGTGACAATTTAATATATTTATTAAGATAGTGGCAATTTGTGAAAAGAGTACCCAAAGGGCGAGTTTAATTCCATGTATTTTAAATTCGTAATGTTAGGTTCCAAGTCTAGGGTCAACGGGCGGTCGACCTAAGTCTCGTTCCTCACTGGAGATGTTGTGGATTCGGTGCTCTCGGGTTGTGTCGTCCTAGCCTGTGTCTTTCCGTCCCTCGCTTCACTTCTCTTCTCGCCCTGCAAGAGGGGCAATACCAGGCACAGAGGGGGGGGGGGGGGGGGTTGGTGCCTGATGAACCCTCTCCGATGCCTAAGTTAGTACGGTGTTTTTAGAGAGATAAAGCTAGAGAGATGTCAGAGCTAAATTATTCAACTTGCCAAGATGATCCAAGATGTTCAAAAGATGTTCAAATGAATGGTGGAGGAGTTGTATTTATAGGCAACGGTGTCATTAAGGTGGCTTAATGACATCGTTAACATTTAAACACAATTAATTATCCTTTAAACACGTAATTAAGACCTTAGGGTACGGAGAGGGTTGGCGGAAATAAACCGAGTATGGGAGTCTAAAAACGGTGTCGGGGCCTTTGGGGGGAAGGAAAATCCGACCCCCAAGTGTAGGGGTTGGGTGAGGCCACCCAACCCCTCCTAGGGGAGATAGGGGAGGTCGGGTGTGGCCACCCGACCTCACCTAGGTGAGTCTAACTTGGTCCGGACGAGTATTTTGGCCTCGTCCGGACCGTTGGTGTTTCCGCGGGGTGTTCGGGTTGAAGTTTCGATTTGCAATCATTAACGGGGTGAACAAAATGAAACGATTCGGAAGTCAACGGGTTCAAATTGGGCGTATATCCATCACATGCCCCCGAGTCAACCAATGGCCTGACCCTTGATTGACTCTATTTTAGGATGGTATGACACGCGCAATTTGAAGCCGGGATTTTACCTTTTGTCGGAATGCTTACTTACCCATGGATGTGTGTCTCTGACTCTGCCCCCTGCCTTATAAGATAGAGGAATTGCAAACGTCACAGTAGCACGGACACGTGTCCAAGCACGCGTCCGTCTGAGGTGGAAATAATAAATCTATCTTTGCCATGGGCGTATACTTGAACAATACATACACACATGGGGATGCAATATGAATACAGCTAAACGGATTCATACTTCAATTTCATGATGGGACAGGCCTCTATGGGGAGAAATTTCAATTTTGGCCCAAATTTTTTTCTAAGTATGGGATGCTAGAAAATATGCCTATAGGATGTTAACTAGGAGTGAACATGGACATATCATGAACATGAGGATGTGTACTAGCATACATGCAAGTAGGGACATAAGGATGGGAGTGAGTATAGACATGCTGCGATTGTAGTCATGAATGTATGCATAAATATATGGCGGCCATGTGCATGGACGTCTAAATGTTTGAACACACGGGAGTGTGTACGTGGGCATGCATATGAGTGCAAGCATGAACATGTATGTATGTATGGACGGGTTGTGAGTATAAGCATGAGTGATGACCTTGATGTACCTGTAGATGTTAATCATGAATATGAGCATAAGTGCAAAGGTGAGAGCATAGACCTCTCCTTTACTTGAGGGTGGGAACTCTGCCACTCAATGGGACACAACGTTCCGCCTCCCTCGTACTAGTGTGAGCATTGTCCATTAGCCTCGACCTTCGGCATGTGTAACCTTTTTCCTTCATTCGTTGGAGCGTGTGTATAGCTCTTGACCTTTACCCTGCAATTTGTTCCCCATAAAAGTGAGGGTGAAAATTCTTACAAGCTTTCTTCTTACCGCCGCGAGCGAAGGGGTCTATTGACATGTGTTAAGGGTTGACCCTTCCTTCGGATGTGTTGGAGCGTTGCTCCATTTGGGGAAGCTAAAAGTTCGCCCTCTTCCCTTGGTGTTAAGGTTGCCCCCGTAGTAGGCGTATCTCGCCCCTCCATGAGTAAGGGTCGATCTTTGCGTTGGTTGTTCGTATAGATGACTCACTTTTGGGAAGCTTTCTTCTTCAGACAGGGAGACCGTTGAATCGGATGAGAGGGAAGAACCCTCTAGTTCTGCTTATCAGGCCAAGAAATTTTCTAAGTCAGGGAAGGCTGCTAATGCTTCCAGTATGTTCTCATTCCATTCTCTTTTCTTTGTGATATACTTATGATTGTTCTCATGTTGCTTCCTTCTTGTTGTTAGAACGTTCGCCTCTGGTTGCTGAATGGGTTCTTGCGGTGGGCGAGAGTTCAAGTCAATCTAAATCCGAGGCGTGGAAACCTGACTCTGAGGTCGGGCCCTCGGCTGCCAAGGAGAAGGAAACCGCGAGGGGCTCTCCTTCAAGTGCCCCCTTGCTGACTCCCTCTCATGATGAGGAGGTAGTGGTTGAAGAGGCGCCCTCTTTGCTTGACAAAGGGAAACAACCTGTGGCTGGTGATGGGGTGATCATAGGTCTTGATGTCTCCTCTCTATCCTCTGCCCCCCAGCCGAGGGGCCGAGTCTCAGGTTTATTTCATCTTCATGTAGATTTGACGACTTTTGAAGGTGTCTTTGGCTTTCCTATGGGTTATGTTATTAACCCTTGCGTTGAAGATTTTTCTTTTGGTGATGGGTGTAATCATCGCCTTTCATTGAGGTTCCTTTCTCTTGCCATGGCTCTGATTAAGATAGCAAATTCTTGCTTGGGAGTTTGGTGGAGATTGCTCTTGAGTTAGCCTCTACTAGTATCGTAGTTGTGATCGTTGTGGGGATCGTTTTGTTATATGCCCCCAATAGTGCTTGTCGTGATTCTTTGCTTTATGGTTGATTTCATGAGATATGGAGGTTGTCTTCATGATGAGGATGTCTCATCCAGTGGATTGAAATATAAGTGCCTACCTTTGATGAGCGTATGAAGGGTGTTGTTTTTCCCTTTTTCTTGAACCTCCTCCTAGGGCTAGGCGTAGCCTTTTGATGTTCGTGGTCGGGATGGTGTTTTTACAATGCATGTCTTTGACAGATGTTTTATGATGTGCTGCCATGATAATCACTTCGAGGTATGTGGACATGATAGCCACTTCATGATGTGTGGGAGTGATAGCCCTTTTGTAGTGTGTGGACATGATAGCTACTTCAGGGTATGTGGACATGATAGCCACTTCAGGGTATGTGGACATGATAGCCACTTCAGGGTATGTGGACATGATAGCCACATCACGATGTATGGAGTTGTGCTTTAGTATTCCTTTCTCATTGGAGAGCCTTCATTGCTATAATTGCCTTTTGTTTAGGCTATGTTTGTTGGGTTAGGTCCCGATGTCTCGTCTTGTCGGATGTTGTATCCTTTATGCTCTTTAGATGTCTCCTTCATGAGTTGTGCTTGACGATGTTCAAGTCTGATACGAGCATAGGTCACGCGAGGGCGACATGCAATACAATAACGTTTGTCAGAGGTTGATTTGTGCGACTTGTGAGGCAATTCTCTTCTTGATGGGTCGAGTTTATTTTAAGAGCCTTGAACTTTGGATTTCATGTCTTTGCTATCCTTCTTGGTGGTGTTGGGTTCCTTTGAGATACTTCTCTTGACTTGTGATATGGATGGTAGGATAACTCGTTACTTTTCATGATAACCTCTTGTGCTTCTGTATATGATCCTTTGGTCATGGACTTCTCCTTTGTATATGCTCTCCTTTCCTTACCTTTCTTTTGTGTTTTCCTTCACATCATACCTGCTATCTCATCAAGATAAAATATTATGTGTTCTTCATACAACTTTGCTTTGCAATTATTTTCTCATGGAATCCTTCTCAGTATGGTGCGATGATCTCTTCTGATACCCTTTAAATGGTATATATGGTACTGTTAGACCAAAGATACGCTCTTGGTGGGCGTCGAATCTGTTCACGAGACAGGCTCTCGGAGGGCACTTAACGTTTCACAGGATAGGCTCCCGGAGGGCACAAGTTAGACCAAAGATACGCTCCTGGTTGGCGTCGAAAACTGTTCACGAGACTGGCTCTCGGAGGGCACTTAACGTTTCACAGGATAGGCTCCCGGAGGGCACAAGTTAGACCAAAGATACGCTCTTGGTGGGCGTTGAAACTGTTCGCGAGATACGCTCCCGGAGGGCACCAGTAGTTAGACCAAAGATACGCTCTAGGTGGGCGTTGAAACTGTTCGCGAGATACGCTCCCGGAGGGCACCAGTAGTTAGACCAAAGATACGCTCTAGGTGGGCGTTGAAACTGTTCACGAGATACGCTCCCAGAGGGCACCAGTAGTTAGACCAAAGATACGCTCTAGGTGGGCGTTGAAACTGTTCACGAGATACGCTCCCGGAGGGCACCAGTAGTTAGACCAAAGATACGCTCTAGGTGGGCGTTGAAACTGTTCACGAGATACGCTCCCGGAGGGCACCAGTAGTTAGACCAAAGATACGCTCTTGGTGGGCGTCGAAACTGTTCGCGAGATACGCTCCCGGAGGGCACCAGTAGTTAGACCAAAGATACGCTCTAGGTGGGCTTTGAAGCTGTTCGCGAGATACGCTCCCGGAGGGCACCAGTAGTTAGACCAAAGATACGCTCTAGGTGGGCGTCGAAGCTGGTAGTTTGAAATCTACCTCAAGATACGCTCTTGGGGGCGTCGAAGCTGGTAGTTTGAAATCTACCTCAAGATACGCTCTTGGGGGCGTTGAATCTGGTAGTTTGTAATCTACCTCAAGATACGCTCTTGGGGGCGTCGAATCTGGTAGGTTGCAAATCTACCTCAAGATACGCTCCTGGGGGCGTCGAAATTCGTAGTTTTTGGAAACCACTCTCAAGATACGCTCTTGGTGCGTCGAAGGTCGTAGTATAGAAACTACTCTCAAGATACGCTCTTGGGGGCGTCGAAGGTCGTAGTATGAACACTACTCTCAAGATACGCTCTTGGGGGCGTCGAAGGTCGTAGTATAAAAACTACTCTCAAGATACGCTCTTGGGGGCGTCGAAGTCCGTAGTATAAAAACTACTCTCAAGATACGCTCTTGGGGGCGTTGAATCTGTTCGCGGGATAGGCTCCCGGAGGGCACAGGGTTCGTAGTTTTAGAATTACTCTCAAGATACGCTCTTGGGGGCGTCGAATGTGTTCGCGGGATTGGCTCCCG
The DNA here is from genome assembly GCA_036873135.1 of Clarkia xantiana subsp. parviflora. Taxonomy (NCBI): domain Eukaryota; kingdom Viridiplantae; phylum Streptophyta; class Magnoliopsida; order Myrtales; family Onagraceae; genus Clarkia; species Clarkia xantiana. Next base: position 45,537,227 of record JAPTYO010000004.1, read on the forward strand.
GAGGGCTCAGAATATTACTTTACCTTGGGTTATTCCCCATGCAGGGTGTGTCTTTGATACGCCTTTTAGATCTTTACTTGAGCTTTCTTTCCATGATATTGCATGCTACCACGTTTTTTCTTCAATGTGGGGGATCACCTTTCGAGGGCGATGTTTGTGTGTTGCCAACTTAGGACGAGTCCGTATAGGGAGTTGAGGATGTTTTCCTCTTATGTGACCTCTTCTAGGAGAAGTGGTATTGCATGTTCTTGTGATCTTCTGCCTCTAATCTCTTCTTTTGCACTTAGGTGGACTACCAAGCACTTATTCGTTTGGTGCCCCCCAAGTTGCTTGGTGGTCATACCGCCTTTCATATTTGGCCGTTGAAGGCCCCTCGTTCATTTTCTTGGTTGGGTACCCCTTATGCTCGGGGCTCCCTTGTCTGCATGGTTGAATGCGATGAGTGTCCCTTGTAGGATTTACTCTTCTCATGCTTGCTTGTTTCAGTCATAGGCATGGTTTGGATAATGCCTTTGTCGGATGTATCTTTAGAGGTTGGGTGGAGAGCTTTTGCTTTGGGTGGGTGGGGGTGATTTTCATTCTCTTGATAACCAGGATGTGGCAGTGTTTGTATCCTAGGGGTGCTTGTAAATTCTTTCCCCCCCTTCTTTGTGTTTTAGGTTGAAAAGCTCTCCCATAGAATGGTGTCTTGAGTTGTTAATCTCGTAGGTGTGTTTCAGACTAGTCAATCTAATCCATGCTCTTTGCTCGTGCATGGGGGGGGGGGGGGGGGGGGGGGTTCTGACCGGGCTGTGATAATCTTCTTGGAGTGTTGTGGCACTTAGTGTGCTTTGCCTTTTCCCTCACATTGGAGTATTCTTCAATGCCTTTAGGGGGTGTCATATTGGTCATGCTCCTCCCACCTTGAATGTTGATTATAGACTTCCTTTGAATTAGGACCTGAATCTAAAAAGGGCGTTTTCCTTTAGGTTTGCAGGTGATGCTCCATGATTTTCCATGGGTTTACCCCCGTATTGGCTATTCCTCATTGGATAACTTCATTAGAGGCTGTATTTGTATTGCGTACGTATACGTGTTTGAGGTGTGTTGAGCTGACAAGTCCCTCCTTTTTTATTTTTTCATAACCTTCATTCATCATATGTTCGGCGTATGGCCTTAAAGGCGGGATATTTTTCTAGTGCCCCTTTTATCGAGGTTCTCCTTTTGGTGGGATGCCACAGTCAAATGTCTTATCATTTGTAGACAAGGTGGTTGATCAGGATGTGCGTCTAGTGTGAGGTTCGATCTTGAAACCTTGCCCCCCAAGCTTTTGAGCTCTTCGTTGGTTGATCTTGTAAAACTGTTATCATGCTCTAAGGCTCTTGATAAGAGATGTATCTCCTTTTTCATACTCTAGTTGTTGCACTATTTCTTTTGCTAATCTTGCATCTTTAGAGTTTCTCTCTTGGTGCGTGACTTCAATGACAGGATTTTCTACCGATGTTTGTTCTGTTAGGACTCGTATCCTTGGTTGCCTTCCTTTTTTGTGAGATGGCGGAGGAGTGTTTATGAACACTCAAATGTGTTGTACTTGGTAGAGGTATGCGCCTAATCTTTAGGGCGCTGTCTTGAATCTTCGTGTACCTATCTTTGATGAACATGTTATTCATTGCATATATAATACGGAGTCCAAGGATCTCCGGGTTAGGATCATATTTTGAGAACAGAGACATAGTCATCTATTAGATAACCTCTTTATCTACGGAGTTTATTTTTGCAAGGATAAATGCAAGGATACTTGTAAGGATACTTGTAAGGATATGTGTTCCATCCTTGTTCCTGGTTCATTTGCAGTGCCGTGTCCCTAATGGGTGTGTTGATGTTCTGACCACCTTTACTAGTAGGGGGTCCTTTGGTATTAGGTATGCCTGACTCTTCTCTAGTATCATCAATGGTTGGTCACGGGAGATGTCTGACGGACTCCCTTCATGCACTATGGTTCTCTTCATGTCAAAGTTGGTGATTCCCTCTCTTATGACTAATATATCATTGTGTGGAAATACTATGTTTTCCATATCCCTTTTTAAAAGCTTGATGATGGTGTCGCCATTCTTCCTTTGCTAGGCTTGGTGTCCTTGAGAGTTTTTGATGGAAGTGTATTCCATTACCTGGGATGAGCTTACTAGGTGTAGTTGTATCTCCTGGCTATTTTGTGAAATCATAAAGATCCGCTGGAGGTGTTTGCCTCTGATGGTGGGCGTTGCCCATGTGATATGGTTTCCTCCATTTTTGGAGGGGTGAGTTCGCGGCTACCCCCTCTTATTCTAACGGGCGTTTGTGGGGATGGCATGTTGTGACTGGTGCCCCCCTTGCATACCAATGCCAGATGGGATCCTTTGACGGACTTGGCCCTAGAATGCTTAGTGGAAGGTTACAGTAGGGGTAATCCTTTGTGACCTTCATGGTAGTTCCTCTATAGGATGTTGGGAGTGCTCAACTTATTTTTGTAAGTGAGCCTTCCATCTTGTGATCTTTTCCAGAAACTTGACCTTATAGGTGCCCTTTGAGATTGAGAAATCTGTTCCTTGTGTATCTCTTGGATGGCGGCGGCGTTTTATGGACTCTTCTAGTAGTCCACCTGTGTATATATATATCACGGAGCCCGAAGGCGTCCGGTATGGTCATTCTTGGAAAGCATGTTGATATCAAGTATCAAAATCTACCCCTTTTAGGGAGTTGACTTGTTATGCAGTTAAATTGAATAAGAGGATATGGGAAGGATATGGGTGTGGGGGTGTTGATATCCCCTGCTTCCTTGGTAATGTAGCTGTCTTCCTCCATTAGTCTGCGTGTATTCCTTCCCCTTTGAGGAATATAAGGTCGCATCCTTGCAAGGCGGACTAGGTGGAGGTGTATCCTTCATGTATGCTGTGTGCGATCTCACTCTACTACATCTCTCCATGAGACTTCCATTGTAGTAGCTATGTGCTAACGTGGTGTGGTACTCTATGAGTCCCCTGTTCAAATCCTTGTCTTTTCGACTCCTCCCCTGTCCTAGGGGGATGTGTGTCAAGGGTTGTCATGCACAAGGGGTTTGGACCTGTCGTGCTGTATCATGGGTAGGTGGTTGCCTTGTTGTGTTGTTGGGACTATGTCCCTCCCTTTGAGCTTTCCTTGGGATGTCCCTTAGTCATGTCCGTGGTGATACGGACTGTATGTGTACATTGCCAGGGTGGATGTTGGAACTCCTATATCCTTGTTGGTCTGGTATGTATGTCCTCCCTTAGTGCGGTGTATGCCCCTGTTGGGGTACTTGGTTGAATTCCCGCATCCTTGGAGGTCTTGCCTGTCTATCTGCCCCTAGAGGGGTGTATGCCCTGGCATCCTGCTGTGTCTGTTGCTGCCTTGGAGGCACAGACTGCTGCCTTCCCTCTGGGGGTGGCCCTTGCTCTTCTCTCCTTTGTTCTTCTCGCTGCCCTGTTGGAGGGTGCGAGTGGTGTTCTTCTTCATGAACTTCTTCTTCTTCATGCTGGTGTTGCCTTCTCTGCCTGTTCCTCAGGGTCTCTCTATAGGCTAGCAACTCATCCAATGCGTTCATCAACCTCGAAGTCACTGTCTGTGCTCCTTGCGAGTATGCGTGCCTTATGTTGGTTGTGTGGGCACGATTGTCGTTCCTTTGAGTCAGTATTCCATATGGATACCATTGAGGTTGTGCCTCATAGTAGTACCCCTGTGGAGGTGCCGTGTATTGGGATGGCACTCCTTGTTGCCCCCCTGTCCCTGTGGCTTCCTAGTCAATGGAGTCGAAGTTGTGGAAGCCTCCTAGCCAGCTGGGCGTGAAGGTTCTCCTCCCTGCTTGTTAGGCTGGGGTGCTTGTGGGACTACCTGAGGCTCTGGGTGTGCAGGCTGTTTCTCTGGGTTAGGCTGCCTTGCTGGAGGTATATGCTGTCTTTCTTGCCTATTGCCCCCAGGTGGGCGATTATCTCTAGACACTAAGTTGTTCGTCATCGCTCTCGTGATTGCCAGGCTTTCTGTTCGAAGCCCACAGACGGCGCCAAGTGTTAGGTTCCAAGTCTAGGGTCAACGGGCGGTCGACCTAAGTCTCGTTCCTCACTGGAGATGTTGTGGATTCGGTGCTCTCGAGTTGTGTCGTCCTAGCCTGTGTCTTTCCGTCCCTCGCTTCACTTCTCTTCTCGCCCTGCAAGAGGGGCAATACCAGGCACAGAGGGGGGGGGGTGGTGCCTGATGAACCCTCTCCGATGCCTAAGTCAGTACGGTGTTTTTAGAGAGATAAAGCTAGAGAGATGTCAAAGCTAAATTATGCAACTTGCCAAGATGATCCAAGATGTTCAAAAGATGTTCAAATGAATGGTGGAGGAGTTGTATTTATAGGCAACGGTGTCATTAAGGTGGCTTAATGACATCGTTAACCTTTAAACACAATTAAGTATCCTTTAAACACGTAATTAAGACCTTAGGGTACGGAGAGGGTTGGCGGAAATAAACCGAGTATGGGAGTCTAAAAACGGTGTCGGGGCCCTTGGGGGGAAGGAAAATCCGACCCCCAAGGGTAGGGGTTGGGTGAGGCCACCCAACCCCTCCTAGGGGAGGTCGGGTGTGGCCACCCGACCTCACCTAGGTGAGTCTAACTTGGTCCGGACGAGTATTTTGGCCTCGTCCGGACCGTTGGTGTTTCCGCGGGGTGTTCGGGTTGAAGTTTCGATTTGCAATCATTAACGGGGTGAACAAAATGAAACGATTCGGAAGTCAACGGGTTCAAATTGGGCGTATATCCATCACGTAATAGAACCCCCGAACTCGAATTTCTGATCGTAGATCGATTTATACCTAGGTTCTTAACTCGTTATTCACTTAGGTGATTTAGGTTTCTAGTTAGCCTTAATTAACTAGTGGCGACTCTATTAAAAATCCACCACATTTTTAAAACGTAATTCGCCCTAGGTCAGATTTTAGGTCTGACAAGTGGTTGAACTTGGTTTGCCTCTAATACCATATAAACTTGTACAGAGGATTTGAGAAATGAAAATTACTGTATTATCCAAGTCAAAGTAAAGTGAATACAATCATATGTATATATACTGGAAACTTAGGCACTAAGTAAGTAACTAACTAACTCAGGCCTAAGCTAACTAACTAAGAATATAGTGTATATATACACTTTACACGCCTCGTCGTCTTTCTGTCCGTCCTCCGCGTAGATGAGTCTTTAGGTTCCCGCTGCTTCTTCTTCTTTTTCTTTCATATATATTTTAATATTTTGCCATTTATTATTAATTTTGCTTTATTATTTATTATTATTAATATTTTTTTAAAAAATTATTATTATATTCTAATAATGAAGTTGAGTCTTAATTTAAGTATGGGTGAATAGTTTTAATTACAAGTTGTAACATTGTCTATTTTGTTATTTTTATATATGCTATACTAGTAGACTTAATTTAATATAATTAGTTTTAAAATTGATTAGTTTAGATTAATTAAGTGATAAAGAGTTAACTATCCATATTCATCATGTTAATTTGCGTCGATTTAACTACATATGATAACCGTGAATATTATTAGATTTTATTCTCGTTCGTGCTTAGAACCGATTTGTAATTGATTAAAAAATAAATTGGAAAATTAAGTGAATTGAGTACCGAAAGGGCGTGGTTAAAAATTTATAATTTTAATTCGTAATAGAACCCTCGAACTCGAATTTCTGATCGTAGACCGATTTTATACCTAGGTATTTAATCCGTTATTCGGCTAGGTAATTTAGGATTCTAGTTAGCCTTAATTAACTAGTGACGAATCTTTTCGAAATCTGCGTTTTCAAAAATGTAATTCGTCGTAGGTTAGATTTAGGTCTGACAAGAATTACCCTTATATAATATGTGACACCAAAATAAAGTACCCATTTATTTGAAGAGGATACAACATATTAATTTTCATGATTCAACAAGAGTAGACACTGAATTGTTTCTCATCTCGTATCAAATAGTACGCAGAAAAATAAATCAGACCGCAACAACCAACCAGATTGCAACAATCAAACAGACCGCAGTAATCAAATTGGACCGCAACAATCAAACTGGACCGCGTCTATCAAACTTGACCACAACAATCAGACCATACCATAAAAATTAACCAGACCACAATCAAGTAAACTTGCAAATACGTACAAACTAGGTTTACCGGACAGCGTGAGGAGGTATGGTCGTCGCAGCAAGGACAGACGAAGAAGACCACCGGAAGAATGACAGAAGCGTCGGAAACGCCGCCAAGGAAAGACGAAGAAGACCACCGGAAGAATGACAGAAGCACCCGAAATATCGAAACTGGCGCAACTTCAACCACTGCAAGGCAACGGAACCGTCGGAAACGCCGAACCGACGTCGAAGAATGTTCGCCTCGGCGAAACTAGCAATGACGCGCCATCACGCGTCAGCGCGTGACGATGGTGACTAATCTAGACAACGACGTGTGAGACTCAGGCACCTCCCTTTCTTGACGCCGAAGAGTCGATTATGACCGGAAACACCGAACCGCAGCCTTTTTATGGTGGATGTGAGAAACAAACGACCTTCTATAGGTGATCCACGAATCTCTCTCACAATTCAAACCCTAAAATTTAGTTAGCTTGATATCATGTTAATTCTTAGACACTCAATTGAGGAAATTCAACTTTATCACTTTACATACATCAGTACATATATACATATATAATTTCAGCTTCCTAAGGTAAGTAACATATATAGAAATATTATACTTGATTCTCTCGTGATAAACTTGATACACTAACAGAGGATAATAAAGAAGACTAATCGTCGTCCGCCCATGGTTTGGAATCGCAGGCAGGTGTTGCATCCAAATGAACCACACAGGACTCTGGAAGATGAAGACCACCACCGACTGAGCTTCAACATGTCCGTCCAAGTCAACAATTGCTTTGCTACTAACCATTACCAACTTCTTCAGAGTAGTAAAGTAATCAAAGGAGTAATGGGAGGGTGCTGCGATTGTTGCACCCTAAAATTTCTCAACAATACATACATCTCTACCCTGTCAACCCAATTATTATTAATTAATTAATATGAAAAATAATACAACTTCAGTTTTGATGATCCATTCCAATCCAATCCTATCCTATCCTGAGATGTTCATAAGACAAGACAATTATTGGAATGAAGCAATGACCTCAACCACTAAAATACATCACAGAACAAAATTCAGCAAAACACCATTACTACCAGAGACTGCCAAAGAAAAACTTGATAACTAGTTAATGTAACCTTTGTTTTGCTTTCACCCACCACCACCACTGCCTCCTTGCCTTTTGTCCAAGAAACAACAATACAATTAGAGCAGATTCTACCCAAACCCCAACTCGAGGTGGATAATAAACTGTCTGTCTGTCTCTACTAGCATAGCCTAGAGCTTGTAAGCCGGGTTGTCTCTGAGACCAAGTTTGGAGAGAACAAGGCAATATGAATCCCAGTCCGTTCTACGCAGATACCTCAGCAGGTTCTTTCTCTTCTGCACCATCCCTTCTAACCCTTTCCGTGAATGCTTGTCCTTCACACACAACAATCATCATTTCACAATTTAATTGACTGCATACTCTTCTCTTGCTTATATACATACATATACAAGGAGGACTATAACTGACTTACCTTTTTGTGCAGGGTTGCAGATAGGTGCTTAATCTTTGTTGTCAGTTGTGCCACTGCAATGCCACTATCAATCAATAACAATTCAAAGCACACAACCAAACAAGTCATGCAGGCAAGTGAAAGAAAAGTAGGCTTCAAACTCTACTATTGCATACCAACTGCAGGCAATTTTTTACTCCCTAACATCCCCATCAAATATAATCTTCAACCTTACCTAACACTGTCTGTCTTAACTAACCACAGGGTGGATAATCTTTAACACTGTCCACCTAACTTATACAAGCCAAATTGAGCAAAATAAGTAGTTTATAATAGCTAACCTTGTACACGTGCAGATCCACAATCAGATTCCGACATTTTGAACTCGTCTCTGACTTTAGCAAGCTCGATTTTTAGCTTTTCAGCAGAAGACATATTATCCGGATGGAAGTACTGCAAAATTAACTAACATAGCTAAAGGCAGAGCAGAAACTATACCCTTCTTTATCCAACAACAGCTTGAAGAATAACAACAAAGAAAGGAAAGAAAAAGTTACTCACTTTTTCAACTAAATGCTCCTGGGGAGGTTTCATTGAGTCGGGAGATGGATTCCACTGACCGAGTAAATCAACCGATCGACCTGCGAAGTTAGAGTCAGATCAACAAAGTTGGAAGTTAATCATGTAATCTCAATGGTTATTCTTACTATGCTATGATTACAGATTTTAACCTTTTATTTATCTGATAATAACATAACCCTAATCACAGGCAGTAATATCAAAGAGCAGTACGTAAATCATAAGAAAAATAATCAGCTAGAGCATGAGATTTGCTAATATCAATGATGAAGATTACAACAAAGATACGTGTAGAAAGTTGCAAGTCCAATCGGCCAACAGCGACTATTCCAAATCATCCCAGACCAACAGTGCTCCCCCTTTAAATCTATCTAACAGCAGTTCCACAATCTAAACAACTGCAGGTGTATATGTTGCACTACTCTAACGTAAAAGAACAAATGCAGTGAGATTGCAAGACCACTCCAGCAACGAGTAATCACGTGCAGCAGCAAAAAGGCTGCCTCAGAACGAAACAATCTTATATATCTTGTAGTAAAACATCAAAAGGTATTACATTTCAAATTTGAAAAGAAGTTAATGATATAGCTGGTTCAAAAAAATCGATGAGGAAGCTCAATTTCACACTTACCAGATGTTTTCCTTGCTTTATTCTCTTCCTGATTTAAAAGGCAAGTCTTCAACGCACCATACGGCAAACCGATCCTTGATCCAATTTCCTTTTCCTCCATCTTCCTCAGTTTTTCCAACCTCTCATTCATCATCTCCAGGAAAGAAATTCCACCAGAAACATCATCCTTTCCCTTTTTCTCTGGCCTCAGATTCCTCAGCTTCTCTCCCAACTCTTGATTGCTGTATATTTTATAGAAATGCGTATTCATGGAACCTCTAGTAGTTGCTACCTCAACACCCTTTTTGAGATTCCCCTCTTCATTCTCCTCTTTGCTGAACAAAGAAGTGCGGGTGGAGTCCGGCTTCAATTTCAAGTCTTCCTTAAAGCGGGACAAAGAAAACCGATCTTTTCCCAATGGCTTATTAAGGGTGGTGTTACTCTTAGGGCTATTGAAGAGCGTAGAGAACGTGGGTGTAGGCCTAGAAGGGTCGGAGCCGGAACTGACATTTTCCCAAGTGCCTGGACGCGCGGGAAACTCGGAGAGGCCCTTCCGAACCTCCTCCATCGAAGGAAGCTTAGCTCGCTGCTGCTGCTGCTGCTGTTGAGGAGGAGGTGAGAATGGGAAAGTGGGATTTCCCGTTAAATGCTGCCGCATTCGTTGGCTCGGCTCCTGTGATCTGAGACTAGCTCTGACATCGCTAAAAAAAGGTGAACGGCGAGGCTGAGATGCCGGCAAGTCTGAGTCGGGGGAGTCTGGCTGCGGTGCAGGGGATGTAGGATCCGATGATGTGGAAAAGAACTGGAATAAACAAGGGTTTTGGAGAACTCGGTGTCTGGGTCTGAGTTGGAGAGCCATATGAAGATGCGATAGAGAAGATTAGAGGATGAAAACCTAATTCCACCGAAGAAGATGACTGGGTGAATTCCACTCAACACTCTAGGAAGAAGATGGCCAGGGGAGGAGGCGGGGTCCACAACAGTCTAGAACTGCATTCGAGGAAGAAGATGACCAAGAGTAAAACCCTAATTCCACCACTCGAGGAAGAAGAAGATGGCCACTTTTCTTTGTGGGCTGGATTTCTCTCTATGTATTCTTTCAGTAAAATAAGCCCACAAACAATATATATCATATTATCATCTATCTATCTATTAAACAAACGTGAAATCGACAGACTAATTTATTTATTTAGTAACTCCGCGCACCATGCGGTTAAGGAAATCGAATTACAAAAAATTGAGTTTCGCATAAATAAAAGTTTAAAAGGTTAACTCATTGGTATTGAATTTAAGAAATAAAATAAATTTAAAAATTTGCTTAGATATTGTTGGATCATAGTTCTAGAGAACATAATGCTTTTGTTAAAGGATAGGACTCAAAAGTCGACGACCAACGAAGTTAGACATAAGAATATGAAAATAAAAAATCGACAACTCTTCTTATAGAGGTCGGTGCCACTCAAATTAACGACTACAAGTGAGTACGACACCCGTCGTTAAAGACCATCATTTTAAGGAATGGTGAGGTGGTGACATACTTATCACCACTTCCAAAAAAAACTTTTCCTCTTAAGGAATGGTGAGGTGGTGATCTACTTGTCACCACCACTAGAAGAAAGTTTCCTCTCAAGGAACGGTGAGGTGGCGACCTATTTGTCACCACCTCCAGAAGAAACATTCCTCCCTAAGGAATGACCAGGTGGCAACTTGCTTATACCGAGCTTTAGAGAACCTCTCCTCTTAAGTGACAATGAGGTGGCAGCCTACTTGTCACCTACTTCAGCCGCCATGAGAGAAAACCCTCTCCCAGTGGTCAAAGCACCATCTAAAGTCGGCATCTCTTAGCCTATAAATACTAAGATATTTTCACATTATTTATTAGGGTTAATAACCTATGAAAGGTCTAACCCAATTGGGGCTGCTGGCCGAACCCAATTGGGGCTGGCCGAACCCAATTGGGGCTGCTGGCCCCGTTGGGGTGGCGGCCACCACCAATCGAGACCGGTTACTACCAATTGGGGTGGTGGCCGGCCACAATCGGTGGCTTCCATCCCCAATCGGGGCTGCTGGCCCCGATTGGGGTGGCGGCCACCACTAATTGGGGTGGTGGCCAGCCCCAATTGGGGTGGTGGTCGGCCGTCCTCGGGTGGTGACCGGCCCGATTGGTGGTCGTCGTCAGCCTCGGGTGGTGGTCGTCGTCCTCGGGTGGTGGCCGGTGGACTTGTGCGGTGACGGAGAAAATAATAGGGACTAAATTGTAAAAATTAAAACTTAAGAATATAAATTTGAGGGCTAAATTGAACAAAATAAAAAATAAGGACTCAATTCTTAATTCGACTTCAGGGGTAATTTTGTCATTTCACATTTCCTCAAATAATGTATTAAATAAATAAAATATTAAATGGGCAAAAGTGTCATTTCAGACAATTATGTTAAATTTAACCCTAAAAATGGACGGAAAACCAAATATCAACAAAATTGAAACTTAAGACCTTCCATATTAACTTTTGAAACTTCAGACCTCTCCGGTTAACATGGGTCAAACTTCATACATTTCATAGGTTATTGCTCTTATTGACCCTATTTAAGCTTCGGAGTTGAATCAGGGGGAAATCCCCACCCCTTTTCAGATCCTCACCACAATCAAAAGCCTATCAAAAGAAAACTAACCCGCCAGTGGTCACGAAAAGATACATGAGAGGCAAGAAATGCGAGATCCCAGAAGTCCGTTCCCGAAGCAGGCCAGACAAGTCTTGATACAACATTTGGCGCCGTCTGTGGGAAATCGATCAAGAAGTCATGGCCTCGTTGAAGCATAAACCTAGAGGAGTCTTCGCGGTGGTCGAAGAAACAACAATGCCTCGTTTAGACCCCACGACTTCTTAACCAATGGTTGAAGAAACGAGAGAAGAGCCGCTCCCGCGGGGCAATATGACAATTAACAAAGAAAAAAACTCACGATTCTTGCCACCATTGGTTCCATAGGAGGTAAGACCTATCACAATAGTAGCTTCACCCCTGGTACCAGAAGAAACAAGGCCAACACCTGTAGTTGTGCCACCGTAAGTATTAGCAGCTTTCACCACCTTCTAGAACCAGGCGCAGACAGGGGCAATCCTACCGCCTCAAAAGATAACGTTAGAAATGCCTCCTCTAGAAGGTGAAGACTCGAGCATAAAAACTACGGGAACTGTTTACACACTAGTTCCCTTCATGGGCTTCTCCTTCATGTATTCTCGCTTCTTGGGCTTCTCCTTCTAGTGTTCTCCTTCTAGTATTCCTCGCTCTGTGGACTTCCTTCTTCTCGTATACCTGCAAATGGGCACCGGGGAGGGGGTTCCCAGTAAGCCCACTCCAATGCTTAAGTAAGTATAAGCTTTAGAGAGAGGTAATGAGCTTAGAGAGAGTGATGAATTACCTTCAAATGAGGAGAGGAGGTCTTTATTTATAGAGTTCCTGTTGGACTGCCCCGGTTCCAGTGATTTCCTGGTCCGGTTATGGCAGTTTCGTAATATAAACTGGCATTGATGGTAAATATGGTGTGTTTGACCTCGGTTCAACCGTGGATAAACCTAATATGACTAAGTGTAGGCAAATGGCCTACAAGGGCGAGCCCCGGGCGGAATACCGACTGGGGATAGGGGTCCGGACGAGGGTACTCGCCCGGACGGAGGAGGGGGGGGTACTCGAATGGGTACCCCTAGTCCCTTGCTCGGGCTACCCGAGCAAGGGTTCCTTGCTTGAGTAACCCGAGCAATGATGCCTTGCTTGGGTTACCCCCGAGTGGTCTTTCCACTCGGGGTCTTCCCGAGTGGTTTTCGCCACTCATTTTCCCCCCGAGTCAAGAAATGGTTCAACCTTTACTTGACTCTATTTCTGCAGGGTATCGCCCAAGCGAGTTATAAGGCGTACCTTTGTGGTGATCCCGGCCTGTATCGGCTGCTCGAGTTGTGCCGTGTTTTTCCTTCTCCCCTGTTTAGAGAAGCATAGTACATACACGGAAAATGCTTTTGTTAGATTAAGCAGATTTACGTTATATAGAGATATTATATCAGGGTAAGAATTACGAGCCTTGGTCTCGTTTTACTTAGCCTTTGGACTGTGTCCTTTTATTCACTTCTCCTTTTTATTGTAGCCTTTTGGAGAAAATCCTTAGCATACCCCTTTATAAGGCATGCTTTAGGATCTTCCCCTTTTTGGTTGGAATGGTTGTCCTTATGGATCTCCCCCTCTTCATATGAGAGGGTTGTCCCTATGGATCTTCCCCTTTTCAGTTGGAAGGGTTGTCCTTATGGATCTTCCCCTTTTCGGTTGTAAGGGTTGTCTTTATGGATCACCCCCTCTTCATATGAGAGGGTTGTCCCTATGGATCTTCCCCTTTTCGGTTGGAAGGGTTGTCCTTATGGATCTTCCCATCTTCATATGAGAGGGTTGTCCTTATGGATCTTCCCCTTTAGGTTGGAAGGGTTGTCCTTATGGATCTTCCCATCTTCATATGAGAGGGTTGTCCTTATGGATCTTCCCCTTTTCGGTTGGAAGGGTTGTCTTTATGGATCTCTCCCTCTTCATATGAGAGTGTTGTCCTTATGGATCTTCCCCTTTTCGGTTGGAAGGGTTGTCCTTATGGATTTTCTCCTCTTCATATGAGAGGGTGTTCTTTATGGATCTTCCCATTTTCGGTTGGAAGGGTTGTCCTTATGGATGTCCCCCTCTTCATATGAAAGGGTTGTCCTTATGGATCTTCCCCTTTTCGGTTGGAAGGGTTGTCCTTATAGATCTTCCCATCTTCATATGAGAGGGTTTTCCTTATGGATCTTCCCATTTTTGGTTGGAAAGGTTGTCCTTATGGATCTTCCCCTCTTCATATGAGAGGGTTGTCCTTATGGATCTTCCCCTTTTCGGTTGGAGTTGGCACCTTCCCTTTCATGAGTGGTGGTATCCTTCTTCTTTCCTTATTTGCCTTGAAAAGCGTCTAACTCATTTAATTGTATTGTCAGAACTTACATGAGAAATGTTTAAATGGATTCCGAGGATCTCCTTTTGGTAATAATAAATATAGTAAATGAGAGTGGATACTCCATTTATCTTCAAGTGTAAAATTTCTTCAGGTGTTCTCCGCTGAAGGTGTTGGTTGATATTTGCCCTACCGCGTCTTCTAGGCGGTATGCATTTATTGCTGGAATAGATGCTATCTATAGGGGCCTTCCCATTTCGTGGACATCCTGTTTATCTTGTCCAAGTGTATGAACTCATTCCTTCTTAGGACCATTTCTCCCCCATGGAACTGGCGCAGCTTTATTCCTCTGTTGTAGTAACGAGCTGTTGTTGCATTTTTGCTTGTTCCTTTTCCGCCTTCCAACGCCTCTCTTCTGCCATATCAAGATCTAGGCGCCTTTATTCATTATTGCGTTCTTCGTCATAGTGCGTTGTTCTAAGGGAGGTGACGACTATCTCTATAGGTGCCACTGCCTCGGATCCAAAGACCAAGCTGAAGGGTGTTTCCCCTGTTGTTCTCGTTGGGGTTGTGCGCAGTGCCCACAAGAAATTGTCCAATTCATCAACCCAATTTCCCCCGAATGCCTCGATTCTTCTTTTTAACCGTTCAAAGACTATTTTGTTTGCGGACTCCACCTGGCCGTTTGTCTGGGCGTGTTTCACTGACCCAAAACGGTGATCGATGCCCAAAGTTTTGCTATACGATGCCACTTGGCGCCCTTTGAACTGTGGTCCATTATCACTTATTAGAACTTTCGGGACTCCATATCTTGAGACTATTCTTGTTTGGAGGAATTCGACCACTTGGAATTCTGTTGTTTTCGCTAAGGCCTTGCCTTTAATCCACTTTGAGAAGTAGTCTATAGCTACTAGGATGTACCTCATTTGGCTTTTCGATATTGGCAATGGGCCGATCAAATCGATGCCCCATTGGGCGAAGGGACATGCCTTGTGATTGACATGAGGTTTGATGCTGGTGCTTGATGGATATACGCCCAATTTGAACCCGTTGACTTCCGAACCGTTGTATTTTTATCGTCCCATCGCCAATTGTAAATCGAAACTTCAACCCGGACACTTCGCGAGAACATCGACGGCTCGGACGGGGCCGAAGCGCCCGTCCGACATAGGCGAACTCACCTAGGTGAGGTTGGGTGGCCACACCCGACCTCCCCTAGGGGAGATCGGGTCAGCCGACCCGATCTCCCCTAGGGGAGATCGGGTTGGCCAACCCGATCTCTCCTAGGAGAGATCGGGTCGGCCAACCCGATCTCTCCTAGGAGAGATCGGGTTGGCCAACCCGATCTCTCCTAGGAGAGATCGGGTCGGCCAACCCGATCCCTCCTAGGAGGGATGGGGTTGGCCAACCCCACCCTCCCTAGGAGGGGTTGGGTGTCCTCACCCAACCCCTACCCTTGGGGGTCGGATTTCTCCCCCCCAAGGGTCCCGACACCACATTCGGACTCCCATGCTCGGTCCACTCCGCCTACCTCCTCCGAATCCTAAGGTCTTAATTATGTGCTTAAAGGTTAATTAATTGTGTTTAAAGGCTAACGATGTCATTAAGCCACCTTAATGACACCATTGCCTATAAATACCCCACCTTCACAACTCATTTGATCATCTTGGCCATTTGAACAATTTAGCTCTGACATCTCTCTAGCTTTATCTCTCTAGAAATATAGTTCTGACTTAGGCATCGGAGAGGGTTCACCAGGCACCACCCCCCCCTCCTCCGTGTCTGGTACTGCCCCTTTTGCAGGGCAAAGGGAGAGAAGAAGAGAAGGAACCAAGGGAAGAAGGAAAGGAAGAAGGACATAGGCAAAGACAAGGCGACTCGAGAAGACCGGATCATACACATCCCCCGTAAGGAGTGAGATCAAAGCCGACACCCCGTTGACCTAGATCTCATAACTTAACACTTGGCGCCGTCTGTGGGCTTCGAACAGAAAGCCTGGCAATAACAAGAGCGATGACGAACAGCTTAGTATCTAGGCATCACCGCCCACCTGGGGGCAATAGGCGAGGGAGACAGCCTATACCTCCAGCAAGGCAGCCTAACCCAGAGAAACAGCCTGCACACCAGAGCCTCAGGTAGCCCCACAGGCACCCCAGCCTAACAAGCAGGGAGGAGGCTTCCACAGCTCCAACTCCATTGACTAGGAAGCCACAGGGACAGGGGGGCAACAAGGAGTGCCATCCCAATACACCAACATGAAGAAGAACAAGTCCCAGAAGACGAACACCACTTGCACCCTCGAACAGGGCAGTGAGAAGAACAAAGGGAGAGACAACCAAAGGCCACCCCCAGAGGGAAGGCAGCAGTCTATGCCTCCAAGGCAGCAACAGACACAGCAGGATGCCAGGGCATACACACCTCTGGGGGCAGATAGACAGGCAAGACCTCCAAGGAGGCATGGATTCAACCAAGTACCCCAACAGGGACATATACCGCACTAAGGGAGGACATACATGACAGACCAACAAGGATATAGGAGTTCCAACATCAACCATGGCAATGTACACATACAGTCCGTATCACCACAGACATGCCTAAGAGACATACCAAGGAAAGCTCAAAGGGAGGGACATAGTCCCAACAACACAATAAAGCAACCACCTACCCATGATACAACACGACAGGTCCAAACCCCTTGTGCATGACAACCCTTGGCACACATCCCCCTAGGACAGGGGAGGAGTTGAAAAGACAAGGATTGGAACAGGGGACTCATAGAGTACCACACCACGTTAGCACATAGCTACTACAATGGGAAGTCTCATGGAGAGACGTAGTAGAGTGAGATCGCACATAGCATACATGAAGGATACACCTCCACCTAGTCCGCCTTGCAAGGAAGCGACCTTATACTCCTCAAGTGGAAGAAATACACACAGACTAACGGAGGAAAACAGTTACATTACCAAGGAAGCAGGGGATATCAACACCCCACACCCATATCCTTCCCATATCCTCTTATTTAATTTAACTGCATAACAAGTCAACTCCCTAAGAAGGGTAGATTTTGATACTTGATATCAACATGTTTTCCAAGAATGACCATACCGGACGCCTTCGGGCTCCGTGATATATATATACACAGGTGGACCACTAGAAGAATCAGTAAAAGGCCGTCGACAATCAAGAGATGCACAAGCAACAGATTCCTCAATCCCAAAGAACACCTATAAGGTCAAGTTTCTGGGAAAGATCACAAGATGGAAAGCTCACTTACAAAAATAAGTTGAGCACCCCCAACATCCTATAGAGGAACTACCATGAAGGTCACAAAGGATTACCCCTACTACAACCTTCCACTAAGCATCCTAGGGCCAAGCCCATCAAAGGATCTCATCTGGCATTGATATGCAAGGGGGGCACCAGTCACAACATGCCCTCCCCACAAACGCCCATTAGCATAAGAGGGGGTAGCCGCGAACACATCCCTAAAACCATACCACATGGGCAACGCCCACCATCAAAGGCAAACACCTCCAGCGGATCTTTATCATTTCACAAAATAGCCAGGAGACACAACCACATCTAGAAAGCTCATCCAAGGTAATGGAATACACTTCCATCAAAAACCCTCAAGGACACCAAGCCCAGCAAAGGAAGAACGGTGACACCATCATCAAGCTTTTAAAAAAAAAAAAAGGATATGGAAAACATAGTACTTCCACACAAGGATATGTTAGTCATAAGAGAGGGAATCACCAACTTTGACATGAAGAGAACCATAGTACATGAAGGGAGTCCGTCAGACATCTCCCATGACCAACCATTGATGATACTAGAGAAGAGTCAGGCATACCTAATACCAAGGGACCCCCCTACTAGTAAAGGTGGTCAGAACATCAACACACCCATTAGGGACACGGCACTGCAAATGAACCAGGAAAAGGATGGAACAAGTATCCTTACAAGTATCCTTGCATTTATCCTTGCAAAAATTAACTCCGTAGAAAAGAGGTCATCTAATAGATGACTATGTCTCTGTTCTCAAAATATGATCCTAACCCGGAGATCCTTGGACTCCGTACTATGTATGTAATGAATAACATGTTCATCAGATATAGGTACAAGAAGATGCAAGACAATGCCATGAAGATTAGGCGCATACCTCTACCAAGTACGACACATTGGAGTGTTCATAAACGCTCCTTCCCCATCTCACAAGAAAGGAAGGCAACCAACGATACAAGTCCTAATAGAATAAACATCAGTAGAAAATCCGGTCATTGAAGTCATGCACCAAGAGAGAAACTCTAAAGATGCAAGATTGGCAAAAGAGATAGTCCAACAACTAGAGTATGAAAAAGGAGATACATCTCCTACCAAGAGCCTTAGGGCAGGAAAATAGTTCTACAAGATCAACCAAAGAAGAGCTCTAAAGCTTGGGGAGTAAGGTTTCAAGATCGACCCTCGCACTAGACACACTTCCCGATCAACCACCTT
Organism: Clarkia xantiana subsp. parviflora; assembly: GCA_036873135.1. Lineage (NCBI taxonomy): Eukaryota > Viridiplantae > Streptophyta > Magnoliopsida > Myrtales > Onagraceae > Clarkia > Clarkia xantiana. Next base: position 45,555,504 of record JAPTYO010000004.1, read on the forward strand.
GTCTGCAAATGATAAGACATTTGACCCTGGCATCCCATCAAGAGGAGAACCCCGATAAAAGGGGCACTAGAAAAATATCCCGCCTCTAAGGCCATACGCCGAATACATGATGAATGAAGGTTATGACAAAACAAAAAAGGAGGGACTTGTCAGCTCAACACACCTCAAACACGTATACGTACACAATACAAATGCAGCCTCTAATGAAGTTATCCAACAAGGAATAGCCAATATGAGGGCAAACCCATGGAAATTCAGGGAACATCACCGGCGAACCTAAAGGAAAACGTCCTTTTTAGGTTCAAGTCCTAATTCAAAAGAAGTCTATAACCAAGATTCAAGGTGGGAGGAGCATGACCAATGGGACACTCCCCAAAGGCATTGAAGAATACTCCAATGTGAAGGAAAAGGCAAGGCACTCTAAGTGCCACAACACTCCAAGAAGATACAGCCCGGTCAGACCCCCACACCCCCATGCACGAGCAAAGAGCATGGATCAGATTGAATAGTCTAAAACACGCCTACGAGATTAACAACTCAAGACACCATTCTATGAGAGAGCTCTTCAACCTACACAAGGAAAGGGGGAAAAATTTACAAGCACCCCTAGGATACAAACAATGCCACATCCTAGTTATCAAGAGAATGAAATCCACCACCACCCACCCAAAGCAAAAGCTCTTCCACCCAACTTCAAAAGACACATCCGACAAAGGCATCATTCAAACCATGCCTATGACTGAAACAAGCAAGCATGAGAAAGAGTAAATCCTACAAGGGACACTCATCGCATTCAAAGAAGCAGACAATGGAGCCCCGAGCATAAGGGGTACCCAACCAAGAAAATGAACGAGGGGCCTTCAAAGGCCAAATATGAAAGGCGGTGTGACCACCAAGCAACTTGGGGGGCACCAAACGAATAAGTGCTTGGTAGTCCACCTAAGTATAAAAGAAGAGATTAGAGGCAGAAGATCACAATAACATGCGATACCACTTCTCCTAGAAGAGGTCACATAGAGGAAAGCATCCTCAACTCCCTATATGAACTCGTCCTAAGTTGGCAACACACAAACATCGCCCTCGAGAGGTGATCTCCCATACTGAAGGAAAAGCGTGATAGCATGCAATATCATAAAAGGAAAAGTCAAGTAAAGACTCGAAAAGCATACCAAAGATGCACCCTACATGAGAAAGGACACAAGGTAAGGTAATATTATGAGCCCTCCGGGAGCCTATCCCGCGAACAGATTTCGACGCCCCCAAGAGCGTATCTTGAGAGTAGTGTTCATACTACGACCTTCGACGCCCCCAAGAGCGTATCTTGAGAGTAGTTTATATACTACGACATTCGACGCCCCCAAGAGCGTATCTTGAGAGTAGTGTTCATACTACGACCTTCGACGCCCCCAAGAGCGTATCTTGAGAGTAGTTTATACACTACGACCTTCGACGCCCCCAAGAGCGTATCTTGAGAGTAGTGTTCATACTACGACCTTCGACGCCCCCAAGAGCGTATCTTGAGAGTAGTTTATACACTACGACCTTCGACGCACCAAGAGCGTATCTTGAGAGTGGTTTCCAAAAACTACGAATTTCGACGCCCCCAGGAGCGTATCTTGAGGTAGATTTGCAACCTACCAGATTCGACGCCCCCAAGAGCGTATCTTGAGGTAGAAAAAACACTACCAGTTCGACGCCCCCAAGAGCGTATCTTGAGGTAGATTTCAAACTACCAGTTCGACGCCCACCAGGAGCGTATCTTTGGTCTAACCTGTGCCCTCCGGGAGCCTATCCTGCGAAACGTTAAGTGCCGTCCGAGAGCCTGTCTCGTGAACAGTTTGACACCCGTCAAGAAGGTATCGGTGGACTAACCTGTGCCCTCCGGGAGCCTATCCTGCGAAACGTTAAGTGCCGTCCGAGAGCCTGTCTCGTGAACAGTTTGACACCCGTCAAGAAGGTATCGGTGGACTAACCTGTGCCCTCCGGGAGCCTATCCTGCGAAACGTTAAGTGCCGTCCGAGAGCCTGTCTCGTGAACAGATTTCGACGCCCACCAAGAGCGTATCTTTGGTCTAACAGTACAACGTATACCGTGTAAGGGGTATCAGAAGAGATCATCACACCATGCTTAGAAGGATACCATCCTTAGAAGGACACTATGCTCAGAAGGATACCATAAGAAAGAAATTTCTAAGAAAAGTAATGTGAAGAACAAGTAATGTTTTTTCTTGATGAGATAGCAGGTATGATGTGAAGGAAAGCACAAAAGAAAGAAAAAGAAAGGAAAGCATATTCAAAGGAGAAGTCCATGACCAAAGGATCATATACAGAAGCACAAGAGGTTATCATGAAAAGTAACGAGATATCCTACCATCCATATCACAAGTCAAAAGAAGTATCTCAAAGGAACCCAACCACACCAAGAAGGATAGCAAAGACGTGAAACCCAAAGTTCAAGGCTCCCAAAGTAAACTCGACCCATCAAGAAGAGGAATTGCCTTACAGATTTAAACACCGTCAAGCACAACTCATGAAGGAGACATCTAAAGAGCATAAAGGATACAACATCCGACAAGACGAGACATCGGGACCTAACCCAACAAACATAGCCTACACAAAAGGCAACTATAGCAATGAAGGCTCTCCAATGTGAAAGGAATACTAAAGCACAACTCCATACATCGTGATATGGCTATCATGTCCGCATACCTTGAAGTGGCTATCATGTCCACATACCATGAAGTGGCTATCATGTCCACATACCCTGAAGTGGCTATCATGTCCACATACCCTGAAGTGGCTATCATGTCCACATATCTTGAAGTGGCTATCATGTCCACATACCTTGAAGTGGCTATCATGTCCACATACCCTGAAGTGGCTATCATGTCCACACACTACAGAAGGGCTATCACTCCGACACATTACGAAGTGGCTATCACGCCCACATACCCCGAAGTGATTATCATGGCAGCACACCATAAAACATCTGTCAAAGACATGCATTGTAAAGACACCATCCCGACCACGAACATCAAAAGGCTACGCCTAGCCTTAGGAGGAGGTTCAAGAAAAAGGAAAAACAACACCCTTCGTACGCTCATCAAAGGCAGGCACTTATATTTCAACCCACTGGGTGACACCAGGAAGGAGACGTCCTCATTATGAAGACAACCTCCATATCCCACGAAATCAACCATGAAGTAAAGAATCACGACAAGCACTATTGAGGGCATATAACAAAACGATCCCCACAACGATCACAACTACGATACTAGTAGAGGCTAACTCAAGAGCAGTCTCCACTAAACTCCAAAGCAAGAATTTGCTATCTTAATCAGAGCCATGGCAAGAGAGGGGAACCTCAGTGTAAGATGATGATCACACCCGTCACCAAAAGAAAAATCTTCAACGCAGGGGTTAATAACATAACCCATAGGAAAGACAAAGACACCTTCAAAAGTCGTCAAATCTATATGAAGATGAGATAAACTTGAGACTCGGCCCCTCGGCTGGGGGGCAGGGGATAGAGAAGAGACATCAAGACCTATGATCACCCCATCGCCAGCCGCAGGTTGTTCCCTTTTGTCAAGCAAAGAGGGCGCCTCTTCAACCACTACCTCCTTATCATGGGAGGGGGTCAGCAAGGGGGCACTTGAAGGAGAGCCTCTCGCGGTTTCCTTCTCCTTGGCAGCCGAGGGCCCGACCTCAGAGTCAGGTTTCTGTGCCTTGGATTTAGATTGACTTGAACTCTCACCCACCACAAGAACCATTCCGTAACCAGGGAAGAACGCTCTAACAACAAGAAGGAAGCAGCATGAGAACAATCATAAATATATCACAAAGAAAAGAGAAGGGAAAAAGAACATACTGGAAGCAATAGCAGCCACCTCTGACTTAGAAAATTTCTTGGTCTGATAAGCAGAACTAGAGGGTTCTTCCCTCTCATCTGATTCGACGGTCTCCCTGTCTGAAGAAGAAAGCTTCCCAAAAGTGAATCATCTATACGAGCAGCCAACGCAAAGATCGACCCTTACTCATGGAGGGGCGAGATACGCCTACTACGGGGGCAACCTTAACACCAAGGGAAGAGGGCGAACTTTTAGTTTCCCCAAATGGAGCAACGCTCCAACACATCCGAAGGAAGGGTCAACCCTTAACACATGTCAATAGACCCTTCGCTCGCGGCGGTAAGAAGAAAGCTTGTAAACTTTTTCACCCTCACTTTTATGGGGAACAAATTGCAGGGTAAAGGTCAAGAGCTATACGCATGCTCCAACGAATGAAGGAAAAATGATACACATGCCGAAGGTCGAGGTTAATGGACAATGCTCGCGCTAGTACGAGGAAGGCGGGACGTTGTGTCCCATTGAGTGGCAGAGCTCCTACCCTCAAGTAAAGGAGAGGTCTATGCTCTCACCTTTGCACTTATGCTCATATTCATGATTAACATCTACAGGTACATCAATGTCATCACTCATGCTTATACTCATCACCCATCCATACATACATACGTGTTCGTGCTTGCACTCATATGCATGCCCACATACACACTCCCATGTGTTCAAACATTTAGACGTCCACGCACGCGGCCGCCATATATTCATGCATACATTCATGACTACAATCGCAGCATGTCTCCACTCACTCTCATCCTTATGTTCCTACTTGCATATATGCTAATACACATCCTCATGTTCATGATATGTCCATGTTCACTCCTAGTTAACATCCTATAGGCATATTTTCTAGTATCCCATACTTAGAAAAATTCCGGACCAAAATTGAAATTTTTCTTCACTTAGACTTATCCCGGCATGAAATTGAAGCATAAGTCACTTAGTTGCATTCATATTGCATTCCTATGTGAACATATATTCTTTGAGTATACGCCTGCGGCAAAGATAGGTTTATTACTCCCACCTCAGACGGACACGTGCCTAGGCACACGTCCGTATTATTCTGACGTTTACATTTCCTCTATCTCATAAGACAGGGGGCAGAGTCAGAGGCACGCATCCATGGGTAAGCAAGCATTCAGACAAAGAAGGTAAAATCCCGGTTTCAAATTGCGCGTGTCATACCATCCTAAAATAGAGTCAATCAAGGGTTAGGCCATTGGTTGACTCGGGGGCATGTGATGGATATACGCCCAATTTGAACCCGTTGACTTCCGAACCGTTGTATTTTTATCGTCCCATCGCCAATTGTAAATCGAAACTTCAACCCGGACACTTCGCGAGAACATCGACGGCTCGGACGGGGCCGAAGCGCCCGTCCGACATAGGCGAACTCACCTAGGTGAGGTTGGGTGGCCACACCCGACCCGATCTCCCCTAGGGGAGATCGGGTTGGCCAACCCGATCTCTCCTAGGAGAGATCGGGTCGGCCAACCCGATCTCTCCTAGGAGAGATCGGGTTGGCCAACCCGATCTCTCCTAGGAGAGATCGGGTCGGCCAACCCGATCCCTCCTAGGAGGGATGGGGTTGGCCAACCCCACCCTCCCTAGGAGGGGTTGGGTGTCCTCACCCAACCCCTACCCTTGGGGGTCGGATTTCTCCCCCCCAAGGGTCCCGACACCACATTCGGACTCCCATGCTCGGTCCACTCCGCCTACCTCCTCCGAATCCTAAGGTCTTAATTATGTGCTTAAAGGTTAATTAATTGTGTTTAAAGGCTAACGATGTCATTAAGCCACCTTAATGACACCATTGCCTATAAATACCCCACCTTCACAACTCATTTGATCATCTTGGCCATTTGAACAATTTAGCTCTGACATCTCTCTAGCTTTATCTCTCTAGAAATATAGTTCTGACTTAGGCATCGGAGAGGGTTCACCAGGCACCACCCCCCCCTCCTCCGTGTCTGGTACTGCCCCTTTTGCAGGGCAAAGGGAGAGAAGAAGAGAAGGAACCAAGGGAAGAAGGAAAGGAAGAAGGACATAGGCAAAGACAAGGCGACTCGAGAAGACCGGATCATACACATCCCCCGTAAGGAGTGAGATCAAAGCCGACACCCCGTTGACCTAGATCTCATAACTTAACAGTGCTGTTATATTCTTCGAGTATCTTTGGCATGCATCAGATTTTCGTACTACTTCAGTGGATTTCTTGTTCATTGTCGACCAGTAGTACCCCTGGTTGAGGGCTTTCTTCATTATTTTCCTTGCTCCCTCGTGGCAGGCCGCCTGTCCTTCATGCAATTCTCTTAGTATTCTACCCGTGTCAGCCTCTGCTACGCATCTCATGTAGGGTGTGGAATATCCCCTTTTGTATAGCAGACCATTAATGATGAGGTAGTTGACTGCCAACCTTTCCACCCTTGATGCCTCAATTGCCCCCTCCGGGAGTTCTCCCTTGCTCGGGTATTGAATGATCGGTGTCATCCAATTTGGTGCCACATCAATTTCCATTGCATCGATTGCCATTACTTCATGCCTATCATAGGCCGGTAGTAATACTATTTCTGCAAAATGCACATATTTTTCTTGTGGGATTCCCAAGGCGAATTTGCATGATGAAACGGCGTCTCCATTTTCTTCTATTGGTATGGCTGTGATTTTGAAGGTTTCAAAACCTCCAATTGTTGCTTGTACTTCTTGCAGGTATTGTTGCATCTTTTGAGATTTCGCGTTGTAATCTCCTTTTACTTGATTCACCACCAGTTGGGAGTAACACTTTGCCTCTATGTGTCTTACTCCCATACCTCTCGCTATTCTCAGACCTGTAACTAAGGCTTCATATTCTGCCTCATTTTTTTGTCGCACGAAATGTAAAAGCCATAACAGAGCGTAACAGGGTTCCTTCTTGTGGTGGGATTATGACGAGCCCTGCCCCCGCTCCCTCTTGATTGGAGGATCCATCTGTGTACATTGTCCATACGTCCTCCTTGTTCTCCTCCCGTCATTTTTCTTTGGTGGGTTTTCTTCTATTGTATTTGGTTGTGTGCCTGTGAATTCTACAATGAAATCGCCTAGGGCCTGGCCCTTGATGGCAGTTCTTGGAGCGAAGTGGATTCTGAATTCGCTTAGCTCTACTGCCAACTTGACCATCCTCCCTGACACGTCTGGTCTTTGGAGCAAGTGTTTCAAAGGTTGATTTGTAAGCACCACTATCTCGTGAGCATGGAAGTATGGCCCGAGTTTCCTTGCTGTGACTACTAAGGCAAAAAGATATTTCTCTATTGGCACGTAGTTTGCCACATACTTTGCGAGGGTCTTGCTTACAAAGTATATTGGTAGTTGGACACTATTCTCCTCCCTTATTAGTGCTGAGCTGACTGCCGTCTCGCTTACTGAGATGTATAGGTATAACTTCTCTCTCGCGAACGGATGTGCTAGGGACGACAGTGTTTTTATGTGTTGTTTGAGTTGCTGGAACGTTTCTTCACATCTAGGCGTCCACTCAAACCTCTTGTTTGCTCACAATACTTCGAAAAATGGAAGTGCCTTGTCTCCTATCTTTGAGAGGAAACAATTTAAGGATGCCAACCTTCCGTTGAGTTGTTGTACTTCTTTGGACTTGGTGGGGGATTTCATTTCCTCAATTGCAAGTAGCTTCTTTGGGTTTGCTTCAATTCCTCTTTGAATCACCATGAAGCCAAGGAACTTTCCAGATTGTACTCCAAACACGCATTTTTACGGGTTTAGTCGGACCTGGTGGATGCGTATCCTTTCAAATACCTTTCGTAGGTCAGCCTCGTGGCTTGCCTTTGTTTTGGAATTGAATATCATGTCGTCTACGTATGCCTCCATCGTTCTTCCTATCATGTCCCCGAAAAACTTGTTGACCATCCTTTGGTATGTTGCTCCCGCATTTATTAAACCAAAAGGCATCACTTTGTAGTGGTAGATCTCGTTGTCTGCATAGAAAGCTGTGTGTGGTGCATCTTCTGGGCACATTTTGATTTGATTGTACCCTGAGTATGCATCCATGAGGCTTATTAATTCGTGTCCTGTTGTGGCGTCCACTAGCTGGTCTATCCGTGGAAGTAGGTATGCATCCTTCGGGCATGCGTTATTTAAGTCCCGATAGTCAATGCACATTCCCCATCTTCCATTGGCCTTTCTTACAAGTACTGGGTTTGCCACCCATGTCTGGAATCTTATTTCTTGTATGAACTCAGCATCTAGCAGTTTGCCCACCTCTTCACGGATTGCAATCTTTTTGGGTTCCTAGTGATCGTCTTTTTGTGCTATTGGCCGCACCGACTCACTAATGTTTAGCTTATGTGATATTAATTCTTCGCTTATCCCTGGCATATCGCTTGGTGACCATGCGAATAGCTCCTTATACTCTTTGAGGAGTGTTATTAATTCCTCCTCGTCTCCTTTGGAGAGTGTTGTCCCCAGTCGTATCTTCCTGTTTGGCTCTTCTATTAACACTTCTTTGATGTCCTCTGCAGGGGTTGGTCGTCCATACTCCTCCCTTGGGTCTGTGTCAATCAAGGGCACATCTGGTGGCGGCTTATTGATCTCCTCCTTCCATATGTTATTCATGCATACCTTTGCGACTTGTTGGTCTCCTTTGACCTCCCCTACTATTTTTCCTCCTGGGAACTTCAGTACTTGAAATGCTGTTGACGAGATCATACCATGCTTGTTTATTGAGGTACGTCCTAGCATTCCATTATAGCCATGTAGTTTTTCCATTATGACAAAGTTAGCGTCGAATGTGAGGTTTGCCTCCCCCATCCTCCAATGTCACTGGCAATGTGATTGTTCCCATTGGGTATGACGCTGCTCCTTGAAAATCTGTCAATGAGCTAAATAGAGGCTTCAAATCTTTTTTCTTCATTCCAATCTTTATCATTGTGTCAAATGTGAGGAAATTCGTTGAACTCCCTTCATTGACTAAAATCCTCCTCACTTGGTGGTCTTTGATGCCAATAATCACTACTAGTGCCTCGTTATTGGGCAGGTTCACATTCTCTATGTCATTTCCACCGAACTGGATTTTCCCCATACGATGCTTCCCTTCTTGTGACTTCAGATTCTCCCCTGATTGGGAAGCATATAATTCTTTTGCATAGTCTGTTTCTCCTCATGAGGCAAGGCCTCCATGTATTGTATTGATCAGTTCTCTGATTAGCAACTTGTCTGCCTTTGGGTGTGGTGGAGGCAGCCCTTGGTTCACCACTGATTGTGGCACTTTTGAGCTTGATGGGGTGCTATCCAGGGATTGTTGATCTCTCTTAGGGGGCATTTTCTCTACCACCTTTTCCTGTTTCCCCTGAATGTTAGCTGTAAACACTCAATTTTGACACGGACGTAATGTCATTACACATGACGTGTCATTTCCATATGTGCCACGTCACGAAGTGTTCAAAAAATGCTCATGTGCATACTGGCGTAAATAAATAAATACATATTTTTAAAATATCTCGGATATATTCGAAATATTAAAAAAATATATGTAATAGTTATTTATCTGTAAGATTATATATAGGTATTATCTCCTATTATTTAAGGATAATTATCTATATATATTTATCCGTAGGAATTATCTGTCAGTTATTTTATCATTTTAATATTTGAGAGATCTTATATGTAATCTAGGTTAGCTCTACTATAAATAGGGGTCCAGTTCTACATGTAATATAGACAGAAAAAAATCAGAGAGAAATAAGAAGAAGAAGAAGAAGAATCGTGGAGTTCACAGCAGATTTGCAATTCTATTATTATTATTATTATTATAGTTTACAGCAGATTTGCAATATGCATCTCGTCCGCGCCCACTCGCTGTCTTACGCCTCCAATTCTAAGGGACTCTATCAATTCGCTCAGTGGATGATCATTAAACCCCAGACAGAGCTCACCGTCGTCATCGTTTTGGTCCAGCAACGTCTCTTTGGCAAGATCATGTACATGGAAGAAGAAGCCGTGTCTTTATTTTGGTTTAATTTATTAGATTTATATTATTTATTTATTTATTTATTTATTCTAACTTCACTTTTAGATGTGATTTACAGCAGTACCGGAAGGGACCTACGCCTTCAATCTCAACTAACCAGTGTTATCAAAACCGAACCGGACATCGAACCGGTGAGGGCTCCGGTTTTCGGTTCACCGGTCCGAACCCGGTTCAGACACATCATCTACACATGTCTAGAACTTTCGCTGTAGACATTCAATTTTTACTTTTACACATTCCTCTTTATTTTTCTTTCTTTCTTTCTTTCTTTCTTTCTCTCTCTCTCTCAACATCACTGTCTTCTGGAATAGATAGCTTTCTGGTTCCATCTTTCTCGATTCACATCAACATGGACGACACCACGCCTACGCCGCACCAGACTTCCGGCACCAGCTTCGGCCGTTCCTCTCTCTCTCTCTCTCTCTCTACTTCCCAGCAAATAGAAGAAAAGAGGGGAGAAGCTTAAATCCCTGCAAATCCCGGACGATTACGACATTCATCAATTGCTGGATGATGAATTACCAGGTACCGAAAGATTAGATCAGGGAGGACCGGGTGAATTTGATGCACGCTTCTAACTTCTTTTCATCTGTTTCTTGCTTGTGGCGGGTTGGCTTATTAGGTTAGGATTTGATTTGATTTTTTTTTTTTTTTTTTGCATTTACTGATATTTGATACCGAACCGGCGAACCGGAAGACCGGCCGGTTCAACACAAAATCGGTTATCGAACCGGGTTCGCTTATATCCTCCGGATTTGCTTGAACCGGACCGTTGGAGGCTCCGGTTCCAGTTCAAACCCGGTCGGACCGCCGGTCCCGTCCGGTTCTGATAACACTGCAACTAACACTATAATAATTGATGAATACAAATATATATAATAATAATAATAATAATAATAATTTATATACATAAGTTATTATTTAATTTAGATATCATTACTTCCTAACGGTTTTAAGTATTTGTTATTCTTTGTGTTTAATTTCATTTAGTTTAAATGTAAAATAATCAAATAAAAGGATATGGCAATTTGTGAATTGATTATCGAAAGACGTGACTTATTCGATATGTTTTAATTCGTAACAGAACCTCCAAACTCGAATTTCTGATCGTAGACTGATTTAATACCTAAGTATTTAATTTGTTATTTGCTTAGGTAATTTAGGATTCTAGTTAGCCTCGTTTTAATACCACATTTTCAAAACTTTTATCGTCTTAGGTTAGATTTAGGTCTGACATTAGCCTCTTGGAAACTCCTTATTGGTGTTTTGCTACTACTGCCCCCTTCGGTCTCCGCTTGTATTTTGTTTATTTTCATCGACCACAGGTAGTATGCTACGTGCTTTTTGTTCGAATCTGCAGACGGCGCCAATGTTTACACACGAGTTCCCTTCGTGGGCTTCTCCTTCGTGTATTCCCGTTTCTTGGGCTTCTCCTTCTAGTGTTATCGCTTCTTGGGCTTCTCCTTCTAGTATTCCTCACTCTGTGGGCTTCCTTCTTCTCGTATACCTACAAATGGGCACCAGAGAGGGGGTTCTCGGTAAGCCCACTTTGATGCTTAAGTAAGTATAAGCTATAGAGAGATGTAATGAGCTTAGAGAGAGGGTGATGAATTACCTTCAAATGATGAGAGGAGGTCTCTATTTATAGAGTTCCTATTGGACCGCCTCGATTCCAGTGATTTCCTGGTCTGGTTATGGCAGTTTCGTAATATAAATTGGCATTGACCGTAATTATGGTGTGTTTGACCTCGGTTCAACGTGGATAAACCTAATATGGCTAGTGTTGGTAAATGGCCTACAAGGGCGAGCCCCGGGCGAAATACCGTCCGAGGATAGGGGTCCGGGTGAGGGGAACTCGCTCGGACGGAGGGGGGGGGGGTACCCGGGTGGGTACCCCTAGTCCCTTGCTCGGGTAACCCGAGCAAGGATGCCTCGCTTGGGTTACCCCTAAGTGGTCTTTCCACTTGTGGCCTTCCCGAGTGGTTTCCGCCACTCGGGGTGTTTTTTTGCCTAGGAATTGGGCTCCGGGTGTCCGTTTTCTAAATTTTGAATTATAATCTATTGTGGCCCAGTTATCAGGTCAGATTCATAATAGCTTGGGCGTATATCCAACAGGAACTAGGCATCCAGCCCCTGTTATTGCTAAGAGGGCGTCGCTGATTGACTTCCCAAAAGAAGAGGAGCAAGTATTGTTCACATTAAAGCATGTGGAGGAATTACTAGAGAAAAGGAAAAAGGGGGAGAAAGATACGCTAACTGTCAGAGACCATGCTTTCCATCATTTTTCCCGAAGGCTGTTCAACATCTGGGTCCCGCCGGAGGAATATGAAAAACACAACTAGGCACGCGCCTTATCAATGAAGTTATGGCTCGCAAAACCACTCACCCATTTGGGGAGGACATTTTCAAGAATGCTACTAGTTCGACCGAAAATCTCCCCCATAAAACAGTTAAGACAAAAGCCGAGTCGGCAGGAGTCAACCCCAGGGCTCGCAACAGGTTGAACGGACGCCTTCCAAACTGAGTCGCCACAAGGGGTGCTTTCTTTCCTGGTTGGAAGAAATCACGCCCCTCTCTCCAATCATAAAGTGAACATGTGATCATGTTCATCCCCCATATGTAAGTCAATTGGGAAACATACGCAAGACATGCCGGCTACAGGCGCACTGCAATGCACGCACACGTCGGCATATCAACATGAAGAGTAACAGCCCACCCCCAGAAATTAAGTATAACTACTACGGGCACAACACATGCGCGCATCGACGTAGCAACATGAGGTACAACACCTCATATCCAGAGTTCAAATGTTCCCGTCACGAGGACAACCCTGCGTGCATAACACCAAGAGCAAAACCCTACACTCAAGACAACGAGCATATCCGTTACGACGGGAAATATGGTACATGCAATTCATAAAACGATGGTCGGAAAAAAGACTAATGCCCCACATCCAAAATGCAAGCACACCTACTACGGGGCAACTATATGCATACACTTAGATATGCAGGTCACAAAATGCGATCGACACCAAGGTCGACTCCTTCTCATGGAAGTACAGGGTATGCCTATCACGGGGGCAATCTCAACATCGAGTTATGAAAGTAAAACCATCATTCAAAAGATCCCGCGATCGAAACACAGAGTACACCTACGAAGGAAACAACCCCTAAAATCTTGCAAGGGAAATGACCCTTTTAACGTTCGCCACAGAAGAAACGCTCCGACATATTTGAAATGAGTGACCCTCGACATGCATTGATTAAAACTCTTTTGCATAAAGAGTAAGGAAAAAGTTTCTAACCATTCTCACCTCCGTTTGTATGTAGATCAAATCGCAGGACAAGGTTCAAGAACCATGTGCACGCTCCTACAAGGAGGGCAAAACGTCGTGCCCTGATGAGTAACAAAACCACACTCTTGGGGAAAAAGGGAGTCTATAATTTTGCCCTTACACTTACGTTCATATTTATGATTTACATCCATGAATGCATCAACGCCTCTATCCACACTTATGCTTACGACATGTTTATGCTTGCGTCCACCCTAATTTTTATATATGTATGTATGCTAACACTCACATTCCTACATCTATGATCACGACACGTTTTCCCTAGCACCCATATCCATGCTTATGTCCATGTGCATGTTAGCACACACATTCTTACACTCACATGTGTTCAACACTTAGACTTTTGTATCAACAATTACCATGTATTCATGCTTACATCCATATACACACTCTTGGTCAAGAACAAACTTGGCTTCATTGATGGAACCTTTGCTAGAATGGATGTTCCTATGGGACAAAGGCTTAGGTGGGATAGGGCAAACGCAATTGTGAAGGTTTGGTTAAGGAACACAGTTGCTAAGGAGCTTGTGAATGGCTTGGTTTACAACTCCACTGCTCAGTCCATTTGGAGTGATCTCAAGGACATGTTTGATAAGGTTGATGGAACTCAAATCTTCCAATTGACTAGGGAGATTTATCAAATATCTCAAGGTGTTATGTCCATCACTGAGTACTTTGCTAAAATGAAGCAATTATGGGATGCTCTAAACTCCATTGATGATATGTTTTTGGAGTGCCCAGCTGTCTTGAAGATTGTTAATGACCACAAGGAGAAGCAAAAACTAATTGCATTTCTTTTGGGACTTAATGACTCCTTTGCACATGTGAGGAGTAGTCTTTTGATGAGGCAGCCTCTTCCTTCTCTAAGTGTGGCATTTTCAGTGCTTGTGCAAGAAGAGAGTCAGAGGGCAATTTCTGAATCCATTGGTGATGTTGGTGAGTCCACTGCTTTGTATTCCATGAGGAATCCTGCCTACAATTCTAGGAATGGCAATTCTGGCTCTAGGTTTGATTCAGGCAGGAACATCTTCTCAAGTCAAGGTGGTGGGAATGATAGGCCATCCAAAGCTGAGAAAGCTACTTGGAAATGCACCTTTTGTGGCAAGATGGGACACAAAGAGGATACTTGTTTCAAGAAGTTTGGCTATCCTCCAAATTTCAAGAGAAGGATCACCTCAGCCAATGCTAGCCTTGATGAAGGCCCTTCTAATTTGGTGGAGCACACTGTGGCAGGTGACAAGAGGATCTTTCATGGGACTCTTGATAAGAGGGTGCTCCACACTGGTGTTGAGAAGAGGGTCAAGCATGTAGCTGCTCAAAATGACTTTGATCCCCTTGTCTATGAGGGTGATGATCACTCACGTGTGAATATGGAAGGTACAACATTGGCTTCTTCTATGACTTGGATTGTGGATTCAGGGGCCACAAATCACATTACTCACCAGATGGAATGGTTGCACAATTTAAGAAGGACTGATTCCACAAATCAGTTTGTTCATTTGCCCAATGGACACAAGTGTAGAGTGACTCATATTGGAAGTTTCTCTTTCTCTGGTTTCACCTTGGATGATATTCTCTTAGTTCCTGATTTCAAGTTTAACTTGGTCTCAGTGTCTAAGCTTCCAAATCAACTACATTGTAAAGTGATATTCACTTTTGATCATGTCTTGATTCAGGGCCAAGCTGGGAGGCCCTGTGGTGATTGGTGAAAGAGCTAAGGGACTCTATTTGCTCAAGGATGCAATACCTTCAAGTGCAAGAAAGGTGGTGGCTGCTCCTTCCATTTCAACTAATAAAGTGGATGCTTGGACATGGCACAAGAGATTGGGACATGTTTCAGCTTCACACATGGATCATTTGAAGAATAAATTGAATTTGAATGAATCCATTGATTGTATCAAACAATGTACTCTTTGCCCTTTGGCCTAGCAAACTAGATTGTCTTTTCCTATTAGCTCTTCTCATGCTTCTACACCTTTTGCCTTAATACATATGGATCTATGGGGTCCATACAAGGTTCCTACCATCAAAGGTTATCAATATTTTCTCACAATAGTGGATGACTTCTCAAGGGCTACTTGGGTGTTTTTGATGAGATCCAAGAGTGACACCTTTCTTCATATAAAGAGCTTCTTGATAATGCTGAAGACTCAGTTTGGAACGGAGGTCAAGGCAGTGAGAAATGACAATGGAGGTGAGTTCATTAACTCAAATTGCAAGGATCAGTTCCTTCAATTGGGTATTATGCACCAAACTAGTTGTGTGCACACTCCTCAGCGAAATGGAAGAGTGGAGCGCAAGCATAGACAAATTTTGAATGTTGCAAGGGCCATTAGATTCCAAGCATCCATGCCAATCAAGTATTGGGGTTATGCAGTCCTAGTTGCTTGTTACTTGATCAACAGATTACCTTCTTCTTCCTTGCATTTCAAGTCACCTATGGAGGTGCTCTATGGAAAGGTTCCTTCCATTGAGCATTTGAGGATTATTGGTTGCCTATGTTTTGCTACCAAATTGGTCAACTCAGATAAGTTTGGCACAAGGGCTGAGCCTTGTGTTCTCATGGGGTACTCAACATCTCAGAAGGGATACCTTTTGATGAGTATTTCAACCTCAAGTTTCCAAGTGTCTCGGGATGTTGTTTTTCATGAACAAATATTTCCTTTCAATATGTCAAGGGATGATTTGAGGCACTTGTTGCCTTCTTGCTTGGATTCCAAGTCTCACTCATACCTTGACATTGATTCTGGTTCCCATCGAACTCTTATTGATTCTATAGAAGTGTATATGAAGACTATGTTCAATACACTATGCATACACTTAGTTTCACTATGCATACACCCTGCCACTATGTATGCACCCGGTTTTGCTATGCAAACACTATGCACCTGGTTCACAACTATTTGTATAGTCTTAGTTGGTGAGCCTAGTTTCACTTAGTATATATATTGTATCACCTTGATTGTAATCCCTAGTGATCAATGAAGTAAATTTCCAGCTCATATGGTATCAGAGCTATGTAAATGGCGGCACAAACTTGGAGATGAAGCAACCTAGTTCTTCTTCATTTCTACTTGTGATTTTCCATTGATTCAACTTGGATTCAGCTTGGATTACTTCTTGGTTACTCAATTCAGCTTGTATTAACCTTTCTTTCACTTAAGAAAGGCTTTGGGTAAGTCTCATTTCAAGATCTGAGCTGCGTAGGAATCATTTTGGTGATTTGAACTAGTCTTCAAGCTGATTTGCCTAGTTCTTCCTGGATTGAGCTATGGATTGCTATTTACGTGGATTCTCTTGTTGAATTCTTGGGTTTGCACTTGATTTCTGGTTATTATAGTGAACATATTTCACTATTAAGCTGTGCTTATAGCTTGATCTCCATTGTTTCTCTGCGTTTTGAGCTTTGATAGTTCATTGCTCGACTAAGGTGTTCTTTCAGTTTACTGAAGAATTTTACATTGAGATTGTGGATTTCTGCTTCCACAATCATTGGAGATTGTTCAGATTTGATTGTTGGTGGCTTCTGTTGATTGGTCTACTCAGATTTGTGGGCGGATCTGTACGAATTCACTTGGATATTGCTAGCTGATTCTTTGTCCTATTGCAAGTTTGGTTGTGTGCCACTTTTGTCACTTTGTGGTAGCTGGTTCATTTCGGTTTTCTTGGAAATCTGCTGATTATATTCCTTGAATTCCTCTCCCCTGTTTGAATCCAATTTCTGAATTGCAAGATGGCTAATGAGTATAGCATTGATGATCCTCTTTATATTCATCCCTCGGATACAACTGGCCACCTCCTTATCCCTTTTCAATTGCAAGGCATTTCCAACTACCATGCCTGGAGCACCTCAATCAAAGAAGGCTTGTTGGTCAAAAACTAGTTGGGTTTCATTGATGGAACTTTCACAAGGCTCAGTGTTCCACTTGATCAAATGGTGAAATGGGATAGAGCCAATGCCATTGTAAAAGCCTGGCTCAGAAACACAGTGGCAAAGGACTTGGTTTCTGGATTGATTTATAATCCAACTGCTGCTTCAATTTGGAATGACTTGAGGTAAATGTATGACAAGGTGGATGGAACTCAAATTTTTCAATTGACAAGAGAAATTTACCAAACTTCTCAAGGCACACTTTCCATCACTGAGTACTTTGCTAAGATGAAGCAACTTTGGGATGCTCTTGCTTCCATTGATGACTTGAAACTTGAATGTGCTGGGGACATTGCCATTGTTAATGAGCACAAAGAGAAGCAAAAGCTTATGGCATTCCTCTTGGGACTGAATGACTCCTATGGCCACATTAGGAGTAGTTTGTTGATGAGACAACCACTTCCTTCTTTAAGCATTGCCTTCTCTGTTTTGGTTCAAGCAGAGAGTCAGAGATCAATCTCTGGTTCTATTGGAGATATTGGTGAGACTACTGCCCTATATACAAGAAGGAATCAATCATTTGGAGCTGGAAGAGGCAATGGTGGTCGTGGCAGGGGCAATGGAAGGAATGGTGGCAATCCTGGTAGGGGCTATGGAAGATCTAATGACACAAGGTTTTGTAACTATTGTGGAAAAAGGGGTCATTTGGAAGATACTTGTTTCATCAAGAATGGTGTACCACCACATCTTCAACCATTGAAGAAGCCTAGGGCCAATGTTGTTGACAATGGTGGAAGCTCAAGTACAATCATGCATGTGGCAGTTGGGGACAAAAGGATTGTACATGGCACAACTGAAAAGAGGATTCACCATGTAGCTGCTCATGATGATCACTTTGACCATTTAACCTTTGAAGATGTTGATCAAGCTCATGTCAACATGGCAGGTACAACTAATGAGCCTATGATTTGGATAGTTGATTCAGGTGCAACTAACCACATCACTCACCAAATTGATTGGCTACATTACTTGAGAAGAAGTGATTCAGATCATCAATTTGTTCACTTACCAAATGGTCACAAGTGCAAAGTGACTCATATTGGTTCTTGCACTTTCTCTAGTGGATTCACATTGACCAACATACTTTTGGTCCCTGATTTCAAATTCAACTTGATCTCAGTTTCTAGGCTTCCTAATCAATTGAATTGCAAAGTGATCTTTACTTGTGATCATGTGTTGCTTCAGGGCCAGAGTGGCAAGTCCATGGTGATTGGGGAATGGAATAAAGAACTTTACACCTTGAAGGATGTGGTGCCTTCAGCCTCAAGAAAGATAGCTAATGCTTGCTTGGGAAATAAGGAGGATGTTTTGATATGGCACAAACGTTTGGGTCATGTGTCAGAAACTTATTTGAATCATTTGGATGTTTTAGGTTTGAATAAGTCTTATGGTTGTATCAAACAATGCACTATTTGCCCCCTTGCAAAGCAATCTAGATTTTCATTCCCAATCAGTGATTCAATTGCTTCTAGACCTTTTGATTTGATTCACATGGACTTATGGGGTCCCTACAAGGTGCCTACATTCAAGAACAATCAATACTTCTTGACCATTGTTGATGATTATTCAAGAGCAACTTGGGTCTATTTGATGAAGCACAAGAGTGATACTTTCTTGCACATCAAGAATTTCTTGATAATGGTGAAGAATCAGTTTGCAACTATGGTGAAGACTTTGAGGAGTGATAATGGGACTGAGTTCATCAACTCAGTTTGCAAGGATTTACTTCACCAATTTGGCATCCATCATCAAACTAGTTGTGTGCATACACCACAACAAAATGGAAGAGTGGAACGCAAGCATAGGGATATCCTCAACATTGCTAGAGCAATAAGGTTCCAAGCCTCCATGCAATTGAGACATTGGGGGTATTGCATACTCAATGCTTGTTATTTGCTCAACAGGCTACCATCTTCTATCTTGAATTTCAAGTCACCCATGGAGGTATTATATGGGAAGGTGCCTTCTCTACAACATTTAAGGGTGATAGGTTGTTTATGCTTTGCAACTAGGCTAAACAACCATGACAAATTTAGTCCAAGGGCTGAGCCATGCATCCTTATGGGTTACTCCACATCTCAAAAAGGGTACCTTCTTATGAACTTGACCAACTCAGTCTTTCATGTATCTAGGGATGTTCAATTCCATGAAGATATTTTCCCATTCAGTTTGTCAAAGGAGGCCTTGAGAGCTTTGATCCCTTCTTGCTTGGATGCCAAGCAACATCTTGAGGAGTTTCCAACTGAGACTCCAATATACTTTGATGACCCTCCACCTCAACATGTTGATCAAGCTCAGAATCAAATACCAATTGATGATGCTCCTAATGATACTCCTCAACCACCTACTTTGAGGAGAAGTGCTAGACTTGCCAAACTACACCCACCAACTCTTAGGAGGAGTGCAAGGATTGCTGAACTACAAAACAAGACCACTTCCAATGCTACTTTTGGCATGGAGAAATTTTTGTCTTATGACACTTTGGGGCCTCAATACAAGTGTTTTTTGACTGCCATTGACAAAGTCAAGGAACCAACTACTTACAAGCAAGCCATCAAGGATCCTAACTGGATTATGGCAATGAAGGAGGAGATACAAGCTCTTCAAGACAACAACACATGGCAATTGGTGGATCTTCCTCTAAACAAATCATCAATTGGATGCAAATGGGTCTTCAAAGTAAAGTACAATTCAGATGGATCAATTGAGAGATACAAGGCTAGATTGGTTGCCAAGGGTTTTACTCAAATTGAAGGGACTGATTTCAATGAGACATTTTCACCTGTGGTCAAAATGGACACAGTGAGGATTGTCTTAGCATTGGCAGCTGCCAAATCTTGGGGTCTATATCACATGGATGTTAACAATGCATTTCTTCAAGGTGATCTAACTGAAGAAGTGTATATGGATATTCCCCAAGGTTTTGATCATTCCAAATCCAATGATGGGTCTCCTAAACGTGTGTGCAAGCTCATCAAGTCACTATATGGCCTCAAACAAGCATCAAGACAATGGAATATCAAGCTCACACAAACTTTGGTGAAGAATGGATATAAGCAATGTGCCTCTGATCATTCTTTGTTCACCAAGATTCAAGGTGTTGACAAAGTCTTCTTGCTCATTTATGTTGATGATTTGCTAATCACAGGATCCAATGCCAAGATGATCAATCAATTGAAGTGCATTCTACAAACACACTTCAAGTTGAAGGATTTGGGGGAATTGAGATATTTTTTGGGATTGGAAATTGCAAGATCCAATCAAGGACTTGTGATTAATCAAAGAAAGTATGCTATGGAGTTGATTGAAGATGCAGGCTTAGGAGCAGCTAGGCCTATTGATACACCAATGGAATTCAATGTCAAACTCACAACATATGAGTATGACAAGGCAACCAACTCAAATTCAGATGATCCTCTTTTAGAGGATGCCACTTCTTTTAGAAGATTGGTTGGTAAGTTACTATACCTTACCATGACTAGGCCTGACATTAGCTTTTCAGTGCAAAGGCTTAGTCAATTTGTGGACAAGCCTAAGAAATCACACTACAATGCAGCCATAAGAGTGATCAAATACATCAAGGGCACCCCTGGCCAAGGGTTAATCTATCCTCCAAACAACAACCTCAATTTAAGCTTGTTTTGTGATTCTGATTGGGCTGCTTGTCCTTTTAGTAGAAAATAAGTGAGTGCCTATTGTGTAAAACTTGGAGCAGCTATGATAGGTTGGAAGGTCAAGAAACAAGATACCATTTCACTATCAAGTGCTGAAGCAGAGTATAGATGCCTAAGAGTTGCAATTCAAGAGGCACTTTGGGTAGGCAGAATTCTTAAAGAACTTGGTTTGCAAGTAAGCCTTCCTATTCCCATATACACAGATAGTCAAGCAGCTGTGAAGATTGCTAAAAATCCAATGTTTCATGAGCGTACAAAGCATATTGAATTGGATTGTCACTTCACAAGGCATCACATTGAACTTGGGATGATTGGTGTCCATTACATTCCTTCGAAGGATCAACTAGCTGACTTGCTTACCAAAGCTTTAGTGAAGAACCAACACTTAGCCTTGTTGAGATTATATGGAATTAGATGTCTTCCAAGAAAGAAAAGAAGAAGAAGAAGAAAAGGATGGGAGAATATAGAAGTGTATATGAAGACTATGTTCAATACACTATGCATACACTTAGTTTCACTATGCATACACCCTGCCACTATGTATGCACCCGGTTTTGCTATGCAAACACTATGCACCTGGTTCACAACTATTTGTATAGTCTTAGTTGGTGAGCCTAGTTTCACTTAGTATATATATTGTATCACCTTGATTGTAATCCCTAGTGATCAATGAAGTAAATTTCCAGCTCATAGATTCTTCTCAGATGTTTGAAGAAGAAAGCATTGTTCAACCAATCATTGTAGAGAATGCTCCTCAAGTGCCAATTCAAGTTCCTCCTTTGAGGAGAAGTGCAAGGCTTGCTCAATCATCTTCCCCTCAAGTGCTTACTTTGAGGAGAAGTGCTAGATTGGCTCAACTGAGGGCTTCTTCATCTTCTTCCAATGTTGTCTTTGGAATGGAGAAATACATTTCCTATGATCACTTGAGTCCAAATTTCACTTGCTTTCTAGCTGCCATTGACAAAATCAAGGAGACTACCACTTATAGGCAGGCTGTTAAAGACTCAAATTGGGTGATTGCCATGAAGGAGGAGATCACACCTCTTCAAGATAATTAGACGTGGAAGGTTGTTGATTTACCACATGGAAAGTCTACCATTGGATGCAAGTGGGTGTACAAAGTGAAGTACAATTCTGATGGTTCGATTGAAAGGTATAAGGCAAGGTTAGTTGCCAAGGGCTTTACTCAAGTAGAAGGTACTGATTTCAATGAGACTTTCTCCCCTGTTGTGAAGATGACCACAGTTAGAATTGTGTTGGCAATGGCAGCAGCTTATTCATGGGGCTTGTTTCACATGGATGTGAACGATGCTTTTCTACAAGGTGACTTACATGAAGAGGTATTTATGGATATACCTAAAGGCTTTGATTCAGCTATGTCACCTAGTGGGGCACCTAGGAGAGTTTGCAAGCTATTGAAGTCTCTCTATGGTCTCAAACAGGCTTCAAGGCAATGGAACATCTTACACATACATTGGTGAAGAATGGTTATCATCAAACTGCTTCTGATCATTCCTTGTTCACCAAGATTGAAGGCCAGGAGAGGGTGTTTCTTCTCATATATGTGGATGATTTGCTTATTACTGGCTCAAGTGAGAGATTAATTAGCCAATTAAAGTCCACTCTTCAGTCTCATTTCAAACTCAAAGATTTGGGGAACTTGAGATATTCTTTGGGTTTGGAGATTGCTAGATCACATGAAGGGTTAATCATCAATCAAAGAAAGTATGCTCTTGAGTTGATTGAAGAAGCTGGTTTAGGAGCTGCCAGTCCTACTGAGACTCCTATGGAGTTCAACATCAAGCTCACTACTTGTAAGTACGATAAGGCAACTAATTCCAATTTGGATGATTTTCCCCTTGAAGATGCTACTTCTTATAGAAGGCTTATTGGTAGACTTCTCTACTTGACTATGACTAGGCCATATATCACTTTCTCTGTGCAAAGGTTGAGTCAATTTGTTGATAAGCCTAAGAAGTCCCATTTTGATGCTGCCTTAAGGGTGATTAGATACATCAAGGATTGCCCTGGACAAGGTCTTATGTATCCTTCCACCAACAAGCTTGATCTCAGCCTCTTTTGTGATTCAGATTGGGCAGCTTGTCCTTTTAGTAGGAAGTCTGTGAGTGCCTATTGTGTTAGGCTTGGGAATGCTATGGTGAGTTGGAAGGTGAAGAAACAAGACACCATTTATTTGTCAAGTGCTGAGGCAGAGTATAGGTGTTTGAGAGTAGCTATTCAGGAAGCTTTGTGGATTGGCAGGCTGTTGAAGGAGTTGGGAGTTCAAGTTACCTTACCAATTCCTATTTTTACTGATAGTGAGTCAGCTGTAAAGATGGCCAAAAACCCCATGTTTCATGAGAGAACAAAGCACATTGAGCTTGATTGCCATTTCACTAGGCACACATTGAGTCAGGAGCCATTGTTGCTATCCATGTTGCTTCAAAGGATCAAGTAGCTGACTTGCTCACCAAGGCTTTGGTGAAGAGGCAGCACATTGCTCTCCTCAAATTATATGGGATAAAAGATGTGTTCCATGAAAAGGGAGGAGATGAGAAAGGTGGGGGAATATAGGATATGATATTATGATTGCACACTATGTTTGCACAATACTAACACAATACTTGTTGTGCTGTGTCTTTACAATGCTTGTGTATGTCTACACAATACTTGTGCCTTAGTAAGTGTTTTACTCCTTTCCTATGTACGTAGCTAGCTTAGTATATATAGTTAGTTAGATCATATTGTACAAACTGATTTGGAGTTTGGTGAATACAATTAATCATTTCTACTCTAAATCCTCTCAAGAAGCTTTTAATCAGCAGCTATCAAAAGACCGCTACAAGGTTGCACTCCAACATAATGTTAAGACAAACAATAGCGGAATTCCCGTCATTGATGAAAACCCAAGGGTAGATCATGCACGTTATAGAAGTGTATTCTACACTCTATGTATGCACCTAGTTACACTATGCATACACACTAGACTATGTATGCACCTGGTTCACTATGTATGCACCTGAACCATAGTTTATTGTATAGCCTTAGTTGGTGATCCTAGTTTTGCCTAGTATATATATTGTAACACCTGCTTTGTAATACCTAGTTGATTAATGAAGCATTCTCATTCATATGGTATCAGAGCACAAGGTCATTCATAGCGGCGTATGCAATGGATCAAAGAACTTGAAGTTTTCCCCATTTGCCTCAACCTGCCAACGTAGTCTTGTGTGGATTTACCTTATTACGCTTCAGGATTCATCAACTCAGCTTGAATTCTCCCTTTACATCCAACAATGGACTCTTAGTAAGTCTCATTTCATGCTCATTCACGCACACAAGGAACTGAGGATAGTGCTAGTATTGCTCATAGGCTATAGCACTTGATTTGCCTAGTTCTACTTGTTCTAGCTCAGATTGAGCTACTTGCGTGATTGATTTTGGTATTCACTGAAGTGTGTGTCATTCCTCTAGCATCATTGATGGATTCTGAGATTGTTTGAACTAGTCACATTGATTATAACACTTGGATTTTACTCGTTTAGTGGATTACTTGATCTTCACCCGGCTGAGGGACTCTTGTGAGTTCTTGGGTATTCTTCAGGATATTCTCTGATTCTATTGAAGAATTTCGTGCTTCCATCAATGGAGAACTGATTATTATCAAGTTTTTGATGATTTTCAATAATTGGTTTTGCTCATTTTGATGCGTAGTGGTACGGATTGTACTACCTACTAGCTGGATTTGTCCTATTCTCAACAGATTTGGTGTGCCCCTTTTGTCTATATTACCAGCTATTTCCGTGGGGATTTCTTTGCCATTTCTTCTAGTGATCTCTTGGGAATTAAGTTCACATCTCTTTCAACAAGCTCTTTCAACTTGACTGACTTGCAAAATGGCTCATGAATCCAATGTGGATGACCCTCTCTACATACACCCATCTGACACCACTGGCCATATGCTCATACCTTTTCAGCTGCAGGGTACCTCCAACTATCATGTTTGGAGTACCTCAATCAAGGAAGGCTTGTTAGTGAAGAATAAGTTGGGTTTCATTGATGGCACATTCACATTCACAAGTGTTGGTGTGGCAGACAGGGTGAAATGGGATAGGGCCAATGCAATTGTCAAGGCTTGGTTGAGAAATTGTGTAGCCAAAGACTTGGTCACTGGTTTGGTCTACAATCCCACTGCTTCTTCCATTTGGGATGATCTTAAAGAAATGTTTGACAAGGTGGATAGCACTCAAATCTTCCAACTGACAAGGGAGATTTACCAAACATCTCAAGGGGTTCTATCCATCACTGAATAATTTGCAAAGATGAAACAACTTTGGGATGCTCTTGCTTCAATTGATGACTTGAATCTCCAATGTGCTGGAGATATTGCTATTGTTAATGAGCACAAGGAGAAGCAAAAGTTGATGGCTTTTCTCTTGGGACTAAATGAGTCTTATGGACACATTAGGAGTAGCTTGCTCATGAGGCAACCACTTCCTTCTCTTAGCATTGTCTTCTCTGTTTAGGTACAAGAAGAAAGTCAAAGGACCATTTCTGGTTCTATTGGAGATGTGGGTGAGGCAACTGCCTTATACACAAGAAACAATCCATCTTATGGTGGAAGAGGTAATGGAAGAGGCTATGTAAGAGGCAATGACAATGTCAATGGCAATGCCAGGGGTAGAGGCATTCCAAATGCTCCCAATGAGAGACCTCCCCCTCCTATTTGCACCTATTTGGCAAGAGAGGTCACATAGAGGATCAATGTTATAGCAAGCATGGATATCCACAAGGTCATCCAATGTACAACCCAAATGCTCCTAAGAGGAATTGGAATTCAGCCAACATTGTTGAAGATGGTGGTAGCTCAAGTGCCATTGAGCATGTGGCAGCCAAGGACAAGAGGATTTTTCATGGCACAACTAACAAGAGAATCCAACATGTAGCTGCCCATGATGATTACTTTGAGCATTCACCTTTGAGCTTTGAAGATGTTGATCAAGCTCATGTCAATATGACAGGTATATCTAGTGACCCTATGGTTTGGATAGTTGACTCAGGTGCAACAAATCACATCACACACCAAATTGAGTGGTTATTTGATTTGAAGAAGTGTGACTCTGATCATCAATATGTTCATTTACCAAATGGTCACAAATGCAAAGTGACTCATGTTGGTTCTTGCTCTTTCTCAAGTGGATTCACTCTGACCAACATCTTGTTGGTCCCTGATTTCAAATTCAATTTGATCTCAGTATCTAGGCTTCCTAGCCAATTGAATTGTAAGGTGATCTTTACTTCTGATCATATGTTGCTCCAGGGCCAGAGTGGCAAGTCCATGGTGGTTGGAGAATGGAATAGAGGTCTATACACCTTGAAGGATGTGGTGCCTTCAAACTCAAGGAAGATTGCAGCTACTTGCTTGGGGAATAAGGAAGAGGTGTTGAGATGGCATAGACGTTTGGGCCATGTCTCTGAGGCTTACCCCAACCATTTAGATGTTTTGAATTTGAATAAACCTTATGGTTGTATCAAACAATGCACAATTTGCCCTCTTGCCAAGCAATCTAGATTTTTATTTCCAATAAGTGACTCTATTGCTTCTAAGCCTTTTGATCTTATTCAGATGGACTTATGGGGTCCCTACAAAGTGCCAACTTTTAAGGGCAATCAGTATTTCTTGACAATAGTAGATGATTGTTCAAGAGCAACTTGGGTCTACTTAATGAAGTTCAAGAGTGACACTTTCTTGCACATCAAGAACTACTTACTCATGGTGAAGAATCAGTTTGGCACTATGGTTAAGATATTGAGGAGTGATAATGGCACTGAGTTCACTAACTCAGTATGCAAGGAGTTGCTTCTCCAATTTAGCATCCATCACCAAACTAGTTGTGTGCATACACCACAACAAAATGGAAGAGTGGAACGCAAGCATAGAGACATCCTAAACATTGCTAGAGCAATTAGGTTTCAAGCATCAATGCCTTTGAGACACTGGGGATATTGCATTCTCAATGCTTGTTACTTGCTTAATAGGTTACCATCCTCTATCTTGAAGTTCAAGTCACCTATGGAAGTGTTGTATGGGAAGGCGCCTTCTCTTTATCATTTGAGAGTTATTGGTTGTCTTTGCTTCACAACAAAGCTAAACAACCATGACAAGTTTGGTCCAAGAGCTGAACCATGCATACTTATTGGGTACTCCACTTCACAAAAAGGGTACCTTGTAATGAATATTTCTGATTCAGTCTTTCATGTTTCAAGAGATGTACTCTTCCATGAAGACATTTTTCCATTTAGCATGTCCAAAGAGGCCCTAAGAGCCTTGATACCTTCTTGCTTGGCATCTGATGGGTTCGATTACAGCCATCAGGCCCTTTAACGGAGAGGAAACGGCAAACAGGCCACCAGGCCCAAAATGAAGGTCAAGATGACCTAAAAGAAGGGTCCCGACGAAGGGAGTCCCGGCGAGTCAAGGCCCCGACAGAGTCGGTCCCGACAGATGAGCTGGAAGCTCCCTATGAGAAGCCTTTAAGTAGGCCCCGATGACGAATCCCTGAGAACGATTGGCCCTGTCACGATGACGAGGGGCCCCGAGCGGTGACATAATGAGATAACTCTGGAGTCCCCGACGGGAGTCGGGACTCGTTATCAGAGGACAAGGCCAAGATACGCGGGGCGTGGCCGAGATACGCGGAACGTGGTTAAGATACACGGAGCGTGGCCTGGATACGCGGGGCGTGGCTGAGATACACGAGATCATGGCCTAGATAGGCGGGATCACATCCGAGATATGCGGGATACGGGCTAACCACCCCTAACGGTTCACCAGGTACCTGAGGCATCTCTTCGCCTATAAAAGGGCAAGAGGTCACCTCAGAACTCTCACGTCGAATTGAATACACTTTGTGATTATTGCTTGCCAGTTCGTATTGGGCACTCATTTAAACATCGGAGAGGGATTCTGGGTCACCGCCCGGTCTATCCCCTCTTGCAGGGTTGCGTGGAGCGAAGGAGCTAGGATTGCCGTCAAAGTCCGTACCGGAGTTCCACCGCGATCCAACATTGGCGCCGTCTGTGGGAAACAAACAAAAAGCTGATATGCCTTCTACTCGATCAATGGCGGCTGGCAAGCACAGAAGACAGGGACAATCCGGTGGTTCCCGTCACCCCGCTGCAACAAATCTGGATTCAGTACCAGAACAGGAGGAAAACCGGAACCATCCCCCAGCTGAGCTCTCCCAGACAGGGGGCACAATGGAGATCCCGAAGATATTGCTCCTCAGCATCAGGGCAACAGGGGGCAGGAGGCCCCCCCAGCTACATACTTGACAAGGGCCGTGGCGGAAGCCATGCCCATGTTTCTGGCGGCTGAGAGGCTCTCTTGGATCGGAGAGAGGCTGCAAGGAGGCAGGATGAGATGCCCCCGTTGGAGGAAGTGGCCCCGCCAACAGAGGGTCGGAACGCACAGGAAGCCCCGCCCCGAGGCCAGGACAGGAGTAGGGCAACCGGTCAGCCGGAGAGGTTCGTGGTTGATGGGCCAGGACCAGTACAGCACAGGACCATTCCTCTGAATGGTCCCATCATTCTTGACCAGGTAGTAAAGATTGTAAACATCTGTATGGGAGAGCAGAAGCCGCTGGTGTCGGAGCTAAGGGATCGATCCACTCATCCCTTCGTCCCCCGACTCATCGACACCCTAGCCCCGTCTGGGCTAGGCATCCCTACGATAAAAGAGTATGGTGGCGAAGGAGATCCAGTTCGCCATGTCCGGAAACACCTCATGGCGTGTCTGGGAAGAGCCCCGAGTGAAGACATAGTGTGTACGCTGTTCCCGAACACACTGGGAGAAAGAGCCCTGACCTGGTTCTTTAGTCTGCCCCCAGGCTGCATCACTTGCTGGGCAGACATGCATGACCGATTCATTCAACAGTACCAGGGTCGGAGACGTTTATTGAAGAGCGTGAGGTCCCTGAACCAGGTGGTGCAGAGGCCCGACGAATCGCTGGCTCATTATTACCAGCGGTACACGGCCAGTGTGGCAGAGATTGACGAAGAGATCTCGGAAGGTGAGACCATCCGTACCTTCATTCGGAATTTAACGGCCCCCTATGGTTCCGACCTGATGCACAGCGTGGCCGAAAAAGCTGTGTGGAATATGGAGGCATTACAGAAGAGGGTGAAACGGCAGATCGATGTCCAGGAGTCGAAGATAGCCGCGGGAGAACTGGAGCCCCCAAAGTCGAACAAAGGAAAGCAGTCGGTTAAACCCTTCAACGATCGTAAGACAAAGGGCAAACCCGAGAGTAGTCGGAACCGAGGCCGACCTGATCGAAGGGACGATAGACGTTCTTCAAGGAAGGATAAGCGGGAGGATCTCGACATTCCTCTCAACTGCTCCATGGCGGAAGTGCTGACAGTCATGGAACGACAAGGTATCTCCAGGTACCCTCCAAAGAAGGATGGAGAATTCTTGGGATCTTGTACGGATCGCTACTGCCGATTTCACCGCGCAAATGGCCACGACACCAACCACTGTCGAGAACTGAAGAAGGAGATCGAAAAGCTGATCCAGAAGGGGAAGCTCAAAGAATTTGTCGGGGATAAGTGGTGTCGATCTCACTCTCGGTCCCGATCGCGGTCCCGTTCCCGATCCCGCGACCGGTCCCCAAAGAAGAAGAGAACCAATCCAGAGTCGTCCGGTGCTCGCAAGGAGAGACGGGGCACTATCAATGTGATCCACGGAGGATTTGCTGCTGGAGGTGATACTTCATCCGCCCGAGAAGTCTATGCTTCTAGAATCCCTACGGCGGTGGTGCTGGGTAAGAGGTCCCGATCCTGGACCTTGAAAGAAGAGATGGTAATCTCCTTTTCGTCGGAAGACCTCATAGGCGTGGAGACTCCGCACGACGATGCCTTGGTGGTAACCTTGGATGTAGACGGTTTCGAAATGAAGAGAATTCTAATCGACGGGGGAAGCTCCTCCGACATCCTATTCATGGACGCGCTGGAGGCCATGGGGAAGACGAAGAAAGATCTAAAGGAGGCAAACTTCCCGATGGTCGGATTCTCTGGCTCAACCTCCTATCCGCTAGGAGTAATCACCTTACCAGTGGAGTTTGGTAGCGGGTGGAAATCAGAAAGGAGGAACGTAGAGTTCGTGGTAGTCGATTCTGCGGGGACCTACAACGCGATCATCGGAAGAACCACCATTAACCCCCTGATGGCGGTTGCCTCGACAGTGCACCAGAAGATGAAGTTCCCGACCGACCACGGAGTCGGAGAGGTTAAGGGTGACCAGGTGGCTTCTCGAAAATGTTATGTTAACGCCACCCGAAGGAGGAGACGAGAGGCTATGACTGTCCTTCAGACAGACACGGATCCTAGAGAAGAGTTTGGGCGTCCCGCCCCCGTAGAAGATCTGAAAGAAGTCGAGATCGACGGACCCCAGAGGAAGGTGAAAATCGGGTCCGCCCTGACTGAAGAGACAGCCCAGAAATTAATTGAATTATTGAAGGAGTTCAAGGAGCTGTTTTCCTGGTCCCCAAGCGATATGCCAGGAATCAGCCCCGATGTGATCGTACACGAGCTGAAGATAGACCCCGCGATCAAGCCTATCACGCAGAAAAGGCGTCCGATGGGCACGGACAAGAAGACCGCGATCCAGCAGGAGGTGGGCAGGTTGCTCGATGCTGGGTTTATTAAGGAGCTCCGATTCCAGACTTGGGTTGCTAATCCAGTGCTGGTGAAGAAAACTAACGGGAAATGGCGAATGTGTGTGGACTTCCGCGACTTGAACAAGGCTTGCCCAAAGGACTATTACCCACTCCCGAGAATCGACCAGTTGGTGGATGCCACGTCGGGACATGAGCTGTTGAGTTTCATGGATGCGTATTCAGGCTACAACCAGATCAAGATGGCCAAGGAAGACGCTCCCCATACAGCGTTCTATGCGGACAGTGACATCTATCACTACGATGTCATGCCTTTCGGGTTGATCAATGCTGGGGCCACCTACCAACGGATGGTGAACAAACTGTTTGGAGATATGCTGGGAGAAACCATGGAAGCTTACGTGGATGATATGCTGGTGAAGTCCCGACAAGCCGAGGATCATGTGCACAACCTTACCATGGCATTTGAGCGGACGAGGCTCCATCAAGTTCGCTTAAACCCGACGAAATGCGCCTTCGGAGTCCACTCAGGGAAGTTTTTGGGCTTTATGGTGAGTCAGAGAGGAATTGAGCTGAATCCTGAGAAGTTGAGGGCAATCGAGGAGATGCAGTCTCCGATAAACCATCGGGAGGTACAAGTGCTGAATGGCCGACTAGCTGCAATGAATCGCTTCTTATCCAAAGCCAGCGACCGATCAATGCCATTTTTTGAAGTCCTGAGGGCCAACAAGAAATTTGAATGGACCGCCAAGTGTGAAGAGGCGTTCCAAGCACTCAAGCAGCACCTTCGCACCCTCCCGCCGTTGGCGAAACCGGTTCCAGGCGAGCCGCTCTACCTTTATTTGGCGGTTTCTGAATTTGCCATTAGCTCTGTGTTAGTGAAGATTGTTGAGGGAAATCAAGTCCCCGTTTATTATGTAAGCAAGGGGTTCGCTAAGTCTGAATTAAACTATCCCGCCGTTGAGAAGTACCTCTTTGCGTTGATTATTACTGCTCGGAAGCTAAGGCCTTATTTCCACGCACACGAGATTACAGTGCTGACGAACCAGCCTTTGAAGCATTTTTTTAACCGACCGAATGCGTCGGGAAGATTAGTGAAATGGGCAGTAGAGCTTAGTGAGTTTCGCATACACTTCGCTCAAAGAACAGCCATTAAAGGCCAGGCATTGGCGGATTTTATAGCAGAATCTACAGCCCCCGATCTGAAAGAAGCGGGCCCTGTAGAGGGGGCAACCATGGAGGTCCCGACAGAAGAACAACCAGAGAGGGCAGAGCAATCAGAACAGTCAAAAAAGGAAAATACCTGGGAGATGTACACGGATGGATCCGCGAGTTCGGACGGATCAGGAGCGGGCTTTTTGTTGACACCACCGGGCGAAGGTGAACCGCTCCGATACGCCTTGGCTTTAACATTCAAGGCCACAAACAACGAAGCGGAGTATGAAGCTCTTATCACGGGCCTAAAAATTGCTAAAGGCACTGGAATCGATCACTTGAGAGTGAAGTGCGACGCAGCTTTAATCGTGAACCAGGTTCAAGGGCGATACGAAGCAAGGAGTCCAATAATGAAGAAGTATCTGCGAGAGGTACAAGCCCTAAAAGAGAGCTTCAAAAGCTTCGATATCGAGGTAATTCCAAGGGAGGAAAATGTAGAGGCAGATGCCTTGAGCAAATTTGCCCTGGGGGCACCCTTGGAAGAAAATCGAAAGGTGCACTTCTTGGAGAAGGTGATCTTATCAAACATCGACCCAACACAGGTGTGCGCCATTGAAGCGAGATCGGAGGAGGAGCCAACTTGGATGACCCCGATAGTCGCGTACCTGACTATGGGAGCAGTCTCCGATGATCAAGTGGCAGCGGACAGGATACGTCGGATCGCGGCCAATTATGTGATGCTGGACAATCAGCTATACAAGAAGGGCTGGTTCTCGACTCCGTACTTGAAGTGTGTGGCACAACCCGACGCCAATCGAATTCTGAAGGAGGTACACGAAGGGGTCGCGGCTTGTCATGAAGGGACCCGATCCATCATGAGAAAAGTGCTAAACTTAGGCTATTATTGGCCCACGATGAACAAAGAAGCGACAACGATAGTCCGATCCTGCGACGCGTGCCAGAGGTACGCCCCGAATATCGTGGCTCCGGCCGCTAATCTGACATCCATCAAGAGCGCGTGGCCCTTCGCACAGTATGGCATCGACTTGGTGGGACCTCTTCCACAAGCACAAGGTCAATGTAAGTATTTACTTGTAGCTATCGATTATTTTTTGAAATGGATAGAGGCAAAGGCGTTGGCCAGAACAACAGGGAACCAGATCGTCAAGTTCCTCCAGACCCACATCGTGTCCAGATACGGGATTCCTAAGGTGGTGATCAGCGACAATGGTCCACCGTTTAACGGCTCTCAGGTGAGGGAGTATCTGGAAGAATTGAACATTGAGCATCGGACCGCCTCCGTACGCCATGCTCAGACTAATGGCCAGGTGGAGTCAGCCAACAAAATCGTGATGGACGGCCTGAAGAAGAGGGTCTATGCCTTGAAGGGCAAGTGGCTGAACGAACTAGAAAATGTGCTTTGGGCTGTTAGAACGACACCCAAACGATCAACGGGGGAGACTCCGTTTAGCCTCGTTTATGGCACGGAAGCTGTCGGCCCCGTAGAGGTAGCTGTGGCGTCCCATCGGATGAGATATTACGAGCCCCTGACAAACGATGAAGTGAGACGTATGGACTTGGACTTACTCGAAGAAAAGAGGCGGGAAGCCGATGAAGTCCAGGCTCGAATGCGATTGGCGACGACCAGGTACTACAATCGGCGAGTGAAGTCCCGACAGTTCTTCGTCGGGGAGCTGGTTTGGCGTCGCAACGAATTCACCCTTTTGGATCGAATCAACAAGATGTCACCAAAATGGGAAGGACCTTAAAAGGTCGTGGGGATGCCAGCTCCGAATGCATACAAATTGGAAGACCTCGATGGCAGAACGTTAAAGCATTCTTTTAGTGGCGAACACTTGAAGAAACACCATGCTTGAAGAAAGTCGCCTTAAGTGGTGCCCGATAAAGTCGCCTTAAGTGGTGCCCGATAATCGCCTTAAGTGGTGCCCGATGTAAAATCGCCTTAAGTGGTGTATGCTGTTTATCGTTTAATTCGATGTAAGCAAATTTTGTGCCGTCAATAAATATAGAGGTTGCTTCCAATCAGAGTTATCCTTAGATTTATTCTAAGTATTAAAAAGTAGCCTTCAGTGGTGCACGAAAAAAGTCGCCTTCAGTGGTGCACGAGAAAAGTCGCCTTGAGTGGTGCACGAGAAAAGTCGCCTTGAGTGGTGCACGAGAAAAGTCGCCTTAAGTGGTGCACGAGAAAAGTCGCCTTAAGTGGTGCACAATACTTAGATTTATTCTAAGTATCCAAAAGTCGTCTTAAGTGATGCACGGGACTAAGTCGCCTTAAGCGGTGCACAATCCTTAGATTTATTCTAAGTGTCAAAAAGTCGCCTTAAGTGGTGCACGATATTAAGTCGTCTTAAATGATGCGTGATTCTTAGATATTACTCTAAGTAATAATTAAGTCGTCTTAAGTGATGCACGGAACTAAGTCGCCTTAAGTGGTGCAAGTTATTAAACACGTATAGTAAAGTCACTCGGAGAAGTGCAACGAAAGAATCGGAACTAAGAAAGTCTGATATTGATAAGGGCTCAAGGGCCCGACGACGAAAAAAGAGAAGAAGATACAAGGACTCTAAAAAGTAAACATTCAAGCTTGGTCCTTGTCGGCAGCGTTGGCAGCAGCTGGCTCCGCGGAGTCGGTAGCAGAAGGATCCACAGGGTTGGCTTCGGGAGGATCGACTATCGGGGCGTCCGCACTTGGAAGTTCAGAAGCGTCTTCGACAATTACGGGGGTACTCCCCCCATCACTCTCCTCGGAAAGAGCAAAATACTTCTTCGCAAAGGGAGCGAGGGAAGGAGACTTTTCGAAATTGATGGCGTCCCCGTACTCCAGGTGGAGCTCCTCAACCGCATTGAAGAGAGTGTTCTCCACCTCCGCGCCAAAGAACTTCATGGCATCGGCTTGGAAGTCCTCTGACCTCCGATAGTCCTCCCGACCCTTTACCTCCGCCTCGGCCAGCTGCGCAGGAAACCCCGCGATTTGCTCCTCCAAAGCCTTCTTCTCGAGGACCAGTTTGTCCTCGGCAGCCTTCTTCTCCTGGGCCAGCCTGTCCACAGCCGCCTCCCGCTCCTGCCGCTCTTGCCTCAAGAGCCCCTCGAAGTCCCCGATCTGCTTCTGGAGGTCCCGAACCTTCTGATCGAGGACAGCCTGTTCCTTGACAAGCTTTCCCCGCGAAGATTGGGAGGCCTTAAGATCCTCCTGGAGCTGCTCGCGGATCCCTCGGTCCCGCTCCCGGGACTCATCGTAGGCAATGACATACCCGATGAGGCGGTTGAAGTCCCCGAGCTCCTGCAATAAGAAGGAAAAGTGTTAATGGACAAACGACCCGATTTATCATAAAAAAGAAAGAAGCGAAGTCTTACCTCTATACGGCGCATGGCCATATCCCTGACCTCCCGATGCATGTGCGTCCGATTGAGGCAAATCGGATACCGCATAGTAGGCAGGATCGAGCCTGACAGTAGATGCAGGGCCAGCTCCCGATCCTGCTCCCCTTGTGTAAGCGGGACTCCTTGAAGCGTCTGGATAGGAGTCCAGGGGGCATTCTCTTGTGACGGATCGAAGGGCCTGTAGAAGTTCCCATCGAGAGCAAGAGGAGAAAGAGGACGATGAGTGGAAGGGCATGCCTCCGTCTCGGCCCGAACAGGGGAATGAGTGAAGTCATGGATGGGCGAGGGCTGCCGCTGCTGTGAAGAAGATGAAGGAGGCGGCCCCTGAGGGGTTGGTTTCAAGTGAGATTGCCCCGTCTTCCGACGCTGACGGAGGGAGCCACCCTCGTCAGTCTCCTCGGAGGAGTCCAAGGTTTCCACCTGACGAAATTGTTCGCCAGTCGGAGCCTTCTCTCCAGCTGAGGAAGGCACCCTCGCTGAAGACGGTGTGTCCGCGGAAGCTGCGGCACCTGATGGAGCTCCCGAGCGACCTGCACCTTGAGGATGAGAAGCTTCAGAAATGTAGTCAGGAAGTTCATCGGGATTCTTACACCAAATAATACGTCGGGAGACGTATTGATCCTTCCCGCGATAATGATAGTAGCCCGCCTTCAGAACGCGTGGAGTTGCGCCTCGAAGGATCCGATTAACGTCAGCAATGCGGGCCTCTTTGGGTGAAGGTATCAAATCCTTCGGGACCATCCTCCTGTATGATTTTATAGCAAGTCGGAGCTTTTTACCTTCTTCAGCATTCTGGACATCAAAAAGCTGGTCCAGATCCACCCGCTTCCGCTTAGGTTGATCCGCGGAAAGAGACCCCGATCGAGCAGCAGCCTTCTTAGCGGACTTCCTCTTCCGCGAGGGGCGGACAGCATCAGTCTCCCCCTGCTTAAGGAATAGATCGGTCAGCACAGATACCTTCTTGGCTGCAAATAGTAAACAAAGAAGAGTTAGAAGTTTACCCAAGGGACCATATTAGAAGGGCCGTCGAAGAGTTGCCCCCCAGAGACAATATCAAGGAGTCGGATCCCGGCGTGCACCAGGTCCCGCTCCACAAGAGAGTTGGCGTTAAGGGGAGTGTAAGACTCCCCCCATCGATAAAGCTGGATAAGTTGGAGAGTTTCAAAATCCTCGTCGGTATAAGTATGGAAAGCAGGCGGAGGGTCCGCTGCCACCTCCCACCGAGGCCAGGGAATCGAAGAGTGTCGGATGAAGAAGTAGCTCTTCTTCCAGCTACTGTTGTCGGACCCTGTATCAACCAAGAGTCCCCGACCCTTGACCACCTTCCAGGTGTCATTGGTCCAACCACATCAGGCAAGCTGCTACTTACTCCACTTGGGCATCCGAGGGTAGAAGGCGCAAACCCCCGCCTCATTGCACTTCATCCCATAGAAGGTTCTGAAGAGCTGGAGGCTGTAGACCCACTTCTGTCGGTAGCAGAGAACTTGAAAGGCGTTCCAGAGGCGGATGGCATGGGGAGAAAAGGTAGTGGGGTGCGTTTTGTAATGATGGCACAGCTCGACCAGATTACCACAAAAGGGGAATCTGATCCCCGCTGATACCTGTCCCGTAGAGACCAATACCTCCCCTTCTTGGGGACGAGTAACCTCAGGGTTACTCGAGGGGCGAGGCCAAGGATATGGGAATCGGGGTTCCCAGGTAATAGTGATACAACCCTCTCGGAGGGCTGCATCATAAGTAGTATTGGAGATCTCATTCAGAGCATAGTCAAAGTTAAAAGGTTTTCTCCCCTCAGAGCTGGAACGGCTGTCTGAAAAGCAACCATGGCAAGAAAAATACAGTGGGACTCTTGGAAAGCTATAAACAAGGAAAAGACGAACAAGCAACAAAGGGGAATCCCTTACCAGACATGATGAAGTAGAGGTTGGGGAGATGAACGAAGCGTCGCCGGAAAGATGATCGGAGAAACTCCAAAGACCTTCGAAATCACAGAGCTTGGAATCGCAGAGAAATCGCAGAGAGCTCTTGAGAATTCGAAGACGGTAAAAGTTAAACTATGACCATGGCTAGGGTTTTATAGTCGAAGAAGTCGGTTGAAAGGACACTTCGATCCGAGTCGTCGAAGTCGAAGAGTCTTAATCTGGACCGTTGAAATGAAACGTGCAGAAGGACAACAGACGCAATGATGAAACGGCCTGAAAAGCACTTTTCAGAAAAGGACAGGCGCGAAAAATCAGGCACGTGGGCTGAAAACGTCGCTTCATTATCTACTGCATTTAATGAACTGGGGAACCGAGGAGACCCCTAGGATTTAACAATTATCTACAAAACATTGAGGAAACGTCTGATAATTGAGTCACTGAACCAAGGGAAAGATCCCCGATTCCAGTATCGGAAGATCGAGAGTTGGAAGACACGACGAACTAAAAGTCCCTCATGTCTTGGGGGTAAATGATGGGTTCGATTACAGCCAT
Organism: Clarkia xantiana subsp. parviflora; assembly: GCA_036873135.1. Taxonomy (NCBI): domain Eukaryota; kingdom Viridiplantae; phylum Streptophyta; class Magnoliopsida; order Myrtales; family Onagraceae; genus Clarkia; species Clarkia xantiana. The sequence continues at coordinate 45,593,083 of JAPTYO010000004.1, forward strand.
CAGGCCCTTTAACGGAGAGGAAACGGCAAACAGGCCCACCAGGCCCAAAATGAAGGTCAAGATGACCTAGGAGAAGGGTCCCGACGAAGGGAGTCCCGACGAGTCAAGGCCCCGACAGAGTCGGTCCCGACAGATGAGCTGGAAGCTCCCTATGAGAAGCCTTTAAGTAGGCCCCGATGACGAATCCCTGAGAACGATTGGCCCTGTCACGATGACGAGGGGCCCCGAGCGGTGACATAATGAGATAACTCTGGAGTCCCCGACGGGAGTCGGGACTCGTTATCAGAGGACAAGGCCAAGATACGCGGGGCGTGGCCGAGATACGCGGAACGTGGTTAAGATACACAGAGCGTGGCCGGTGATAGGTTCGACTACACCCGTCAGGCCCTTTAACGGGGAGGAAACGGCAAACAGGCCCACCAGGCCCAAAATGAAGGTCACGACGACCTAGGAGAAGGGTCCCGACAAAGGGAGTCCCGATGATGAAAGGTCCCTACAGAGTCGGTCCCGACAGTGGAGCTAGAAGCTCCCAATGAGAAGCCTTTAAGTAGGCCCCGATGATGAATCCCTGAGAATGATTGGCCCTGTCACGATGACGAGGGGCCCCGAGCGGTGACACAACGAGACAACTCTGGAGTCCCCGACGGGAGTCGGGACTCGTTACCAGAGGAAAAGGCCAAGATATGCGGGGCGTGGCCGAGATACGCGGGACGTGGTTAAGATACACGGAGCGTGGCCGAGATACGCGGGGCATGGCTAAGATACGCAAGATCACACCCGAGATACACGGGATACAGGCTAACCACCCCTAACGGTTCACCAGGTACCTGAGGCACCTCTTTGCCTATAAAAGGGCAGGAGGTCACCTCAGAAGGTTAACGTTGAATTCAATATACTTTGAGATTACTGCTTGCCAGTCATACGAGATACTCATTTAAGCATCGGAGAGGGATTCTGGGTCACCGCCCGGTCTATCCCCTCTTGCAGGATTGCGTGGAGCGAAGGAGCTAGGATTGCCGTCAAAGTCCGTACCGGAGTTCCACCGTGATCCAACATTGGCGCCGTCTGTGGGAATCAAACAAAAAGCTGATATGCCTTCTACTCGACCGATGGCGGCTGGCAAGCACAGAAGACAGGGACAATCCGGTGGTTCCCGTCACCCTGCTGCAACAAATTTGGATTCAGTACCGGAACAGGAGGAAAACCAGAACCATCCCCCGGCCGAGCTCTCCCAGACAGGGGGGCACAACGGAGATCCCGAAGATATTGCTCCTCAGCACCAGGGCAATAGGGGGCAGGAGGCTCCCCTAGCTACAGACTTGACAAGGGCCGTGGCGGAAGCCATGCCCATGTTTCTGGCGGCCGTATAGGCTCTCTTGGATCGGAGAGAGGCTGCAAGGAGGCAGGAGGAGATGCCCCCGTTGGAGGAAGTGGCCCCGCCAACAGAGGGCCGGAACGCACAGGAAGCCCCGCCCCGAGGCCAGGACAGAGGTAGGGCAACCGGTCAGCCGGAGAGGTTCGTGGTCGATGGGCCAGAACCAGTACAGCACAGGACCATTCCCTTGAATGGTCCCATCACTCCCGACCAGGTGGTAAAGATCGTGAACATCTGCATGGGAGAACAGAAGCCGCTGGTGTCGGAGCTAAGGGATCGATCCACTCATCCCTTCGTCCCCCGACTCATCGATGCCCTAGCCCCGCCTGGGCTAGGCATCCCCACGATAAAGGAGTATGATGGCGAAGGAGATCCAGTTCGCCATGTCCAGAAGCACCTCATGGCGTGTCTGGGAAGAGCCCCGAGTGAGGACATAGTGTGTAAGCTGTTCCCGAACACACTTGGAGAAAGAGCCCTGACCTGGTTCTTCATTCTGCCCCCAGGCTGCATCACTTGCTGGGCAGATATGCACGACCGATTCATTCAGCAGTACCAGGGTCGGAGGCGTTTATTGAAGAGCGTGAGGTCCCTGACCCAGGTGGTGCAAAGGCCCGACGAATCACTGGCGCACTATTACCAGCGGTACACGGCCAGTGTGGCAGAGATAGACGAGGAAATCTCAGAGGGCGAAACCATCCGTACCTTCATTTGGAACCTGACAGCCCCCTATGGCTCCGACCTGATGCACAGCGTGGCTGAGAAAGCTGTGTGGAATATGGAGGCATTACAGAAGAGGGTGAAACGGCAGATCGATGTCCAGGAGTCGAAGATAGCCGCGGGAGAACTGGAGCCCCCAAAGTCGAACAAAGGGAAGCAGTCGGTTAAACCTTTCGACGATCGTAAGTCAAAGGGTAAACCCGACAGTAGCAAGAATCGAGGCCGTCCGGATCGGAGGGACGATAGACGTTCTTCAAGGAAAGATAAGCGGGAAGATCTCGACATCCCTCTCAACTGCTCCATGGCGGAAGTGCTGACAGTCATGGAACGACAAGGTATCTCCAGGTACCCCCCACAGAAGGATGGAGAATTCTTGGGATCTCGCACGGATCGCTACTGCCGATTTCATCGCGCAAACGGTCATGACACCAATCACTGTCGGGAACTGAAGAAGGAGATTGAAAAGCTGATCCAGAAGGGGAAGCTCAAGAAATTCGTCGGGGATAAGCGGTGTCGATCCCGCTCTCGGTCCCGATCGCGGTCCCGTTCCCGATCCCGCGATCGGTCCCCAAAGAAGAAGAGAACTGATCCAGAGTCATCCGGTGCTCGCAAGGAGAGACAGGGCACTATCAACGTGATTCATGGAGGGTTTGCTGCTGGAGGTGACACCTCATCCGCCCGAGAGGTTTATGCCTCTAGAATCCCTACAGCAGTGGTGTTGGGTAAGAGGTCCCGATCCTGGACCTTGAAAGAAGAGATGGTGATCTCCTTCTCGTCGGAGGACCTCATAGGCGTAGAGACTCCGCACGACGATGCCTTGGTGGTAACCTTGGATGTAGACGGGTTCGAAATGAAGAGAATTCTAATTGACGGAGGGAGCTCCTCCGACATTCTATTCATGGACGCGCTGGAGGCTATGGGGAAAACGAAGAAAGACCTAAAGGAGGCAAACTTCCCGATGGTCGGGTTTTCTGGCTCGACCTCCTATCCGATAGGAGTAATAACCTTACCAGTGGAGTTTGGTAGCGGGTGGAAATCAGAAAGGAGGAACGTGGAGTTTGTTGTGGTTGATTCTGCAGGGACCTACAACGCGATTATCGGAAGGACCACTATTAACCCCCTGATGGCGGTCGCCTCGACAGTGCACCAGAATATGAAGTTCCCGACCGACCACGGAGTCGGAGAGGTCAAGGGCGACCAGGTGGCTTCCCGAAAATGCTATGTTAATGCCACCCGGAGGAGGAGGCGAGAGGCCATGACTGTCCTCCAGACAGACACAGATCCCAGAGAAGAGTTTGGGCGTCCCGCCCCCGTAGAAGATCTGAAAGAAGTTGAGATCGATGGGCCCCAGAGGAAGGTGAAAATCGGGTCTGCCCTGACTGAGGAGACAGCCCAAAAATTAATTGAGTTGCTGAAGGAGTTCAAGGAGCTGTTTGCCTGGTCCCAGAGCGATATGCCAGGAATCAGCCCCGATGTGATCGTACACGAGCTAAAGATAGACCCCGCGATCAAACCTATCACGCAGAAAAGGCGTCCGATGGGCACAGACAAGAAGATCGCGATCCAGCAGGAGGTGGGCAGGTTGCTCGATGCTGGGTTCACTAAAGAGCTCCGATTCCAAACTTGGGTTGCTAATCCAGTGCTGGTGAAGAAGACCAATGGCAAATGGCGAATGTGTGTGGATTTCCGCGACCTGAACAAAGCTTGCCCGAAGGACTGTTATCCACTCCCGAGAATCGACCAGTTGGTATATGCCACGTCGGGACATGAGCTGTTGAGCTTCATGGATGCGTATTCAGGCTACAACCAGATCAAGATGGCCAAGGAAGACGCTCCCCATACAGCGTTCTATGCGGACAGTGACATCTATCACTACGATGTCATGCCTTTTGGGTTGATCAATGCCGGGGCCACCTACCAACGGATGGTGAACAAACTGTTTGGAGATATGCTGGGAGAAACCATGGAAGCTTACGTGGATGATATGCTGGTGAAGTCCCGACAAGCCGAGGATCACGTGCACAACCTAACCATGGCATTTGAGCGGATGAGGCTCCACCAAGTTCGCTTGAACCCGACGAAATGCGCCTTCGGAGTCCACTCAGGGAAGGTTTTGGGCTTCATGGTGAGCAAAAGAGGAATTGAATTGAATCCTGAGAAGCTGAGGGCAATCGAGGAGATGCAGTCTCCGATAAACCATCGGGAGGTACAAGTGCTAAATGGTCGACTAGCTGCAATGAATCGCTTCTTGTCCAAAGCCAGCGACCGATCAATGCCGTTTTTTGAAGTCCTGAGGGCCAACAAGAAATTCGAATGGACCGCCAAGTTTGAAGAGGCATTCCAAGCGCTCAAGCAGCACCTTCGCACACTCCCGCCGTTGGCGAAACCGGTTCCAGGCGAGCCGCTATACCTTTACTTGGCTGTTTCTGAATTTGCCATTAGCTCTGTGTTAGTAAAAATTGTCGAGGGTAATCAAGCCCCCGTCTATTATGTAAGCAAGGCGTTTGCCAAGTCTGAATTAAACTATCCCGCCGTTGAGAAGTACCTCTTTGCCTTGATTATTACTGCTCGGAAGCTAAGGCCTTATTTTCACGCACACGAGATTACTGTGCTGACGAACCAGCCTTTGAAGCATTTTTTGAACCGACCGGATGCGTTGGGAAGATTAGTGAAATGGGCAGTAGAGCTTAGTGAGTTTCGAATACACTTTGCTCCAAGAACGGCAATCAAGGGCCAGGCATTGGCGGATTTTATAGCAGAATCTACAGCCCCCGATCTGGAAGAAGCGGGCCCTGTAGAGGGGGCAACCATGGAGGTCCCGATAGAAAAACAACCAGAGAGGGCAGAGCAATCAGAACAGCCAAACAAGGAAAATACCTGGGAGATGTACACGGATGGCTCCGCGAGTTCGGACGGATCAGGAGCAGGCTTTTTGTTGATACCACCGGGTGAAGGTGAACCGCTCCGATATGCCTTGGCTTTAACATTCAAGGCCACAAACAACGAAGCGGAATATGAAGCTCTTATCACGGGCCTAAAAATTGCTAAAGGCACTGGAATCGATCACTTGAGAGTGAGGTGCGACGCAGCTTTAATCGTGAACCAGGTTCAAGGGCGATACGAAGCAAGAAGTCCGATAATGAAGAAGTATCTGCGAGAGGTACAAGCCCTGAAAGAGAGCTTCAAAAGCTTCGATATCGAGGCAATTCCAAGGGAGGAAAATGTAGAGGCAGATGCCTTGAGAAAATTTGCCCTGGGGGCACCCTTGGAAGAAAATCGGAAGGTGGTGATCTTATCAAATATCAATCCGACACAGGTGTGCGCCATTGAAGCGAGATCAGAAGAGGAGCCAACTTGGATGACCCCGATAGTCGCGTACCTGACTACGGGGGCAGTCCCCGATGATCAAGTGGCAGCGGACAGGATACGTCGGATCGCGGCCAATTATGTAATGCTGGACAATCAGCTTTACAAGAAGGGCTGGTTCTCGACTCCGTACTTGAAGTGTGTAGCAGAACCCGACACCAATCGAATCCTGAAGGAAATGCATGAAGGGGTCGCGGCTTGTCACGAAGGGGCCCGATCCATTATGAGGAAGGTGTTGAACTTGGGCTACTATTGGCCCACGATGAACAAAGAAGCAACGGCGTTGGTCCGATCCTGCGACGCGTGCCAGAGGTATGCCCCGAGTATCGTGGCTCCGGCCACTAATCTGACATCCATCAAGAGCGCTTGGCCCTTCGCGCAGTGGGGCATCGACTTGGTGGGACCTCTTCCACAAGCACAAGGACAATGTAAGTATTTACTTGTAGCAATCGATTATTTTTCGAAATGGATAGAGGCGAAGGCATTGGCCAGAACAACGGGGAACCAGATCGTCAAGTTCCTCCAAACCCACATCGTGTCCAGATACGGAATTCCTAAGGTGGTAATCAGCGACAATGGCCCACCGTTTAACGGCTCTCAGGTGAGGGAGTATCTGGAAGAATTGAATATTGAGCATCAGACCGCCTCCGTACGCCATGCTCAGACTAATGGCCAGGTAGAGTCAGCCAACAAAATCGTGATGGATGGCCTGAAGAAGAGGGTCTATGCCTTGAAGGGCAAGTGGCTGAACGAACTGGAAAACGTGCTTTGGGCTGTTAGAACGACACCCAAACGATCAACGGGGGAGACTCCGTTTGGCCTCGTTTATGGCACGGAAGCTGTCGCCCTCGTAGAGGTAGCTGTGGCGTCCCATCGGATGAGATATTACGAGCCCCTGACGAACGATGAAGTGAGACGTCTGGACTTGGACTTACTCGAAGAGAAGAGGCGGGAAGCCGATGAAGTCCAAGCTCGAATGCGTTTGGCGACGGCCAGGTACTACAATCGGCGAGTGAAGTCCCGACAGTTCTTTGTTGGGGAGCTGGTTTGGCGTCGCAACGAGTTCACCCTTTTGGATCGAATCAACAAGATGTCACTAAAATGGGAAGGACCTTACAAGGTCGTGGGGATGCCAGCTCCAAATGCGTACAAGTTGGAAGACCTCGATGGCAGAACGTTGAAGCATCCTTTTAGTGGCGAACACTTGAAGAAACACCATGCTTGAAGAAAGTCGCCTTAAGTGGTGCCCGATAAAGTCGCCTTAAGTGGTGCCCGATGTAAAAATCGCCTTAAGTGGTGTATGCTGTTTATCGTTTAATTCGATGTAAGCCAATTTTATGCCATCAATAAAGAGGTTGCTTCCAATAAGAGTTGTCCTTAGATTTATGCTAAGTGTCAAAGTCGCCTTAAGTGGTGCACGAGAAAAGTCGCCTTGAGTGGTGCACGAGAAAAGTCGCCTTGAGTGGTGCACGAAAAAAGTCGCCTTAAGTGGTGCACAATGCTTATATTTATTCTAAGTATCAAAAAGTCGCCTTGAGTGGTGCACGATACTAAGTCGCCTTGAGTGGTGCACGATCTTTAGGTTTATCCTAAGTATCAAAAAGTCGCCTTGAGTGGTGCACGACACTAAGTCGCCTTAAGTGGTGCACAGTCCTTAGATTTATTCTAAGTATCAAAAAGTCGCCTTGAGTGGTGCACGATACCAAGTCGCCTTAAGTGGTGCATAGTCCTTAGATTTATTCTAAGTATCAAAAAGTCGCCTTGAGTGGTGCACGTTACTAAGTCGCCTTAAGTGGTGCACAGTCCTTAGATTTATTCTAAGTATCAAAAAGTCGCCTTGAGTGGTGCACGATACTAAGTCGCCTTAAGTGGTGCACAGTCCTTAGATTTATTCTAAGTATCAAAAAGTCGCCCTAAGTGGTGCACAATCCTTAGATTTATTCTAAGTATCAAAAAGTCGCCTTGAATGGTGCACGATACTAAGTCGCCTTAAGTGGTGCACAGTCCTTAGATTTATTCTAAGTATCAAAAAGTCGCCTTAAGTGGTGCACAGTCTTTAGATTTATTCTAAGTATCAAAAGGTCGCCTGAGTGGTGCACGATACTAAGTCGCCTCAAGTGGTGCACAGTCCTTAGATTTATTCTAAGTATCAAAAAGTCGCCTTGAGTGGTGCACGATACTAAGTCGCCTTGAGTGGTGCACGATCTTTAGGTATATCCTAAGTAAAGTCACTCGGAGAAGTGCAACAAAAGATCGGAACTAAAGAAGTCTGATATTGATAAGGGCTCAAGGGCCCGACGACGACAAAAGAGAAGAAGATACAAGGACTCTAAAAGATAAAAACATTCAAGCTTGGTCCTTGTCGGCAGCATTGGCAGCAGCTGGGTCCGCGGAGTCGGTAGCAGAGGGATCCACAGGGTTGGCATCGGGAGGATTGGCTAGCGGGGCGTCCGCACTTGGAAGTTCAGAAGCGTCTTCGACAATTACGGGGGTACTCCCCCCATCACTCTCCTCGGAAAGAGCAAAATACTTCTTCGCAAATGGAGCGAGGGAAGGAGACTTGTCGAAATTGATAGCGTCCCCGTACTCCAGATGGAGCTCCTCAACCGCATTGAAGAGAGTGTTCTCCACCTCCGCGCCAAAGAACTTCATGGCATCGGCTTGAAAGTCCTCGGACCTCCGATAGTCCTCCCGACCCTTCACCTCCGCCTCAGCCAGCTGCGCAGGAAATCCCGCGATTTGCTCCTCCAAAGCCTTCTTCTCGAGGACCAGTTTGTCCTCGGCAGCCTTCTTCTCCTGGGTTAGCCTGTCCACAGCTGCCTCCCGCTCCTGCCGCTCTTGCCTCAAGAGCCCCTCGAAGTCCCCAATCTGCTGCTGGAGGTCCCGAACCTTCTGATTGAGGACAGCCTATTCCTTGACAAGCTTTCCCCGCGAAGACTGGGAGGCCTTGAGATCCTCCTGAAGCTGCTCGCGGATCCCTCGGTCCCGCTCCCGGGACTCATCGTAGGCAATGACATACCCGATGAGGCGGTTGTAGTCCCCGAGCTCCTGCAATAAGAAGGAAAAGTGTTAATGAACAAACGACCTGATTTATCATCAAAAAGAAAGAAGCGAATTCTTACCTCTATGCGGCGCACGGCCATATCCCTGACATCCCGCTGCATATGCGTCCGATTGAGGCAAATCGGATGCCGCATAGTAGGCAGGATCGAGCCTGCCAGCAGATGCAGGGCCAGCTCCCGATCCTGCTCCCCTTGTGTGAGCGGGACTCCTTGAAGCGTCTGGATAGGAGTCCAGGGGGCATTCTCTTGTGAAGAATCAAAGGGCCTGTAGAAGTTCCCATCGAGAGCAAGAGGAGAAAGAGGACGAGGAATGGAAGGGCATGCCTCCGTCTCGGCCCGAACAGGGGAAGGAGTGAAGTCATGGATGGGCGAGAGCTGCCGCTGCTGCGGAGAAGATGAAGGAGGCGGCCCCTGAGGGGTTGGTTTCAAGGGGGATTGCCCCGTCTTCCGATGCTGACGAGGGGAGCCACCCTCGTCAGTCTCCTCGGAGGAGTCCAAGGTTTCCACCTGACGAAATTGTTCGCCAATCGGGCCTTCTCTCCAGCTGAGGAAGGCACCCCCGCTGAAGACGGTGCGTCCGCAGAAGCTGCAGCACCCGATGGAGCTCCCGAGCGACCTGCACCTGGAGGATGAGAAGCTTCAGAAAGGTAGTCAGGAAGTTCATCGGGATTCTTACACCAAATGATACGTCGGGAGACGTATTGATCCTTCCCACGATAATGATAGTAGCCCGCCTTCAAGACTCGGGGGGTTTCGCCTCGAAGGATTCGTTTGACGTCAGCGATGCGGGCTTCCTTGGTCGAGGAAATCAAATCCTTTGGGACCATCCTCTTGTATGATTTAATAGCAAGTCGGAGTTTTTTACCTTCTTCAGCATTCTGGACATCAAAGAGCTGGTCCAGATCCACCCGCTTCCGCTTGGGTTGCTCCGCTGAAGGAGACCCCGACCTAGCAGCAGTCTTCTTGGCAGACTTCCTCTTCCGCGAGGGGCGGACAGCATCAGTCTCCCCCTGCTTAAGGAACAGATCGGTCAGCACAGATACCTTCTTGGCTGCAAATAGTAAACAAAGAAGAGTTAGAAGTTTACCCAAGGGACCATATTAGAAGGGCCGTCGAAGAGCTGCCCCCCAGAAACAATATCGAGGAGTCGGATCCCGGCGTGCACCAGGTCCCGCTCCACGAGGGAGTTGGCGTTGAGAGGAGTGTAAGACTCCTCCCACCGATAAAGCTGGATAAGTTGGAGAGTTTCAAAATCCTCGTCGGCATAAGTGTGGAAGGCAGGCGGAGGGTCTGCTGCCACCTCCCACCGAGGCCAGGGAATTGAGGAGTGACGGATAAAGAAGTAGCTCTTCTTCCAGCTACTGTTTTCGGACCCTGTATCAACCAAGAGTCCCCGACCTTTGACCACCTTCCAGGTGTCATTGGTCTAACCGTACCGGGCAAGCTGCTGCCACTTGGGCATCCGAGGGTAGAAGGCGCAAACCCCCGCCTCATTGCACTTCATCCCATAAAAGGTTCTGAAGAGCTGGAGGTTGTAGACCCACTTCTGTCGGAGGCAGAGGACTTGAAAGGCGTTCCAGAGACGGATGGCATGGGGAGAAAAGGTGGTGGGATGTGTCTTGTAATGATGGCACATCTCGACCAAATTACCGCAAAAGGGGAATCTGATCCCCGCTGATACTTGTCCCGTAGAGACAAATACCTCCCCTTTCTGGGGACGAGTAACCTCAGGGTCACTCGAGGGGCGATGCCAAGGATACGGGAAACGAGGTTCCCAGGTGATGGTGATACAACCCTCTCGGAGAGCTGCATCATAAGCACTATTGGAGATCTCATTTGGAGCATAATCAAAATTAAAGGGTTTTCTCCCCTCAAAGCTGGAACCGCTGTCTGAAAAGCAACCATGGCAAGAAAATACAGTGGGACTCTTGGAAAGCTATAAAAAAGGAAAAGACGAACAAGCAACAAAGGGGAATCCCTTACCAGACATGATGAAGTAGAGATTGAAGGAGATGAGCGAAACGTTGCCGGAAAGATGATTGGAGAAACTCCAAAGACCTTCGAAATCACAGAGCTTGGAGTCGCAGAGGAGTCGCAGAGGAATCACAGAGAGCTCTTGAGAATTCGAAGACGGTAAAAGTTAAATTATGACCATGGCTAGGGTTTTAGTCGAAGAAGACGGTTGAAAGGACACTTTGATCCGAGTCGTCGAAGTCGAAGAGTCTTAATCTGGACCGTTGAGATGAAACGTGCAGAAGGACAACGGACGTAATGATGAAACGGCCTGAAAAGCACTTTTCAGAAAAGGACAGGCGCGAAAAATCAGGCGCGTGGGCTAAAAACGTCATTCCATTATCTACTGCATTTAATGCACTGGGGAACCGAGGAGACCCCTAGGAGTTAACAGTCATCTACAAAACACTGAGGAAACGTGAAGGAGAAGACTAATAATGGAGTAACTGAACCAAGGGAAAGATCCCCGATTCCAATATCGAAAGATCGGGAGTTGGAAGACACGACGAACTAAAAGTCCCTCATGTCTTGGGGGCAAATGATGGGTTCGACTACACCCGTCAGGCCCTTTAACGGGGAGGAAACGGCAAACTGGCCCACCAGGCCCAAAATGAAGGTCACGACGACCTAGGAGAAGGGTCCCGACAAAGGGAGTCCCGATGATGAAAGGTCCCGACAGAGTCGGTCCCGACAGTGGAGCTAGAAGCTCCCAATGAGAAGCCTTTAAGTAGGCCCTGATGATGAATCCCTGAGAATGATTGGCCCTGTCACGATGACGAGGGGCCCCGAGCGGTGACACAACGAGACAACTCTGGAGTGCCCGACGGGAGTCGGGACTTGTTACCAGAGGAAAAGGCCAAGATATGCGGGGCGTGGCCGAGATACGCGGGACGTGGTTAAGATACACGGAGCGTGGCCGAGATACGCGGGGCATGGCTAAGATACGCAAGATCACACCCGAGATACACGGGATACAGGCTAACCACCCCTAACGGTTCACCAGGTACCTGAGGCACCTCTTTGCCTATAAAAGGGCAGGAGGTCACCTCAGAAGGTTAACGTTGAATTCAATATACTTTGAGATTACTGCTTGCCAGTCATACGAGATACTCATTTAAGCATCGGAGAGGGATTCTGGGTCACCGCCCGGTCTATCCCCTCTTGCAGGATTGCGTGGAGCGAAGGAGCTAGGATTGCCGTCAAAGTCCGTACCGGAGTTCCACCGTGATCCAACAGCCGGGATACGCGGGGCGTGGCTGAGATACACGAGATCATGGCCTAGATAGGCGGGATCACATCCGAGATATGCGGGATACGGGCTAACCACCCCTAACGGTTCACCAGGTACCTGAGGCATCTCTTCGCCTATAAAAGGGCAAGAGGTCACCTCAGAACTCTCACGTTGAATTGAATACACTTTGTGATTATTGCTTGCCAGTTCGTATTTGGCACTCATTTAAGCATCAGAGAGGGATTCTGGGTCACCGCCCGGTCTATCCCCTCTTGCAGGGTTGCGTGGAGCGAAGGAGCTAGGATTGCCGTCAAAGTCCGTACCGGAGTTCCACCGCGATCCAACAGCATCCAAGCCACCTATGCTTGAATCCTCACCTGAGTTGCCAATGTTCTTTGATGAACTTACCCCAAGCCATGCTCCTATTGTTGAGACTATTGCTCCTAATACTGAACCTTCCCAACCTCACCAATCAATAGAGGAAGAGGTAGTCCCATTACAAGGAGCAAGAGGTGCATCACCACAACAAGTTCCATCTCCTCAACAAAGCTCTTCTCCCCAACCTCCCCAACCAACTGAGGAGGTGGAAGAGGAAGTCCCACAACCTTCTTCCATAAGAAGGAGCCTCAGAATTGCCCAAAGAAACTCTCCACAAATAAGGAGGAGTGCAAGGATTGCTGCCCTTCAAAACAAGCCTAGTTCCGATGCTACTTTTGGAATGGAAAGGTATGTATCTTATGATACTCTAGGCCCCCAATTCAAATGCTTCTTGACTGCCATTGCCAAGATTAAAGAACCAAGCACTTACAAGCAAGCCATCAAGGACCCAAACTGGATTGTGGCTATGAAGGAGGAGATACAAGCTCTTCAAGACAACAACACATGGAAGATAGTAAACCTTCCGCAAGGAAAATCCTCAATTGGTTGCAAATGGGTCTTCAAAATCAAGTACAACTCTGATGGATCTATTGAAAGATACAAAGCAAGATTGGTTGCCAAAGGATTCAATCAAGTGGAAGGTACTGATTTCAATGAGACATTTTCATCTGTTGTCAAGATGGACACAGTGAGGATTGTCTTGGCATTGGCAGCTGCCAAATCTTGGGGATTGTATCACATGGATGTAAATAATGCATTCCTCCAAGGTGATCTAACTGAGGAAGTATACATGGACATTCCTCAAGGATTTGATCCATCCAGATCCATTGAAGCATCTCCCAAAAGAGTATGCAAGCTCAACAAATCATTATTTGGGCTCAAACAAGCATCAAGGCAATGGAACATCAAGCTCACCCAAACCCTAATGAAGAAAGGCTACAAGCAATGTGCTTCAGATCATTCCTTGTTTAGCAAGATACAGGGTAATGACAAAGTGTTCATACTCATCTATGTTGATGATCTCTTAATCACTGGTTCAAATGTCAAGATGATCAATCAATTGAAGTGCACACTCCAAACACACTTCAAATTCAAGAATTTAGGAGACTTGAGGTATTTTTTAGGCTTGGAGGTTGCAAGATCAAAACAAGGCCTTGTCATCAATCAAAGGAAGTATGCTATGGAGCTTATACAGGATGCAGGCTTAGGAGCTGCCAGGCTAGCTGAAACTCCAATGGAATTTAATATCAAACTCACCACACATGAGTATGAAAAAGCCACCAACTCCAACCCTGATGATATACTCTTGGAAGATACCACTTCTTATAGAAGGGTCATTGGCAAATTGCTATATCTTACCATGACAAGACCAAACATAAGTTTCTCAGTTCAAAGGTTTAGTCAATTTGTGGAAAAGCCTAAGAAGTCTCATTATGATACAGCAATGAGGGTGGTTAAATACATCAAAGGCACTCCAGGTCAAGGTTTGATCTATCCCTCCAACAATTCTCTCAAGTTGAGTATCTTTTGTGACTCAGATTGGGCAGCTTGCCCTTTCAGTAGAAAGTCAGTGAGTGCATATTGTGTGAAGCTTGGATCAGCTATGATAGGATGGAAGGTCAAGAAACAAGACACCATTTCTTTATCAAGTGCTGAAGTTGAATATAGATGCTTGAGGGTTGCTATTCAAGAAGCACTTTGGGTGAACAGAATCCTCAAGGAACTTGGATTGCAAGTTACATTGCCAATCCCAATCCATACAGATAGTGAGGCAGCCTTAAATATTGCCAAAAACCCCATGTTCCATGAGCGTACCAAGCATATTGAACTTGACTGCCACTTCAAAAGACACCACATCAACTCAGGAATTATTGGTGTCTATCATATTTCATCCAAAGATCAAATGGTTGACTTACTCACCAAGGCATTAGTCAAGAATCAACATCTTGCCTTATTGAAGCTTTATGGAATCAAGGATATGTTTCAAGAAGGAAAAGAAGAAGAAGAAAAGGATGGGAGAATATAGAAGTGTATTCTACACTCTATGTATGCACCTAGTTACACTATGCATACACACTAGACTATGTATGCACCTGGTTCACTATGTATGTACCTGGACCATAGTTTATTGTATAGCCTTAGTTGGTGATCCTAGTTTTGCCTAGTATATATATTGTAACACCTGCTTTGTAATACCTAGTTGATAATGAAGCATTCTCATTCATACACGTCCTGCTTTCGTTGAAGCATTACAAGAAATCAAGATAGATGAGCCAGAAAGGATGGTCCAAGTAGGCGCATCACGGTCAGAAGATGAAGTAATAGAAACCATCAGGAAAAAGCGGTACGACTGCCAAGCGACTTGGGGGGCACCAAGCTGATAATTGCTCGGCATTCCACCGAAGTGATGAAACGAATAATTTTAAGAACACGCGGTACCATTCTTCTAAGAAGGAAACACCAAGCAATGATCATATATATGCATGTACATCATGCTAAGGAGGCATCAACGCATATCAACTAGATGACGCATACAATGATGCATAGTCGCTATTCATACATACATATTCACAATCACACATAGCGGGTGATACTTGGAAAAGCTCCGCTCCCGACATATGCGCACCTGTCACGATCCGCACCTATCGTGTCCACACTTAGGGAAGTTTCCTACACGAATAAGAAGTCCTCGTATCAGACTCCTTTACTTTATCTATTATATGCATTACTGAAAAGAAAATTTCATAACTCCATATTTTTGCAAACTTATAAACATTGCAACTATCTAATAAAGAGCAACTCTGTTCGTAGGTACATTCTACATTGTGATTACTACATGGGAATTATGCCAAGTAGTAACCTATGCACATAATATCTACTTCAATAATACAAGCTAAGCATTATGTTCAAGGAGGGATTTATGGCATACAACGCCAACATATCTATTATCTTCACCAACAAGGAGTTTATTTCTCCATCCATAACAGCGGCTATATCAAGAAGATGTCGGCAACACAAAGACATTACGCTATGTGCACAGTCAACTTATATGTAGCGATGACAACTTGCGGGTTATCTACAAAAAGGGACTTATAAAATTCTCTACTCAAAGTGACGACTATTCCAAAAGGCGTCAACAGCAAGCAATATCTTGGATAAACACCAAGATTTACTATCAAAAGTAGTATGCTGTGGTATCCTCTTTGTAAGGGCAAAGAATGGCATGCTGTGATATGCTCTTAGAAGCAAATCCTCATGTTCATAGCCATTCCCTGAATAGAAACAAGATGCGGCAAATGCAATGATGAGACTGATCACCCCACCGTGGCGGAAGTCCTCTTGTTAGATGACAGCCCCACACACTAAAAGTATGCATACTCACTTAAGGGTTCATACACCATGAAGACTTAGGCCTGAAAAAGGATAGCTTCATGTTATACGCTTTTTAAAGCAAACCTTGTACAAAACACATCAAACTTACAAGTTGAGTCATATATAACGTTATCTTGCTCTTTAGCATTTAACGCCAAAACAACAAAATCAGCAAGAAGTATCTTGCAACAACGTTGCCTTAGAGTGGAACTAAGAGACAGTATAAACTTAAGTCTTGCTACGTCAAGACGACACTGCTACATGTCAAAGGCCAAGTGCCAAGTACATTACTACCTGCAATGCTACAAGTACCAAGAGTACATAACACCCTGCAATGCGCAAGTCGCAACATCCTATGTTCTATCCATCACAACAAGGAGTTCAATCCTATCATGCAAATCCAATACATGCGGACAATAAAGATAGCTCAAGGTATGAAATATTACTAACAAGTTATCACATGTTTATTATTATTGAAAACAGGTCCAAGTGATGAAATACCATGCAAGCAAAGGCATAAACAAAGAATTATCAAAACAACATCAACCCATTCACAAAGGGTTCAACATGCTGGAAGTGGACAACCTGACGCCAACCAAGAGATAGCAACATCTCCAAGTATCTATGGCAAAGAGTTCATAATGTCAACATCAAATGCAATGTCGTCATCCGCACAAAAGACACGACAAGAATAGTCGCTTCAACTTCAATACGACAGAGGTCTTCAACATAAGCGCGACAATCAGTAATGCGTGCATCAAAAACAGCCGCCTTCAAGATCAACTTTCAAGTGTGAAGAGTAAACAACGCTTACCTCAATGGGAGGAACGCTTCTCCTTGGGCCAGTCCCTCGACCGGGGGGCAGAAGGCACCACCGCACGACCCTCAACTCTATTCCCTTTATCACAAGAAGGAGTTAGCACGGTCGTACTCGGCATAAAGAACTTAGAATCACTCGAGGAACGCGCCCCTACGTCGGATCTTTTGAGAATTGTGCTAAAGCCAAAAACTACAACCACGCGTTCAGCAACATGAAAGCAACAACTTGGAAGATTAACAAGTTCAAAGAAGATACAAGGAGATGCCTTACTCACAAGTCGTTTACCGCAACCATGTCCGGAGACTCCAGAGTAGCGGGGGCAATTGTACGGACATTCCTTCTAACAAGCGGATTGCGGTATACATCGGCTATCTGCAAAGACGAGCTTTTTCCACCAGTCCGACCTACATTACAACATGATACAAGTCATAAAGATCATCAACATACCAAATCTTCAGAAGAACATATATGTGTACCAACATCAACTAATCAAGTAACAAGCATCATGCAAGGGGGGCAACTTCTTCAACATATCAACCTTACATGTCTGTAAACACTCGATTTTGACCCGGACGTAACGACGTTACACATGATACGTCAAATTTCGGACGCGTCAAGCCACAAAGTCTCCAAAAATGCTCAAGGGCACATTAGGGAAATTATTATAAATATATTTTAAATTATTTCGAATTTATTTAATATTTTCGGAATTTTTTAAAATAATATATAATAATTAGTTTTTTTATTTTAGAAAATTATCTGTAAGATATTTATCTCCAGATATTATTTTTATTAAAAAATAATAATTATCTGTAAAGATAAATATCCTTAGGAATATTCTCTAGAATAATTATCTGTTAGCATTTTTTATTGAATTTTATCTGTAATCTAGACTAGGTTTTTAGTATAAATAGGGGTCTAGGTTACATTGTAAAGGACACACAAAAAACACAAAGAAAATAAAAATGATTTTTTTCCGAAAGGCATCGCCGCTCTGTAGCTTATTCAGTATAGCCTTCATATTTATGGTTTGATTAATTTTTTAATTAACCTCTTAATCTATTGTTGTTATTATTTACTTCTTTGCTTAAGGAAATCAAGTCTGGCTCCGAACAGCAAAGCAGCACCTACACTCGAACCGCTGTACCGACCAGATGTCCCTTAGTTCGAAAGTGCACATCCGTTTCCTTTCCAATCCCACTCAGACCTGCATAGACCTGCATGTAAATGAATTCACACTAAGTTTTGGGTAAATATATAATTCACACTTCTTTATTATTATTATATATAATAGGTGTAATACTATAATAATTAACATGTAGAATTATGTATAACAAGTTATGTCTTAATGTAATATGTTTGTTAATTGCTAATGTTCTTAGGGTTAGTTTGGTAATAAATCATAATTTTATTTACATAGAAATCGTTCATAGTAAATAATTAACTAATATAAAATTTTTTAGCTTTTATTTAAATAAAGTTCGATTTTCACCAAAAAATTGTGAATATATTAAGTAAAATTGGCAAATTAAGTGAATTGAGTACCGAAAGGGCGTAGTTAAAAATTTATATTTTTAATTCGTAATAGAACCCCCGAACTCGAATTTCTAATCGTAGACTGATTTTATACCTAGGTGTTTAAACCATTATTCGCTTAGGTGATTTAGGATTCTAGTTAGCCATTTAATTAACTAGTGGCGACTCTTTCAAAATGCACGTTTTCTAAAACGTAATTCGCTGTATGTTAGATTTTAGGTCTGACAATTTGGCGACTCTACTGGGGACGATCGAGGGTTCGGGCTCTTTATATTTGCTTATTTGCCATGTTTTATTTTTTATTCATATTTGACTTTGTTATTCTAACTTGATTGTTTTGTGTAATTTCAGGTGTGGAGTTAATTTTTTATGACTAACTATTTTTCTTTGTTGGATTATGCATTATTTGTATTTGCACACACCACTTTAGTGTAATGTCCAAAACGCCTAAAACCCAGGGCGGCTAGGAACCCCGGAGGTTTAGTACGGTACGACCGGAGCGGCTGGGCCGCCGGTACGACCGGAGCGGCTGGGCCGCCGGTACGACTCGGAAAAACTCTACTCGCTTGCGAAGGTCTTATGATCCCTATAATGGGGTGAGGAAACCACCTTGTCGGGAACCTATCAGTGGAACCTACCTTGTAGAGCAAAGCCACACATTTTTTTTACCCCCCTAACATGATCTGTTTTTGTTGTAAATGTTATCATGCGACTGTTTGTATATCTTTTATTTCTCATGCATTCATCTCATTGCATTTTAGAAAAAAAAAAATCAGCTAAGTAGTTAGTCATTTAGTTATAAAAAATCTTTCCAAACATACATTTTGTATGCATTTTTTTCCATTTAAAAAAACAAAAAAAGAAAAAACATTTGGCCTGAATTTTTTAAACATGTGAACGCATCATTCGCGCATTATTTTCAAAAAATATTTTCATGAGAAATTTAACTCCCTTTTAGCTATTAGAGCTTCTAATTTTAAAATGCATTTTGTATACGTTATTTTCAGAAAAAAAATAAAAAAACATTTTTCGCTAAGTAATTAATCCCTTAGTTGTAGATTTTTAAACATGTGTTTCAGATGCATTTTTTTTTTTTAAAAAAAACCCTTACCTAAATTTTAATATGCGTCTCATGCACATTATTTAAAAAAAAAAAAGCTCTCAGTTAAGTTGTAATTGCGTTACGCATTAATTTTTAAAAAAAAACATTTCAGAAAAATTAATTCTTAGCTATTAGAGCTTCCTTTCGAACATGCATTTCATATGCATTTTTTTTCTCTAAAAAAACCTCTTACCTGAATTTTTGTTTTTAACATGTGTTTTGTACGTATTATTTTTGAAAAAAACTTTTCAGGTAAGTTGTAATTTTGGTTAGTGTATTGTATATGCATTGCTTAAAAAAAAAACAAAAAACAAATTTTTTTATGAAAATTTGTAATTCCACTTTAACTGTTAGAGCTTCCAATTTCGAACGTGCATTCCATATGCATAATTAAAAAAAACTTTTTAACTAAATTGTTTTATTTTAATAATGCATCCAATATGCATTAATTAAAAAAAAAACTTTTTAGATAAACCGTAAGCTCTCTTAGTTTTTAGGGCTCTTTGTTTTAAAAAAAAAAAATATCTGGATTTTTAATCAAAAAACGTGCATGTCATATGCATTATTTTCGATAAAAACTTTCAGGTAAATTGTAATTTTTCTCAGTTGTGGAACTTTTATTTTTAACTTTGCATCTTGTATTTATTTTTGTACATCTCATATGCATCCTTAAAAAAAAAAAAAAAA
The DNA here is from genome assembly GCA_036873135.1 of Clarkia xantiana subsp. parviflora. Taxonomy (NCBI): domain Eukaryota; kingdom Viridiplantae; phylum Streptophyta; class Magnoliopsida; order Myrtales; family Onagraceae; genus Clarkia; species Clarkia xantiana. Next base: position 45,612,742 of record JAPTYO010000004.1, read on the forward strand.
AACTTTTCGCCTGATTATTTTGAGCATCCAAGATGCATTGTTTTTTTCTCCTCATTAAAAAAAAAACAAAAAAATCTTTTCAGATAACTTGTAAATTATCTTGACTGTAGGACTTTCATCTCAAGTATGCATCTCATGTGCATCGCATGTGCATTGTTTTAGGAAAAACAATATGTTGATAGATTGTACACATTCTTAGTCGTAGAATTTTTAGTTTCAAACATGTATTCCATGTGTTGTTTTCAAAATTACTTACCAGAATGTTTTATTTTTCAAGCATGTGTTTCATACGCATTATTTTTTGGAAAAAAACTTTTCGTGTAAGATGTAAAATTCTGTTAGTGCATTCAATGTGCTTCATTTTAAAAAAAAATTAGGAAAATTTGTAATTCCTTTTTGGCCCTTAGAGTTTTTTTTTTTTTTTTTAATTCAAACATGAATTGCATATGCGTCATTTTCAAAAAACCTTTTTACCTGATTTTTTTAAGCATGCATTCAATATGCATTATTTATTTTTTTTTTTTTAAAAAACATTTCAGGTAAATTGTGTTTTTTTTTTAGCTATAGAGCTTTCAAATTCACGCATGCATCTCAATTGCATTATTTTAAAAAAAAATCCACCTGAAATTTTCATTTCAAAATATGCATTTCATATGCATTATTCAGGTAAACTGTTGTAAGTTGTGAATTTCTTAGAATAGAATTTTAACTTTCAAAAATGTATTTCATATGCGTCATTCAGGTAATATGTTGTAAGTTGTAACTTTCTTAAGAGTAGAATTTTAACTTTCAAGCATGCATGGGCATTTAAAAAAAAAAAAACTCAAAGTGTCATTCGTTTTTATCCAAGGTGTATTGCACTTTTTTGGCAAGATCGTCATTTCAATATTCGCATGAGCGAGCATTTAAAATAGGGAGTTTTGATTCTTTTTTGAGAAAATAGTTTAACTGTGCAGTTGAGTGCTACTATTCGAGTTTAAACAAAGGACGATAAAACCTTGTTTAAAAAACTTTGTTTTGAGCATTTGTCCTGCGTTCGAGCCAGATAATGCACTCAGCAAACTCAGTAAACTCCATGATGGTGCAAAACACATTTGATCATAAATTTTGATTATTTTTTAAGAAAAGTAATCAAAATTATGAAATGAATGACATTAGAGTTTTCAGAAAATCATGCATGATTTCTCATATTCTCTACACTGATTTTTCATTCACTCTTTTCAGGTACCCTTGGTTAAGGTATCATGTACACATAAGTTATGCCGGCTAAATGGGGCAACAAAAAAAGAACATGCAGTCATCCAGTTGCACAACGAACAAATTGCACACTCTAACGCTGATGTGCGTTAAATTGTACTTAATTTTTTCCTTGAGATTTGAGTGTCCCTACTCTTTTGCAGGTCGGATGACCACTTCAACCAATGCCGCAACCGTGTGAAACGTGAGCCCTTCAAAGAGTTTCTATGAAAAATTTCACCCACCATGTGTGAAATTCATATGCTTTCCAAGACGAGGTATACAACCGTTATGTGGCCAGGTTTAAACCATTCAGCGGTAACCGTGGGGCATCTCCCATTGAGATCGGACATGTCAAAATTTCAAGAGATCATCGAGAATCCCGTGAAGATCCAATGTTCCGATCAATGTAGCTTGATTAGATCAACCGAATCCTTTTCCGAAAAAAGTTCTGAAATTTTCAGTCTGCCACTAGGGGCATATACTTTCAGCAGATGTACATATACAAGTTGTGGAGCAGGAGAATCAGGACATGCAGTAGGTCCAGTCACATAGCGAGCACATTGCCCACAGAAATCCAACTCCCAGCTTGGATAATCATTCAAATCAAAACTCCTGAAGAACACATCTCGTGTACGGCCCTTCGCTCGCCGACCATTCTTATGACAGCTATCGAATTTATCCCAGATGCCTCGGACGATATCAATGCCAAAGTTTAGCATTTGCGGACTACTGTGTCAAACTCAACACCATCCATGTGTGTTCATTAATCCGGCCATTCGTCCAACATGCGACAAATTATGAACCAGTCAGATGCAGCCGTGGGGCATTCCTGTTAAGATCAAGCATGGTTGAAGATAGAAAACATCCAGAGATCTTCCTATTAAAAAAGATCGAGATTCCATGAAGATCGACCGTGCTAATGAAAGAGCATTTGAGAGGAAGAAGAAGAAGAATTTATCGTCGGTGTCGTCCGCCCATTGAAAGGATCCTCCATTCAAGACATCGACATAATCAACTTATTTGACAACTTTTCCTCCGGAGAAGTTCTGAGAAATTAAAAGGTTTAATCTGCTATTAGGGGCATGTAACATAGTTGTTGTTGATTAGTTTCTGTAGATTTTCTTTCCTTTTGAAAAAAGAAAAAAGAGAGAAAAAAAAATTCCCGCTAGGTTGAAAACCTAGGCAAAAGTCAGGGAGAGGGGCATGATTGAAAACCCGCAGGGGCAATCATGATAAAATGTGAGATGAAAAAAGCAAGCTAAAGAGCAAAAAAGAAAAAAGAGCAAAAAAAAAAAAAAAAAAAAAAGAAGAAAAAAGAAGAGCAAAAAAGAAGAAAAAAAGGAGCAAAAAAAAAACAAAAAAACTCAGTTCTTTAGGGTCACAGCCGCCCTTTAATCGGCTATAGGAAAATAAAAGAGAGTGGTTGTGCTAATATTGTGAGAGCAGTGAAGAAATAAAAGGCTCACAGTTGTTCCTAAATCAACTACAAATAAAAGGGTCACAGTCATCCCTAAAATGACTATAAAAAAAAAAAAAAAAACAGGGCCACGACCGCCCTTCAAATGGCTACAGATAAAGAGCGTTCCCGCAACATCAAAAGCGGAAAATAAGTGAAAGGGCCACAGCCACCCTCCAAACGGCTACAGATAAAAGAGTAACCCCGCGAATCTTGAAAGTGCGGGAAAATAAAAAAGGGCCATAGTCGTCCCTAAAACGACTACAAAATAAAGGGCCACAACCACCCTTCAAATGCTTACAGATAAAGAGCGTTCCCGCAACATCAAAAGCGGAAAATAAGTGAAAGGGCAACAGCCACCCTCCAAACGGCTACATATAAAAGAGTGACCCCGCGAATCTTGAAAGGGCGGGAAAATAAAAAAGGGCCACAGTCGTCCCTAAAAACGACTACAAAATAAAGGGCTACAACCACCCTTCAAATGGTTACAAATAAAGAGCGCTCCCGCAACATCAAAAGCAGAGAATAAGTGAAAGGGCCACAGCCACCCTCCAAACGGCTAAAGATAAAAGAGCGACCCCGCGAATCCTGTGAGGGCGGGAAAATAAAAAGGGTCACAGACGTCCTTAAAACGACTACAAAATAAAGGGCCACAGCCACCCTCCAAACGGCTACAGATAAAAGAGTGACCCCGCGGATCTTAAAAAAGGGTCACAGTCGTCCCTAAAACGACTACAAAATAAAAGGGCCACAACCACCCTTCAAACGGCTACAGATATAGAGCACTCTCGCAACATTGAAGGCGGAAAATGAGTGAAAGGGCCACAACCACCCCTAAAATGGCTACCTACAGAGAATGAGAGATTGTTGAAAAGGACATAGCCACCCTCAAAATGGCTACATATAAAGAGTATTCTCGTGAATCTTGTGAGGCCGGGAAATCATTTCAAAGGGCCACAGCCACCCTTAAAACGACTACAAATCGAAAGAGCACTCCCAGAACATCGACAATGGAAATAAATGAAAATCAAAAGAGCTCTCGCGACGTTGAAGACGGTGAGGAAAGGGTCACAGCCACCCTCCAAATGGCTACAAATACTCTCGCATCGAGACAGGAAATAAAGTACGGGTCATAGCCACCGTTTAATCGGCTACCAAAAAAAGAGTGCTTCCGTTAGGTTGAAAACCCGAAAGGGCAGCCTAGGCAAAATTAGGAAATGAGGGGCATGATAGCAAATTCAGAAATTGCAATCATGGCAAAAGGAGAGAAAATAAAATCCCGATGGAATGAAAACCCCAAGGGGCAATCCATGCAAAAATTAGGAAAACCGAGGGGCACGGTCTAAAATTCTGACCGTGGCAAAAAGAGAGAATATGAGAGACAAAAAAGAAAAAAGAAAAAAAAAAAAAAAAAGATCCCACTAAGTTGTCGCATCATGCGCAGTTTAGGCAAAAATTAGGGACATGCATTCAAGTCGTCAAGCCACTCGAGGCCTTTATCTAACGGACGCCACTAGAGGCATTCCTCCGACATATGCCACTAGAGGCTCTTCTCCGACGGACGCCACTAGAGGCTCTTCTCCAAACGGACGCCACTAGAGGCATTTCTCCGACACATGCCACTAGAGGCTCTTCTCCATCGGACGCCACTAGAGGCATTTCTCAGACATATGAGGCTTTACTTTCTGCACCGCCACTAGAGGCTTTTCCTTGTCGCACTCTACTGGAGGCATCGTCGATCGAGGTTTTTCTTTTCTGCACGCCACTGGAGGCTTTACTTTTCCGCACGCAACTGGATGCTTTACTTTTCCGCAGGCCACTGGAGGCTTTACTTTTCCGCACGCCACTGGAGGCTTTACTTTTCCGCACGCCACTGGAGGCTTTACTTTTCCGCACGCCACTGGAGGCTTTACTTTTCCGCACGCTTCTGGAGGCTTTACTTTTCCGCACGCCACTGGAGGCTTTACTTTTCCGCACGCCACTGGAGGCTTTACTTTCCCGCACGCCACTGGAGGCTTTACTTTCCCGCACGCCACTGGAGGCTTTACTTTCCCGTAAGCAACTGGAGGCTTTACTTTTCACACCGCCACTGGAGGCTTTTCCTTGTCGCACGCCACTGGAGGCTTTACTTTCCCGCCCGCCACTGGAGGCTTTACTTTCCCGCACGTCACTGGAGGCTTTACTTTCCCGTAAGCAACTGGAGGCTTTACTTTTCACACCGCCACTGGAGGCTTTTCCTTGTCGCACGCCACTGGAGGCATCGTCGATTGAGGTTTTTACTTTCTGCACCGCCAACGGAGGCACCGCCAACAGGGGCACCGCCGACCGAGGCTTTACTTTTCCGCACCGTCACTGGAGGCTTTACTTTCTGCATCGCTAATGGAAGCACCACCAACAGGCATCCCGCCGACAGAAGTTTTATCTTTCCGCACCAGAATAAGCATATGAGCCACCTTGAAGACTTTGAAGAATTGGAAGAGAATATACTTTCTGGTCAAAATCAGTGTTTCCTCGTATTTGGACAAACCCCTTCGAACACGTTCTACGGGAGTTCGTCCAAAGAGGGGCAAACTGTAAACACTCGATTTTGACCCGGACGTAACGACGTTACACATGATACGTCAAATTCCGGACGCGTCAAGCCACAAAGTCTCCAAAAATGCTCAAGGGCACATTAGGGAAATTATTATAAATATATTTTAAATTATTTAGAATTTATTTAATATTTTCGGAATTTTTTAAAATATATATATAATAATTAGTTTTTTTATTTTAGAAAATTATCTAAAAGATATTTATCTCCAGATATTATTTTTTATTCAAAAAAATTAATTATCTGTAAAGATAAATATCCTTAAGAATATTTTCTAGAATAATTATCTGTTAGCATTTTTTATTTGAATTTTATCTGTAATCTAGACTAGGTTTTTAGTATAAATAGGGGTTTAGGTTACATTGTAAAGGACACACAAAAAACACAAAGAAAATAAAAAATGAATTTTTTCCGAAAGGCATCGCCGCTCTGTAGCTTATTCAGTATAGCTTTCATATTTATGGTTTGATTAATTTTTTAATTAACCTCTTAATCTATTGTTGTTATTATTTACTTCTTTGCTTAAGGAAATCAAGTCTGGCTCCGAATAGCAAAGCAGCACCTACACTCGAACCGCTGTACCGACCAGATGTCCCTTAGTTCCAAAGTGCACATCCGTTTCCTTTCCAATCCCACTTAGACCTGCATGTAAATGAATGTAAATGAATTCACACTAACTTTGGGTAAATATATAATTCACACTTCTTTATTATTATTATTTTATATAATAGGTGTAATACTATAATAATTAACATGTAGAATTATGTATAACAGGTTATGTCTTAATGTAATATGTTTGTTAATTGCTAATGCTCTTAGGGTTAGTTTGGTAATAAATCATAATTTTATTTACATAGAAATCGTTCATAGTAAATAATTAACTAATATAAAATTTTTAAAAAAATTCTTTAACTTTTATTTAAATAAAGTTCGATTTTCACTAAAAAATTGTGAATATATTAAGTAAAATTGGCAAATTAAGTGAATTGAGTACCGAAAGGGCGTAGTTAAAAATTTATATTTTTAATTCGTAATAGAACTCCCGAACTCGAATTTCTAATCGTAGACTAATTTTATACCTAGGTGTTTAAACCATTATTCGCTTAGGTGATTTAGGATTCTAGTTAGCCTTTTAATTAACTAGTGGCGACTCTTTCAAAATGCACGTTTTCTAAAACGTAATTCGCTGTATGTTAGATTTTAGGTCTGACAATGTCGACATCGAGCTCATACTCGCAGCATACATTATTACAAGGGCGAAATATTTTCTAAGTGTTTAGCTCAGGTTGACAGTCAGCATATTGCAAGCTGTCAGCATGTTACTATGTGTCGGCATATTACCAAGTGTTAGCATACAACAAGGTGTTGGCATACAACCTGTGTTTACCTCAAAGTATATGGATACAGCGTACATAGCCAGAGATAGAAAAAAGATTCTAAGTATGGGGGCAAGTCCGCACATACATGTACGTACCTACATGCCGACAAGGATGGATGTCGACAAGCAAGGAATATTTCCTAAGTGTTTCCATGTACGTACCTACATGTCGACAAGGATGCATGTCGACAAGTGAAGAATATTTTCTAAGTATTTACATGTACGTACATACATGTCGACTAGGATGCATGTCGACAAGTGAAGAATATACGTACATACATGTCGACAAGGATGCATGTCGACAAGTGAGGAATATTTTCTAAGTGTTTCCATGTACGTACATACATGTCGACAAGGATGCATGTGGACAAGTGAAGAATATTTTCTAAGTGTTTCCATGTACGTACATACATGTCGACAAGGAGAAAATATTTTCTAAGTGTTTCCATGTACGTACATACATGTCAACAAGGATGGATGTCAACAAGGGGAGAATATTTTCTAAGTGTTTCCTTGTACTTACGTACATGTCGACAAGGATGGATTGCATGCATCAAGTAGCTATTATCAACTTCTACACAATGTCTCTTAAGCATTCCTACGACGCTTATCGACAAAGCTCATACGACGACATCTATGGTAACAAGCATTAGATATTGTTAAAATAATTTCTATGTGTTTTAGCATGTTTGCAGACAATGACCGACAGTCTATACATGATGCTCAACGTACATTGCCTAAGCTATCATTACCAACATACAACCATTGACGGCCATGTACGTACAACTACCGATCATCAATATCGAGCATGCTAAAACAACGGCTAAGGCATGTAATAACATGTCGGGAACGAACACTATGTATAAGGGAAGTATAACGATTCATTTACACTTTTCTAAAATTTTCAGCACTTAGAAAATTTTTGGCCGATTTGGGGCTAAGTACTCTAATGCATTTTATCAAACACCTTATGTGCATGTTAAGATAACTAGGTACATAGTGATTTCAAGATTGAATCAAGGACAAAAGAAATCGAGAAGTGTCCAAACCATGTACGGAATTGAACTCACCAACACGAAGCGAGTCCGAATTGACACGTGGCACACCGGAATCGAATTGATATCAACAATGATGTGTCTACTCCAAATCTATGTAAGCTAATAAATATTCTCTCTCCTATTTTTTACTAATAGTGCCTACACCATGTGCTAAGGACTAAACTTTCATGTATTTTCATATAAGTCCTTAGCAACCTTTACAAGCATATTTGCATCTCCCCTATGTTCATATTGCATACATATCGCACAATGCTTCATGACACACTACACGTAATTACTATTACATATTACGTACATAGAATTTATCATACACGTTTATTATTTATGATCGTTACATGATTATTTTTATAATCTAAGTATGAATTTCATGTTTATATCATGTCTCACGTTTACACCATACTTCATGTTTGCATCATACTACATGCTTGCATCATTCACTATGTTTACATCATGCTCAATGTTGACAAGCATGCTTTCCAATTTCATATTATTCTAAGTGTTTTGCTTATTGCATGATTACGTCATCCGTTTACTATGTCCTCGTCTACATATTGACAATGTGTTATATGCTTACATCATGTACCATGATGTTATCACGTTGTATAAATTTTTATTTCACTCATTACACGATATGGCGAATATAATTGCATGTTGTTATACGTATATTGTCCGCTACGCTAAACCTATAAACAGATTATGTACGTACGGCGGAAAATTGAAGTTGGTCAAATTTATGATCCCTACACTCGAATTGACAAACAGGCCACCCCTGAGGTTAGTACCGAACCTAAATTTGACGAATATCTTATCTTAAAAAGAGACAAGCATGGGTTTTAAACCACTACCTGACTCGGGGGCAAGTGTTAGATATCTGTCCAATTCGGGTTCGTGTTTACATTTCGGGCCTCGCAACATACTTCAAAACCCGTAAAAGAATTCTTCCGCGGACAGCCAAGTCCAAAAACGGTCTCGAAGTACGCGCGATACGTGACCGGGGTGGCACTCCGGACTCGGTCCGGATTGCTAAATAATCCGGAGGTCCGAATTTTCGATGTTCTCCGCGCTCATCCCGATTATTTTGCCTATTGCGAGATGTCGGTGCACGCATAGTCCACCTTGATGACCGTATACGTTTTCCTTCATACCGACATCAAGCCATTCAAAACTGGGCATGATCCTTAGGTTCCCTATAAATAGGGGCCTAGGTCTCTCATTTTAAGAAAACTCCCTCATTTTGGACTTTGGATGCTCTGACTTCTCTCTAAAAGGCTTTCTCTCTCTAGAAATTATGACTTGAGCGTCGGAGAGGGCCCAACCAGCATCCCCCCCTCTCCCACGCTGGTTACTGCCCCTCGTGCAGGATCCGAGGTTCGAGAGTTCGAGATCGAGGACTTGAAGATTAGTTCGAGGATTGTGTTTGAAGGATCACGGCGTTCCCGTCCTTGTACACACATACCGAGCCCGTTCGTGAAAAAGAAGCCCGAAGCTACCCAAGTGGAAGCAGACTTAACAAAAACCAAGGCTCTACCCACAATATGCATAATCCAGCTAGCTTGACATAGTCAAGACGACAGTTCTAGTCATGCAATAATATCAATTAAATAGAAATTGCAATTCAGCCCACTAAATGACTCAGTCCCAAAATCATGCATTTCATAGATCCAACCCCATAATCGAAACTAGACATCAGGTTTAATTAAAAGCGCGAATAATTTAAACCTATGAGCACTGTGTAGGTAATTTAAGGTTCGAAAACATTTGGATTTAAAAATTTGACCATCCTATTTTAATTTAGTTAATTCTGATTCGGTTCAGACCGGTTCGGTACAAAACGATTCGGCCAGACCGGTTCGGTTTAAAATAGGACTCGGTTTGGTTCGTCACTCAAATCGGGTCGGTTCGACCCATATTAGTTGCCCCGGTCAGACCTGACCCGAACGGGTTAGACCAATTGAGAAAACCCGGCGTTTGACCCGCTCCGGTTCGACCCGTGTGACATGAACCCGGTTCGGTTTGGTATGACCGATTCGGCCCGGTTCGGTTCACATGGTGTTCCAGGTTGGTTGACCCGACCCAGATGTGCTAAAATTTGACCGGTCCATAACCCATAGGGTTCCGTCCGAATTATTACTTGTGGTCCAGGAAGGGTTTTAAAGTCCACTAAAAACTTAACTTGGCCTCCAAGTAACAATTAATAATTAAATATTGTCCAGTTTTCTGCATATATATATATATTTTGGCACAACTATATATAATATATATATATTGTCAAGATTCTATATTTAAAGATATATATGTTGGATTACGGGGACGTAAAACTACGGAATGCTAAACGTGTACTAGCAAGAAATCTAATCTACGAAGCGGAATTAGTACACATACCTTTAAGCTTTCCTGCCCAAGAACGATGTGGAGGGAGTTCTGATCCTCCGGTCGGAACCATGTGCAAGTTCTTCGTTAGAAGAAGTCCCACGCGATGTAGCTCCACAACAAGACCTCTGATCGATTCTTCAACAGAGATGGAACCTCAGACCAGATGTGATGGTGCTGAAATTTAACTAAGGGAAACAAGTGTTCTCAATAGAGATCCTTGTTATTATGAATGAGTGAATAAACTCTTAGCAGACACCCATATATATAGTATTGGTGGAGTTGCCAAAAGGCAACTCCAACCAATGTGGTATAGGGTGGCTGGCCGAATTGCATGTATAAGGGGGAGGCCCAATTTTGGGCCTCCCTTGTCAATTACTAATTGGATTTTGCCCAATTAGCCCAGATTGACAATTACCTAATTAACTTAGGTAATTCCCTTAATTAACGGGCTCCTATTACGGCGCCACGTCACCATATACTAACAGCTCCCACTCGCCAGAATGGGAGGGTGCTCGTTAATCTATAAGGTTACGCAATAGTATCAACATCTCAGTCTTCAGTCTTCGTCTCCGTCTCCGAATAGTTCATACGAGACTTGCCGTGCGGCCGGCGGATACGACGGGCATCGTGCTACTCATCTGTTAGGAGTATTGTAGCGCCCGCAGAACGTTGATTCCCTTTCATGAACCAAACCTGTTTGAAATAAAACTATGTACCGCACTGTATACTTGGTCAATTGTTAATTCTCCAATTGCCCATTTTTCCATAAAGGAATACTTCTCCGGGTATCCGTACAAGTGTTCACAACCTTCAACTAATAAACGGTTGGCGGCCACCTAGTGAACACGAGAGTCGGTGAATTAAAGGTGAACTTGACCATCCCCATCGCTTAAACCCTTAGTCTGACTCAACCGGTTTCCAAGACGTGGTCACTTGGCCGTTTTCTTTGGCACTACGCTCGTACGCCGGGAAGCGAGCATTGAGCCAGATCTTAGGTATAAGTTCTGAGTCCATGAGGATACTTTGGATGCTTCTTCATAAGACATCCGGGATCAATCACACGCTCAAGGTGAAGAAGTATGCGCCCTTTGAATCACAAGGATTCTAGCTAGCACAACCGAGCATTACCCCGTGGTCGTATATGGCATGCGCAGTATGAAGCACGCGTCGATAGCACACCTGGTAAAGCCAGGGATGGGATATTTCAATAATTCTATCGCAGAATCTCTCATCTGGCCTTGAATGTTATATAGTGATGGACAAAGTCCAACTCGGCGATATACAAAACAAAGATTAAGTCATGCTGTTAAAGGTGACAATGTTATCATTTTGCTTAATCATGTTTATCCCCTTGATTCTTAGCCAATCTTGTTATGGTAGAGGTCCCTCTCTCCTTACAAGATGACCGTGCCTGTGTGACGAGGCAAGGTTCACATTTGACATAATTTTGGTGGAAGAATTTTACTTCTTCCAACGACTTAGTTTATAGACCGTAAAATCCGATGTTGTTAATCATTATGACGTTGATAAATCATAAACTCAAATTTCAATTCTTTTATTCAATTGAAACATAATTTCAAATGTCAAAATGTTATCACTTTTACAAGCCACACAGTTTAAGCCCTACGTAATCCAAGCAGTTTTACGTGCTTTTCAAAAATTTCCCTACGTAACGGCTTAGTTAAAGGGTCTGCGACCATATTGTCTGTAGGCAAGTATTCTAAAGCGACTATGTTGTCTTTCAGAACCGACCTAGCATAATTGTATTTCACATCAATGTGTTTAGTCCTACTATGGTACTTTGGATTCTTAACTGCCGCAAAGGCCGCCTGACTGTCGGAGTACATCTTCACAGGTTTACTCTTCTTGTCGGTGTCAATTAATGCAGTAAGAAGCCTTTTCAGCCAGACCGCTTCTTGTGCATTTTCGGAGAGGGCAACGAATTCTGATTCCATAGTGGAAAGCGCGACACAAGATTGCTTCTTGCTTACCCATGATATGGCAGCATTAGCAAGGAGGAAAACTCCTCCTGTGGTGGACTTACGATCATCTGGATCGCCACCGTGGTCGGCGTCACTATAACCGGTCAATTCGAGCCGATCGCCCTTATAGCACAAAACGTAGTCGGCAGTACCTTTCAGATATCTGATAATTCGTTTTGCGGCCTTTAGATGTTGATAACTAGGATCTGATTGGAATCTTGCTACTAGGCCCACAGCATAATAGATGTCTAGCCGAGTACAGAACATGGCGTACATTAGACTCCCTACCATGCTCAGATACTCTGCATTCTTCATCTGTTCACGCTCCTGCTGGTTTTTCGGGCCACCACGCTTCGATAGCGCGCACCCGAACACAACCGGCGTATCCACAGGTTTTTAACATCCAGCATTCTGAATCTTTTCAACAGTTTGTTGATATATGATTCCTGAGATAGACATAATCTCCGGGTGGCACGATCTCGGGCTATTTTGATGTCTAAGATGTACGTGGCCTCTCCCATGTCTTTAATCTCGAATGCTGATGCTAACCAGGACTTTGATTTATTCATGAAACTGATATCGTTCGCAGCAATGAGTATATCATCCACGTATAGTGTTATGATGACATACTTAGACCCGGAGGTCTTAGTGTATACGCAGGGATCCTTGTGAAGATTTACGAATCCGTTTCCAACGATTTCCTCGTGGAATCTGCGATACCATTGCCGAGACGATTGTTTAAGACCGTATGTAGATCTTTGGAGTTTGCAAACTTTGCGTTCTTTTCCAAGAGTAATGAAACTCTCCGGCTGCTCCATATAGATCTCTTTCTCCAGTTTTACTTGGAGAGGTTTGGTCTTAATGTCCATTTGATGCATGCTCGAGTTCGAGACTTGCAGTCATGGGCAAGGACGACCCTGACTATGGTGTAACGCATAGTCGGTGAGTTCGTCTTTATCAAAGTTCACTCCATGAATTTGGGTATATCCTTTCGCAATTATTCGAGTTTTGCACCACTCGAAATTTCCACCAGAAGTGAATTCTAAGATTTCACTTTCTAGTTCTGTGGTTAACAGATAAATCAACTAAAGACTAAAAATGAATTAGTTCTTATTTAGGCAATTTCATCCTCCATTGTTTTCCTCCATTCCCTCGTTTTGAGGTCCTTCCTTTGCTTGCCGAACCGTCACTGGTTCAAGAACGAACATCAAGATGTTTAACACATCTCGTTTGATGGGATACTTCTCGAAAGAAGTTCGTTGCCTTTTACTATGTCTAGGCACGTTAATCCTATGTTTTGGTCTGATCGTTACTCCCACTCGGAATAATGCTTCTTATTGGGGCATTACTCCCACTGAGAACAATGGTGGTGGTTGAACTTACTTGGAATATCCTCTCGGTCTCAGGATTCTACCTCCAAGATGTATTCCTCGATCACTAGGATCTGGAACCAAGTTGGTTGTTCCACTCCCACTCGGAAAAATGGGTAGTTGAAATAGTTCATTATCATGATTATCAGGTCCGACTTGATTCGCATTTTGAAATTTAGTGATGATTATGTGTGAGGGGCAGTGAGCCCTCTCACTGGATTTATTATGAAGACGTTTCCATCATCATTTACCAAATCAATCATCAATTCTCCCACTCGAAGTAAGTGGGACCTGAGAATTTCCATCAACCATCTGTTAACTTAATCATTACTAGCTTGTTCGTTCTGCAAAGCGTTGGAAATCCATCCTCAACCCTTTATAATGTGCCATGTTTGACCTTGAAACCATTGTTTCAAGCTAATTTTAAAACTCGTATTCTCCGAGAGTAGTGCGTACTCTTAATAAATACTCGTTTTAATGCGCAAATTAATGCGTCTTTGTGATAAGGTTTTACCCGAATCATTCATTAGCTTTTATGGTAAAGTGTTAACCAATTTTGTCAGAACATAGTGTTTTACATTAATGTGAGTTAAGTTAATCTCATCCCGCAGGAACAATTAATGTGCAACTCTAACATTATGTAATTCTGAACTATGTTTCTTGAAGTGTTTAATGAATGCTTTTAGCCAAACTCTTCTTTCAAGGCTAATGGTGGGAGAGTCGTTTTACCGACTACTTCTTTTCGTTTATTTAACTCATCCATAGATTTATCTATCTTATGGACCATGCATTTAGCAGTCGCTTTTAATGCCAAGGTTGATATTCTAATTAGATTGTAGTAGCTGGAAGGCTAACATAAAATCTAAGTAGTTATCAATAAGTTATATCTGAAGAATTACAAACGAAAATTCCGCATTCATAAAAATACTTGATTATTAAATTCGTATTCTAAAACGATGTGTCCCGTCTTTCGAGGTGACATGCGCCTCGCGCATACCCGGTTAAAAACCGTGGTTTTGAGAATCGTTTTAGTCTCCAAATTTAAAAGCAAGATCGGTTTTAAACATGCACATTATTTGGGATACAAACTATAATGGAGTACTTTAACATATAAGGATGCTTGAGCAATGTGTTGAATAGCGTGAACAGGATTAAAACGAACGATGATAAATTCAATACTCAATTCAAGTATTAGTAAATACTCGGAAAATAATGTGTTCCACCAAGAAACTTATTTAAGAGTATTTTCAAACAGAAATAAAAGTAGAAGTTTTAGAAAATCTAAAGATAAAGAATCTCTCATTCCATCTTTATTCTTCTGGGGCATCCTCGATCTGGTCGTTGCTTCTGTTTCTTCGTTCTGTAATTCAAAAGAAAATGAATTACTCTCGAGTGATTAGAAGCAAAAGAGAATGAATGATTTTCATCATCTTTTCTCTTACGTACCTTAGGAGGATTAGTGAAAGCATTAGCCAGGTGTCCTTTCACGCCACACCTGAAACACGTTCGAGTTTCCTCTTTACGTGTCTGCTTTGCTTGCTTTTTCTTACCACCAGATTGTTTGCGTTTAAACTTCTTCTGGGTTTTGTTCGCCACAAACTTCTCTGTTTTGTTTTGAGAGCTTTTTTTTTCTTGCGCTTCCCCTTTTGTTCGGTTGGAGCGGAGGATGCAATATGCATTTCAGATCTACACTTTTCAGCCTTGAGTCTATCTTCCTCCAGCTCAAGATGAACTTGTGCCTTCTCGAGAGTATCGAGATAGGTAACATGGGAAAGGCTCATTTTCATGATATTCCAAGAGTCAGGTAAAGAGCGGATCATGTAGTTGATTTGTTGTTCCTAAGACAGGTTTTCACCTGCTTCCTTGAGCTCAGCGATCAAGTTACACATATGCATAATATGATCTTTTATCTTATGCTTGAGATTCTTCTTATAGGTTTCAAGAGCTATAAATATCGAACACAACTCGCTTACGCGTCATGCGTCTAATGTTCTTAGCATATATAATACTACGTAAAGTAAATTATCACATGCGTTCTATCATGAACATCCTAGCATACGCGTCAAAACATGCAACATCCGCACACATCATGCATAATTGGCGACTGGAATTTTCGGTTTTATAAAACACTTTGAAAATATTAGGGGCTGTTTTGCAATTCATGCTTACAATCAATCATGCGAATTTCTAGACATGGATTCTAGGCACTTTCAATCAGCATAGCATATCTATCCAATTGCGCAAACCATATATTTAAATCCCAGAGCTCAATGCTCGCAATATAATATCCAGCTAATTTGACTAAGTCAAGACGATAGTTCTAATTATATCAAAATATATGATGCATAAAGTAAACAATTGCAAATCAGCCCACTAATTTAATCCAGTCCCAAAAAACATGCAAGTCTGAGATCCATCCCCATAACCGAAACCAGGCATTAGGGTTTTGATTGAAACAGTGTATTAAAACACAAACCCTAAGAGCACTGTTTAGGCTAATTTTAAAGTTTGAAAACATTTTGGATTTAAAATTTGACATCCTATTTTATTGAACAATTCAAAATTTCCGAAAATTTTAAAGAGGTTCGTTCCAAATTTTAAAATCCGGTTCAACTCGGTCTGTTTTAAAAAATTCCGATTTGGTCCGAAATGGTTCAATAAAATAAGATTGTGGTTCGGTTTATCACTCAAAACCGGTTAGGTTAGGTTCAATTTAGTTACTATGGTCCGACCCGATTAAGAAAACTCGGATAGGTTTATCCGGATCCGGTTTAGCAATTGGACCGGCCCATGAACCCTAGGGTTCGGCCGAAATAATTCTATAGGCTTAGTAGGGTTTTAAAATCCACCATAAAACTTAACTTAGCCATCAAGAATTATTAAATATATAAAATAATTTCCAATAATGCTTACATATATATAAAAATTCGGCATATATATATATATTTATATAAATATTGTCAAGATTCTATCTTTGAGATGTAAATCAATCAACAATATAAATATATATTAATATACAATATTGGCCGAATTATATATATATATATATATATAAATTCGGTACTTATATATATATATATAAATATTTCCAAGATTCTATCTTTAAGATATAAATCAATCAACAATATAAATATATATATTAATATATTTTCAGCCGAATTATATATATATATATATATATATATATATATATATATTGTCGAATATATATTTTAGGAATTAAAATATGTAGACAATATATCTTCTTAATTGTTTAATAGTAACTAAATCTATCAATATATATATTAACCCTATTTTAATCCATATATATTGATAGTTAATATCTTTTACAATATTATATTAGAACCTATCCTTATTTCCAACTTCTAGATATAGTTACCTATTAATAAAATTTAAAAATGGCAACCTATATCTATTATAGATTGTGCCGAATTTTTAATTGCTTGGTGGCCAAGAAAATTAATTTTTTTACCTAAAACATCCCTAGGAATTTTCGGCACTGTTAAGTCAGCTTCCACTTGGGTAGCTTCGGGCTTCTTTTTTCACGAACGGGCTTCGGATGTGTGTACAGGAACGGGTATCTGTCTGTATGCCGCGATCCTTGAAATACGATCCTCGAACTCTTCTTCAACTTCCTGACCTTGATCTCTCAAACTCCGGGTCCTGCACGAGGGGCAGTAACCAGCGTGGGAGAGGGGGGGGGGATGCTGGTTGGGCCCTCTCCGATGCTCAAGTCAAAATCTTTAGAGAGAGAGAAAGCCTTTTAGAGAGAAGTCAGAGCACACAATGCCAGAAAATGAAGGAGTCGTCCAAAATGGGAGACCTAGGTCCCTATTTATAGGGAACCAAAGGATCATGCCCAGTTTTGAACGGTTTGATGTTGGTATGAAGGAAAACGTATACCGTCATCAGGATGGACTATGCGCGCACTGACTTCTCGTACTTGGCAAAATAGTCGAAATAAACGCGCGAGAACGTCGGTAATTCGGACCTCCGGATTGTTTAGCAATCCGGACCGGGTCCGGAAGTCCCCCGGTCCGGGTATTGCGCCTTTTTCGGACCGTTTTTGGACTTGGGTGTCCGCGGAAGAGTTCTTTTACGGGTTTTGGAGTATTTTGCGAGGCCCGAAATGTAAATACGAACCCGAATTGGACAGATATCTAACACTTGCCCCCGAATCAAGTAGTGGTTCAAAACCCATGATTGACTCTTTTAAGATAAGATATTCGTCCAATTTAGGTTCGGTACTGCCCTCAGGGGTGGCCTGTTTGTCAATTCGAGGGTAGGGATCATAAATTTGACCAACTTTAATTTTCCGCCATATGTACGTAATCTATTTACAGGGTTAGCGTAGCGGACAATATGCGCATAACAACATGCAATTAACGATATATTCGCAATATCATGTAATGAGTGAAATACTTGTAATAATATGAACTTGGAGAGCATGCTTGTCAACATGAAGCATGATGTAAACATAGAAAACGATGCAAGCATGTAGTATGATGTAAGCATGGAAAATGATGCAAACATTCATTTCATACTTAGATTATAAAAATAATCACATAACAACCATGAGTTAGCATCGTGTACATATAAAAATAATAACATGCGTAATGATCTACGAAGTGTGTCATGCAACATTAGGAAGCATGTATGTAAAACAAGCATAGGAGAGATGTAAGTATGCTTATACATGATACTAAGGACTTATATGAAAATACATAAAAGTTTAGTCCTTAGCACATGGTGTAGGCACTATTAGTGAAAATTAGGAGAGAGAATACTCATTATCTTACATCCTTCAAAGATAAATCTCCAAGAAGCTCTCCATTCTTGATGAAGATGAAGCTTTCGAGATCACAGATTTGGAGTAGACACACTATAGTTGATATCAATTGGATTCCGGTGTGGCATGTGTCAATTCGGACTCGCTTCGTGTTGGTGAGTTTAATTCCGTACATGGCTGGTCATTTCGTGACTTCGTTTGGCCTTAATTTGATCTTGAAATCATCATGTGTGTAGTCACCTTAACATGCACATAAGGTGTTTGATAAAATGCATTAGAGTAATTAGCTTTCCAAATCGGCTAAAATTTTTCCAAGTGCTGGAAATTTTTAGAAAAGCATAAATGGATCGTTATACTTCCCTTGTGCATAGTGTTCATTGCCGACATATTGTTCCATGCCTTAGCCGTTGTTTTAGTATGATCGATATTGATGATCGGTAGTTGTACGTACATGGCCGTCAATGGTTGTATGTTGGTAATGATAGCTTAGGCAATATACGTTGAGCATCATGTATAGACTGTCGGTCATTGTCTGCAAACATGCTAAAACACTTAGAAAATATTTTAACAATATCTAATGCTTGTTACCATAGATGTCGTCGTATGATCTTAGTCGATAAGCGTCGTAGGAATGTTTAGGAGGTATTGTGTAGAAGTTGATAATAGCTACTTGATGCACGCAATCCATCATTGTCGACATGTATGTACGTACATGGAAAGACTTAGAAAATATTCTCCCCTTGTCGACATGTATGTACGTACATGGAAACACTTTGAAAATATTCTCCCCTTGTCGACATGTATGTACGTACATGGAAACACTTAGAAAATATTCTCCCCTTGTCGACATGTATCTTTGTCGACATGCATGTACATACATGGAAATACTTAGAAAATATTCTTCACTTGTCGACATGCATGTACGTACATGGAAATACTTAGAAAATATTCTTCACTTATCGACATGCATCCTTGTCGACATGTATGTACGTACATGGAAATACTTAGAAAATATTCTCCACTTGTCGACATGCATCCTTGTCGACATGTATGTACGTACATGGAAACACTTAGGAAATATTCCTTGCTTGTCGACATCCATCCTTGTCGACATTGTGGTACGTACATGGAAACACTTAGGAAATATTCCTTGCTTGTCGACATCCATCCTTGTCGATATGTAGGTATGTACATGGAAACACACAGGAAACATTCCTTGCTTGTCGACATCCATCATTGTTGACATGTAGGTACGTACATGGAAACACTTAGGAAACATTCCTTGCTTGTCGACATCCATCCTTATCGACATGTATGTACGTACATGGAAATACTTAGAAAATATTCCACGCTTGTCGACATCCATCCTTGTCGACATGTATGTACGTGCTTGTATGTGCGCACTTGCCCCCACACTTAGAATCTTTTCTCTATCACTGGCTATGTACGTTGTATCCATATGCTTGATGTAAACACAGGTTGTATGCCAACACCTTGTTGTATGCTAATACTTGGTAATATTCTGACACATAGTTGCATGCTGACAGCTTGCAATATGCTGACTATCATCCTGAGCAAAACACTTAGAAAATATTTCGCCCTTGTAATCATGTATGCTGCGAGTATGAGCTCGATGTCGACATGTAAGGTTGATGTGTTGAAGAAGTTGCCCCCCGTGCATGATGCTTGATTAATTGATGTCGGTACACATATACGTCTTTCTGAAGATTTGGTATGTTGATGATATTTATGAGTTGTATCATGTTGTAATGTAGGTCGGACTGATGGAAAAAGCTCATCTTTGCAGATAGCCGATGTATACAGTAATCCGCTTGTTGGAAGGAATGTCCGTACAATTGCCCCCGCTATTCTGGAGTCTCCGGACATGGTTGCGGTAAAGGACTTGTGAGTAAGGCATCTCCTTGTATCTTTTTTGAACTTTTTAATCTTCCAAGTTGTTGCTTTCATGTTGCTGAACGCGTGTTTGCTGTTCCTGGCTTTAGCACAATTCTCAAAAAATCCGACGCAGGGCGCGTTCCTCGAGCGATTATAAGTTATTTATGCCGAGTACGAACGTGCTAACTCCTTCCTGCGATAAAGGGAATAGAGTTGAGGGTCGTGCGGTGGTGCCTTCTGCCCCCCGATCGAGGGACCGGCCCAAGGAGGAGCGTTCCTCCCATTGAGGTAAGTGTTGTTTACTTCTTCACATTTGAAACTTGATCTTGAAGACGGCTGATTTTGATGCACGCATTGCTAATTGTTGCGCTTATGTTGAAGAGCTATGTCGTATTGAAGTTGAAACGACCATTCTTGCCGTGTCTTTTGTGCGGATGACGACATTGCATTTGATGTTGACATTATGAACTCTTTGCCATAGACCCTTAGAGATGATGTTATCTCTTGGTTGATGTCAGGTTGTCTGCTTCCAGCATGTTGAACCCTTTGTGAATGGGTTGATGTTGTTTTGAGGTTTTCGATAAATCTTTGTTTATGCCTTTGCTTGCATGGTATTTCATCACTTGGACCTGTTTTCAATAATAATAAACATGTGATAACTTGTTAGTAATATTTCATACCTTGCGTTATTTTCATTGTCCGTATGTATTGGACTTGCATGATAGGATTGAACTATTTGTTGTGATGGATAGAACATACGATGTTGCGGCTTGCGCATTGCAAGGTGTTATGTACACTTGGTACTTGTAGCATTGCAGGTAGTAATGTACTTGGCACTTGGCCTTTGACATGTAGCAGTGTCGTCTTGACGTAGCAAGACTTAAGTTTATACCGTCTCTTAGTTCCACTCCAAGGGGACGTTGTTGCAAGATACTTCTTGCTGATTTTGTTGTTTTGGCGTTATATGCTAAAGAGCAAGATAACGTTATATAAGACTCGACTTGTAAGTTTGATGAGTTTTGTACAAGGTTTGCTTTTAAAAGCGTATAACATGAAGCTATCATTTTTCAAGCCTAAGTCTCCATGGTGTATGAACCCTTAAGAGAGTATGCATACTTTTAGTGTGTCGGGTTGTCGTCTATTAAGAGGATTTCCGCCACGATGGGGTGATCAGTCCCATATTGTATTTGCCGCATCCTGTTTTTATTCAGGAAATGGCTATGAACATGAGGATTTGCCCAGAGGATTTCACAACATGCCATTTATAGAAGTAAACATGGGGTTTGCCCTTTTGAAGCGGATGTCGCAACATGTTACTTTTGATAGATGTGAACATGGGTTTTTACCCTACAAGGAGGATATTGCACCATGTCACTTTTAGAATAGGTTTTGGTTTTCTTCCAAGGCATTGTATGTTGTTGACGTTATTCCTGAGTGAACGCCTTCTTGAGATACACGCCGTTATGGATGGATAAATAAACTCCCTGTTGGTGTAGATAATAGGTATGTTGGCGTTGTATGCCATAAATCCCTCCTTGAACATAATGCTTAGCTTGTATTGTTGAAGTAGATATTATGTTCATAGGTTACTACTTGGCATAATTCCAATGTAGTAATCATAGTGTAGTATGTACCTACGAACAGAGTTGCGCTTTGTCAGATAGTTGCAAAAATATGGAGTTATGAAATTTTCTTTTTAGTAATGCATATAATAGATAAAGTAAAGGAGTCTGATACGAGGACTCCTTGTTTGTGTAGGAAACTTCCTTAAGTGAGGACACGATAGGTGCGGATCGTGACAGGTGCACATATGTCGGGAGCGGAGCTTCCAAGTATCACCCGCCATATGTGAATGTGAATATGTATGTATGAACAACGACTATGCATTATTGTATGCGTCCTCTAGTTGATACGCGTTGATGCCTCCTTAGTATGATGTACATGCCTATATATGATCACTGCTTGGTGTTTCCTTCTTAGAAGAATGGTACCGCGTGTTCTTGCAATTATTCGTTTCTTCACTTCGGTGGAATGCCGAGGACTTGTTAGCTTGGTGCCCCCCAAGTCGCTTGGCAGTCGTACCGCTATTTCCTGGTGGTTTCTATTACTTCATCATCTGACAATGATGCGCCTACTCGGACCATCCTTTCTGGCTCACCTATCTTGATTTCTTGTAATGCTTCAACAAGAGCAGGACGTGCATGATCTACCCTTGGGTTTTCATCAATGACGGGAATTCCACTATTGTTTGTCTTGACATTATGTTGGAGTGCAACCTTGTAGCAGTCTTTTGATAGCTGCTGGCCTCCTTTTATTTGGGTTAACAGGTCTTTTAGTCCATGATGTTTGACAAATTTTGAGTTTTGGTCAATGATGTTTTTTTTACCTAGTTTTGGTACCATATGTTTGCAGATTTTTTTAGTTTTGGTCTAACCGTTACATTCCGTCCATTTTTTGACATGTACAAGTCACGTGATCCACCCTAATCTTTCAATTTTGTTCAATTTAGTCCCTCTAATACGTTCCTAACCTTTTTTTGGTTCAATTTAGTCCCGAAGTTTCAAAAATTCAATTGGACCTATTGTCCAATTGGGGTCAATTTTGAAACTTCGGGACTAAATTTAAAGTTTAGAGTCGATCACGTGACTTGAATATGTCAAAAAATGGACGGAATGTAACGGTTAGACCAAAACTAGAAAAAATCTGCAAACATATGGTACCAAAACTAGGTAAAAAAAAACATCATTGACCAAAACCTAAAAGTTATCAAACATCATGTACCAAAAGACCTGTTAACCCCTTTTATTTCACCAATTCCTGCCTTTGTTGGAAACTTGATCTTTTGGTGTGATGTTGACGCTTGTCATACCCCACTTGTTCATGGTTGTATACCCTAGGATTCCATTATATGCGTCAAGCTTTTCTACGATCACGAACGGAACGCCGATTTGGAGTTGTTGCTCTCCTTCTCCTATTGCGCATTGCGCGGTGTTGAATTTAATGTGCTTGGTTTTGCGATGTATGCTTCATGTGTTCACTTTCAAGGGGCCTGGGTTTATTTGATGTGTTTCTCCATACACTTGTGACTCTTCCCGAGGTTGTGTCTGTATGACGATTGTGCACATGGTTGAGAGATGTTATACAGGTGGAATCCTCATCTTTCCTTTATTTTGGCCGAAGATTAGGTTTCGCTGTCGGCGTACGTTTTGAGTGGTACGATCCTTCTTGTGTTCTTGACAAGGCCGAACTTGCTGGATGTTGGAAATAATTCTCTAACTCTTTCCGCGTGATGGGTTTGGCACAGGCGTGCGTATAACATAGGAGCGTATCTTGAATTCCTATCTTCCACTATGTTGATGACGTTGTCACTTGGGTGATGCCCCCGTCTTGTTTATTATTGCAACGCGATTGTTAGTCTTGTGCGTATAGAATGCTTGAGGCTCCGTTGCATGGGGGATGTTGTATGGCCTAAGCTGTTTGTTGTTCCTAGGGCGATAGCTTGTGTTGTTGACGCAATTAATATGTGCGTAGTTGTTACTTGGCGTTATTCCAATGTAGTATGCATGATATAGTAATGTACCTACGAAAGTATATTTATCCTTTATTAGATACTTGGAGTTCGTACAACGGATTACAGGAAGGCGTCTACTGATCGCTCCTTTTGAAAAGTACTAAGGCTAATAAACATAAGTTGTACTTAATCAAAGAAGACTTAAAGTAGATATGCGAAAATGAAGATAAAGGGATTGATGATGTGTTTGATGTCTTCATTGGTGATTTGTCGGCAAGTTGATCCTGCCACGTGCCACATAGTTCCTCAGTGCTTCTAGCGTGTTGAGCTCTTCAATCTCCACCTTTGGGGATGAACAAATGTTGGTGTTATGCCCCCCAGTTTTATGGTGTTTGCATCGTTCTTCAACGTTCTTGCCAAGGAAGGCAGTCATTGGCACAAGTGGATGGTGAAATTTGTTTTCCGGGAGTTTGAAATTTGTTTCCTCCGCCTTCGTGCTCCAAGGATTGTATAAGTCGTCATAATTGGTTCCATGAGTGACGTTGTTTTTCCGTCGCTTGGCAATAGGTGGATTATCATTCGCCTTTTCTTTTCCTTTGTCTTTTCCTGAAGACTTCACATGAGACTTCTTTTGATGCTTATTGCCTTGGTCGATATACCTCTTCATTTCTCCTTTTAAGATTAAGCTGTTTACATGAAACCTTAATCCAACATAGCTTTCCGTCTCGTGGCCATATACTTCGCGATTTTAACACCATTTGCTTTCATATTTTCCCAGTGGGCCCTTGCGGAAATTAGAGGGCTGTTTGGTTTCCTTTATCTCTTTCAAGATGACGGACAGCGGTGTGTTCAATGGAACACATTTGGCGAGATTGGTCTTTTTGAGCCTTTGGACGTCTGACTGGAATGACCTCTTTTGTTGCGGTTGTCTCTTTTCCCAGGAAGCATCTATCTCTTTTTCAATTATTGCCTTCAAGGTTCTTGTTATAAGTACTGTGATTGGGACATCATCGTTGTGACAGATGTCAGCATTGTCTTGGCTTGTCCTCGTGGAAGAACCTTCCCTGTGTATTTTTGAGCGGGAGGTTGGAGGTTGTTTCCATGCCCCTTCTTGGTGTTGTGCTATCAAATACGGGTTGTATGAGCGTGAAACTCCTTGCCTTGGTTGTTGGTACTGGAAGGTACCTTCCGTGTATTGCCCCCTATTCTTTGGTGCGGTGTGTCTTGATGACTTGTGACTCGGGACTTTGTTCTTGTCTCCTTGACTTGTCCTTTGATTGGAGGCAGAGGTGGTGGTGGCAGGGCATATCCTTGGTTCCTTAACATCTTTCGGAATGCAAGCAGCTCTTCGAGCGCGGTCATCATGGTAGGAGTGACAGGTGGTGGCGGGTTGACACCTTTGTATTGGAGAACTCCTTGGTCGTACTGTGCGAAGGATTCACTTCTTGTTGGCATGAAGGAAGCATTGGATGTGGCAACAAGCATGTGGGAGGATCCAAGTCGACTTCTTATCGGCTTCTGCGTGGTTATGGCCAAGGCGTCGTGGTATGCAATGTGCTCTTTGTACTTTGATGAAAAACCAATGACATCTTCAAAGGTGGCATCCTTTATGTCAACATACTCCATGATGGTATCATGGGACTTGTGCATTGTCTTTACAACGTACACTTCTTGCTCGTATGACTTCTCTCTTTCAGCATCAAAGTCTCCATGGGTCATATGAACGTTTGCCATCTTTTCCGGATGGGATGCAATCTATGCTCTATTTTGGACTTTAAGGCCATGTTGTGCGTAAGGCACGTTTGCGGTTGGCACGGATGAGGCGGTAGAATCTGCGTCTGGAATGTGAGAAGGTCCTGGTTGGCTTCTTGTCGGCTTCGGCTTGCTTGCACCCGCCTTCTTTGGTCGTCTTCCTGTCATGGCTTGCGGTACGGCACGACTTTTAGTTCGAATCACTCAGACGACGCCAAATGTTAAGTCTGCTTCCACTTGGGTAGCTTCGGGTTTCTTTTTCCACGAACGGGCTTCGGATGTGTGTACAGGAACAGGTATCTGTCTGTATGCTGCGATCCTTGAAACTCGATCCTCGAACTCTTCTTCAACTTCCTGACCTTGATCTCTCGAACTCCGGGTCCTGCACGAGGGGCAGTAACTAGCGTGGGAGAGGGGGGGATGCTGGTTGGGCCCTCTCCGACGCTCAAGTCAAAATATTTAGAGAGAGAAAGCCTTTTAGAGAGAAGTCAGAGCACGCAATGCCAGAAAATGAAGGAGTCGTCCAAAATGGGAGACCTAGGTCCCTATTTATAGGGAACCAAAGGATCATGCCCAGTTTTGAAAGGTATGATGTTGGTATGAAGGAAAACGTATACCGTCATTAGAATGGACTATGCGCCCACTGACTTCTCGTACTTGGCAAAATAGTCGAAATAAACGCGCGGAGAACGTCGGTAATTCGGACCTCCAGATTGTTTAGCAATCCGGTAGTCCCCCGGTCCGGGTACTGTGCGTTTTCCGGAGCGTTTTTGGACTTGGGTGTCCGCGGAAGAGTTCTTTTACGGGTTTTGGAGTATTTTGCGAGGCCCAAAATGTAAATACGAACCCGAATTGGACAGATATCTAACAGGCACTAACAAGAAAATTGGAAAAGTTGTCAAATTTTAAGATAAAACTCTAACTTGATCATGAATCCAAACATGTTCTTGATAAAACTCATGGTGTTCTTGAAGACCATGAACATCAAACTTAAATTGATCATGAAAAATTCGGTTTTGATCTAGAAAAACATGTAAATTTGAAAATTTTAAGTTTTTAAAGATCAAACACATGAAATCTACTTAAAAGATTCGGATTTTTCATGGTGTTCTTGATCATCAAAAATTCGGTTTTTATGAACATCAAGAACATCAGTTTATCAAAATTTTAAGAACTCCTAACACAAGCTCTGATACCACTGTTGGATTACGGGGACGTATTACTACGGAATGCTAAACGTGTACTAGCAAGAAATCTAATCTACGCAGTGGAATTAGTACACATACCTTTTAGCTTTCCTGCCCAAGAACGATGTGGAGGAAGTTCTGATCCTCCGGTCGGAACCACGTGCAAGTTCTTTGTTAGAAGAAGTCACACGCGATGTAGCTCCACAACAAGACCTCTGATCGATTCTTCAACGGAGATGGAACCTTAGACCAGATGTGATGGTGCCGAAATTTAACTAAGAGAAACAAGTGTTCTCAATGGAGATCCTTGTTATTATGAATGAATGAATAAACCCTTAGCAGACACCCCTATATATAGTATTGGTGGAGTTGTCAAAAGGCAAATCCATCTAATGTGGTATAGAGTGGCCGGCCGAATTGCATGTATAAGGGGGAGGCCAAATTTTGGGCCTTCCTTGTCAATTACTAATTGGATTTGGCCCAATTAGCCCAGATTGACAATTACCTAATTAACTTAGGTAATTCCCTTAATTAACGGGCTCCTATTACGGCGTCACGTCACCATATGTTAATAATATAATCAATCAACAATATATATACATATATATAACCGGCAACACAATATATATATATATCTTTTAGAAAATATATTATTATCAATATTCAATATATATTTAGGGATATATATTATCAATAATATATATTTTCTCAATCTTTTAGGCAACTATATTATTAATATTATCTAGATCCCTAATATTATGCTAGATATATATTGAGTTACTATCCACAATTATCTTGTGAATATAGTCCTAATTTTGGCATCATCTCCTATATTAAAAATTTCGGCCGAAATATATGAAAATATATTGTCTATATTTCGGTCACCTTTAGGTTACTTGTGAACTAAGAAATTAAAATTTTCACCTTGTACACCTATAGGTGGTTTGACCAAAATAACACAAAAACTAGGGTTTGTGGTCAAATTTCAAGATCAAATCTTGTCATGATCAAGAATACAAAGTTTAAATTTGATAAAAGTCTTGTTTTTCTCCAAGATCATGAACATCAAATTTTTTAATAAACATCATGAAAAACCATAGCCAGTCCGAAAATTACAAAAATTTCGAAAATGTAAAACCTTTAATTTTGTTTTAAAGTTTCACCCATGTTGAAAAGAAAAACCAAGAACATCAATTTTATCAAAAATACGAACTCCCTAACACATGCTCAAATACCACTGTTGGATTTAGGGGATTAATGCTACGGAAACAAAAACCCTAGATACGTGCATGGTAACTAATACGCAGCAGAAGAAGGTGCACATACCTATACTATTTCCTGTAGCCCAAGACCTTTGAGGGGAGTTCTCGATCCGCTGGACGGTTCTTCGTAGAGGTTCCTGTTAGAGAAGCTCTACGCGGATTATGCCTCACAGCAAAGCCTCTGTCGATTCTATAAGCATATGGTGATGGGCGCCGTAATTGGTAGCCCATAATTTGTATAGTTTACCTAATGAACTTGGGTAAATGTCACATTAGAGTAATTGGGCTAGTCCCAAATCCCAATTGACATGGGAGGCCCAAAAATGGGTCTCCCCAAATACATAGGCCGGCCGAAAGTTTATGGTGGGGTAAAGTGGACATTTGTCCACTTTACTCATCCTATAAATAAGAGGTGTTAGGGAAATTTTAGGGTAAATCATAATTCTCTCACAAGAGATTTTTAGAGAGAAAAACCCTCCTCCCACACTATAAGGTTCGGCCGAAACAAGCAACTCACCAAGGGTGTGCCAAATTTCTTTCGAGCAAACTCTCCAGAGATCTGTCCCTGTGCCAAGAATCGATCAGAGGCTTTGTTGTGGAGCTTATACCGCGTAGGGCTTATTTCACAAGGACTTCTACGGGTTCTGGACGGAGGATTGCGAACTCCCTCGAGCAAGGATCTTGGACTACGGTTACTCTTGAGGTATGTGTAAACTTTCCGCTGCGTAATTGATATTACTAGCACATACCATGTTTAAGTTTCCGTAGTGATTACTCCCCGTAATCTAACAGTGGTATCAGAGCCAGGTTAGGAGTTCATGATTTTGATAAATTGGTGTTCTTGAAATTTTTAATTTTGAACCGAAAATTTTATAGTAAAATTTTTTTTTTGAAATTTTCGAATTTTGAAGGGTTTTATGATGGGTCCAAAATTTTCATGTTCTTGGTTAATTTGATGTTCATGATCTTTAAGAAAAATGTAATATTTATCAAAATCAAACACTGGATTGTAGATCTTATTAAAATTTGATCTTAAAATTTGACCACTTGTTCCTAATTAGGTGTTTGTGCCGAAAATTCTAGCAATTTTCAAGGTTAAATTTTAATTTCTTGGTCACCAAGTAAAGAAATTTCGGCACAAACATATAAAATTATTGAAATAATATTGTTTACCATATTTTAATTTTTAATTAAGGTAACAATATATCTATAATTAGGAACATTAGGATAGATTCACATTAATATATAGAAATATATATCACTATCAATATATATAAATATTTAAATAGGGTTATAGATATTATTGATAGATTTAATTACCTAAAAGATTTAGAAAATACATTGTTAGTATATTTATTACCCTATTTAAGATATTGACAATAAATATATATATATAGTGAACCGAATTTTGCATATATATATATTGTTGATTGATTTAATCTTATAGATAGAATATTAGCAATAAATATATATATATGTTTGTGTTTGGTCTGAAATATATATACATATATATATTTTTTTTAATATTGGAAATTATTTTATATAATTAATGTTACTTGGTGGTCATGTTAAATATTTTTGGACTTTAAAACCCTACTTGGGCCACAAGTAAGCATTTCGGTCCAACCTTTTAAATTTTAATTATTGGGCCTGTCCAATATGTTAAACCGGAACGAAATAAAACTGAACCGGACTTTCTCAATCGGTTCGACATATTCGGGTCGGGTCGGACCGGGGTAATTAAGTGAATCTAACCAAACAGGTTTTGAGTGTTGAACTGAACCCTATTTTCTTGGACCGGTTCATACCGAACCAGATTTTAAAATAAAAAACCGGAGCGAACGAATGGGATTTTTCCGGACCGAACCGACTTTTCCGGACCGAACCGGATTTTCTGAACTGAACCGAACCGGACCAAAAACGGACTGAAATTGACTGAACCGAACAATGTTTTCCAAACTGAATTCAATTCAATTAAAATAGGGAGGTCAAGTTTTAAAATCCAAATGTTTTTGAACCTCGAAATGGACTACACAGTGCTCATATGGTTGCTAACATTTATGCCTTGTTTCGATTATGGGGATGGATCTCGGAGATACATATTTTTGGGACAAGATTAATTAGAGGGCTGAGTTGCAATTGTTTATTCAATATATATATTGATGCATGATTAGAAATGTTGTCTTGACATAGTCAAGCTAACTGGAAATTGCATGTTGTGGCGGAGCCCTAGTTAAATACATGGAATGCGCACTAGGATAGACATGCTGTGATGGTTGTAAATACCTAGGATTCATGTGTAGAATGTTGCGTAATTGAATATAAGCATGAATTTCTAATCAGCCCCTAATGTTTAAAATTATTTTAAAACCGAAAACCAGTCGCCAAATATGTACGATTGATGTGAATGTTACATGTTTGACACGTATGCTAGAATGTTGAGGATGAAGTTACATTTGATAATTTACTTATAAGTAGAATTATGAATACAAGCATGAGTTCCTCGGAACATTAGACGCATGACGCGTAAGCATGTGTGTGGCGTGTATGATGAATGTTACTGGCATATGATAATTTACATGGATAGTAGAATTATGTATGCATGAGTGAATTCATCATAATGATTTTCCAAAACAAAAAAAGGCCTTGGGAAAGCCAAGATCGGGTATGCTTATTTTAAAATTCCTATTCCGGTAATTTGCGATTAAAACCGTTTTAAAATACTGATCTAATGGATTAAAAACGGCGATAATGTGAACTCTTTCACAGCCATCTTCCATTGGTTTACTGGTGGTCGGTTGGTTTAGATGTCTGAGGAATCGTTACTTGTCGTATTCAATATTAATAGATATCTGATGTATGCAATCTTTCTCAAAATGTTATTGTCTCCCTGATTTTTGCATAATCATCGATGTGTTAGTATGAATTGGTTAATTTAGTGCGATTCGATATTCCACGCAACCTTGATGGTAAATCATGATGAATAAAAGGAGTACGTGTTGAACTCTCTACGATTCCGAAAAGTGGGGAGGACAACTACAGATGAATATGGTAGTCTTTATGATTTTGACAATGCGAAACGAATATAACAATTTGTTTCACCAAGAATAGGAGTAGGTTCTTTGATGATCTCAACGTGTATCTGGTGATACATTCAACCTTGGTAAAGGGGGTTGAAGAAGACTTCAATTACAACCAGGAAATGTTGCAGCTTAGTATCCCTTTGCATCCGCCTCGGTGGAAGCAAGTATGCAAAAGCTAAAAGTTTCGGTTAAACATGATGGTCTTCTCTCTTTTCATGGATGTTAGCGTACAACCTGCATCTGATCTTCAGAATGAAAGGTCTGTTAGCATATGGTGACGTGGCGCCGCAATAAGAGCCCGATAATTAAGGGAATTACCTAAGTTAATTAGGTAATTGTCAATCTGGGCTAATTGGGCCAAATCCAATTAGTAATTGACAAGGGAGGCCCAAAATTGGGTCTCCCCCTTATACATGCAATTCGGCCGGCCAACCTATACCACATTGGTTGGAGTTGCCTTTTGGCAACTCCACCAATACTATATATAGGGGTGTCTGCTAAGGGTTTGTTCACTCATTCATAATAACAAGGATCTCCATTGAGAACACTTGTTTTCCCTTAGTCTAAAATTCGGCACCATCACATCTGGTCTGAGTTCCATCTCCGTTGAAGAATCGATCAGAGGTCTTGTTGTGGAGCTATATCGCGTGGGACTTCTTCTAACGAAGAACTTGCACGTGGTTCCGACCGGAGGATCAGAACTCCCTCCACATCGTTCTTGGGTAGGAAAGCTAAAAGGTATGTGTACTAATTCCGCTGCGTAGATTAGATTTCTTACTAGTACACGTTTAGCATTCCGTAGTATTACGTCCCCGTAATCCAACAGTGGTATCAGAGCCTGTGTTAGGAGTTCTTAATATTTTGATAAACTAATGTTCTTGATGTTCATAAAAACCGAATTTTTTATGTTCATGAACACCATGAAGAATCTGAAATTTTTAAGTAGATTTCATGTGTTTGATCTTTAAAAACTTAAATTTTTCAAATTCACATGTTTTTCTAGATCAAAACTGAATTTTTCATGATCAATTTAAGTTTGAGGTTCATGATCTTCAAGAACACCATGAGTTTTATCAAGAACATGTTTTGGATTCATGATCAAGTTAGAGTTTGATCTTAAAATTTGACAACTTTTCCAATTTTCTTGTTAGTGCCGAAAATTCCTAGGGGTGTTTTAGGTAAAAAAATTAATTTTCTTGGCCACCAAGCAATTAAAAAATCGGCACAATCTATAATAGATATAGGTTCCCATTTTTAAATTTTATTAATAGGTAACTGTATCTAGAAGTTGGAAATAAGGATAGGTTCTAATATAATATTGTAAAAGATATTAACTATCAATATATGGGGATTAAAATAGGGTTAATATATATATATTGATAGATTTAGTTACTATTAAACAATTAAGAAGATATGTTGTCTACATATTTTAATCCCTAATAGATAAATTCCACAATATATATATATATATAATTCGGCTGAAAATATATTAATGTATATATTTATATTGTTGATTGATTTATATCTTAAATATAGAATCTTGAGAACATTTATATATATATATAATTTGGCCAAAATTGTATATTAATATATATTTATATTGTTGATTGATTTACATCTCAAAGATAGAATCTTGACAATATTTATATAAATATATATACATATGCCTAATTTTTATATATATATATAAGCATTATTGGAAATTATTTTATATAATTAATAATTATTGATGGCTAAGTTAAGTTTTATGGTGGATTTTAAAACCCTATTTAGCCTATAGAATTATTTCGGCCGAACCCTAGGGTTCATGGGCCAGTCCAATTGTTAAACTGGATCGGGATAAACCTATCCGGGTTTTCTTAATCGGGTCGGGTCGGACCATAGTAACTAAATTGAACCTAACCTAACCGGTTTTAAGTGATAAACCGAACCACTATCTTATTTTATTGAACCGTTTCGGACCAAACCGAAATTTTTTAAAACAGACCGAGTTGAACCGAATTTTAAAATTTGGACCGAACCTCTTTAAAATTTTCGTAAATTTTAAATTGTTCAATAAAATAGGATGTCAAATTTTAAATCCAAAATGTTTTTGAACTTTAAAATTAGCTTAAAACAGTGCTCTTAGGGTTTGTGTTTTAATACACGGTTTCAATCAAAACCCTAATGCCTGGTTTCGATTATGGGGATGGATCTCGGACTTGCATGTTTTTGGGACTGGATTAAATTAGTGGGCTGATTTGCAATTGTTTACTTTCTGCATCATATATTTTGATAAAATTAGAACTGTCGTCTTGACTTAGTCAAGCTAGCCGGATATTATATTGCGAGCATTAAGCTCTGGGATTTAAATATATGGTTTGCGCAATAGGATTGACATGCTATGCTGATTGAAAGTGCCTAGAATCCATGTCTAGAAATTCGCATGATTGATTGTAAGCATGAATTGCAAAACAGCCCCTAATATTTTCAAAGCGTTTTATAAAACCGAAAATTTCAGTCGCCAATTATGCATGATGTGTGCGGATATTGCATGGTTTGACGCGTATGCTAGGATGTTCACAATAGAACGCATGTGATAATTTACTTTACGTATAATTATGTATGCTAGGAACATTAGACGCATGACGCGTAAGCATGTTGTGTTCGATATTTGTGGCATGGTATGATGATTTGTTAGATGTAGTATAATTATAAATACGCATGCGTAAATTATCGGATAATTTTACAAAATCATAAGGGCCTTGGGAAAGCCAAGATCGGGTATGCTTATTTGAAAATTCCCGTTCCGGTAATTTGCAATAGAATAACCGTTTTCAAAAGACTGATCTATTAGATTGAAAACGACAATAGTGTGAATTCTTTCACGACACCCCCTTCCTCGGTTTACTGAAGGTTGGTTTGGTTTAGTGACTGAAGAATCACTATTCGTCGTATTCCATCATAATAGATAATCTGATGTATGCAATTCTGTCAAAATGTTGTTATCTTCCCAACCGAGTGTTGTTATCGATGAATATATGGCATTATCATGTGAATCTGAGCTATTAGTTTAGACGAATCATGACTCGTGGAGCAAGCGCGTCATTACGATTTTGGAAGCACAAGGTCTATGTGACCATATACAAATAACCATGAATTACCCAAATGCCCGGCTCACCAAAGATCTGGCATTTGCCCACTTTAAGTGGGAGCAAGATGACAAGAAAGCAAAGGAGTTGATACTGTCGGAAATGTCAGAAGATTTCTATGTCCGCTATAAGGATGATTCGACAACAAAGGACATCTGGGATGCCCTCTTTCTGAAATATGGAAGTGGCATGGAAATTACACTGCACCCACTTATACCAACATTAGAAACCTTTCTGAACAACAACAGTAAGAGTGTACTTGAAAAAGTATACGACCTCCTTCGCCTATTCAAGCCATTGGAAGATGACAGTCAGATGGCTGAATGGGATAAAATTCAGGCCATAATAGGGATCCTCCCGAAGTCTTGGAGAGAAACCAAGGCCATATTGACTGTCAGCAGTTCCTACTTGATATTGCATTTGTCCTGAAAATAGTCGAGATGGAACATGCTCGATTAAAATCAGTATCAAAGGAACCGAAATCCACAGGACAAGCTGGCCGCAAGAAAAGGAAATTCAGGAACAAAGGAAAGAAACAACAGGCAGTCGACGGTAAAACCAGTCCAGATTAAAATCTGAGATAGTTTGCGGGAACTCCAGCCCATGCCGAATAAGCGATGGTGCAGGTTCCAACAAATCGCATCCTGAAAAGGTATGCGAATTTGGTTATGTAGAGGAAGCTTTAGTTTCCTCAACTGTCATGTTAACTGACTCAAATCCGTCTTGGATTCTTGATTCAGGTGCAACGGACCACATAGCCAACGATCGAGAACTATTTGCCAAGTTTAAACGATTGCCGAAGGATTCTAAAAGGATACACATTGGCGACAACTCACAAGTTGAATTCATAGGGGTAGGGACTTGCAAATTGCCGATGGGCAATGGCAAATTCTTACTTCTAGATATTGTCCTTTTCGTTCCTAGAATCCGTAGGAACGTTGTTTCTGTTTCTGCTCTTATGGATAAAAACTTTATTTTGTCATTTAAGAGATCCTTTGTTCGTATAAATAAAGGGGATAATTTATTAGGATATGCCTTTTCTTATAATGGTTTGTTTATCATGGATCTACATGGCAATGTAAATTCATATCGCTTGTATGCAATGTCTTCCAAAGAAGCAGAAACTGACGCAACCGGATGGCATTCGCGGCTTGGACATATAGGCTATGACAGAGTTCAGTCGTTGGCTCGACGAGGGCTTTTGCCCGGAACAAACAGTGTGGTCAAACAACACATGTCATGACTATCTGGCTGGAAAGTCCACCCGCAAGCCATTCGGTGAAGCAAAACGAGCAGAATTTCCATTGCAGATAATCCATTCTGATGTATGTGGACCAATGAACGTAACTGCTAGGAATGAAAAGCGATACTTCGTAACTTTCATTGATGACTACACCCGATTTGGGTTTACTCATTTGATTACTCGCAAATCTGAAGCTATAGATTGCTTTAAAAGCTTTTTGAAGCTCGTGGAGAATCAACAGGAGCGGAAGGTGAAAATCCTTCGCACCGATAGAGGTGGAGAATATCTCTCTAATGAGTTTGATAAGTTATGCAAAGAAAGTGGGATCGCCCGTCAAACGACGATCCCCAACACACGACAGCAGAATAGTGTGGCTGAACGTCGTAATCGGACTCTCCTAGAAATGGTGAGAACCATGATGTCACAAGCACAATTACCAATTTATTATTGGGGAGACGCATTGCTTGCTTCCACTCATGTAGTAAACCTTGTCCCATCAAAAGCAGTTAGCACAACACCGTATGAGCTCTGGACTGGTAGAGAGTTAAATTTTACCA
Organism: Clarkia xantiana subsp. parviflora; assembly: GCA_036873135.1. NCBI lineage: Eukaryota > Viridiplantae > Streptophyta > Magnoliopsida > Myrtales > Onagraceae > Clarkia > Clarkia xantiana. Next base: position 45,648,602 of record JAPTYO010000004.1, read on the forward strand.
GATTGCGACCTCTGGGGTGCGCAGCTTACACACATACAACTGACAGCCGATTTGGAAAGTTAGGCCCCAGAGAACTTAAGAGCATCTTTATAAGATACTCCGAGAAATCAAAAGGTTATGTATTTGTGTCAACTCAAGAAAACGGTAGTGTGTACGAACATGAATCTAGAGACGTCACTTTTCTTGAGGACGAATTTCCATCACTTAACTAGAACATGATGATGATGATTCTCAGGTCCCACTTTATTCGAGTGGGAGATTTGGCACAGCAACAAGTGATTCGGTTAATGAGGACGATATCCCCATTATAAGATATCTGAAAGGTACTGCCAACTACCATCTGTGATATTAGGGCGATCGGTTCGAATTGACCGGTTATAGTAACGCCGACCACGGTGGCGATCCGGATGATCATAAGTCCACCACAGGAGGAGTTTTCCTCCTTGCTAATGCTGCCATATCATGGGTAAGCAAGAAGTAATCTTGTGTCGCGCTTTCCACTATGGAATCAGAATTCGTTGCCCTCTCCAAAAATGCACAAGAAGCGGTTTGGCTGAAAAGGCTTCTTACTGCATTAATTGGCACCGACAAGAAGAGTAAACCTGTGAAGGTGTACTCCGATAGTTAGGCGGCCATTGCGGCAGTTAAGAATCCAAAGTACCATAGTAGGACTAAACACATTGATGCGAAATACAATTATGCTAGGTCAGTTTTGGAAGACAACATAATCGCTTTAGAATACTTGCCTACAGACAATATGGTCGCAGACCCTTTAACTAAGCCGTTACGTAGGGAAATTTTTGAAAAGCACGTAAAACTACTTGGATTACGTAGGGCTTAAACTGTTGTGGCTTGTAAAAGTTATAACATTTTGTCATTTGAAATTAGGTTTCAATTGAATAAAATAATTGCAATTTGAGTTTATGATTTATCGACGTCATAATGATTAACAACATCAGATTTTACGGTCTATAAACTAAGTCGTAGCAAGAAGTAAAATTCTTCCACCAAAATTATGTCGAATGTGAACCTTGCCTCGTTACACAGGCATGGTCATCTTGTAAGGAGTGAGGGACCTCTACCATAACAAGATTGGCTAAGAATCAGGGGGATAAACCTGATTAAACAAAACGCTAACATTGTCACGCTTAACAGCATGACTTGATCTTCGTTTTGTAAATCGTCGAGTTGGACTTTGTCAATCACTATATATCACATTCAAGGCCAGATGAGAGATTCTGCGATAGCATTATTGACATATCTCATCCCTAGCTTTACCAGGTGTGCTATCGACGCGTTCTTCATACTGCGCGTGCCACGTTCGACCACGGGGTCATGCTCGGTTGTGCTAGCTAGAATCCTTGTGATTCAAAGGGCGCATACTTCTTCACCTTGAGCGTGTAATTGATCCCGGATGCCTTATGAAGAGGCATCCAAAGTATCCTCATGGACTCAGAACTTATACCTAAGGTCTGGCTCAATGCTCGCTTCCCGGCGTACGAGCGTAGTGCCAAAGAAAACGGCTAAGTGACCACGTCATGGAAACCGGTTGAGTCAGACTAAGGGTATAAGCGATGGGGATGGTTAAGTTCACCTTTAATTCACCGACTCTCGTGTTCACTAGGTGGCCGCCAACCGGATATTAGTTGAAGGTTGTGAACACTTGTACGGATGCCCTGGAGAAGTATTCATTTGTGGAAAACTGGGCAATTGGAGAATTAACAGTTGACCAAGGATACAGTGCGGTACATAGTTTTATTTCAAACATGTTTGGTTCATGAAAGGGAATCAACGTTCTGCGGGCGCTACAATACTCCTAACAGATGAGTAGCACGATGCCCGTCGTATCCGCTGGTCGCACGGCAAGCCTCGTATGAACTATTCGGAGACGGAGACGAAGACTGAAGACAGAGATGTTGATACTATTGCGTAACCGTATAGATTAACGAGCACCCTCCCATTCCGGCGAGTGAGAGCTGTTAGCATATGGTGACGTGACGCCGTAATAGAAGCCCGTTAATTAAGGGAATTACCTAAGTTAATTAGGTAATTGTCAATCTGGGCTAATTGGGCCAAATCCAATTTGTAATTGACAAGGGAGGCCCAAAATTGGGCCTCCCCCTTATACATGCAATTCGGCCGGCCACCCTATACCACATTGGTTGGAGTTGCCTTTTGGCAACTCCACCAATACTATATATAGGGGTGTCTGCTAAGGGTTTATTCACTCTTTCATAATAACAAGGATCTCCATTGAGAAAACTTGTTTTCCCTTAATCTAAAATTCGGCACCATCACATCTGGTCTTAGGTTCCATCTCCGTTGAAGAATCGATCAGATGTCTTGTTGTGGAGCTACATCGCGTGGGACTTCTTCTAACGAAGAACTTGCATGTGGTTCCGACCGGAGGATCAGAACTCCCTCCACATCGTTCTTGGGTAGGAAAGCTAAAAGGTATGTGTACTAATTCCGCTGCGTAGATTAGATTTCTTGCTAGTACACGTTTAGCATTCCGTAGTATTATGTCCCCGTAATCCAACAAGGTCAACATGGAAAAGATGTATATGATTTTCTGATATTGACAGGACTCAATGACCTTTAACCTAACCAAGTACAGTAACCACAGTAATAAAAGGGAAACATTTTCTGCTCACCATACTAGGTTCGAAAGAAATCAACCATGATCCGCATATTATAGAGAGAACTGGACCATAAAGGTCTTATACGATAATCCGTTAGGTTAAACCATGTTGATAAAGTGCGTCTCTAGTACACCACGTAGGTCATGTGTATGAAGTTGTAAAACGTTATATACAGACACAAATCATTTAATGTAATTCACTCATGAATTACCCAGATGTGATGTTCAACATGACTTAAAGTTCTCGACTATCTATGCGATAATCATGGATCGAATACGCGTTCTTCAGATAAAAAACCCTACCATTTCCATTCATCGTTCGTTTGAGTTACTAAAAATTTGGTTATTTCGAGATTCGAATTTATTGAATAAAGTAGTTTCCGTTTGGTTCGAAATGCGATCTACTTGTCAAAATTAATCGACCTGGTTAAGAGGGATCGATCGGTAAAAGTGGTCGAATAAAACGAAACGATTCACGTACTCCGTCATCCCAGTCGGGAAACTGAACTGAACATACACATCAATTGCGTAGCTAGATCGAAAGATTTAGTATTTCTTAATTATTAGTACTCCATTGAATGAAATAATCTGTAATGATAATCATGTGTGAAACCGATTGGATTAAATGGTTAAATGTACTTTTCATACCACATGTTTGACCGAATGTGGCTTTTAGTACTGGATGTTTAGTTTTGTATACTTTTGGTACCAAACGTCTGAAAAAATGTGGCTTTTGGTACATCCGTTGGTTGGCCGTTAGTTTTAGCCGTTAAATGACTTGTGCAAGTCACGTGATCAACTCTAAACTTTTAATTTTGTTCAATTTAGTCCCTCAAATATATTCATAAATTTTATTTTGTTTAATTTAGTCCTAAAGCTTCAAAATCGAATCCAATTGGGACATATCTCCAATTGGGTAAATTTGACCCAAATGGGGCTATGTCAATTGAATTCGATTGGTTTAATTGGGTCCGATTTTGAAGTGTTATGACTATGTTAAACAAAATAAAAGTTAGGAATATATTTGAGGGACTAAACTGAACAAAATTAAAAGTTTAGAGTCGATCATGTGACTTGCACATGTCATTTAACGGCCAAAACAAACGGCCAACTAACGGATGTACCAAAAGCCACATTTTTTCAAACGTTTGGTACCAAAAGTATACAAAACAAAACATCTAGTACTAAAAGCCACATTTGGTCAAACATGTGGTATCAAAAGTACCTTTAACCCTTGGATTAAATTGAATTAAATTCAGAAATGAAACGATTTAACCAAGGGTTAAAACTTCGCTGAAAAGCGCTATATGCAAGTGGACCTCGAAAGACGGAACACATCGTTTCAAAGTACGAGTTTAATGATGAAGTGTTTAAATGACGATGTGCTGAATTTTCGTTTGCATTCCTTCGGAAATAACTTATTGATAACATTTACAACGGTACGGAGTAGGCTTGGCAAGCTACCACGACCTTGTAAAAGTATCAGCTGACCCATAGGGTGAAAACCCAAGATGCTCAGTTCGGAGATGTGATAAAATCCCTGAGATAAGTTTTGCAACGGATAAGGATTAAGTGGGTTAAATGATTTTCCTTCCGTACGCCTTGAACGATAAGTTAGGCTAGGCATTCAAATCAACTGACACAATTTAGGAAGCACAGTTTATAAACATGATGTTGGAGTTACTCTATCAGACGTTCCCTATGGGATGATGAAAAGTGATTCACATTTATGTAACACTGTGTTCCAATAAAATCGGTAAAACACGTCGCCATAATAGCTGAAGAAAGATAATGAGTTAAATCACGTCATCATGCGACATTAATTTGCGCATTAAACATGTATTTGGGACAAGAGTACGTTAACTACTCTTAGAAAATACATGTTTACAGCTTTTGGGAAAATGGTGCCGTGTTCAAACAGGAGACATTACATACTTGAGGACGAATTTTCCGATGCATGGATAGTTTCAAACAAATGTAGTCTTAATCAAAATGGAGCAGGATAACACTAACAATCAGGTCCCACTTAATTCGAGTGGGAGAGATTTGAACCAGCAACTCAAGTGAATGACATGGTAAATGAGAATGCGAACATTTTCATAGTAAATCCAGTGGGAGGAATAAACCCTACCACACGTAAACACTGTTGCTGTTGAGACGAATCAAGTTGAACCTGATGGTCATATAGCTAAACCAGGAATGACACAACTACCTAAAATACCCATTATTTCCAGTGGGAGTGAACCAACCATACTTGGTTTCAAATCCTAGTGATGAAGGAATGCATCTCGGAAGTAAAACCCCGAGACCAAGAGGTTGTCATAGGAAAGTTGCAAGTTAAGGTCCTAGCACTGCTCTTGTTCCCAATAGAGAAAATGCACCGATAAGAAGCATTGTTCCGAGTGGGAGGATCGTTCCCAATAGAAATGATGCTACGATAAGAAGCATTATTCCGAGTGGGAGAAAAGATCAGACTAATAAATGGGACTCGCAATGCCTAGACGAGAGTCAAATGCAAGTATCCTATTGAGTAAGGTGAAAAACTTTTGACAAGCATTGGAAAGACCTCAAATGGAGAAATGGAGGAAAATAATAAATGAGAGAGATCGCCTAAATGAAAGTCATTATAGTCTATAGTTGATTTACCTGCTAACCGCAGGAGCGCAAGGATAAGGTGAGCCCTGAAATAAGGCTCACCACTGATGGAAAAAGGTCGAACAACCCGACTTATTGCGAAAGGACTTACCCAATTCACGGACTGGACTTTGATAAGAGAAACTCACTGACTGTGCGTAAAACCACGGTTAGGGCCATTAATGGTCATGTTCGCAAGTCTCGATCCCGAGCTGCACCAAATGGATGTTAGGACCGCATTCCTCCAAGGAAACCAGGAGGAAGAGATCTACATGGAGCAACCGAGGGGTTTCATTACTCCTGGAAACGAACGTAAAGTTTGTAAACTCCAAAGGTCCATCTACGGTCTTAAACAATCGTCTCGGCAATGGTACCGCAGATTCCACGAGGAAATCGTAGGAAACGGATTCGTGAATCTTCACGAGGATCCGTGTGCGTATTACAAGATCTCCAGGTCCAAGTATGTCATCTTAACCTTATACGTGGACGACGTACTCATTGCTGCAAACGACATGAGTTTCATGAATAAGTCAAAGTCCTGGTTAGCATCTGTATTGAGATGAAAGACATTGGAGAGGCCAGGTATATCTTAGGCATTAAAATTGCTAGAGATCAGGCTACCCGGAAATTGTGTCTGTCTCAAGAAGCCTATATCAACAAGCTGTTGAAAAGGTTCAAATTACAGGATGCCAAACCCGTGGATATGCCAGTGGTATTTGGGTGCGTACTGTCAAAACGTGACGGCCCCAAAGAACCTAGCAGAGCGCGAACATATGAAGGGTGCTGAATATTTGAGCATGGTTGGTAGTTTGATATATGCCATGCAATGCACCCGTCCAGATATCTGTTATACCGTGGGCCTAGTAGCACGTTTCCAATCAGATCCTGGCTATCAACATTTAAAGGCAAACGAATAATTCGTTATCTGAAAGGTACTGCCGACTATGCTCTGTTCTATGAGGGCAGGAAGTTAGAATTGACCAGTTACAGTGACGCCGACCATAGTGGCGATCCAGATGATCGTAATTCCACCACAGGGGGAGTGTTCCTCCTTGCTAAAGCCGCCATTTCATGGACGAGCAAGAAGCAAACCTGTGTCGCGTTGTCAACGATGGAATCAGAATTCGTAGCTCTCTCTAAGAATGCACAGGAAGCAGTCTGGCTGAAAAGGCTTCTTACTGCGCTGCTTAATGGTGACGTCGAGAGTAAACCTATGAAGCTGTTCTCTGACAGTCAGGCAGCCATTGCGGCAGATAAGAATCCGAAGTACCATAGTAGGACCAAACACATTGATGTGAAATATTTGTATGCTAAAACTATGGTAGAAGACAATATAATCACTATGGAATACTTGTCCACTGATAATATGATTGTGGACCCATTAACTAAGCCACTACGCAGGGAGATATTCGAAAAGCATGTAAAACTGCTTGGATTACGTAGGATTTAGAAATGACATGTATCTGTGATAACATTTTGATATTAAAAAGTTACATTTTGTAAGCGAGAGAATTGCAACTGAGTTTATGATCAATCGACGTCATAATGTTTTGATTACATCATATTTACGGTCTATAATCTAAGTCGTAGGAAGACGCAATCCAATGCCAAACTATGTCGAATGTGGGCATCCCTAGTCACACATGTACGGTCATCTTGTGGTGTAGGGAGGCCTCCACCAAACAAGACTAGTTAAGATTCAGGGGGATAAACCTGATTAAGCGAGACGATTATCTAGTTTCGAAGTAACTCGACGTGATCTTCGTTTCGCATATCGTCATGATGAACTTCATTCTTCATTTAACCACATTCTAGCCAGATGAGAATCTATGATAGCATGATTGACATATCCCTTTCCGTCAACCCAAAAGGTTCAGGTATGTTATCAACGTGTGCTTCATACTACGCGTGCCACGTCCGACCACGGGGTCACAACTCGATTGTGCAGAATCCTCGTGATTATGGCGAGAAACTTCTTCACCTTGAGCGTATGATTGATCCCTGGAGCCTTATGAAGAGGCACCTGAAGTATCCTCATGGACTCAGAAGTCATACCTAAGGTCAGGCTCAATGCTCGCTTCCCGGCGTACGAGCGTAGTGCTGAACAAAAAGGCCCAGTGACCACGTCTTGGAAACCGGTTGGGTTTGACTAAGGGTGTGAGCGATGGGGATGGTCAAGTTCACCTGTAATTCATCTTTTCTTGTATTCACTAGGTGGCCACCAGCTGGATATGAGTTGAAGGTTGTGAATACTTGTACGGATGCCTTGGAGAAGTGTTCCTATGTGGAAACTAGGCAAATAGAGAAATATCAGTTGACCTAGGATACAACGCGGTACAATATATAAATGTTGTTTATAACATGTTGATTAGTGAAAAGGGAATCAACGTTCCGTGGGCTCTACAATACTCCTAACAGATGAGTAGCACGATGCCCTTCGTATCCGCCGGTCGCACGACAAACCTAGTATGAACTATTCAGAAGCATGGAGCAGATCAAAAGGGGAGAAATGTTGATGCGGATTTGGACAACAATACATTAACAGGCACCCTCAAATTCCAGCGAGTGGGAGCTGTAAGCATATGGTGATGGGCTTCGTAATTGGTAGCCCATAATATGTATAGTTTACCTAATGAACTTGGGTTAATGTCACATTAGGGTATTTGGGCTAGACCCAAATCTCAATTGACATGGGAGGCCCAAAAATGGGTCTCCCCAAATACATAGGCCGGCCGAAAGTTTATGGTGGGGTAAAGTGGACTTTTATCCACTTAACTCCTATAAATAAGAGGTGTTAGGAAAATTTTAGGATTAATCATAATTCCCTCACAAGAGAGTTTTAGAGAGAAAAACCCTCCTCCCACACTACAAGGTTCGGCCGAAACAAGCAACTCACCAACGGTGTGCCAAATTGCTTTCGAGTAAACTCTCCAGAGATCTGTCCCTGTGCCAAGAATCGATCAGAGGCTTTTCTGTGGAGCTTATACCGCATAGGGCTTCTTTCACAAGGACTTCTACGGGTTCCGACCAGAGGATCGCGAACTCGCTCGAGCAAGGATCTTGGACTGCAGTTACTCTTGATGTATGTGCAAACTTTCCGCTGCGTAATTGATATTACTAGCACATACCACTGTTTAAGTTTCCGTAGTGATTACTCCCAGTAATCTAACATATTCTCCGCGGGATGGATCTACTCGGAGTAAATTGCTCGTCGCAATTTGGCACTTCATTGGTGTGTAGTAGGTACCGCTGAAACACTCTATTATTAGGGAGGAGAGCTTTCTTTTAATCTCACAACTTAGGAGAGGAGAATAGCATTGGTAAAACCCTCCCTAGGTCCCTATTTATTAGAGGAGGAGGTGGGATAAATCTCACCTCCTTAATGTTCAAAGTCGGTCGGCCATGTATATAAAGGAGGCCCAATTTGGGTCTCCCATGTCAATTGGGATTTAGGCCTAGCCCAAAATCCCTAATGTGACCCAACCTAATTTCTTAGGTACATGGACTTAATTAATGGGCTCCCAATTACGGCGGCCCATAGTCCGAATGCTAACACGAACATATGGTAAGATCATCATGTTGGATTACAGGGCTCAATACTACTGAAACATAAACAAGGTACATGCTAGTAATCAGAATTACGCAGCGGAAGATGTGCACATACCTTAAACCTTTTCCGTAGTCCCAAGATCTTGCTGAGGGAGTTCTCGATCCACCGGACGAAACCCGTAGAGGTTCTTGTTAAGGAAGCCCTACGCGGTATGGTCTCCACAGCAAAGCCTCTGATCGATTCTTGGCAGGATCATATCTCCGGAGTGTTTTGCTCAAAGCGAATTGGCACACCCTTGGTGACTTGTGTGGTTCGGCCGAAGTAGGTGTTTATAGGGAGGAGGGTTTTTCTCTCAAATCACCACCAAGGAAGAATTGTGAATTACTCTAATAAAACCCCTAACAATCCCTATTTATAGGAGGATCAAAGTGGACAAAATCCACTTTGCCCTCTACATGTTTCGGCCGACCTATGTTGTATAAGGGAGGCCCAATTTTTGGGCCTCTCATGTCAATTGGGATTTTGGTCAAGCCCAATTTCCCTAATGTGACATTTACCCAATTTCTAAGGTAACATATACATATTAATGGACTTTCATTTACGGCGCCCAATCACCATATGCTAACAGCTCCCACTCGCCGGAATGGGAGGGTGCCTGACAATTAACTGTTATTTTGTTGTAATTTAAAGTTTTTTTACTTAGTCTATTTCACCTATTGTACGAATTTAATATCCAAATATATATTTATATGTCTATGTTTTACATACTTTCATTAAACTTTATTAAGACTCATACTTATCAAATATGTAACATCTTTTTTTTTTTTAAAATTTAAAAGGTTAAACCAAATATAAAGTACGTACATATTCATACACTATTTCAAAATTTTACTAAAATAATTAGCCAATTCAATCATTTTTAACTAAAAGCCTTATCTAATAAAAATTAGAGGACAACCGAATTATTATTTTTTATTAGAAGCCTAATCTAAATTTGTAAGTTATAACCCTAAGCCCACCCACTTTCCTCAAACTACCCTCATTCACGCCTCCAGAGACTCTAACTCCCAACTCTTCTTCACACACTTCCGCCAACAGCAATCTCTCTGTCGATTCAAAAATATTTGCCGACTTAATCTCACTCTCGTCGCCGCTTTTGCCGAAAGTCCTATCGAGCCTAGATCCTGACTACCAGAGGCTTTCCTTCCAGGTCCAGTGGTGATATTGACCATTCGTCGCTTGCCTACAAAACCCTGACGCTACTAACCCCGCAGATATGTGTCCGTACCGTGCATATCTGAATTTGAACCCCGCAAATATGTGTTCGAATCATGCATATATGAGTTTGAAATATAGATAATTTCGTGGTGAGATTTTGGACAGACGAAGGATCATGCAATTTGAATGAGTTTTGTATAGGGTTATTATTGATCCAAATTAATTGTAGAATTTATTTTGGGCAGATGAAGAGCTAAATTTGTTGAGTGATTTTCTTTATAGTATTAATGTATTAGTTTTTAATTTAATGTGTTTTAATTTGAGGTATTAAAATTTTATTGGTTATTTTTGCTTATGTGGCATCGCCTGGTAATTCCTTAATGCTGACGTGGCATCAGGAGGTGAGTCCATTCTTTTTCCCTTTCCTTTATTATATATACTAGGTGCTGACCCCGCGCTATGCGCGGGGCGATATGCTAAAATGTATTCGCTTGCATATATATAGAAGGTTGAAATCAGAATGAATCACTAATTTAAAAGAGACTTGCTGGAATGTAACTTGTATTGGTATGCCACATTCAGATTGATATTCCATTGTTCTCAATATAAGCGTTTCTTGTTGGTGAACTACAACGCTTGTTTACACTTAACTTCGTAGATAGACATGCTAAAGCATCCACCCTGTCTTACACCAAACCTCAAACATAAATCTTCGCTATGTTCTAACCTCATCTTGTTCAGATTCTTTAGAGAATCGTCCGTGAGGGTTATGGCGGGTTTGATCCCTTCTGCTGCTGCTGCTAAAACTATAGTATATATCAGCAATGAAACTAAAACCAAAAAGCTTGAGCTGACATAATAAAAGCTCATTTTAGAAGCTCTCTAACTTTATTATAATATCTTTTTTTTCCAAAGATTTAAAGCTCTCAATTGCACGATTTTTATCATTATCACCATTTACCATGATCAGTAGATAGATTAAACAAATTATAATGGTAAAAGGGTGGTTATATTTGTGACAATCGGGCAATTGAGAGGTATGTATCAATTTATTCATTAGGTTAGATCAATTAAAAAGATAGAGCTAATATCATTTTAGCCATAGATAACCCTTATTTCTCTATAAGTATCATACACTGCAGTGGCTAGGCTGAAGCTCTTGGTATATTTTCAGGAACTTTGAATCATAACTCTATAAAACAAGATTAACATCAAATTTTTTTCTTGTAATAAGATCATAAATAACTATGAAATGTAAAATATAATGTTGCTTGTACCTACCCGACTTCCAAGGTGAAGAATGTACAGGAATTGTGGATTCACGTTTCCTTCCATGTATCAGGCACATCTTATTATTGTCCATTTGAGAACAAATAACACAAATTATAACAACAAAAACTCATAACTCGGTTATTATATGGAATTAACCCCCTCGAGAAGTAGATGGCATAACCCCGTTTATCCACTACATAGTTAACTCTCTTTGGATCAAGTGCATCTTCTTGCTTAGAATATTGATGCAGTACTAGATACAGCATTTAGTGCTGGTGTACAGTTTCAACAATCTCAATGTTACTCAAACATCTTATATTCATTAAATCACTCCAACTGAATGGGCTCAACTAAAATTAGCTCAAATTGAAATATACTGACTTCAATCATCCCAAACAATTCTTTTTTTCCTGAAGAGCCTTCACAATCCCATTGATAATCTTAGGCTCAAATAGAGGTTTGTCTCCTTGAATATATTGACAACAATATCATACTTCTTATCCAACTTCTGGAGTGCCTCATTGCAACGTTCCGATTTTTAACACGATCTCCCTTACCATAATCAATAGATATATTAAACAAATTATAGAGTAAAGGATAATTATATTTATGGCAGCAATTTGGCAATTGAGACCTATTTGTCAAGTTATTTGACTTCGCAGTTTCGGACCGTGAGCGTTAAGGTTAAAGTCCTCCCCAAGGCGGCGTCTCCGGCGGGTTTCGACCTTGGGTCGCCCACGGGGAACACAACTCGTTTTACCAGTTGGTCCAACCAACCTTGGGTTTTCTCAAGAAGGTTTTCTCATAAAAAAGAGGAGTTAGAGGAGTTTTACAAAAAAACATTGGCTTTTATCTTTATACCAATATAAAAAGTGAAGGTTGTCCTCACCCCCAATAGGTACCTTTTGAGTATTTTTTTTTTTTTTTTACATTTAGTTTCTATAATTTTATACAATCGAAAATTTAATTTTTGTTATATTTGAGACACGTTTATTTATTTTTCTTACTATCATTAAAAATATTACTTAGTTAAATTTCGTTATTTTTAAAAAGTTGCTTAATTGGGATGTAACAAAATGTATTGTTAACTTTTAAATCCAATATAGAGTCAGCCTTAACATATGATATGTAATTAATATGTGCAAATTCTGGGTACATGTATTTTTCATTCACTAAATCATAGAGATCGGAGAATGTTCTGCCTGTTGATATAACATAAAACTATTACTTGCCAACACATATAACATATCAAAATATGGATCAAACATGGTTCTTGAAGTTTGACCTTATAGATAACCTATTACTCGCAATTTAATATTTATGGACTCGAATTATTGATTTTTTTTCTTTTGTTTGTCAATTCAATCACATTTGGTATATCCTAATTAGTAGTTGAATAAATAATTAAGGTAAACTCAAGTATAAACGTTAGACTTTAGTGATTTAAAAAAATGATGATTTAGTCCCTACTAAAATATTCATTTAGTTAAATTATATTAAGTGTTTTTGCTAAAGTCACTAGATCTTTCTATCATACTCCAAGAGCACCATGCTTTTGGTACCTTTTTTTTTTTTTTTTTTTTTTTTTTTTTTCTATTGTCCTAAAGGTGAACACTAGAGGGAAATTGATATTATTAATATTATGATGCAAATATTAGGTGTGGTTAAAAAATTTCATATTTTTTTCATACTTTTAAAGTTTTACATATGTTACAATTAAGTCCACCATAGTAATAAAAAAACCAAAAGCATGGTGCTCTTGGAGCATGGTAGAAAAATCCTTAACTGACATGTAACATTAATTATTATCAACTTTTTAATCCGCCAAATTACCTATCAAATTGGGTCACCCCCAAATATGATTTGTATTCAATCCATGTAAATTTAGGGTACATGTTGATATTTTTTTTTATCACATAGATCAACCACTTGCCAAATCATAATACATCTCAAAATGTGGGTCAAACATGGTTCTTGAAGTTTGACATCTTATAGATAACATGTTACTCATCTTCCAACATTTATGGTCTCGAACTATAAATTTAGTTATTTTGTTTGACAATTCAATTACATTGTGTAAATCCTAATTAGTAGTTAAATAAATAACTAGGGAAAGTCATGTATAAACTTTATATTTTAGTGAATTAATTTGTCTTTAGCATAAATCAATTTGTGTTGGTATTATGCTATAAAATTGCGTAAAAAATGTATAATTACGTTTGCATAAATCAAACTGGTCCTCCGATGTCTCTAAGTGGTTAAGTGTGATTTTACATTATCGACTCATTAAATTGATGAGTTAGATACAACTGAGACGTCAATAACCCGCGTCATGTTCGACCCTACTTATTGACAGATTTAGTACCAATATTGAAAACGGTAGGTAATTTTGTACTAATCATCCTCTTCTATTTCTCATGTTTTGAATAACGTTGTGTCGTTCTTCTCTATCACATGAATTCCTTTCTAGCAACGCCTTAACTTGCCAAAGTATTATGATTAATTATAGATATTATCATATTATAAAATTTAAGATAAATTATGTATTTTAAAATTTAGATGATCAATACGCGTGCAACGCACGCGTTAATAACTAGTACATTAATAAAAGAAAAAATTGTTGCTGCTTTTTTTCTAAGTAATTCATATTAATCTACTATCTAGTATTACTGGGCTCAACCTAAAAGTCACTTCTCTTGGACATAAAAATTCAAAATGGAGCCATGCCAGAAAACCCTTCAAAAATCCAATTTTATATATAAACAAAAAAAAGCTAAACTATGTATCTTATCGAATCATTTAATACATTATACTTAACAATAAAAAAACTTCATATCCTAACCTACATTTGGCTATTTATATAATAATAAAATAATAACATAATATCTTCACTGCTTCCTCTGTGCCTATTATTATATAGAGGAGATTCATGGTCATGGCATCTGGGCCCAACTCTAAATATCCTTTAGTAGTATTTTAAGCACCAATTAAAAAGACCGTCTGAAGCACCGATCCAAAAATATCCATTTTATAGATGAATTTCTATTGTTGTTTGCATTGACAACATCATTCTCATCAGGCAAAGAGATAAAAAAAAAAATACAAATTTTAGCTTATTAACAGTTACAAACTAACGGTGAATCTTTAGTGATAAGACTTGGTTCCAATAAATACGTTCATACTAAAAGTTCAACATATACTAACAAAGTACTCCCAAAGTTACATAACCACTCATTATGCATGCTAAACCAATATGAAATGTACCTCCGACTATTAATATCCTTCCATAACACACGGTGACTAATGTAAACAATTTTTTCAATCAAATTAAAGTTAAAAACAGTGTGGCATTAATGGAGATTGTAAAAAATAACAACAAAATGATTTCGCCTTTTTATAGGAGATGAGTTACCCCAGTTACCTGATGAATTGCCGGGGCAGTTAGCCTACGATCCCGCTTATCTCGGCCACGATCTCGCCTATCTCGGGCACGATACCGCCTATCTCGGCCACGATCCCGCCTATCTCGTCCACGTTCCGCGTATCTCGGCCTCAACCTCTGATTGCAAGTCCCGACCAGTATCGGGGACTCCAGAGTTATCTCATTTGGTCACCGCTCGGGGCCCCTCGTCATCGTGACAGGGCCAACATTCTCAGGGATTCAACATCGGGGCCTACTTAAAGGCAAATCATCGGGAGCGTCCAGCTCGCATATCGGGACCGACCTTGTCGGGACCCTTCACCATCGGGACTCCTCTCATCGGGACCCTTCGCATTGGTCTTCTTGACCTCTTTTGGGGCCCAGTGGGCCTATTCACCGTTTACTCGTCGTTAAAGGGCTTAACCGCTACAGCGGAACCCATCATTTGCCCCCAAGACATGAGGGACTTACAGTTCGTCGTGTCTTTCAACTCCCGACCTTCCGATATCGGTATCGGAGGCTTTTCCCTTGACAAAATTTCTCGACACGAATCTTCTCATCCACGGTTCCTCGGTGCCTCGAGGATAGTCACCAAATCCGAGAAGACTCCTCGGTTACTCGACCATTAAATGCAGCAGGGTGACGAAGCGATGGTTCTGGCACCCGTGCCTGATTTTTCTGAAAAAGTGCTTTTCAGGCCGTTTCATCATTAGTATCTCTCTCCATTCTGCTCCTTTTATTTCAACGGCTCAGATCAAAACGTTTCAACTTCGACGACCCAGATTAGAACGTCGTTTCACTTATCCCTTCTCCTATAAAACCCTAATCCTGAGCACTGTTCTTCTTTTACGGTTTCTGCGATTTCAAAAGCTCTGCAACCTCAAAAGCACAGGTTCTTCTCCAGCTTTCTATTTTCCGATCACCCCTCCGGCCACCGTCAAGATCTTCCTCTCACTTCAATCCACCATGTCTGGTAAGAATTCCTTCTTCAATGTTAACGCAGCCTTTCCCTTATCTTTGATTAGTTTGCTTGCATTTTTCCGAAAACCCACTGCGCCTTTTCTTGCCGTGGCTACTTTTCAGACAACGGATCCAGTTCTGAGGGGCGAAAACCCTTCAACTTCGATTATGCTCCCAACGAAATCTCGGTGACTGCCTACGACGCAGCTCTCCGAGAAGGGTGCATTACCCAAACCTGGGAGCCTCGTCTTCCTTATTCTTGCCACCGTGCCTCAGGTGACCCTGTGGTTACTCGTCCTGAGAAAGGGGAGATATTTTTCTCTACTGGACAAATATCGGCAGGGATCCGATTCCCCTTCTGCAGGAATTTGGTTGAGATGTGCGCCCACTACAAGACGCATCCAACTACCTTCACCCCACACGCCATCCGCGTGTGGAATGCTTTCCAGGTCCTCTGCTTCCGCCAGAAATGGGTCTACAGCCTCCAGCTCTTCAGAACTTTCTACGGGATGAAGTGCAACGAGGCTGGGGTTTGTGCCTTCTATCCTCGGATGCCCAAGTGGAATAAGGCGCAGCTTGCTCTGTGCAGTTGGACCAGCGACACCTGGAAGGTTGTAAAGGGTTGGGGACTCCTAATCGACACGGGGTCTGCTAACAACGGGTGGAAGAGGAGCTACTTCTTCATAAAGAAAAGTTCCATCCCCTGGCCCCGATGGGAGGTGGAAGCGGACTCTCCTCCCGCTTACCACACTTACTCTGATGAAGATTTCCAGATCCTTCATTGCATCCAGCTTTACCGTTGGGGGGAGTCTTACGCTCCCCTCGACGCTAACTCCCTCACGGAGCGGGACCTGGTGAATGCCGGGATCTGTCTCCTCGACATAATCTCCGGGAGTCAACTCTTCGATGGCCCCTCCAATATGGTTCCTTAGGTAATATTTCTGACCATGTCTCTGTTTTCCATTGTTTGCAGCTAAGAAGGTATCACTGCTGACCAATCTCATCCTTAAGCAGGGGGAGACCGACGCTGTCCAACGCCCCGCGCGGAAGAGGAACTCGGCAAAGAAGGTTGCTGCTCCCTCGGGATCTCCTTCCGCGGAGAGGACTAAGCGGAGTCGCATGGAGGAGGTGGACAAACTCTTCGATGTCCAAAACGTTGAAGAAGGTAAACAGCTCTGCCTAGCTATTAAATCATACAGGAAGCAGGTTCCTAAGGAGTTGATCCCATCCACCAAGGAGGCACGAGTCAAGGAGATTAAACGCATCCTCCGAGGGGAAACTCCCCACATCCTCAAAGCGGGCTACTACAACTTCCACGGGAAAGACCAATATGTTTCTCGCCGCGTCGTTTGGTGTAAGGATCCCGACCAACTTCCTGACTATCTTTCTGAAGCATCTCGTCCTCTAGGTGCAGGTCACTCGGGAGCTCAGTCGAGTGCTGGAGCTTCAGCAGGGGCACCACTTTCCGGTGCTCGAGGTGGAGAAGACCTCCTTCAACTTCCTGCCCCGACGGGATCGGGGGCTGGAGAAACCCCGACGGGCAATCAGTTTCGTCGGGCGGAAGATCTGGACTCCTCCGAGGAGACGGACAAGGGCCTCGCCTTAATTCATCGTCGTCGTCGGGGGACAAGGCAATCCCCGCTGAAACCAACCTCCGGGGGGCTGCCCCCCTCACCTCCTCCGCAGCAGCATTCGCCCATCCACAGCTTCACTCCCTCCGGGTCCCAGGGTGACTCGGAGATGCGCGCCTCCGCGACTCCAGCCGGTCCTCCTCCTCTCCCTTTGGACGGGAGCTTCTACAAGGTCTATGACCCCGACCAGAAGGCGGTTCCTTGGGCCCCGATCCAGACGCTGCAAGGAGTACAGCTCCGACAGGGTGACACATACCCGGAGCTGGGTCTGCATTTGCTGGCAGGCTCGGTTCTGCCATCTTTGAAGATTCCGATCTCCCTGGATCGGGAGGACATCCGTGCGGATGTTCACGGAATGGCTATCCGCCGGATAGAGGTGAGGTTCCTATTTTCACCCCTTCATCAATAAATAAAAAATATTCGTATGCTTACCTTCTCTTCTTTCCTTCGCAGGAGCTGGCGGACATAAACCGCTCATTCGGGTACATCTTTGCCCTTGAGGAGGCTCTGGAGCAGGAGCGGGCAAAGGGGGCTCCCGCGGTCATAGCCAAGCTTGAGGAGGATCTCGCGGCCTCCGAGTCTTCGAGGGGAAAACTGGCCAAGGAACAGGCCCTCCTCGATCGAAAGACTCGGGACCTCCAAAAGCAGGTTCATGACTTCGAGGGGCTGCTGAAGCGGGAGCAGCAGGAGCGACAAAAGGATGCAGAGGCTCGGGACAAACTCGTCCTTGAGAAGAAGGCTCTAGAGCAGGAGATTGCTGAGGTTCCTGCCAGGCTGGTCGCGGCTGAGACCAAGGGCCGGGAAGATTATCGGGGCTCCGAGGACTTCCAAGCTGACGCGGTGAAGTTCTGCACCGCGGAGGTGGAGAACGCCCTCTTCAATGTGGTCGAGAAGCTCCATCTGGAGTATGGCGACGCCATCAACTTCGAAAAGTCTGCGACTCTCGCTCCCTTTGCGAAGAGGTACTTCGCCCTCTCGGAGGAGAGTGATGAGGGGAACACTCCCGCGGGTGTTGAAGACATGGCAGAGCTTCCAAGTGTCGATCCTCCGACAGTTGACCCCCCGATAATCGACCCTCCAGCAGCTGAACCTGTGGAGCCTTCTGCCACAGATCTCGTGGATCCTGCTCCCGCTGATGCCGACAAGGACCAAGCTTAAATGCTTTATCTTTATAGTCCTTGTAATTTCCTCCTTTATCGTGAACGTTGCAGATCTTTATAATATCACATCTTTTTTGGTTCCGATTATCATTGCACTCACAAAGTGACTTAATTATACTTAGAATAAATCTAATAACCACGCACCACCTAAAGCGACTTAGCAACTCGCACCACTTAAGGCGACTTAACAACTTGCACCATTTAAGGCGACTTAACAACTTGCACCACTTAAGGCGACTTAACAACTTGCACCACTTAAGGCGACTTAATAACTTGCACCACTTAAGGCGACTTAAGAACACTTAGAATAAATCTAAGAACAATCTGATCGAAAGCAATCTCTTTATTTATTGATGGCTCAAAATATACTTACATCGAATCAAACGATAGATAACTTGCACCACTTAAGGCGACTTAATAACATCGTGCACCACTAAAGGCGACTTAATAACATCGTGCACCACTGAAGGCGACTTAATCTCAAACATGACATTTCTTCAAGTGTTCACCACTGAAAGAATGTTTAATACTCTGCCATCGAGGTCTTCCAACTTATACGCATTTGGAGCTGTCATCCCCACGACCTTGTAAGGTCCTTCCCATTTTGGTGACATCTTGTTGATCCGATCCAAAAGGTTGAACTCGTTCCGACACCAAACCAGCTCTCCGACGAAGAACTGTCGGGACTTAACTCGCCGATTGTAATATCTGGCCGTCGCCAAACGCATTCGAGCCTGGACTTCATCGGCATCCCGCCTCTTTTCCTCGAGCAAGTCCAGTTCCAGACGTCTCATTCATCATTCGTCAAAGGCTCATAATAATTCATCCGATGGGACGCCACAGCTATTTCCACGGGAGCAACGACCTCCGTGCCATAAACAAGGCCAAACGGAGTCTCCCCAGTTGATCGTTTGGGTGTTGTTCTAACAGCCCAAAGCACGTTTTCCAGCTCGTTCAACCATTTGCCCTTTAAGGCGTAGACCCTTTTCTTCAGGCCATCCGTCAAGATTTTGTTGGCTGACTCCACCTGTCCATTAGTCTGAGCATGATGGACAGAGGCTGTCCGATGCTCGATATTCAGTTCCTCCAGATACTCCTTCACTTGAGCCCCGTTAAAGGGAGGACCATTATTGCTAATCAACACCTTAGGAATCCCGTATCTTGATATAATATGGGTCTGGAGAAACTTGACGATTTGGTTCCCCGTTGTCTTGGCCAACGCCTTGGCTTCTATCCATTTCGAAAAATAATCAATGGCCACAAGCAAATATTTACACTGACCTTGTGCTTGCGGGAGGGGTCCCACCAAATCAATACCCCACTGCGCGAAGGGCCAAGCACTCTTGATGGACATCAGGTTAGCAGCCGGAGCCACGATATTCGGGGCATACCTCTGGCACGCGTCACAAGATCGGACTAACAACGTCGCCTCCTTACTCATCGAAGGCCAATAATAGCCCAGATTCAGCACTTTCCTCACAATGGATCGGGCCCCTTCGTGACAAGCCGCGACCCCTTCATGCACCTCCCTCAGGATCCGATTTGCATCAGGCTCAGCCACACATTTCAAGTAAGGAGTTGAGAACCACCCCTTCTTGTACAGCTGACTGTCCACCACCACGTAATTAACTGCGATCCGACGTATCCTGTCAGCTAGTACTCCATCGTCGGGGACTGCCCCCGTAGTCAGATACGCGACTATCGGGGTCATCCAAGTGGGCTCCTCCTCCGATCCTGCTTCAATGGCACATACCTCGGATGGATCGGTGGTTGACAAGATCACCTTCTCCAAGAAGTGCACCTTCCGATTTTCCTCAAGGGGTGCCCCCAAGGCAAATTTGCTCAAGGCATCCGCTTCCGCGTTTTCGTCCCTCGGGATTGCCTCGATGTCGAAACTTTTGAAGCTCTCCTTCAAGACTTGCACCTCGCGAATGTATTTTCTCATCATCGGGCTCTTCGCCTCATATCGTCCTTGGACTTGATTCACAATCAGGCCAGCATCACATTTCACTCTTAAGTGACCAACTCCCGTACCTTTGGCGATTTTAAGGCCTGTGATAAGAGCCTCATACTCAGCTTCATTGTTGGTGGCCCTAAACGTTAAGGCCAACGCATATCGGAGGGGCTCACCCCCACCTGGTGGTATCAATACGAACCCTGCTCCTGATCCGTCTGAACTCGAAGAGCCGTCAGTGTACATTTCCCAAGTATTATCCTCGTTTGACTGTTCTGATTGCTCCGCCATTTCTGGTTGCTCTGTTATCGGGACCTCCATGGTTGCCCCCTCTACAGGGCCCGCTTCTTCTAGATCGGGGGCTGTAGACTCTACTATGAAATCCGCCAACGCCTGGCCCTTAATAGCCATTCTCGGAGCAAAGTGAATGCGGAACTCACTAAGCTCGACTGCCCACTTCACTAATCTTCCCGACGCATCAGGTCGGTTCAAAAAATGCTTCAAAGGCTGATTTGTCAACACAGTAATCTCATGCGCATGGAAGTAAGGCCTCAGCTTCCGAGCAGTAATAATCAACGCAAAAAGATACTTCTCAACGGCGGGATAGTTCATTTCAGATTTGGCAAACGCCTTGATTACCCTCGACTATCTTCACTAAGACAGAGCTAATAGCAAATTCAGATACAGCCAAATATAGATAGAGCGGCTCGCCTGGGATCGGTTTTGCCAACGGCGGGAGGGTGCGAAGGTGCTGCTTGAGTGCCTGGAATGCCTCTTTACACTTGGTAGTCCACTCAAACTTCTTATTGGCCCTCAGAACTTCGAAAAATGGCATAGATCGGTCACTTGCCTTGGACAGGAAGCGATTCATTGCAGCTAGTCGGCCATTCAGCACTTGCACCTCCTGATGATTTATCGGAGACTACATCTCCTCGATTGCCCTCAACTTCTCAAGATTCACTTCAATTCCTCTTTGGCTTACCATAAAGCCCAAAAACTTTCCTGAGTGCACTCCGAAAGCACATTTGGTTGTGTTCAAGCGAACTTGATGAAGCCTCATCGCTCAAACGCTGTGGCTAAGTTGTTCACATGATCCTCAGCCTGTCGGGACTTTACCAGCATATCGTCCACGTAAGCCTCCATGGTTTTCCCCAACATGTCCCCGAACAGCTTGTTCACCATCCGTTGATAAGTTGCCCCGGCATTGATTAATCCAAAGGGCATAATATCGTAGTGATAGATGTCACTATCAGCATAAAAAGCAGTGTGGGGGGTATCCGCCTTAGCCATCTTGATCTGATTATAGCCCGAGTAAGCATCCATGAAGCTCAGCAATTCATGTCCCGACGTAGCATCCACCAACCGGTCGATTCTCGGAAGCGGGTAACAGTCCTTCGGGCAAGCCTTATTCAAGTCGCGGAAATCAACACACATCCGCCATTTCCCATTGCTCTTCTTCACCAGGACCGGGTTGGCGACCCAGGTCTGGAATCGGAGCTCCTTGATAAATCAAGCGTCGAGTAACCTGCCCACCTCCTGCTGGATCGCGATCCTCTCGTCTGCGCCCATCGGACGCCTTTTCTGCGCGATAGGCTTGATCGCGGGATCAATCTTCAACTCATGCTCAATCACATCGGGGCTGATTCCTGGCATGTCACTCAGGGACCAGGAAAACAGCTCCTTAAACTCCTTCAGCAGCTTGATCAATTCTCGGGCCCTCTCATCAGACAGGGCGGACTCGATTTTCACCTTCCTCTGAGGTCCGTAAATCTCGACCTCCTTTAAATCCTCCATAGGGGCGGGACGCCCAAACTCCTCTCTGGGATCAGTATCGGTCTGGAGGATAGTCATAGCCTCCTGTCTTCTCCGTCGGGTGGCATTAACATAGCACTTCCTAGAAGCTACCTGGTCGCCCTTGACCTCCCCAACTCCATGGTCAGTCGGGAACTTCATCTTTTGGTGAACAGTCGATGCAACCTCCATCAGTGGGTTGATGGTAGTTCTCCCGATAATCGCATTGTAAGTTCCCGCGGACTCAACCACCACGAAGTCCACATTTCTCCTCTCCGTTTTACACCCGCTACCGAACTCCACTGGTAAGGTGATCATTCCCAGCGGATAGGAGGTAATACCAGAGAACCCAACCATCGGGAAGTTCACCTGCTTCAAATCCTTCTTCGTTTTCCCCATGGCCTCCAGCGCGTCTATAAACAGAATATCGGAGGAACTCCCTCCGTCGATCAAAATTCGCTTCATCTCGTACCCATCCACGTCCAGGGTCACGACTAGAGCATCACCGTGCGGAGTCTCCACACCTATCAGGTCCTCCGCTGAAAAGGAAATCACCATCTCTTCCTTCGCGGTCCAGGATCGGGACCTCTTACCCAGCACCACAGCAGCGGAAATTCTAGAGGCATAGACCTCCCGAGAAGCTGTGGTGTCACCTCCTGCGGCAAATCCTCCGTGAATCACATTAATGGTGCCCCGCTTCTCCTTACGTGCACCAGAAGACTCTGGCTCCGACTTCTTCTTCTTTGGGGACCGATCGCGGGATCGGGAACGGGACCGCGATCGAGATCGGGAGCGGGATCGACACCGCCTCTCAGCCACAAACTCCTTAAGCTTCCCCTTCTGGATCAGCTTTTCGATTTCCTTCTTCAACTCCCGACAATGGTTAGTGTCGTGACCGCTAGCGCGGTGGAACCGACGGTAACGATCGGTGCGGGATCCCAAAAATTCTCCTTCCTTCTTCGGGGGGTACCTGGAGATACCCTGCCGATCCATCACCATTAACACCTCAGCCATGGAACTGTTGAGAGGAATGTGATAGTCCTCCCGCTTGTCCTTCATCGGGGGTCGTCTGTCCTCCCTTCGATCAGAACGACCTCGACTCCGACTGCCCTCGGATTTATCCTTCCGCTTATGGTCATCCAATGGTTTGAACGACTGCTTCCCTTTATTTGACTTCGGAGGGTCAAGCTCTCGAGCAGCTATCTTCGACTCCTGCACATCGATTTGCTGCTTCACCCTCTTCTGCAACGCTTCCATGTTCCACACAGCCTTTTCAGCCACGCTGTGCATCAGGTCAGAACCATAGGGGGCTGTCAGGTTCCGAAGGAAGGTGCGAATAGTCTCTCCCTCCGATCTCTCCTCATCAATTTCAGCCACGCTAGCAGTGTACCGCTGGTAATAATGTGCCAACGATTCGTCGGGCCTCTGCACCACTTGGGCCAGAGATCTCACCCTCTTCAAGAGGCGTCGACAACCCTGGTACTGCTGAATAAAACGGCCGTGCATGTCAGCCCAGCTGGAGATGCATCCTGGGGGCAGGCTGAAGAACCATGTTAGGGCTCTCTCACCCAGTGTACCTGGGAATAACACACACACAATATCGTCATTCGGGGCTCTGCCCAGACAAGCCATGAGGTGCTTCTGGACATGACGAACTGGATCTCCCTCGCCATCATACTCCTTAATCGTGGGGATACCCAGCCCTGGCGGGGCGAGGGTGTCTATCAATCGGGGAACAAAGGGATGAGTGGATCGATCCCTCAGTTCCGACATCATCTGCTTCTGGTCCCCCATGCAAATGTTCACGATCTTCACCACCTGGTCGGGGGTGATGGGACCATTAAGGGGAATGGTCCTATGCTGCACTGGTCCAGGCCCATCGATCACAAATCGCTCCGACTGAGCGGGCTCCTTGCCCTTGTCCTGGTTTCTAGGTTGGACCTCCTGTGTATTCTGAACCTCCCTCGGTGGAGGCACCTCCTCCTGCCTCTTGGCAGCCTCTCTCCGCTCTAGGAGAGCCTCCATGGCCTCCAAGAACATCGGCATGGCATCCGCCACAGCCTTCGCAAGGTCCGCGTTTGGAGGGGCATTATCCTCCCTATTCTCTTGGTGTTGAGCAGTATCCTCAGGAACTTCATTGTGCCCCCCTGTTTGGGAAACCTCAGCAGGGGGATTTTAGTCCACAACATGCTTCGACATCCCTGAATTCAAAGTTCCAGCAGGGTGACGGGAACCACCAGATCGTCCTTGTTTCTTCTGCTTGCCAGCCGCCCTTGAACGAGTAGAAGTCATTTTCGGCTTTTCGTTACGTTTCCCACAGACGGCGCCAATGTTGGATCACGGTTGGAACTCCGGTACGGTCTTGACGGCGATCCGAACTCCTTCGCTCCACGTAATCCTGCAAGAGGGGAATAGACCGGGCGGTGACCCAGAATCCCTCTCCGATGCTTAAATGAGTATCTCGATTATCTCAACGAAACTGGCAAGCAAGAGTATCAGTATCTCAAAAAACGTATTTGATCTGAGGTAACCTCTGCCTTTTTATAGGAGAGGAGTTACCCCAGTTACCTGATGAACCGCCGGGGCAGTTAGCCTACGATCCCGCTTATCTCGGCCACGATCCCGCCTATCTCGGGCACGATCCAGCCTATCTCGGCCACGATCCCGCCTATCTCGTCCACGTTCCGCGTATCTCGGCCTCAACCTCTGATAGCAAGTCCCGACCAGTATCGGGGACTCCAGAGTTATCTCATTTGGTCACCGCTCGGGGCCCCTCGTCATCGTGACAGGGCCAACATTCTCAGGGATTCAACATCGAGGCCTACTTAAAGGAAAATCATCGGGAGTGTCCAGCTCGCATATCGGGACCGACCTTGTCGGGACCCTTCACCACCGGGACTCCTCTCACCGGGACCCTTCGCATTGGTCTTCTTGACCTCTTTTGGGGCCCAGTGGGCCTGTTCACCGTTTACTCGTCGTTAAAGGGCTTCACGGCTACAGCGGAACCCATCAATTATCACATTATATATCCTTAATAATTGTTAATAGTTAAATTTCCTTAAGTAGATTAATAACAGAAGAATACGTAACAAAAATCAAACTTTTAAAATCAAATGCACAGTCTCAGATTTATAACTATTAAAACACTCTTTTTAAATATGAAAATATTAATTATTATAAACAAAAGTTTATTTTCCAACTTATAAACACAAGCTTGCTAAATGAAAACTATTAATGACTAATAAAAACTAAATTTTGAAATTAATCATATATATTTTTGGTACAAAAGTAAATGATATGAAAGTGTTGAACTATAAGTTTAGAATATTTTTGTTACTTATTTAAATTTACGGATTGGACTACATGAGTTTGGTTAATTTTTTTAGTAAATTTTGTCAACTCTTTATAAAAATTTCTACATTAATATAATTCACAACCCATATAAAATTGGGATTTGCTAGGATCCTTTGAAAGTATCCATGCTTTAAACTTATTTTTGCAAATATTTTATTTATAATTTTACCCAAAAATTTATAAAATTAAACTGAATAATCACAATGATTATAAAAGTGAATTTTAATATTATTTTTTTGAATTTAAATGTTAAGGTTTTACATCGTAGAAAATAAAAATAACAGTTTTTAAAAAAACATAAAAGAAAAAAATTTCGGAGGCAAAAATGAAAATAAAATAATTACTAATAAGAGACAAATTATAATGCTCTTAAAATTGAAGGATTAAACCATAAATAGAATAATTTCTAAACAAAAATAATGCATGAAAGCACCAATACTTTAAAATGATGTTAGACAAACCGAGTATATAGTATTCTTTTCTAATATAATAAACTCAAGGGTCAGAAAATGTAATAAACTCTATTTATTTAATTTAGTTCATTATATGATTTGTATTTTAAGTATATATCTTATTTATAAAACCGAAAATGAAAGAGCTAAATATTGTCCTACAACATTATTTTAGTGGAAATATTCTAATTAAATTAGCATTTACAAGAATATTAAAAAGAATGTGAGTTATATATGAATATATTTTTAGAATAATACTTATATCTGACTTATTTTTTTACACAAAATTTCAATTTTGTTGGTCATAGTTAATTATTTATGGCATAATTAAAAAATTATAATGACATATAATTTTTCATAAAATATTTGTGGCTTTTAGTTACGAACCTTTTTTTTTTTTTTTTTGCCATTTGAGCCCTATTTTTAAACACATATAATGTACATATAATTAATAATTGATATACCAAATAAGAACGTGTTGCGTCCAAATCCAACTGGGTAGTCGGACACTTCAGCACTTCGGGTTGGGGACACGTCGGGTGTTGGAAGTGGACTTTTTGATGTCGGCAAGGGGCTGTCGACAATGTGCACTTGTCGGCCAGGTATGGCTGTTGGCAGTGCAGGCTGTCAGCAAGGTACGGCTGTCGGCAGTGCAAGCTTGTCGGCAATGTAAGCTTATCGGCTTCACGCGACGCTAACCTGCAGGAATGGCAATAACAAGCACGGAGGAGGGGGTGGTGCCGGTTAAGCCCTCTCCGATGCTTAAATTAGAATCTTAGAGAGAGAGAAAGTCCTAGAGAGAGGTCAGAGCTCTTGGCCAAATCTTGAGAAATGAATGAAGTGACTTGAGAAAATGGGTGGCCAAGGTCCTCTATTTATAGGCAACCTTAGAACCGAACCCGATTTTTGTGCGGTTTGACGACGGTTTAAAGAAAGTAAGAACCGTCGTCAAGTTTGTTTAGATTTGGCCTAGGAGAACTCTTTACTCAATGTTCGGATGACAGGAAAATAAACGCGCAGTACCCGTTAGCGGTCCAGACCACGTCGGTGTCGACATCCGGCGTGGTCCGGACCACCAAGGCAGTCCGGACCTCCGGTTTTCCCATGGCAATCCGGAGGTCCGGTTTTCCTTTAGGGAAATCGGGAGGTTTTCCGGTCCGGACGCTTTCGCGCGTCCGGACCGTTTTGTTCCTCGGGTTGTGTACTTCGGATCCGTTTGTGGTTTTTGACGTGTTTGCGAAGTCCGGAACGTAAATACGAAACCGAATTGGGCAGATATCCAACACTTGCCCCCGAGTCAAGTAACGGTTCAAACCATACTTGACTCTATTTTAAGCTAGGATATAAGCCCAATTTCGGTTCGGAGCTGACCTTAAGGATGGCTTGTTTGCAAATTGAGCGCGACGGCTTTGATTTCGCTCTACTTTAACTTTTGTCGGGATGGATGTTAACTATCGAAATGATTAGCACAACCAAATATACATATAATAGACAATGTGCACATGCTTACGAACTTATGCAATAATTCTCATAGAATCATGTGAACATGACACGTGACGTCAATATGAATGTGAAGTTGATATGAACGTGATGTCGTGATGATTGTAAAAAACGTGAATAGGCGGTTGATAATTAAATCATACCAGTAATCATGTGATAGAAATAAAAGATACGAATCATGCATTTAAAATGCTATAATGCGTGTGAAATCATGCGCGTTATGTCATGTACGTACTAAATCATGTGTGCATAGTGTATAGTCATGGCATACTTAGAAAATTCTAAGTGTTGAGATAAGGAGATGACAACATGTAAGCATGCTACACAAGGACTTAGTAATAAATAATTTAAAGTTTTAGGATGCACTTATAGATAATGATGGATATATATAGGAGAGAGAATACCCATTACTTAATCATCCATCATTATTGTGATTGTTGTCAACACATTGCATTATGGCTTAGGTGATGTTTTGGTATGCTCAATTTTGATTGTTAGCCGGTGTCCGGACATGGTTGCATGTCATTATATTGATCCTTGTTCATTGAGCTCATATGTTGTCTGCAATCATGATAAAACACTTAGCAAATATTTTTGAGATATTTAATGCTTGTTTCCATGATTGTCGTTGACTGCCGTCATAGAAGAACACTTAGAATATATTCATTGATAATTGACATCTTGTTGTATGTTGACGGCTGTTGATTGTCCTCAACTTGTCGCGCGTTGACGGTTGTTGATTGCTAACATGGTGGAACACTTAGAAAATATTCCTTGATAGTCGACACCTTGTCATATGTCGACTGCTGACATAGTGGAACACTTAGAAAATATTCCTTGATAGTCGACACCTTGTCATATGTCGACTGCTGACATAGTGGAACACTTAGAAAATATTCCTTGATAGTCGACACCTTGTCATATGTCGACTGCTGACATAGTGAAACACTTAGAAAATATTTCTTGATAGTCGACACCTTGTCATATGTCGACTGCTGACATAGTGGAACACTTAGAAAATATTCATTGATAGTCGACACCTTGTCATATGTCGACTGCTGACATAGTGGAACACTTAGAAAAATATTCATTGATAGTCGACACCTTGTCATATGTCGACTGCTGACATAGTGAAACACTTAGAAAATATTCCTTGATAGTCGACACCTTGTCATATGTCGACTGCTGACATAGTGGAACACTTAGAAAATATTCCTTGATAGTCGACACCTTGTCATATGTCGACTGCTGACATAATGGAACACTGAGAAAATATTCCTTGCTAGTCGACCTTTCATCACTGATGGATATACGCCCAATTTGAACCCGTTGACTTCCGAATCGTTGTATTTTTATCATCCCATTAATGATTGTAAATCGAAACTTCAACCCGAACACTTCGCGAGAACACCAACGGTCCGGACGAGGCCGAAACGCTCGTCCGGCCGAGTCAAACTCACCTAGGGGAGATCGGGTGGACCAACCCGATCTATTCTAGGAGAGATCGGGTCCACCAACCCGATCTCTCCTAGGAGAGATCGGGTCGGCCAACCCGATCTCCCCTAGGGGGGATAGGGTTGGCCAACCCTATCCCCCCTAGGAGGGGTTGGGTGGCCTCACCCAACCCCTACCCTTGGGGGTCGGATTTTCCTCCCCCCCAAGGGCCCCGGCACCATTCTTGGACTCCCATACTCGGTTTATTCCGCCAACCTTCTCCGTATCCTAAGGTCTTAATTATGTACTTAAAGGTTAATTAACTGTGTTTAAAGGTTAACGATGTCATTAAGCCACCTTAATGACACCGTTGCCTATAAATACCCCACCTCCACTATTCATTTGATCATCTTGGCAAGTTGGATAATTTTGCTCTGACATCTGTCTAGCTTTATCTCTCTAAAAACCGTACTGACTTAGGCATCGGAGAGGGTTCATCAGGCACCGCCCCTCCCCCCCCTCTGTGCCTGGTACTGCCCCTTCTGCAGGGCGAAAGGAGAAAAGAAGCTAAGGACGGAAGGACGCAAGCTAGGACAGCACAACCCGAGATCACCCGATCCACAACATCTCCAGTGAGGAACGAGACTTGAGTCGACCGCCCGTTGACCCTAGACTCGGAACCTAACACTTGGCGCCGTCTGTGGGCTTCGGACAGAAAGCCTGGCTATAACAAGAGCAATGACGAACAGCAGGGTGTCTAGGCACCACCGCCCACCAGGGGGCAATGGGCGAAGGAGAGAGCCTATACCCCCAGGAAGGCAGCCTAACCTGGGAAAGCAGCCAGTGCAACCAGAACCACAAGGAACTCCACAGCCTCCCCAACACAACAACCATGAGGGAGGACCCTCACGCCCAGCTAGGGCTGAGTCCTCCACAGCCTCAACCCCCCTAGCAAGGAGGCCACAGAGAGAGAGGGAGCAACAGGGAATGCCATCCCAACACACGGCACCCCCTGAGGGATATTACTACGAGGCGTAACCCCAAGGGTACCCGTATGGGATGCCGGCCCAAAGGAATGACAACCGCGCCTACACAACATACACAAGGCCGGTATACACCCAGGGGACAAATACAGAAGCTCATGAAGAGGAACAGATCCCAACGGAAGAGCACCACTCGCACCCCCGAGCAACGACACCAAGGATACACCTACAGTCCGTATCAATACGGACAAGGGATCCACCCCAGCAAGGACACCAAGGATACACCTACAGTCCGTATCAATACGGACAAGGGATCCCGGCAAGCCCTATCTATAACTACGGAGGCTATCCGAGAAATTACACTCCGACACCGATATTGATCACTCCAGAAGAAATAGAGGCAATGATAACAAGGAAAATGAACGAGTCAAAGAAACATAGCTTGCATTGTCTAAGTGACAAAACGAACCACCCTTTCACAAGGGAATTGGAGATGAGCAAGGTGCCGGACTCCCTGCATACAGTCCAGATTGCAAAATACAATGGCAAGGGAGACCCTTTGGAGCATATTCAACAGCATGAAGCCTCCCTATTTGGGAGAACTACTGATGAAAGATACAAGGCACTCCTATTTCCAAACACCCTATCAAGGGTGGCGTCACACTGGTTCTTCAGCCTACCCTCTGAGAGCATCCACTCATGGGAGCAGCTAAAGGCGAAGTTCCTTCAGAGGTATCTAGGAGAAAGGAAACTCCTCAAAGGAACAGGCTCCATCGATGATGTGAAGCAAGAAAATGATGAATCCTTGGCCAGTTACTACACTAGGTTCAACCAAAACATAGCAGACATCCAGGGCGACATCACTGAGGGTGAGATAATACGAGCCTTCATCAGAAACCTAGGCCGCTTCGGGTCAACACTGGCAGAAAAGATGGCCAAGAAACCAGCGAGCACCTTAGAGGAGCTTCCAGGAAGAGTAAAAACTCATAAAGACCTGGAGAGGCACAGGGCAAGTAAGAAAGCCAAGATCCAAGCAGCTAAGGAAGACAATGCAAAGCCGAACAAAGGAAAGCCACCTCAGGCACCTCAACACACAAGGCAGCAGGAATGGCGTCCGCCCCAGCAAAGAAATCAAATGGGTGAACCACTGAAAGCCAGGGAAATCAACGTTATCAAGTTCATCCCATTGAACGCCACTCCAGCTACTGTCCTCAGAGAGATGCGGAATCAGAAACTCTGGTCACCCCCTGCAAGGTGGAGAGCCACAATGGTGGGGACACACAAGGATAGATGGTGTGATAACCATGAAGCATATGGGCATGACACAAACGAATGCTTCAGCCTAAAGCTAAGCATCAACAATGTCATCCAAAGGGGAGAACTAAAGCAGTTCGTGGATCATGGGGGCAACAGCATACAGTTAGGGCCATCACACAGAGACAAGGGCAAAAGTATAGTAGACTACAATCCTCCACCCAACAGGAGAGGGACTATAAATATGATACACGGGGGAGTAGCGTCAGGTGGCCCAACTGCCAATGCAAGGGAGGTTTACGCATCCAAATTGAGCTCAGTGCCAAGGTGGAGGAAAAGACCAAGAGAAGGTGAAGAAATGAAGATCGAATTCTCAGAGAAGGACAAGAGCCACATCGTCTTCCCACATGACGATGCTCTAGTCATCACAATAGACATTGCCAATTTTGATGTAAAGAGAATACTAGTAGATGGGGGCAGCTCAGCAGACCTCCTGAGCCTAAGGGTCCTAGAAGAAATAGGGAAGACAAAGGCAGACATCAAACCAGTCAACTTCCCTCTAGTTGGCTTCTCAGGGGCAACAAGCTATCCCCTGGGGATGATAACCCTGCCAGTGACCATGGGCCAAGGATGAACACAGCTGAAGGTGAATGTTAACTTCTTGGTGGTTGAAAGCCTGGGAGCCTACAATGGGATTCTAGGAAGAACAACCATAAACCCATACGAAATCGTGCCATCCACCGTACACCAGAAGTTGAAGTACATCACTGAGAATGGAGTCGGAGAAGTCCTTGGTGATCAACGGACTGCAAGGCAGTGCTACGTCAACTCCATGAGACGTGGATCACACGGGACGGACACAGTGGCAATGGTCATGATAGGAGCCAACAAAGACAGCAAGAATAAGGGAAGGAGACAAAGGCAAGGAAAGATGAAGAAGGGAGTTGTACTCCGTTTGAGCAGGCAGTTTTTTCAAATAATGCCTAAGAAGAGACACATGAGCAAGGCTGTAAAGGTGACAGCCATAACTTGGCAGCCAGAAACCATAGAAGGGAAAAGAGCAAGGGACTCCATCATAAGAGGCTTCCGTTACATCGATGATATCAAGCAAATGCCGCGGGAGCCAATATCAAGCTACTTCCAGAGATTCTCCAGTTATGGTGCCAATATGGACATCACAAGAGGAGAAGCCGTCAAAGCATTCATTAGGAACATGCACCCAAATTCATTTGAGGCCTATGGAGGGCTTTATGAGATGATCATGACGAGCACGATGAGAGAGCTCAAGGAAAAGCTAGACAAGGCGTTTGCAAAGGAGATGGAGCAACCAGATGAAGTCCTGGAGAAAGAAAAAGAGACTGACACACTAGGAGGAGGTGTAAACTTCACATTCACACCTCTTACAGTGAGCATAGAAGAAATTTTTCAGAAGCACCTCAAAGAGGAGCTACCCACATGTAGAGAGGAGGGCAAGGCCTTCCTAGGAAGAGATGCACAGGGATGGTGTGAGTACCATGGGACCTGGGGGCATCAAACCAACAACTGCATGGTATTGAAGATAGAAGTGGAGGAAATGATTCACAATGGAGGCCTAAAGGAGTACGTGGCAACAAACAAATTGACCACCCCATATCCTTAGTTTCATATTTAGCACTTCGCATGTTCAAGCTTTCTAAGTTTTTCAAAAACAACTTTTGAGAAGGAGAACTCACGAAGTTACTCCAACTCTACAACTATCTTTGATTTCCTCCAAAGGGTGTCTTGACCCACCCAAGGCACCCCATGTGTACAAAAACATGAATGCTCTTAAGGGAGTAGGATTTCCTTCAAAGGTATTTTCCAATGATTGTGGTAATATAATCATGAAGTTATCCTTACACAGATATGACTTCAAGTCAACAACGAGTTTTCGACGCCCCCAAAAGCGTATCTTGAGAGTAGTTCCAATACTACGACCCTCGACGCCCCCAAGAGCGTATCTTGAGAGTAGTTTTCATACTACGACCTTCGACGCCCCCAAGAGCGTATCTTGAGAGTAGTGTTCATACTACGGCCTTCGACGCCCCCAAGAGCGTATCTTGAGAGTAGTTTCAATACTACGACCTTCGACGCACCAAGAGCGGATCTTGAGAGTGGTTTCCAAAAACTACGAACTTCGACGCCCCCAGGAGCGTATCTTGAGAGTAGTGTTCATACTACGACCTTGGACGCCCCCAAGAGCGTATCTTGAGAGTAGTTATTATACTACGACCTTCGACGCACCAAGAGCGTATCTTGAAAGTGGTTTCCAAAAACTACGAATTTCGACGCCCCCAGGAGCGTATCTTGAGGTAGATTTGCAACCTACCAGATTCGACGCCCCCAAGAGCGTATCTTGAGGTAGAAAAAACACTACCAGATTCGACGCCCCCAAGAGCGTATCTTGAGGTAGATTTCAAACTACCAGCTTCGACGCCAACCAGGAGCG
This sequence comes from Clarkia xantiana subsp. parviflora, assembly GCA_036873135.1. NCBI lineage: Eukaryota > Viridiplantae > Streptophyta > Magnoliopsida > Myrtales > Onagraceae > Clarkia > Clarkia xantiana. The sequence goes on from JAPTYO010000004.1 coordinate 45,682,278, forward strand.
TATCTTTGGTCTAACTTGTGCCCTCTGGGAGCCTATCCTGTGAAACGTTAAGTGCCCTCCGAGAGCCAGTCTCGTGAACAGATTTCGACGCCAACCAGGAGCGTATCTTTGGTCTAACCTGTGCCCTCCGGGAGCCTATCCTGTGAAACGTTAAGTGCCATCCGAGAGCCTGTCTCGTGAACAGTTTTCGACGCCCACCAAGAGCGTATCTTTGGTCTAACAGTACCATACATACCATTCAAAGGGTATCAGAAGAGAGCATTACACCATCACTAAGAAGGATCCCATGAGAAAGCAATTTCAAAGTAAAGTGATATGAAGAACACATAATGTTTTTTCTTGATGAAATAGCAGGTATGGCATGAAGGAAAACACGAAAGAAGGATAAGTAAAGGAAACACACCAAGAGAAGAGTCCATAATCAAAGGAGTACATACAAAAGCATATGAAGTACTAATGTAAAGCCAAGTGAACCACATAGTCAACAGCGCAATACGACAAAGGAAAGAAACACAAAACCCCACAACAATCCCAAAAGATACTCAACCCATCAAAGGGGAGAAAGAGTATGGTTATATATACAAAGATAGCAAGATGTAGACACATCAATTAGAGCCTTCGGGAGAGTCACCCTGACCCCCTGAGGCTGAACCACCGGCAGAGATGGAGGAAGAGGAGGAGTCTGACGTATCGATATCCACAGGCATTGCATCCACCTGTGTAGGGGCAGGCTCGTCTGCAACAGCAGCCTGACCCCTAAGGACAGCCATGTAGCCAGTAGCGTATGGCCCGAAGTCACCAAGATCGCCAACAGGAAACTGAGGATCAATGCGGAAAATATGATCAACCAGATACTCACCAAACTGGTTCATCTCCTGAGTGAGCCGCACGCTATAGTCAGCAGTGAAGGCAGAAGAAGCCTTATACTCAGACACTGCGACAGTCCTCTCCTCTGCCCGACACCTAGACTCCAACTTCCGCAACTCCTCAGAGTGGAGTGAAGATGCAACCTCAGCCTCCCGGCGTAAGCTACCTACGGTAGTCTCAAGTAAGGACACTTGGTCCCTGAGCTCCTGCATCTTCAGATCAGATAAGCGCGCCTTCTCAGCAGCAGTGGCGAGCTCCGCCTTCAGGGAGACCTGGCTGTCCTCAAGGGTCTTCTTCTCGTCAGATAGCTCGAGAACGAGGGATGACATGTTCACCATGTCAGACATACCCTGAAAATTTAAACAAGAGATGAGTACCTGAAAAACCAACCACATAAAAGCAAAAAGGAGAAAGCAAGGAACAACTCACAGGCGCATAACGAGAGAGTACACCCTGAACGAAGCATCGAGTCTCCCCAGGAGACCTAGGCTGGGCAACACGATCGCCAGGGGGGATGGCACCGCGAAGTACGCGGATGCCAACCTCAGGAGTCCGCAAAGAGGAGCCGATATCAAGGTGGAACTCCTTCAAACCAGCGAAAGGAGTCCACTCAGACCCAACGACATCTTCATCAGTAAGACGTGCGAAATCCTTCCGACTCAAAGTCGGAGGCCCACCTATACAAGCGAAGCAAGTCAAAGGAAAATATAAACATAGAAGAACCAGTGATAAGGTAGAGATCGAACCTAATGACCGTGCCCTCGGCTGGGGGGCAGGGGAACCACCACCAACAGGTCGCTTCCCTTTATCAGTGTGGGAAGGCGCCTCTTCGACCACCATATCTTTATCGCGAGACAAGGTCGGGGGACGAGCAGCAGGCGAAGGAGGATCCGCAGCTTTCTTCCTCTTGACAGCCGAGGCCCCGGCCTCAGAGTCAGATCTCCGCGACTTGGACTTAGAAGGTCCAGAGTCTTTGCCTACGGAGACAACCCTCTCGGTCACCAAGGGAGAGCGCCCTAGCAATGTAAGAAAAACAAGATAAGGAAAACACAAGTATACCATAAAGAAGCAAACAGGAGGAAGTATACCAGAGGCCCCAGCCTTCTTCCCAAGCATGGGGGATTTCTTCAGAGTGGAGCTAGAAGGAGCCTTCCTCTTGCTCAGGTCGACCGGTGCTCCCTGCACGTTATAGGTTTTTCCGTGAAACCAACCTACAAAGGAAGAGCAGAAAGTAAATAAAGATGAGAAGACTAAGTAACATACCGAACCCCCGGAGTCAGGAGTCAAACTGATCCCTGCCTCATAAAGATCCGTCTCAGTCACTAAGGACACGGGGCAGTATGATCGTGTCCTGTTGCTCTCATGAATGATCTTCATAGTCTCTAAATCAACAGGTGAAAACTCCCCGAAGGCAGGCCAACCAACCGACCGATCCTCATTCAAGACCGACCAAGTGACATATCGATCCGTGATGAAGAAATAGTGCTTGGCCCAGTGACTTGCCGAGTTGTCACTCCGGGCCACGAAGCGAAGAGAGGTATCCCACTCGACCCCACTCAACCCGAAATCAGCAAATCGGGAATCCTTGAAGGACGGGTGGCGAGTTACGAAACTCGCAAAGCCCACTTTCCTCTGATATTGGAACCGGTAGAAGCATCGGAATAGAACCAGCGAATACTTCCAGGAGTACCAGTGGCACAACACCCGGAAGCCCACCCAGACGCGGAGGGCACTAGGAGCAAGGTTCACAGGAGAAATCCTAAAGAACCTACTCAACTCTACGAGATCGTCGGAGTAAGGCAGCCTCAACCCATATCGAATCTGGGAGGGGTAAACGACGACCTTCCCCCTAGGGGGCTCTGTCACCGTCTCGCGGGTATTCCCCAAGGAAGGGGGGAAAGGATATAGAGGCTCATCTAGGGGACAGATATCTCCTAAGGTAACGTGCTCATTGTAATCAGACCTAGTAAGGTGATTCTCCGACAGAGCAGCGAGACCTAAGTCAAAGGTAGCAGGAAATCCCAAAGTCCGAATCAAGTTTCGACTAACACTCCAGCTCAGATCGCGACACTAAGCTAATGATAGGAAAAAAGTAATGCGACGAAAAGAAGAGAAAAGGAACTCACTCATCCTTCGGAGGATGTAACGCCTCTGTAGAGTCTGTGTGCGGGGACACCACCAGGAATACAGTACCTGCCACGACATGACAAATATCAAGACAAGAAAATTTCCGAAAAACCGGGAGTACTCCGGCACTCGACCAACGACAACAACCGAAGATTCGAAGACACCCAATAAAGATGACAAACATGAGCCAAGGACACCACAACGACCAAATCGAACAATTTTGTCCGAACCTAAAGTCGGTTTTCGGGCAAAATTACCATTACGCCCTCCAACGGAAATCAACACACAAATGGCGACTCAACATCAAATTCAAAACGGGGATAGCTTAATCGGACAAGAAACTATCTCTGGACGACCGGCCAAATTTTTTCCCAAATCCACAACTATCTACGACTATCCACGGCAATCCCACATTCAATCAAATATAGGCAATCAAGTATCGGCAATCAAATATCGACAATCAAGTATCGGCAATCAAGTATCGGCAACTCAAAAATCAACATTTTACGCGATAACGGAAAGGAAAAGAATGGACCTTCGGAAAACACGACCCGATGTGATAAACGGGTCCGGAATTCAAATTTTGATGTTGGCCGGAATCAGCCCCTCGCCGGAGCCCCAATTTTGTCGTCGCCGGAGTCGATTTCAGTCGCCCCACCGTCGCCGGAAAACACCTCACGCCGCGCCGGAGCCGTCCCACCTCGCTGTCACTCGCCCTTGCCGGACCAGACGCCGCCTCCGCCAACAGCAGCTTGGCCGTCGTCCTGCTGCTCCTCCACGACCTCGCCCGGCTCCGACGTAGTCCGAGGTCTGCTCCGCCGCCGCCTCTGGTCGCCGCCTCTGGTCACACCGTCGTCCCCGGCCGGGCTCTCTCCCGTCGATCGCCCCGACTGAGTTGCTGGTCGGATTTCTTGTCCTTCACCGGAAATTTCGGCCGGCCTCCTCCTTGGGTGTGCTCCTAATTCTTTCTTGCTCTCCAAGGGTGAGAAAGGAGGGAAAAGGGTGGCTATGGTGACTAACTAAGGTATTTTCTTAACTCTCCTATATATTTGAAAGATGGTAGGGTTTTTTAAAGAGTTCTAATCACCACCCTCCATTTATTTTTAAATGAGATCTAAGGGTTTAAGAAAAACCATCACTTTTACCCCCTTTAACTATGGCCAAGTATATCTCCATACTTAGAAAAACCATCAAGTTAGGCTTATTCTTGAGTATCCCATACTTAGAAAAAAATTTGGGCCAAAATTAAATTTTTCTTCGCTTAGGCAAAATCCCGGCGTGAAATTGAAGCATAAATCACTTAGTTGCATTCGTATTGCATCCCTATGCGAGCGTGTATTTTTCGAAATATACGTCCGTTGCAAGGAAAGATTTATTATTCCCACTTCAGACGGACGCGTGCTTAGGCACGTGTCCGTACTGCTCTGACTTTTACACTTCCTCTATCTTATAAGGCAGGGGGCAGAGTCAGAGGCACGCATCCATGGGTAAGTAAGCATTCAGATGAAAGGTAAAACCCCGGTTTCAAATTGCGCGTGTCATACCATCCTAAAATAGAGTCAATCAAGGGTTAAGCCATTGGTTGACTCGGGGGCATGTGATGGATATACGCCCAATTTGAACCCGTTGACTTCCGAATCGTTGTATTTTTATCATCCCATTAATGATTGTAAATAGAAACTTCAACCCGAACACTTCACGAGAACACCAACGGTCCGGACGAGGCCGAAACGCTCGTCCGGCCGAGTCAAACTCACCTAGGTGAGGTTGGGTGGCCACACCCGATCTCCCCTAGGGGAGATCGGGTGGACCAACCCGATCTCTCCTAGGAGAGATCGGGTCCACCAACCCGATCTCTCCTAGGAGAGATCGGGTCGGCCAACCCGATCTCCCCTAGGGGGGATAGGGTTGGCCAACCCTATCCCCCCTAGGAGGGGTTGGGTGGCCTCACCCAACCCCTACCCTTGGGGGTCGGATTTTCCTCCCCCCCAAGGGCCCCGGCACCATTCTTGGACTCCCATACTCGGTTTATTCCGCCAACCTTCTCTGTATCCTAAGGTCTTAATTATGTACTTAAAGGTTAATTAACTGTGTTTAAAGGTTAACGATGTCATTAAGCCACCTTAATGACACCGTTGCCTATAAATACCCCACCTCCACTATTCATTTGATCATCTTGGCAAGTTGGATAATTTTGCTCTGACATCTCTCTAGCTTTATCTCTCTAAAAACCGTACTGACTTAGGCATCGGAGAGGGTTCATCAGGCACCACCCCCCCCTCTGTGCCTGGTACTGCCCCTTCTGCAGGGCGAAAGGAGAAAAGAAGCTAAGGACGGAAGGACGCAAGCTAGGACAGCACAACCCGAGATCACCCGATCCACAACATCTCCAGTGAGGAACGAGACTTGAGTCGACCGCCCGTTGACCCTAGACTCGGAACCTAACAATCACATGCCAACATGCTGACATGTAAGAACACTTAGAAAATATTTCTTGCTTGTCGACCTCCCGTCACATGTCGACATGCTGACATGTTGACATGTAAGAACACTTAGAAAATATTTCTTGCTTGTCGACCTCCCGTCACATGTTGTTATGCTGACATGTTGACATGCAAGAACACTTAGAAAATATTTCTTGCTTGTCGACCTCCCGTCACATGTTGACATGCTGACATGTTGACATGCAAGAACACTTAGAAAATATTTCTTGCTTGTCGACCTCCCGTCACATGTCGACATGTTGACATGTTGACATGTACGAACACTTAGAAAATATTTCTTGATAGTTGGCACTTGTTATCTGTCGCACGCGTTGTTCACTGCGCGCGTTGCTCGTTGTGTACATGTCATAGCATGCGTGATGTAATACCTTTGAACACTTAGAATTTTTCCTTTGTATGTCAACATACATGTCGTAGTCCTGCATTAACTGGCAAATACATGCAAGTATGAATGTTAGTGCCATAATCATATTCACAGTTGTTACCTTAAATGAAGGTGTAGTATCATGTAGACGCGCGTTGATTATATAGAACACGTAGGTGTCGGGATGAGGCCCATGTTGACACAGAGTCTTGTGTAGATGCGCGTAGATCACATAAAACATGTGAGTGTCGGGACGAGGCCCATGATGACATAGAGTTACCCCCTGAGGGAGATGTTCGCTATATGATTTATAGAGACTAACGAGTCTGTGGATATGTAGTTGTCTCCATCGGGAGAGTGTTCGTTCCTTAGTGCTTGTATTGAAGACTGTCGCGTATACACGCGCTGATCAAGATGTTGTTCATCCTTGTAGACTGAGTTGTCAAAGCGGATTTTGACATGATAACCGCTTAGAGACGTGCGGACATGATAGTCGCTTAACCCTGAAGTAGTAGATCTTACATTGGCATGTCGACACGTCTGTACGCGTACTCGCGATCATGGCAGTTGTACTTAGAACTTTGAAAATGAATTGTTACACCTCTTGTCGACGTGTCGAAGCATGAGTGGACTATATCCTGTTTGCTGCCACTATCTTTTATTTTTGAACAAGAGATGTCATCTCTGCTTCCCAACGCGTCGACACACGCGCGTTGCGCTTGACGTCTTCATACTTAGTTTGTGAACAACGTGTCTTTCTGAGTCCAGGTCAGGATCGAGGTCGACTTACCGTCGCCGTCGCTAGCGATACTTTCACTTGATCCATAATAAAGCGATTCGACTCCGAGACTCGTCCTTCGAGCAACTCCGAGTGATCTTAGTTTACTGCCGGCGGACTTGCCCATCTGCCCCCGTGTCAAAGGACCAGATCTTGGTGGAGGAGTCGCTTGAAGCGAGCATACTGCTTATATTGATGATCTTCCATTTTGCATCTATCCCTATTTCTTTCTTGTTTGATGGTAATATTTCTGAGGTGTCCTGCGCGTGCTAAAGGGTTACGCGCGAACTGAAGGTGTGCGCGTATGCTAGTCCGTTTTGCCCCCGTGCGTCTTGTTCTTCACTCTAAGTATATGCTATTTAAGTGCTTAGGTTGTTGTATTGGAGACTATTGTCTTTGTTTGATAGGCTCAAATCCTTATTCTTGATTCCAAGGTGACTTTCCTTCGTACGAAGGTTGCTGATGAAAGCGGGGTGCGCAATTATGTTGTGATGACATCTAGACAAGCGTTGGCGTCTTGATGTATGATTTATGGAGGGTGTGTACATTCTTGACCCCATGTCCTCGTTTTGTTAACTTGGTATTTTGCTAAGTCTGCCATTGATTGTATGGCACCCTTCGCGCACTTAAGGCGTGATTGTACACTGCATTATAAAGGCCGTATGGCTGCGCATGTAGATGTTGAGTGGAATATTTCACTTGCATCATGTATGAAGTTGATTGTGCTTTTCCAAGCTTTGTACATAGTTGTTGTACAACATGTCGTGGTTGAGGTTACGCAGTGTGTTGTTCCCTGAACCTTTTATATGTTTGATGTCGTCGAATAGACCTGTCATGATCATAGTAGAAATGCATGATAACTCGTTAGTAGTATTTCATACCTTGCGTTATCTTTATTGCCTGTGTGTATTAGACTTGAGTGATAGGATAGGTATCCTTAGATGATGAACGTGATGTCCGTAGTTGCGACTGTATATCGCGCATTGTTGAGTGTTATGAGCGCCCCTCTTGGTTAGATTCCAAGGCATGGCATGGTGCGTACACTTGGTACTGGTAGCGTTTTAAGTAGTAATGTACTCGGCGCGGGCACTTGGCACTGGCACTTGACATGTAGGAGAGTTGTCTTGACGTGGCAAGACATTAGTCTATACCGTCTCTTAGTTCCATTCTAAGGCGGCGTTGTGACAAGTCGCTACTTGTTGTATTTGGTGCGTTTTTCCATCCGTCAATTTGGGCACATCCCGCGTGATGTTGTTACAAGGTTTTCCATGGCTAACCCAGTACTTACCCTGTGATGCTACTACACCTCCACTTAGTTAATCCAAGGGGCGGGACAAATGTCATATGATCACAACTTGTAGTTTTTACCGTCTCTTGAACCATTTCAAGGCGACGTTGTGGCAAGACGCTACTTGCTCTATGCTATGCGTTTTTCCATCCGTCAGTTTGGGCACACCCCGCGTGACGTTGTTGCAAGTTTTTCTGTGGCTATTCCAGTACTTGCCTTGCGATGCTACTGCACCTCTCCATGGTTAGTCCAGAAGGGTTGCACAAGACCGCGTTGAAGCGACTTGCAGTTTTTACCGTCTCTTGGTCCACTCCAAGGCGACGTTGTGGCAAGACACTACTTGCTGCATTTGGTGTCTTTTATTTGATGTGTTTGGTCCGCTCCTGCTAGCGTGAAGTTATCCTAACAAGGAATACGTCTTCACGGAGTATGCACCCTTGAGTGAGTAGACATACTTTTAGAGTACATGAAGCTGTCCACTTAAGGCATAAGTCTTCATGAAGTATGATTCCGTGATTGGTTGTTCATACTTTGTCGATTTGTGGAGTTGTCGTCTAACAAGAGGACTTCCGCCACGATAGGGTGATCAGTCCCACCTATGTGCCGCATCCTGTTTTGTATTCAGGGAATGGCTTATTAGCATGGGGGTTTCCCTCAAAGGAGGATGTCGCAGCATGCCATTTTGTAGTTGTGAACATGGGGGTTTCCCTCAAAGGAGGATGTTGCAGCATGTCACTTTGATAGATCTTGGTTTAAACTCAAGATATAGTATGTTGTTGACACTATTCGGGGCAGTCGTCATTATAGATAGAGAGTGTTTATATACTCTTTGTTGATGTTGACAGTTGATTTGTCGTCGTATGATATAAGCCGTTTGTTGTACATAGCGTGATAGCTTGTTTTGGTGTAGCCGCCGTTATGGGTAGATAATGTTTATATGTTCTTTGTTGCTGACAATGCCCTTATATTGCTGAATATAAGTTGATTTTTTGTACGTAGCGCAATGGCTTGTGTTGTTGATGTGAGCAATATGCGTGTAGTTCGCGTAATTCCAATGTAGTGTGCATAATATAGTGATGTAACTACGAAAGTATATTAACTTCATTAGATACTTGGAGTATATACAATAGGTTGCAGGAAGGCGTCAACTGATCGCTCCTTCTGAAATGTGGTAAGGCTAATAAACATAAACTACACTTAGGGTGCTAGTTGTATTTAATCTAAGAAGACTTAAAGTAGATATGCAAAAATGAAGATAAAGGGATGGATGATATGTTTGCCGTCTTCATGGCTGACTTGACGGCAAGTTGGATCCGCCACGTGCCACATATTTCCTCAAAGCGCCTAGTGTAATGAGCTCTTCAATCTCCACCCTTAGGGACAGGCAGCTGATGGTGCTATGCCCCCAAGTTTTATGGTGCTTGCACCATTCTTCAACGTTCTTGCCAAGGAAGGCAGTCATTGGCTCAAGTGGACTGGGAAGCTTGTTTTCCAGGAGTTTGACATATAATTCTTCCACCTCCGAGTTCAAAGGAGTGAAGAAGTCGTCGTAGTTGGCACTTGTCCCTCCTGATTCCGTTGTTCTTTGAGCTTCCCAATTTGAACTGAGAGGTGTACCCCATCCCAGGTCGTCTTCACATGAGATTGCTATCTCTAGCTTGGCCTTCAGGTCTGTCATTGTAACAGTTGTTTGCCACCCATGGATTCTTCCAAAAAGGAGGAAAGATGATGCATTCATGTTTATAAAGAATGCGTTTATCACATCTCCCTTCGTTGCTCTATTCGACGCGGCGTTGTAGGCGAACCTTCTGAAATAACTCATTATAGACTCATTTTGTCCTTGCTTGATATCAAAGACATCGCGCCCTGCTGGGGAGCGAGCTCTTTCCGGTAAACTTGCGAGTGTTGAAATTGTTCATTCCTTTCTTCATCATCAGACTTAGTATTCATTTTCCCCTTTTTGCAAGTGTCAATGCTGACGTCTCTTACATTTGATATGTGTCTTCCAGCAGCTATGATTTCATGAACGACGCTGATTTTCCCACGCTTGGCAGGAGGTGGATTATTATTCACCTTTTCTTTTCCTTTGCCTTTTCCTGACGACTCCGCCTGAGTCTTCTTTTGACGCTTATTGCCTTGGTCAACACATTTCTTCATTTTTCCTTTCAAGATTAAGTTGTTTACATGGAACCTTAATCTAACATAGCTATCCGTCTCATGGCCATACACTTCGTGGTTTTCACACCACTTTCTTTCATCTTTTCCCAACTGACCTTTGCGAAAATTAGGAGGCTTTTTCCACGGTTCTGTTTCCTTCATCTCTTTCAAGATTGCAGAAAGCGGTGCGTTCAATGGAATGCATTTGGCCAGATTGGTCTCTTTGAGTTTTTGGATGTCTGATTTGAATGGCCTCTTTCGTTGTGGTTGTCGCTGCCTGTTTTGTTGATTATCCTGCGGTTATCTTGCAGGCCTGCTGTTGTCCTTTTTCCGGGAAGCATTCGTCTTAGCCTTGTTTTGCTCCCTACACCTCTCCGGTCTTGTGACGTCTTTTACTCTTAATGCCAGCTCTTCAAGTTTCTCATATCCTTGGCTCCTTAGAGTTTCTTTGAATGCCAATAATTCTTCAAGTGCAGCCATCATGACGGGAGTGACTGTTGGTGGTGGATTTGCACCATCTTCTTGTTGCTGAATTCCTTCAGCTGGCATCCCATAAGGGAACTCTTTGTTGATGAACGCCCTAGGCTCGAATCCCGACGAAGGTGTAACGTGCGCTGCATTGTAGACTCCTGAGCCATCCTGTGCGGAGGGCACACTTCTTGTTGGCATGGGGGAATTAATGGATGTGGCAACAGGAAAGTGGGAGGGTCCAGGCTGACTCCTTGTCGGCTTCTGCGTGGTTATGACCAAGGCGTATTTGTGTGGGTACACAATGTGCTTTTTGTCTTTTGACGAGAAGCCAATGACATCTTCTATGTCGGCATCTTTTATGACGACATCTTTCATGATGGCATCCTTCATGAGGGCATCCTTTATAACGGGATCCTTCATGAAAGCATCATTCATGACAGCATCTTCGAACTTGCGCGTTGTGTGTGCAGCGTACACTTCTCGCTTGTATGACCTCTTGCCTCCGGCGTCGAAGTCTACATGGATCACGTGTACGTTTTCCATCTAGCTATCGTTGGGAGCGATTGTTTCTTGTTCGAATCTCACGGACGGCGCCAAGTGTTGCGTCCAAATCCAACCGGGTAGTCGGAATCTTCGGCACTTCGGGTTGGGGACACGTCGGGTGTTGGGAGTGGACTTTTTAATGTAAGCAAGGGGTTGTCGGCAATGTGCACTTGTCGGCCAGGTATGGCTGTTGGCAGTGCAGGCTGTCAGCAAGGTACGGCTGTCGGCAGTGCAAGCTTGTCGGCAAGGTAAGCTTATCGGCTTCGCGCGGCGCTAGCCTGTGGGAATGGCAATAACCAGCACGGAGGAGGGGGGTGGTGCCGGTTAAGCCCTCTCCGATGCTAAAATTAGAATTTTAGAGAGAGAGAAAGTCCTAGAGAGAGGTCAGAGCTCTTGGCCAAATCATGAGAAATGAATGAAGTTACTTGAGAAAATGGGTTGCCAAGATCCTCTATTTATAGGCAACCTTAGAACCGAACCCGGTTTTTGTGCGGTTTGACGACGGTTTAAAGAAACTAAGAACCGTCGTCAAGTTTATTTAGATTTGGCCTAGGAGAACTCTTTACTCAATGTTCGGACGACAGGAAAATAAGCGCGCAGTACCCGTTAGCGGTCCAGACCACGTCGGTGTTGACATCTGGCGTAGTCCAAACCACCAAGGCAGTTCGGACCACTGGATTGCCATAGGGCAATCCGGAGGTTTTCCGGTCCGGACGCTTTCGCGCGTCCAGACCGCTTTGTTCCTCGGGTTGTGTAATTCGAATCCGTTTGTGGTTTTTTACGTGTTTGCGAAGTCCGGAACGTAAATACGAAACCGAATTGGGCAGATATCCAACAGAATGCATACTGCCATTTGTTTAATTAGTCTTAATCAATAATACATGACTTGATTACATTATCGTTTTAGTTGATATTGACCATAATTTTTTTATACATGTAAATAGTTATATATTTGATATATTTGTAATTGTTTAAAAACTAATGTTTAATTCAGATAAGCACAAAAAATAAGATTATATGATGAACCAAAAAAGTTATATAATTGTATTCAACTGAAAAAGATAATTTTTTACTTAATACATGTTTCGTTCAAACCCGCTTGAAGTAACGGACTTGACGAATCCTTAAGTTGCCCGCTTTGTCGGGTTCTTCTACTCACGCTCTTGACTTCACGCCAGTGTCCGAACCTGCACACAGGGCAGTAACCAGCACGGAGAGGGGGTGGTGCTGGTTGAGCCATCTCCGATGCCTAAATGAGAATTCTAGAGAAAGAAAGCTAGAAAGAAGTTAGAGCTCTCAAGCCAATCTCAAGTGAATGTAAAATATGAAATGGGTGGCCTAGGTCCCTTTTAAAGGAAACCTTAGAACCGACCCCGGTTTTTGCGCGGTTCGACGCAGGTTTAAAAGAAAATGTGAACCGTTGTCTGGTTGATCAGGGTTGGCTATTAGAAAACTCTAACTTGTTGTAAAAACACAAATGGAACGTGCGTTCTGCAGACGACGACTCGGGTCACGTCGAATTTGGGCAATCCCGACGTGATACGGGTCGTCGGGTGCAATCCGGAGGTCCGGATTGCTAAGGCAATCCGGAGGTCTGGTCCGGACGCGTGTGTCGCACGTCCGGACCGTTTTGACCCTCGGGAATGTATTTTTGACCCGTTTATGTGATTTTGACGTGTTTACGAAGTCCGAAATGTAAATACGAACCCGAATAGGGCAGATATCCATCACTTGCCCCCGAGTCAAGTAATGGTTCAAACCTTGCTTGACTCTATTTTAAGATAGGATAAATGCCCAATTTTAGGTTCGGTGCCGACCTCAGAAGTTGATTGATTGTCGACTGGGCACGTGGGCCTTGATTTGGTCTAACTTATATTTTTCTTGGCACGTATTCTGATATCTGCTGGCAGGGTTAGTATAGCAAACATGCATATATAAAATAGATATATGCGAAGAGTTATAAATGCATGTAATTACATCAATGGATGTTACCATGCATAAGAATCTATTGATCACGAACGCGTTAGACATAGACGTATCCAACACGGACGTGACATGTGCATCTAAAGTAATAAGGACATACATGATGCAATGACGTGTAGTTGATAATAAAATCATGCAATCAATTATGTAATGATGAAAACATGGATCATGGATTAAGATAGATGAGATGATCAAAAATAAATCATGGATATATAACACATGAATATGATTGCATATAACTAGTCTAAAAATGACGTGTGTTGTAACATGGGTGTAAAAACACGTAGTCATGCTACTAGGGACTTATAAAAAATAGAGAGGGATCAAGGATTACCCATAGGAATAAATACTAATGGTGGAAATGGGAGAGAGAATATTCATTAGTTAAATCTCCACACTTAGTAGTTTTTGTTGGATATCTGTCCAATTCGGGTTCGTATTTAAGTTTTGTACCTCGCAAACACGCCAGAACCACAAACGGATCTTACCGCAGTCACCCTGTGTCAAAACGGTCCGGATGCGCGCCGCACCCGGACCGGGGACTTCCGGATTTCCATAAGGCAATCTGGACCATGTCGGGTGTTGACATGGTCCGGACTACCGACTAGTACTGCGCGCTTACCCCTAGCACTGCGTGTTTACTCTTATTTTTACTAAGTATGAGAAGTCAGTGCGCACACAGCCAAACTCGATGTCGGTAAGCGTTTCCCTGTAAACCGACATTGAACCGCATAAAACCGGGTACGGTTCTCAGGTACCTAGACCTCCCATTTGACAGGTGAACTCGAAACTCTCCAGAATTGGCTATTTGCGCTCTGAACTCTCTATACACATTTTCTCTCTCTAAGATCTTTGTTGAGGTCGATTCCACTTGGGGTACCTCAGGTTGATCTTCAAGGATCTCGAACTGACTTTGGCTTCTACCTCGATCCCCGAACTAACTTTGGCCTCTACCTCGATCTTCTATACATCAGGTCCTGCAGAATGGACGATAACCAGCATGGAGAGGGGGGGTGGTGCTGGTTGTGCCCTCTCCGATGCTAAAGTCAGGATTAAATAGAGAGAAAGTGTAGAGAGAGGTCAGAGCACAAATAGCCAATTCTGCAGAGTTTCGAGTTAACTTGGTAAATGGGAGGTCTTGGTCCCTATTTATAGGAAACCCGAGAGCCGTACCCGATTCGATGTCGATTTACAGGAAAACGCTTACCGACATCGAGGTTGGCTATGTGCGCACTGACTTCTCATACTTAGTAAAAATAAGAGTAGACGCGCAGTGCTAGGGGTAAGCGCACAGTACCGGTTGGCAGTCCGGACCATCTCGACATTCGACATGGTCCGGATTGCTACGACAATCCGGAAGTCCTCGGTCCGGGTGAGACGCGCATCCGGGCCGTTTTGACCCGGGGTGACTGCGGTAAGATCCGTTTGTGGTTCTGGCGTGTTTGCGAGGTTTGAAACGTAAATACGAACCCGAATTGGACAGATATCCAACACTTGCCCCCGATTCAAGTAGCGGTTCAAAACCCATGCTTGACTCTATTTAAGATATGATATTCGTCCAATTTAGGTTCGGCACTGACCTCAGGGGTGGCCTGTTTGTCAATCAAATTCGCGGAGCATAAATTTTTCCATCTCTATTTTTTTCGATGAATGTACATAATATGTTCACGGGGTTAGCGTAACAGACGGTATACATATAACAATGTGCAGTTAACGACTTATTCGTACTAACATGCAATAAGCGTGATACTTGGAGTAATAAACAATTATGCAACGCGGTGTCATCATGGTACGTGATGTAAACGTGTAACATGATATTAACATAGAGATGACAACATAGCACATGGATGACGTAATCGCGCAATAAGCAAAATACTTAGAGCAATTTAAAATTGAAGAGCATGCTTGTCAACATGAGGCATGATGTACACGTAGAAAATTATGTAAGCATGTAATATGATGTAAACATGCAATTCATACTTAGATTATAAAAATAATCATGTAGCGATCATAAGTTAGCATCATGCACATATAAAAATAATATCATGCATAAAAGCCTATGTGCACGCAATGTGCGATGATAGTTGTACGTAGAACGTCATGCAACATTAAGCCGCATGTATGTAATGCAATCATAGGAGAGATGTAAACATGCTCATACATGATGCTAGGGACTTGTGCGAAAATAGATATTAGTTTAGTCCTTAGCACATGGTGTAGACACTATTAGTGAAAATTAGGAGAGAGAATAGTCATTAGCTTACATCCTCACTATTAGTGAAAATTTGGAGTAGTCACATCATATTTGACATCGATCAAGGTCTATCCAAGCAAAGAGGAACCCACGGCGGCACGTGAGAAGGGAGGGGCGGCGCGTCTGACTTGCAACGGCGGCGCGTGAATTTCCGGGTGACGGCAAGTTGCAATTCGGACTTGCTTCGTGTTGGTGAGTCCAATTTCGTACATGGCTGGATATTTTGTGACTTCATTTGGCCTTGATTCAATCTTGAAATCACTATGTGCCTAGTCACCCTAACATGCATACAAGGTGTTTGATGAAATGCATTAGAGTACTTAGCCCCAAATCGACCAAAAATTTTCTAAGTGCTGAAAATTTTAGAAAAGTGCAATTGAATCGTTATACTTCCCTTATGCATAGTATTCATTGCCAACATGTTGCTCCATGCCTTAGCCGTTGTTTTAGTATGCTCGATGTTGATGATCGGTAGTTGTTCGTACATGGCCGTCAATGGTTGTATGTTGGTAGTGATGACTTAGGCAATGTAGGTTGAGCATTATGTATTGATCGTCGGTCGTTGTCTGCAAACATGCTAAAACACTTAGAAAATATTTTAATAATATCTAGTGCTCGTTACCATTGATGTCGTCGTATGATTCTTGTCGACCGCCGGCATAGAAACACTTAGAAAATATTCCGCAGTAGTTGACGTTCGCCACTTGATGTACGTTATCCGTCGTCATGCTAGCATACTTGGAGAATGCTCCTAGATAATTGATTCCATGCCGCTTGTTGATTGTTGACATCAAAGAAATACTTAGACAATATTTTCTGATGGTTGATTTCTTGTCGCATATAGTCCCATGTCGTAAGCGAAATACTTATAAAATATTTCAACCATATATTGCTGCATGTCGACCCCTTTTCGTACGTAGATATTTGATAGTATGCTGATAGCTTGTTGTATGTCGACACGTAGTAGCATGTTGACACTTATTAGGATGTCGATACTTAGTAATATACTGACAGTTAGTAGCATGCTGACAGCTTGCCATGTGCTGACTGTCATCCTGAGCAAAACACTTAGAAAATATTTCGCCCTTGTAATTATTTATGCTGCGAGCATGAGCTTGATGTCGACATGTAAGTCAATGAGTTGAGAGGTTTTCCCCCCTTGCATAATAGTTGTCACTTGTTGCACGAAGACTATTAAGTCATTGCGTACATAGTTATCTCACATGGAGCGTTCATTGCATAGATGTTTGCATAAGTGTTTGATGCGTGCTTGTGCACTGATTGGATTGTCGGTTGTACTTTTCAGGATACCACATCTCGCTGTCATCTTCGTGTACTTAGCCTTTTCACAACTGCTAATATGAATAAGTCTTCTATCCCCATTCAGAGAGTGACACTATGTTCAGATACCGACGATGAGCTGGATGTTGACATAGTCGAGCCGGATGTCGACGTTGTTGAGCCGTTGGGTACTATACCAGGTGTGGGGGCCGAAGTCGTCGCAAAACCTCCCGTTTTCCCCAAAGTCATAAAGGTTAAGGAAACATGTGTGAGTTACATCACCAACCAGATTAATGAAGCTATGTTTGACTTATATGCATCTTGTTGCGGACTTGATCCAGTGCTGGAAGGTATATTGCCTTATGACGTGTTACCCGGCGTCCAATAGGGGCGAGTCACTGTACCTCCCGATGACTTGTCCGCAGTTTATACTTCACATATTAGGGAAGGCTTGCGCTTTCCTTATTGTCCTGATTTGATAGACCTTTGTCGTTATTATCGAATTTCGCCCTTGTATCTTTCTCCTGCCGGTTTTCGAGTAAGGAGTTGCTTCCGGGTGCTATTTCATAGGCAGTCTTGGCACTACTCCACTACCCTTTTCCGTTGCTTCTATCAGATGTTGTGTCCGGACGTGACGGGACTATACGGTATGAAGATGCGTTGGCCTAACTTGCAAGACAATGGTTTCAAGCAACTTCGTCTTGGGGACGCCGAGTGGGATTATAGACAGCGACTAGCTGCTCCGGCTGATCGCTCGGGTCCTCATTGGCGACATCATTATTTCTTCGTGTGCGATGTCGGCACAAATTGGGAAGTTGAGAAAATCGAGAGGGCTGATCCTACTCCTATCTTCTCCAAGATTTCTTCGGATGATAGGGAAACTGTGAAGGTTATTTATCGATGTCAGCAAGAGCGCAGTTTCCGTTGTTTACTACGCTCTTCAGAGCAGGAGTTGATTGACGCCGGGATTTTCATACTTTCGTCTAACGGTTTGGTATGTTGACAATCTTTATAACCTGTATCATGTTGCAATGTAGGTCGAACTGATGGAAAAAGCTCGTCCTTGCAGACAGCTGATGTTCGTGGTGACCCGCCTGTCAGACGGCATGCTCGTACTACTGCCCCCGCTAATACTGGAGCTTCCGGACATGGTCGCGATAAGGGAACTATAAGTAAGGCATCTTCTTGCATCCTCTTTTAACTTGTTAATTTTCCAAGTTTTGTTTTCTTCATGTTGCTTTCATTTTCAGGTCACTCTGTACTCGTGACTGAACGCGTTGTTGCCTCACCCGTCACTAGCGCTCTTCCCAAGAGGTCCGCCACAGGGGCGCGTCCCTCGAGTGATCCCAAACGCTCTAAACCGAGTGTGACTGTTCCAACTCCTTCCTGTGATAAAGGGAAGAGAGTCGAAAGTCGCACAGTGGCGCCTTCTGCCCCCCGGTCGAGGGACCGGCTCGAGGAGGAGCGCTCCTCTCGTCGAGGTACGTGTTGTTTATTTCAACATGTTTCTTTTACTTAGTATTTTTCGCTAACATCTTCTTTGTTTTATGTTGACCTTATTGCAGCACTTTCAGGCATCAAGCGTGATGACTTGATCCTATACGACGGGATAGATGTATCTGGAGAAGATTGGTCGCCCTTCTCCACTGACGTTCTACACTTTCCGAAGGATTCCAAGCTCAGCACGCCGGCAGTCGGGGTGCGAGTGCTTCAAAGGTGTGTTCTTCCTGGCGATCATGACGTTAAGCCATCCACTGATGAGGAAGCACAAGCATATGTTGAGAGTAGTTTGGCTGAATTTGCACCGGTAATCATTGCTTTTATGTTCGCATGCTGTGAGCATATGCCTTGCATTAATCGTCTTGTTGTTTGGGTTGTTGTACTTAGGATATTTCAAGGATGATGAACATGTCATCCTTTGTGTTGGAGCTTGTGAGCGAGAAGAGGGCTGCTGTCAAGAAGAGCAATGCAGTTACTCGCGAGCTTGCACAGTCCGAGGAGGAGGTGCAAAACTTGAACTCCAAGGTTGCTGATTTTGATACGCGCATTGCTGCTCGTCGCGCCCATGTTGAGCAACTTGAGGCTGAGATTGCTGCTATCAAGCAGCAAATTGCAGAGAGTAGTAGTGCCCATAATGTCGCGCTTGCTTCTATACGAGAGGAAGCGCATAAGTCGGGGGTTGAGAAGGGACTTGCTGAGTATCCCAGCACTGTTGCGCATACTGCCGCCGTCCTTGCTTCCGCCAAGGCGAAGTCTTCATCTATGATTGATGAGTTTGCCAAATATTATATTGGCCGAGTACGCACACTTGCCCCCGGCTTTCCGTTCGACAAGTTAGGTCCTTATTCTTCTTTTGCTGTTAACCATGTTGCGGATTTACAGCAGAAGGAAGCTGAAGCAGCTTCTCTCTCCGTGATCTTTGGATATGGTAATGATGATATTGCCCTTGATGTTGACTTCATGAAGATGTTATCTTAGTCTTTTGGAGATGATGTTATCTCCTGGATGGTATCACGTTGTTTGCTTTCAGCATGTTGAACCCTTTGTGAACACACGTTGTTTGCTTTCAGCATGTTGAACCCTTTGTGAACAGGTTGATGTTATGTTCAGGCTTTTGTCCCAACCTTCGTTTATGCGTTTGCTTGCATGGTATTTCGTCACTTGGACCTGTTTTCAATAATAATAAACATGTGATATCTTGCTAGTAATATTTCATACCTTGAGTTATCTTTGTTGTCTGTATGTATTGGACTTGCATGATAAGATTGATCTCTTTGTTATAATGGATAAACATCCAATGTTGCGACTTGCGCATTGCAGGGTGTTATTAGCGCCCCTCTTGAAAAAATTTCCAAGGCATGTCTTGATATGTACACTTGGTACTTGTAGCATTGTAGATAGTAATGTACTCGGCACGGGCACTTGGCACTTGGCAATTGACATGTAGCAGTGTCGTCTTGACGAAGCAAGACTTAAGTTTATATCGTCTCTTAGTTCCACTCTAAAGCGACGTTGTACAAGACTCGACTTGTAAGTTTAATGAGCTTTTCAAACAGGGTGCGCTCCTGCTAGCGTTTTTGAGTGAAGCCTGCCCACTTAAGGTATAGGCCTTCATTATGTCTGCATCCTTAAGAGGATATGCATACTTTGAGTATACATGAAGTTATCCTATCAAGGAATGTATCTTCATGGCGTATGAACCCTTAAGAGGGATATACATACTTTGTAGATAGGGTGATCAGTCCCACCTAAGTGCCGCATCCTAGTTTGTATGCAGGGAATGGCTATGAACATGAGGATTTGCCTCTAAGAGGATTTCACAGCATGCCATTTTTTAGAAGTAAGCATGGGGTTTTCCCTTACAAAGAGGATGTCGCAGCATGCTACTTTGATAGATGTGAACATGAGGTTTGCCCTTGCAAGGAGGATGTCGCAGCATGTCACTTTTGATAGTAAATCTTGGTGTTTATCCAAGATATTGCTTGTTGTTGACGCCTTTGGAATAGTCGTCATTTTGATAGAGAATTTTTATAAATCTCTTTTTGTAGATAATCCGCAAGTTGTCATTGCGACGTATAAGTTGACTGTGCACATAGCGCGATGGCTTTGAGGTGCCGACATCTTCTTGAGATAGACGTCGTTATAGATGGAGAAATAAACTCCTTGTTGGTGTAGATAATAGATATGTTGGCGTTGTATGTCATAAGTTCCTCGTTACACATAGTGTTTAGCTTGTACTGTTGATAATAATCTTCTTGATGCCGCATAATATAAGTTGCATAGGATAATGACTTGAGTTATTGATATGAGTAATATGCTCGTTGTTTGTTACTTGGTGTTATTCCGAAGAAAAAATGCCTATTATAGAGAAGTACCTACGAAAGTAGATTAAACTTCATTAGAATTTTTTTATGCGTACAATCACTTGCAGGACGGCATCTACTGATCGCTCTTTCCGAAATATTTCTAAGTACAGAAGCGTAAACAACACTTAAGTTTTCAGCTAGAATAGACATGTTGACAAAGATGTAAACATAGATAAAAAGTGGATAATCTATCTCCCTTTGAGATGTCTCAGTGGCGGACGAGCATCGTCACTTGCAACGTAGCTTCCCAAGGCTCCATGTGCAATGAACTCCTCGATCTCCATTCTCAAAGTTAAGCAGCTGTTAGTATGGTGCCCCCATGTTTGGTGGTATCGACACCAGTCTTCGACGTTTCTACCTTGGAAGGCAGTCATCGGCTCGAGTGGACCTGGAAGTTTGTTTTCCAGGAGCTTAATGTATATCTCTTCCACCTCCGTGTTTAAGGAGGTGAAGATGTCAGGGTATTCGACGCTTGAGCTTCCTGGTTCTCTTGAAGTCTGAGCTTCCTGATTCGAGCTGAGAGGTGTACCCATCCCAGCTCGAGTTCACAAGAGATTGCAGTTTCCAACTTATTCTTCAGGCATGCCATCGTCTTGGTTGTATGCCATCCATATATTCTTCCGAACAGCAAAAACGTTGGCGCGTTCATGTTCAAGTAAAACGCGATGATGACATCTCTTTTGGTTGCCTTTAGTGCAGCTGCATTTTGGGCGAACCTCCTGAAGTAAGCTGTGATGGACTCTTCTTGTCCTTCTGACATCTAGGACGCTTTGTCTTGATGGGAAGAGCATCCTATCGAGTCCAGCTCTTGGTGTTAACTCCTTTTTTCCTTCATCATTATCACTTGAAGCGAACAGCTTTCTTTTTACGCCAACCTCTATCATGGAAATGGACACTTGCTTCATCTTCCTTAAAGTGTTGACATAGCACTTCCGTGCGGCTTTTTGGTCGCCTAGCACCTCACCAATCCCATGAAGAGTTAGGAACTTCATCTTTGGTGAGCAGTGGATGGCACGATGTCGTGCGGGTTGATTGTCGTTCTTCCTAGGATGCCGTTGTATGCTCCTAGGGTGCTCACCACTACAAATGTGACATTGATACGAAGCGCCTTCCAACCCTCTCCCAGGATGACTGGCAGTGTGATCATACCCAACGGGTAAGTTGCAGCTCCTGCGAAGCTGACTAGCGGGAATGTACTTGGCGAAAGATCGACTTCCGTTTTTTCCAGTTTCTTGAGAACTTCTACGTGCAGTAAATCCGCGGCGCTTCCACCATCCACCAATATCCTTCGTACATCATATTTGTTGACATCCATTGTAATGACAAGAGCATCATCGTGGGGGTAGACTATGTGCTTCTTGTCAGCATTTGAGAATGGGATGATCACGTCTTCCTTCTGTGGTTGGCGTCTTTTTCCATACTTGGGCAAAAATTTTAGTTGTGCAGCATACACATCACGAGAATTAGAAACGCTTCCTCCTTCCGCTGGCCCCCCATGAATCACATTGATGACACCACGCTTCGGAGGTGGAGGATTGACGTCCATTTTCTCCTTTCACTTGTTCATCTTTCCAGATGGCTCAGCATGGTTCTTCTTTTGGCGCTTGTCGCCTTGATCTACATATTGCTTGATTTCTCCTTTGAGGATGAAGTTGTTTACATGGAATCTTAGGCTGACACAGCTGTCCGTTTCGTGGCCATAGACTTCATGGTTTTCGCACCATTTGTCTTTTTCCTTTCCAAGTGGACCTTTTCGGAAGTTTGTCGGATCCCTCTACGTGTTGTCTTCCTTCATCTTTTTCAGGATCACGGAGAGTGGTGTATTCAAGGGAATGCAGTCTGCCAAGTTCACTTCCTTCGGTCTTTGGAATTCCAGCTGGAACGGCCTTTTTTGCGGCAGGAATTGCCTTGGTTGTTGCGAACCTTGCTGAGGTCTCGCCTGCTTCTCTTTAGCACAAGCTGCACTGATTTTCGCTTTATGTTGATCCATGAATCTTTCTAGATTCATGAACTCTTTGACTCTTGCTGCCAATTCTTCGAGTGTCTCAGCGGTGCGCCTCGACATCTTCTCCGCTAGGGAAAACCCTCTCGGCCTAAGTTCCCAATGAAAGCACGCACGATCTCTCCTTCAGTGAGGTTGCCCTGAATGTCTGCGATATTTTGGTTGAAACGGATGTAGTAATCCGCTAACGACTCATCATTTTGTTGTACCACCTCATTCAATAAGTTTGGTCCTTTTAGGAGTGTGCGCTCTCCCATATATCTTTGAATAAACTTCGCCTTCAGGTATGCCCACGATGTAACACTTCCGCATGGCAGTAAAAAGAACCAATGTGCAGCAGTTCCCACAAGGGTGTTGGGGAATGTCATGGCGACATGTTGCGGATTGTCAGTTCGTCTCAGCAAGGAGGCTTCATGTTGTTGAACATGCTCGATCGGGTCTCCTTTTCCTCTGTATTTCTCTCCTCCAACTCGGTAGAGAGGGTCTGAGACGCGGCTATACACTAGCTCATCGGAGAACGGATGCGACGCGTTCTCTTCAAGAGCATACATTCCTTTCATATTTGACTGCTTCATCTTCTTCTCGATCATTTCTTCCAAGGCCTTAGCCGTAAGTCCCGTAACTGGGATGTCATTGTTGCACTTGGGGTACCTCAGGTTGATCTTCAAAGATCACGAACCTCGAACTGACTTTGGCTTCTACCTCGATCCCCGAACTAACTTTGGCCTCTACCT
This sequence comes from Clarkia xantiana subsp. parviflora, assembly GCA_036873135.1. Classification (NCBI taxonomy): domain Eukaryota; kingdom Viridiplantae; phylum Streptophyta; class Magnoliopsida; order Myrtales; family Onagraceae; genus Clarkia; species Clarkia xantiana. The sequence continues at coordinate 45,705,497 of JAPTYO010000004.1, forward strand.
TGATCTTCTATACGTCAGGTCCTGCATAATGGACGATAACCAGCATGGAGAGGGGGGGTGGTGCTGGTTGTGCCCTCTCCGATGCTAAAGTCAGGATTATATAGAGAGAAAGTGTAGAGAGAGGTCAGAGCACAAATAGCCAATTCTGCAGAATTTCGAGTTAACTTGGTATATGGGAGGTCTAGGTCCCTATTTATAGGAAACACGAGAACCGTACCCGATTCGATGTCGGTTTACAGGAAAACGCTTACCGACATCGAGGTTGGCTATGTGCGCACTGAGTTCTCATACTTAGTAAAAATACGAGTAGACGCGCAGTGCTAAGGGTAAGCGCACAGTACCGGTTGGCAGTTCAGACCATGTCGACATTCGACATGGTCCGGATTGCTGAGACAATCCGGACTGATCCGGATTGCTTCAAGCAATCCAGACTGATCCGGATTGCTTCAAGGCAGTCCGGACCTCCGGATTGCCTTTTGGCAATCCAAAATTCCCCGGTCCGGGTGCGACGCGCATCCGGACCGTTTTGACCCGGAGTGACTGCGGTAAGATCCGTTTGTGGTTCTGGCGTGTTTGCGAGGTCTGAAACGTAAATACGAACCCAAATTGGACAGATATCCAACAATCCTGACTTTAGCATCGGAGGGGGCTCAACCAGCACCACCCCCCCTCTCCATGCTGGTTATCGCCCGCTCTGTAGGACCTGGCGAATAGAAGATCGAGGTAGATGCCAAAGTCAGTTCGGGGATCGCGGTTCGAGATCCGTGAAGAGCAACCCGAGGTACCCCAAGTGGATTCGACCTCAACACTTGGCGTCGTCAGCGTGATTCGAGCAAGAAGCTCTTCCATACCGCAAGCTATGACAGGCAAACGTACGAAGAAGGCAGGTGCAAACAAGCCGAAGCCGACGTGAAGCCAACAAGGACCTTCCCACATTCCAGATGCAGAGTCTACCGCCTCCTCCATGTCAACCGCAAATGCGCCTTCCGCACAGCATGGTCCCGACGTCTAGAACGGGGTACCAGTGCACGAGTTCGAGCAAATGACGGAAAGGAACGAAGAGTTCCAATACGGGATGTGTTGGGTTCGCTTCACCACTTGAGTTGTTTCGGGCTTTTTCTTTCACGATCGGGCTCGAGATATATGTATAAGGACGGGAACGCCGCAATCCTTTAATACACAATCGCCGAGCGGGACTCTGATCCTCAACCTTGGACTCTTGATCTTCGAGACCTGCACGAAGGGTAGTAACCAGCTTGGGGGGGAATGCTGGTTGGGCCCACTCCGACGCTCAAGTTAGCACATTTAGAGAGAGAAAGCCTTAGAGAGAAGTCAGAGCATTTCAAGTCCAAAAGTGAGGGGAATTGTCCAAATGAGATACCTAGGCCCTCTATTTATAGGGAACCTAAGGATCATGCCCAGTTTGGAATTATCTAATGTCGGTACGTAAGGAAGACGTATACCGTCATCGAGGCGGACTATGTATGCACCGACTTCCCGAACTTGGCAATTTTATCGGGGTGAGCGTACGAGGTATAAACGGTAATCCGGACCTACCCGGATTGTTTTATCAATCCGGGACGGTCCCGAGTCAAGTAGTGGTTCAAAACCCGTATAAAAGCAATAATCATGCATGACGATCTACGAAGCATGCTATGTGATACTAGAGATCATGTATGTAAGACAAGTATAAGAGAGGTGCAAGTATATGATACTTAGGACTTGTATGAAAATAAATATTAGTTTAGTCCTTAGTACATGGTGTAGGCACTATTAATGAGAATTAGGAGAGAGAATACCCATTATCTTACATCCTTAATAGATAAAATCCTCAAGAAGCTCTCCATTCTTGAAGAAGAGGGAATTCATGGAGGTGTGAATTTGGAGTAATCTCATCACATTTGACATTGACCAAGATCGAATCCGGGCAAGGAGGGAATCGAGACGGCGCGTGGAGCAAAGGGGGGCGGCGCGTGAGGACGGCGGCGGCGCGTGGATCTTCGTGTGAGGGCGAGTAGCAATTCAGGCTTGTTTCGTGTCGGCGAGTCTAATTTCGTATATGGCTAGACCTTTCGTGACTTCGTTTGGCCTTGATTTAGACTTGAAATTACCATGTACCTAGTCATCTAATCATGCATGTTGGATCACGGTTGGAACTCCGGTACGTTCTTGACGGAAGTCTGAACTCCTTTTCTCCAAGTAATCCTGCAAAAAGGGATAGACCGGGCGGTGACCCAGAATCCCTCTCCGATGCTTAAATGAGTATCTCGATGTAGGCAAGTATGTATGAAAGTATGCGTATATGAGTATATGAATGTCAATCCTGAGGTAATTCTTTCCTTTATATAGGGGAGGAGTTACCCCAGTTACCTGTTGAGATAACTGCCAGGGGCAGTTAGCCCACGTTCCATTTATCTCAGCCACTTGCCCACGTTCTGTCTTTTAAGGCCACTTCCCCACTACACTGATATTGGGCGTGTTTCTCGGCCTCATCCTCTGGTGGCAAGTCCCGACGGATGTCGGGGACTCCAGAGTTATCTCCTTTGGTCACCGCTCGGGGCCCCTCGTCATCGGGACAGGGCCAACATCCTCAGGGATTCAACATCGGGGCCTACTCAAAGGCATTTCATCGGGGCCTACTCAAAGGAATTTCGTCGGGAGCGTCCAGCTCATATGTCGGGACCCCTCATATTGGTCCTCTAGGCCTCTTTTGGAGCCCAGTGGGCCTACTTCACCGCTTACTCGTCGTTAATGGGCCTAACGGCTATATCGAAACCCATCATTTGCCCCCAAGACATGAGGGACTTACACTTTGTCGTGTCTTCCAACTCCGGTCCTCCCGATATTGGCATCAGAGGCTTTTAACTTTACAAAAAATCTTCTGACGCGGATCTTCTCCTCCGCGATTCCCCGATATTCCGAGGATAACCACCAAATCCGAAAAGATTTCTCGGTTACTAAACTATTAAATGCGGTGGGTGATGAAGCGACGGCTTGGGTACCTGTGTCTGCTTTTTCTGAAAAAGCACTTTTTAGCCGTTTTGTCGCTTGCGTCTGAACGACTCAGGTTGAAGCATTTCATCTTCAACGGTCCGGATTGAAACGTCTCTTCGGCTATCTTCTCTCCTATAAAACCCCCAAATCTTAGCACTATTCACTTCTCCTTTACCGCTTCATCCTCTGAAATTTCAAAAGCTCAAGCTTTCCTTCCTGATTTCTGATCAGCGCTCCGGCAACCAGGATCTCCGACCGTCAGGATCATCTTTTCTTCCCCAATTCAGCATGTCTGGTAAGATTCCTCCTCCGATTCCGAAAAAATTGTTAGTATAGTTTTTCTTTTATCTTAATCAGTCTTACCCGGACTTTTCCAAAAACCAACTGTGCCTTTTCTTGCCATGGTCATTTTCCAGACGGTGAATCCAGTTCTGGGGGGAGAAAACCCTTCAAGTTTGATTATGGTTGTAATGAAATCTCGGAAAACGCTTATGACGAAGCTCTCCGGGAAGGATGTATCACTTCCACCTGGGAGCCTCGCTACCTCTATCCTCGCCCTCGCGTCCCGGGCGACCCTGTGGTCACTCGTCCCCAGGAAGGGGAGGTATTTGTCTCCACTGGGCAAGTATCAGCGGGGATCCGATTCCCTTTCTGTGGGGATCTAGTCGAGATGTGTGATTATTACAAAACACATCCGACTACTTTTCCCCCCCACGCCATCCGTGTGTGGAACGCCTTCCATGTCCTTTGCCTCCGCCAGAAGTGGACCTATAGCCTCCGACTTTTCCGGACCTTCTACGGGATGAAGTGCAACGATGTTGGGGTCTGTGCCTTCTATCCCCGGATGCCCAAATGGAGCAAGACGTAGCTCTCCCGATATAGCTGGAACGGTGACACCTGGAAGGTCGCCAAAGGTCGGGGGCTCATCACTGACTCGGAGCCTGACAACAGCGGCTGGAAGAAAAATTACTTCTTCATCCGGAACAGTTCTATCCCATGGCTCCGATGGGAGGTTGAAGCAGACCCTCCTCCCGCTTATCACACCTACTTAGCGGAGGATTTTCAAATTCTCCACTGCATCCAACTCTATCGTTGGGGGGATTCCTTCGCTCCCCTCGATGCCAACTCCATCGTGGAGCGGGATCTGGTTCTAGCCGGGATCCGTCTCCTCGATGCTGCCTCCGGGGGTCAACTCTATGACGACCCCTCCAATGTCGTTCCTTGGGTAATATTCTGATTGCACCTCTGTTTTCGTCTTTGCAACTAAGAAGGTATCAATGCTGACCAATATCATGCTTAAGCAGGCGGAGACCGATGCCGTCCAACGTCACGCGCGGAGGAGTCCTCGAAGAAAGCCGCCTCCTCATCGGCACCTCCATCTGCGGAGGAGGCAAGCGGGCCCGGGTGGACAAGATGGAGAGAATCTTCAACACCCAGACTCCCGAAGAAGGTAAGCAGCTCCGATTAGCCATCCGATTATACAAAAAACGTATTCCCGAGGAGTTAATCCCCTCCGATAAGAAAACCAGAATCGAAGGGATCAACCGCATCTTGCAAGGAGAAACTCCCTGCATCCTCAAATCGGGTTATTACAACTATTACGGGAAAGACCGGTATCTCTCCCGTCGCGTCGTTTGGTGTAAGGATCCCGATCAACTGCCTGATTATCTTTCTAAAGCTTCTCGTCCTCCAGCTGCAGGTCAATCGGGAGCTGGAGCTCCAGCGGGGGTGCCACCCTCCGACGCTCGGGTTGGAGAGCCCCTCCTTCCACTACCTGCCCCGAGAGGATCGGGGACTGAAGATGCCCCGACGGACGGTCAGTTCCGTCGGGTGGTCGACCTGGACATTTCTCATTCTTCCGAGGAGGTGAGTGAAGGTCAAGCCCTGATTCGTCGTTGGGGGGTGACGCAGACCCCGTTGGAGCCAACTCCCGAGGGACTGCTTCCATCTTCTCAAACACAACAGCATTCGCCGGTTTTGAGCCTAACTCCTGAAGGGACGACTGGGTCCCACGGCGGCTCGGAGGCACGTACCTCCGACACTCAGGTCGTCATTCCCCCTCTCCCCTTAGACGGGAGTTTCTATCAGCTGTACACCCCCGACCAAGCGGCGGCTCCCTGGACCCCGATCGAGTCACTGCGAGGGGTCCCGCTCCGTAGGTGCGATGCACCACCGGAACTGGGTCTGCACTTGCTGGCAGGTTCAGTTCCGCCATCTCTAAAGCTTCCGCTCTCCTTGGCTCGGGCAGACATCCACACGGACATTCGCGAAATGGCCGTTTGCCGCGTGGAGGTAAGGCTTCCTGTTTTTACACTTAGTATATAAGGCAAAATATTCTCATGTACTAACCTCTTCCTTTATTTTCACAGGAAATGGCGGACCAACACCGCTGTTTTGGGTACATCCTGGCCCTTGAGGAGGCCCTTGATCGGGAGCGAGCCAAGGTGGCCCCCGAGGTCTTGACCAAGCTCGAGGAGGATTTGGCTGCCTCTGAATCGTCGAAGAGCAAACTGGTTAAGGAGCAGACCCTCCTAGCCAAAAGACTCGGGACCTCCTGAGGCAGGTCCACGACTTCGAGCGGTTGCTGAAGCAGGAGCAGCAAAAGCTCAAGGAAGAGCAGCAAAGGCACGCGGAGGATCGGGACAGGCTCGTCCTCGAGAAGAAGGCTCTCGAGGACGTCAAGGCGGGAATGGAGGCTAAGAAGGTCCTTCTCACCAATCGATCCCAACAGATGGAGCGGGAAATCGCTGAGTTTCCCACCAAGCTGGCTGAGGCTGAGGCCAAGGGTCGGGAAGATTACCGGGGCTCCGAGGATTTCAAGGTGGACGCGGTGAGGTTCTGCAACGCGGAAATGGAGACCACTTTGCTCAATGCTGTTGAGGAACTCCATCTAGAGTATGGCAATGCCATTGACTTCACCAAGAATCAGACTCTCGCCCCCTTCGCGGAGAGGTATTTCAGCCTTTCAGAGGAGAGCGATGAGGCCAACACCCCCGAGGGAATTGCGGGTGCCGAAGGCACGGTGGACCCTCCAAGTAAAGACCTCCCGACAGCTGATCCCCCGACAATCGACCCTTCACTGGCTGACCTCCAAGGGTCCGATCCTCCTTCGGCCAATCTTCGGGGATCCGATCCTCCGATCGCGGAGCCTTCTGCCACGGATCTCGTCGACTCTGCTCCCCTCGATGCTGACAAGGACCAAGCTTAACGCTTTATTTTTGGAATCCATGTAATTTCCTTCTCTTGTCGTGAACCTTCAGGCCTTTATAATATCAATTTATTTTGGTTCTAATTATCATTGCACCACTTAAGGTGATTTAACCATGCCACTTAAGGCGATTTGACCATACCACTTAGAGTGATTCAACACGTCACTTGAGGCGTTTTAACCACACCACTTAAGGCGATTTAACTACGCCACTTAAGGCGATTTAACCACACCACTTAAGGCGATTTAACCACACCACTTAAGGCGATTTAACCACACCACTTAAGGCGATTTAACCACACCACTTCAGGCGATTTAACCACACTTAGAATGATAAATCTAAGAACACTCTGATCGGAAGCAACCTCTTTATTCATTGATGGCTCAAAACCTGTTTATATCAAATCAAAACGATAAACAACTTGCACCACTAAAGGCGACTAATATCAGTCATGGCATTTCTTCAAGTGTTCACCACTAAAAGAATGCTTCAACACATTGCCATCGAGGTCTTCCAACTTATACGCATTTCGAGCTGGCATCCCCACGACCTTATAAGGTCCTTCCCATTTTGGTGACATCTTGTTGATCCGATCCAAAAGGGTAAATTCGTTCCGACGCCAGACCAGTTCCCCGACAAAGAGCTGTCGAGACTTGACTCGCCGATTGTAATATCTGGCCGTTGCCAAGCGTATCTGAGCCTGGGCGTCCTCGGCATTCCGTCTCTTCTCTTCGACCAAGTCCAAGTCCAGACGCCTCATTTCATCATTCGATAGAGGTTCATAATACCTCGTCCGATTGGATGCCACAGCTATTTCAACGGGAGCGACTGCTTCCGTGCCATAAACAAGGCCAAACGGAGTCTCCCAGTCATCGTTTGGGTGTTGTTCTAACAGCCCAAAGCACATTTTCCAGCTCGTCTACCCATTTGCCCTTCAAGGCACTGACCCTCTTCTTCAGGCCATCCATCACGATCTTGTTGGCTGACTCCACTTGTCCATTGGTTTGAGCATGATGGACAGAGGCTGTCCGATGCTCAATTTTCAGTTCCTCCAGGTACTCCTTCCACTGGACCCCATTAAACGGGGGGCCGTTATCACTGATCAACACCTTAGGGATCCTGTATCTGGATATAATATGGGTCTGGAGAAATTTAAGGATATGATTCCCCGTTGTCTTGGCCAATGCCTTAGCTTCTATCCATTTCGAGAAATAATCAATAGCCACAAGCAGATATCGGCACTGACCTTTTGCATTTGGAAGGGGTCCCACCAAATCGATTCCCCATTGCGCGAGGGCCAAGCACTCTTGATGGATGTCAGATCGGCAGCTGGAGCCACGATATTCGGGGCATACCTCTGGCAAGCGTCACAGGATCGGGCTAGCATCGTTGCCTCCTTATTCATCGAGGGCCAGTAATAGCACAGGTTCAGCACTTTCCTCACGATGGATCGGGCACCTTCATGACAAGCCGAGTATCCTTCGTGCACCTCCCTAAGGATCCGATCTGTATCGGGCTTAGCCACACATTTCAAGTAAGGAGTTGAATACCCCTTTTTATACAGCTGATTGTCCACCATCACATAATTGACCGCGATTCGGCGTAATTTGCCAGCTGCTACTTCATCATCGGGGACTGCCCCCGTAGTCAGGTACGCAGCTATCGGGGTCATCCAAGTGGGCTCCTCCGATCCGGTCTCGATGGCACATACCTCCGATTGATCGGTGGCTGACAGGATCACCTTCTCCAAGAAGTGCACCTTCCGACTTTCATCGAGGGGTGCCCCCAAGGCGAACTTGCTCAAGGCATCTGCTTCCACATTATCCTCCCTCGGGATCGCCTCAATATCGAAGCTCTTGAAACTCTCCTTCAAGGTTTGCACCTCACGAAGGTACTTTTTCATCATCGGGCTCTTTGCTTCGTATCGCCCCTGGACTTGGTTCACAATCAGGCTAGCATCACACTTCACCTTTAACTGACCAACTCCCGTTCCTTTGGAAATCTTGAGGCCGGTGATGAGAGCCTCATATTCAGCTTCATTGTTGGTGGCCCTAAACGTCAAGGCCATCGAAGGGGGCTCGCCTCCACCTGGCAGTATCAGTACGAACCCTGCTCCCGATCCTTCTGAACTTGAGGAGTCATCGGTATACATCTCCCAAGTGTCTTCGTCATCGGGCTGTTCTGACTGCTCTGCCATCGGGACTTCCATGGTTGCCCCCTCTACAGGGCCCACTTCTTCTAGATCGGGGGCTGTAGACTCTGCTATGAAATCCGCCAACGACTGGCCCTTAATAGCGGTTCTTGGAACAAAGTGAATGCGGAACTCACTAAGCTCGACTGACCATTTCACTAATCTCCCCGACGCATCAGGTCGGTTCAAAAAATGTTTCAAGGGCTGATTCGTCAAAAGAGTAATCTCATGCGCATGGAAGTAAGGTCTCAGCTTCCGAGCAGTAACAATCAACGCATAAAGATACTTCTCAACGGCGGGATAATTCATTTCAGACCTGGGGAGTGCCTTGCTTACATAATAGACGGGGACTTGGTTACCCTCTACGACCTTCACTAAGACAGAGCTAACAGCAAATTCAGAAACAGCCAAATACAGATAGAGTGGCTCGCCTGGAATGGGCTTCGCCAACGGCGGGAGGGTGCGGAGGTGCTGCTTGAGTGCCTGGAACGCCTCTTCGCACTTGGCAGTCCACTCAAACTTCTTGTTGGCCCTCAGCACTTCAAAGAACAGCATGGATCAGTCGCTTGCCTTGGACAGGAAGCGATTCATTGCGGCCAATCGGCCATTCAGCACCTGCACCTCCCGATGGTTCGTCGGGGACTTCATCTCCTCGATCGCCTTCAGCTTCTCAGGGTTCACCTCGATTCCCCTATGGCTCACCATGAAGCCCAGAAACTTCCCTGAGTGCACTCCGAAGGCACACTTGGTCGGGTTCAAGCGAACTAGATGAAGCCGCATCCGCTCAAACGCCGTGGCCAAGTTGTGAACATGATCCTCGGCCTGTCGGGACTTCACCAGCATATCGTCCACATAGGCCTCCATCGTTTTCCCCAGCATATCCCCGAACAGCTTGTTCACCATCCTCTGATAAGTTGCACTGGCATTGATCAGTCCAAAGGGCATGACATCATAGTGATAGATGTCACTATCAGCATAAAAAGCGGTGTGGGGGGCATCTTCCTTGGACATCTTGATCTGATTGTAGCCGGAGTAGGCATCCATAAAGCTCAGCAACTCATGTCCCGATGTGGCATCTACCAGCTGGTAGATCCTTGGGAGCGGATAGCAATCCTTCGGGCATGCTTTGTTCAGGTCGCGGAAATCAACACACATCCGCCATTTGTCATTGATCTTCTTCACCAGGACTGGGTTGGCGACCCAGGTCTGGAATCGGAGCTCCTTAATAAATCCATCATCGAGCAACCTGCCCACCTCTTGCTGGATCGCGATCTTCTTGTCTGCACCCATCGGGCGCCTTCTCTGTGCAATCGGCTTGATCGCTGGGTCAATCTTCAGCTCATGAGTAATCACATCAGGGCTGATTCCTGGCATGTCACTCAGGGACCAGGCAAACAGCTCCTTGAACTCCTTCAACAAATCAATCAGCTCTTGGGCCCTCTCCTCAGACAGAGCGGACCCGATCTTCACCTTCCTCTGAGGTCCATCGATCTCGACCTCCTTCAAATCCTCCATCGGGGCGGGACGCCCAAACTCCTCTCTGGGATCAGCATCAGTCTGGAAAATAGTCATAGCCTCCCGATTCTTCCTTCGAGTGGCATTGACATAGCACTTCTTGTAGGCCACCTGATCGCCCTTGACCTCCCCGACTCCGTGGTCGGTCGGAAACTTCATCTTATGATGGACAGTTGAGGCAATTGCCCCTATCGGGTTGATGGTGGTCCTCCCGATAATTGCATTGTAAGTCCCCGCAGACTCGACCACCACGAACTCCACGTCCCTCTTCTCCGACTTCCAACCACTACTGAACTCAACCAGTAAGGTAATCATCCCCACCGGGTAAGAGGTAGAGCCAGAAAATCTGACCATCGGGAAGTCTGCATGCTTCAAATCCTTCTTGGTTTTTCCCATGGCCTCCAGCGCATCCATGAACAAAATGTCGGAGGAGCTCCCTCCATCAATCAAGATTCGCTTGATCTCGTACCCATCCACGTTCAGGGTCACGACCAAAGCATCATCGTGCGGGATCTCCACACCTATCAGGTCCTCCGCTGAGAAGTAAATCACCATCTCTTCCTTCAGGGTCCAAGATCGGGCTCTCTTGCCCAGCACCACAGCAACAGGAATTCGAGAAGCATAGACCTCTCGAGATGCCGTGGTATCACCTCCTGCAGCGAATCCCCCATGGATCACATTAATGGTCCCCCGCTTCTCCTTGCGGGTATCGGAAGACTCGGACTTCTTCTTCTTCGGGGACCGATCGCGGGATCGGGAACGGGACCGCGATCGGGACCGGGAACGGGATCGGCTCCGTCGCCCAGCCACAAATTCCTTGAGCTTCCCTTTCTGGATCAGCTTCTCAATCTCCTTCTTCAACTCCCGACAGTGGTTAGTGTCGTGACCGCTGGCGCGATGGAAACGACAATAACGATCGGTGCGGGCTCCCATGAACTCTCCATCCTTCTTCGGGGGGTACCTGGCGATACCCTGTCAATCCATCACTGCCAACACAGCACCCATGGAGCAAATGAGAGGAGTGTAACGGTCCTCCCGCTTGTCCGACTTCGAGGGATGCTTGTCTTCCCTCCGATCAGAGCGGCCTCGACCCCGACTGCTCTCGGGTTTATCCTTCCTCCTGCGATCGTCCGATGGCTTGGACGACTGCTTCCCCTTGTTCGATTTCGGAGGATTGAGCTCTCCGGCAGCTATCTTCGACTCTTGTACGTCAATTTGCTGCTTCACCCTCTTCTGCAGCGCCTCCATGTTCCACACAGCCTTCTCAGCCACGCTGTGCATCAGGTCGGAACCATATGGTGCTGTCAGGTTCCGAATGAAGGTGCGGATGGTCTCTCCCTCTGACATCTCCTCATCAATCTCGGCCACGCTGGCGGTGTAACTCTGGTAATAATGCGCCAGCGACTCATCGGGCCTCTGTACCACCTCAGCCAGGGACCTCGCGCTTTTTAGGAGGCGCGGACGGCCCTGGTACTGCTGGATGAAACGGTCATGCATCTGGGTCCAGGTAGAGATGCACCCTGGAGGAAGGCTGGAGAACCACGTCAGGGCCCTCTCACCAAGTGTGGCCGGGAACAGAACGCACACTATATCATCATCCTTAGCTCTGCCTAGACAAGCCATAACATGCTTCAGGACATGGCGAACTGGATCTCCTTCGCCATCATACTCCTTGATTGTCTGGATACCAAGTCCTGGCAGGACAATGGTGTTCAGCAATCGGGAAAAAAGGGATGAGTGGATCGATCCCTCAGCTCCGACATCATCTTCTTCTGGTCCCCCATACAATGTTCACGATCTTCACCACCTGGTCGGGGGTGATAGGACCATTAAGAGGGATGGTCCTATGCTGCACCGGTCCAGGCCCATCAATCACGAACTGCTCCGACTAAGCGGGCTCCTTGCCCTTGTCCTGGTGCTCGGATTGGGTCTCCTGCCCGTTCCGATTTTCCTCTTGTTGACATGTATGTACGTTCATGAAAACACTTAGATATTTTTCACTTGTCGACATTCATCCTTGTCGACATGTATGTACGTACATGGAAACACTTAGAAAATATTTTCCTCTTGTTGACATGTATGTACGTACATGAAGACACTTAGAAAATATTTTTCACTTGTCGGCATGCATCTTTGTCGACATGTATGTACGTACATAGATATTGTATACTGACTGGCTTGTTACTTGTAATTTTCAGGATTCCGAGTTACGTAGACTTCTTTTCAGAGTTAGTCTTCCTGCCGTGGTTATCATGAGTAAGTCTTCTATCCCCGTTCCGCGGGTGACATTATGTCGAGATGTTGGTGACGAGCCGGGTATCAACACAGATGAGTCTCTTTGGGATACGACGAGGGATGTGAGTTACTTCTTCAATTACATTGACGAAGACATGTTTGAGCTATACGCGACTTATTTTGGACTTGATTCTGCTTTGGAGGCTATTCTTCCTTATGACGTGCTTCCGGACTCCAAAAAAGGGCAAGTTACTATCCCTCCAAGTGATCTATCCGCGATTTATACCTCGCATATTAAGGAAGGTCTGCGCTTTCCCTATTGTCCTGACTTGGTGGATCTTTGTCGCTATTACCGGATATCACCCTTGAGCCTATCCCCTGCTGGCCTTCGTGTATGGAGCTGCTTTCGAGATTTGTTCCATAAGCAATCTGGGCATTATTCTACCACTCTTTTTCGATGCTTCTATCAACTGATGTGTCCCGACGCAACGGGGTTATGTGGGATGAAGATGCGTTGGCCGAATTTGCAAGATAAGGGCTTCGAGAAGCTTGGTCTTGGGGATGCCGAGTGGGATCACAAACAATGTCTAGCCGCCCCCGCTGATCGTTTTGGTTCTCATTGGCGACACCACTACTTCTTTGTATGTGATGTCGGGACTATTTGGGATGTTGAGAGCGTGGAGAAGGCTGATCCGGCTCCTATTTTTTCTGACCTTTCCTTGGATTATCGGGAGGCGGTGAAGATAATCTTTCGATGTCAACAAGAGCGCCGTTATCGTTGTCTATTGCGTGCTTCAGATCAAGATTTGATTGATGCCGGGATTCATATACTTCCTTCTGAATATTTGGTATGTTGATATCTTTTATAACCTGTACTATGTTGCAATGTAGGTCGTTTTGATGGAAAAAGCTCGTCTTTGCAGACAGCTAATGCTCATGACAACCTGCATGTTGGGCGTCGTGCTCGTAATGTTGCCCCCACTATTCCTGAAGGTTCTGGACATGATCGTGGCAAGGGACCGAAAAGTGAGGCGTCTTCTTGTATCTTTCGGTTGTCTTACTGATTTATTCGAGTTTTGTTATAACCACATTGTCTTTGTTCCTTCAGGTAACTCTGTGCATGTGACTGAGCGGGTTGTTGCGGTACCTGCTACTAGTGTTCCTCCCAAGAGATTTGCCGCAGGGGCGTGTCCCTCGAGTGACCCGAAGCGTTCTAAACCGAGTGTGGCTGTTCCGGCTCCTTCTTGCGATAAAGGGAAGAGAGTTGAGAGTCGCACGATAGGGCCTTCTGCCCCCCGGTCGAGGGACCGTCCCGAGGAGGAGCACCCTTCTCGCCGATGTATGCATTTTTCTACTTGATATATTCCTTGTACTTAGTATATTTTGCTAATGTCTTCTTTGTTTCACTTTGTTCTTATTGTAGCGTTGCCACGTATTAAGCGTGACGATTTGATCCTTTCTGACGGGATTGATGTTTCCGGAGAAATCTGGTCACCTTTCTCCGCTGGAAGTCTTCATTTCCCAAAGGATTCCAAACTTAGCACTCCAGGAGTTGGTGTGCGTGTGCTTCAAAGATTTGTTCCTCCCGGCGATCATGATGTCAAACCGTCTACTGATGAGGAGGCACAAGCATACGTTGAGAGCGGCCTGGCTGAGTTTGCGCCGGTAGATTTTACTTTAACTCTTTGTCTTCCTGATATTCACGTATGCTTTGTTGTTATTGAACATGATTGCCCTGTTTGTTATACTTAGGCTATTTTAAGGATGATGAACATGTCTTCCTTCGTGATGGAGCTTGAAAGTGAGAGGAAGGCTGCTATCAGAAAGTGCAGTACAGTTTCCCGCGAGCTTGCACATTCTGAAGAGGAAGTGCAGAATTTGAACTCCAAGGTTGCCGATATTGATGCGCGTATTGCTGCTCGCCGTGTCCATGCTGAGCAACTTGAGGCTGAGATTGGTGCTATCAAGCAGCAAATTGCGGAGAACAACAGTGTTCATGATACCGCACTTGCTTCCGTTCGTGACGAGGCACACAAAGCAAGTGTTGAGAAGGGATTGGCTGAGTATCCTAGTACCCCTGCCTATTCTGCCGCTATCCTTGCTGCTGCTAAAGCGGATCTTGCACCCTTGGTTGATGAGTTTGCCAAAGATTACATTGGCGGAGTACATGCACTTGCCCCCGGGTTTCCGTTCGACTAGCTGTGTCCTTATTCTTCTTTTGTTGTTGGCCATGTTGCGGATTTGCAACGTAAGGCAGCTGAAGCGGCTTCTATTGCCTTGACCTTTGGATATGACAATGCTGATGTTGAACTTGGTGTTGATTTTCTGGACATGTTGTCTTAGTCCTTTGGAGGTGAAGATATGTTTGAGGCTTTTCCCAAATCTATTTTCTTTATGTTTTTGCTTTGTATGGAACTTCGTCTTTTGGACATATTTTTCAATAATAAAAGTCATGTGATACCTTGTTAGTAATATTTCATACCTTGAGTATCCATGTTGTCCGTATGCTTCGGACTTGGAAGATAGGATATGTATCCTTAGGTGATGAACATGATGTCCGTATGAGTGCCCTTCTTGGTTAGGATCCAAGGTATGGCAAGATGTGTATGCTGGATACTTGTAAGTAGTAATGTACTTGTCGCGGGCACTTGGCACTTGGCACTCGGCACTGGCACTTGACATGTAGCAGTGTCATCTTGACGAAGCAAGACTTATGTTTATACCGTCTCTTAGTTCCACTCTAAGGCGACGTTGTTACAAGATTCCTCTTGTTTATTTTGCCGTTGTTGCGTTAAATGCTAAAGAGCAAGATAACGTTATACAAGACTCGACTTGTAAATTTGATGAGTTTTGTATAAGATTTGCTTTAAAAAGCGTATAACATGAAGTTATCCCTTTTCGGGCCTAAGTCTTCATGGTGTATGAACTCTTAAGAGAGTACGCATACTTTGAGTATGTGGGGTTGTCGTCTATTAAGAGGATTCCAGCCACAGTGGGGTGATCAGTCCCATCATTGCATTTGCCGCATCCTGTTTTAATTCAGGGAATGGCTTATGAACATGAGGATTTGCCTAAAGGACTTCACAACATGTCATTTTTAGAAGTAAACATGAGGTTTGCACTATTGGAAAGGATGTCGCAACATGTTATTTTTAGATAGATGTGATCATGGGTATTGTCCTTTTGAGAAGGATATTGCACCATGTCACTTTTTGGAATATTGCATGATATTGCTTTTGAATTTGTTGAAGATGCATTTGCTGAAGTCGCCAACTATAAGTTGCGTGGCGTGATGATTATGAGTAGTATGCACGTTGTTTTTTTTCCTTGATGTTAATCCAGAGTATAATGCATAATGTAGAGATGTACCTACGAAAGTAAATTGAACATCATTAGATATTTGTCTCGTTTACAATGGCTTTGCGGGAAGGCGTCTATTGACCGCTTCTTCCAAAATACTACTGATTACAAAGGCATGAATTGCACTTATATTCCTAAAGGTGCACTGAAAAAGATAGATTAAAAGCGGAAGGTCTATCTCCCTCAGATATATCTCGGCTGTTTGTTGTTCGCGACATAGCTTCCCAGAGCTCCATGCGCGATAAATTCTTCAATCTCCATCCTCAAGGTTAAACAACGATTGGTACTATGCCCCCATTTTTGGTGATATTGGCACCATTCTTCAACATCCCTGCCTAAGAAGGCGGTTTCGGGCTCATGTGGTCTTGGAAGCTTGTTTTCCAGAAGCTGGACGTATATCTCCTCCAACTCTGTGTTCAAAGGTGTGAAGATGTTGGCATAATCCGTGCTTGGGCCTTCTGGCTTTCTTGAAGTTTTAGCTTCCCCACCTGTGTTGAGAGGTGTGTCCCATCCCAATTCATGCTCACAAGAGATCGCAGTCTCTATGTCTTATAAGCACGCCATTGTCTTTGTTGTGCGTTGATGGATATACGCCCAATTTGAACCCGTTAACTTCCGAATCGTTTTATTTTGATCACCCCGTTAATGATTATAAATCGAAACTTCGACCCAAACACCCCGCGGAAACACCAACGGTCCGGACGAGGCCGAAATACTCGTCCGGACCGCGACAAACTCACCTAGGTGAGGTAGAGTGGCCACACCCGACCTCCCCTAGGGGAGATAGGGTTGGCCAACCCTATCCTCCCTAGGGAGGGGTTGGGTGGCCACACCCAACCCCTACCCTTTGGGGTCGGATTTTCTCCCCCCCCCCCCCCAAGGGCCCCGGCACCGCTTCCCGACTCCGATACTCAGTTTATTTTCGCCAACTTTCTCCGTGCTTTAAGGTCTTAATTACGTGATTAAGGGCTAATTAATTGTGTTTAAAGGTTAACGATGTCATAAGCCACCTTAATGACACCGTTGCCTATAAATACAACCTTTCCACCATTCATTTGAACATCTTGGCTAAGTATGCAATTTAGCTCTGACTTCTCTCTAGCTTTATCTCTCTAAAAGTGACGTTCTGACTTAAGCATCGGAGAGGGTTCATCAAGCACCACCCCCCTCCGTGCTTGATATTGCCCCTGTTGCAGGGTGGCGTGGAGAAGAGAAGGAGGAGAGCAGAAGGACAAGCATCAGAACGACTGACCCTGAGAGTTCTGAATCCTTTAGGGTAGCATGGAGAAGAGAAGGAGGAGAGCAGAAGGACAAGCATTAGAACGACTAGCCCCAAGAGTTCTGAATCCGTCAGTTGACCAGTGAGGAGTAGGATTTAGGCCGGCGACCCGTTGACCTGAAACCTATAACCTAACACTAGGCGCCGTCCGTGGGTTTCGAATAGAAAGCCTAGCAATCACGAGAGCGATGACGAACAACTTAGCGTCTAGAGATAATCGCCCACCTAGGGGCAATAGGCAAGAAAGACAACATATACCTCCAGCAAGGCAGCCTAACCCAGAGAAACAACCTGCACACCCAGAGCCTCAGGTAGCCCCACAGGCACCCCAGCCTAACAAGCAGGGAGGAGGACCTTCATGCCCAGCTGGCTAGGAGGCTTCCACAGCTTCAACTCCATTGGCTAGGAGGCCACAGGGACAGGGGGGCAACAAGGAGTGCCATCCCAATACACGGCACCTCCACAGGAGTACTACTATGAGGCACAACCTCAAGGGTATCCATATGGAATGCCGACTCAAAGGACGACAATCGTGCCCACACAACCAACACAAGGCCCGCATACTCGCAAGGAGCACAGACACTGACTCCGAGGTTGATGAACGCATTGGATGAGCTGCTAGCCTATAGAGAGACTCTGAGGAACAGGCAGAGAAGGCAACACCATCATGAAGAAGAAGAAGTTCATGAGGAAGAACAAGTCCCAGAAGAAAAACACTACTCGCACCCTCCAACAGGGCAGCGAGAAGAACAAAGGAGAGAAGAGCAAGGGCCACCCCCAAATGGGAAGACAACAATTTGTGCCTCCAAGGCAATAACAAACACGGCAAAGAGTTGGGACATACACCCCACTAAGGGAGGACATGCAACTCAAACCACCAAGGATATAAGAGTTCCAACATCCACATCAGCAAGGTACACATACAGTCCGTATCACCACGGACATGGCTAAGAGACATTCCAAGGAAACCTCAAAGGGAGGGACATCGCCCCGACAACACAACAAGGCAACCACCTACTCATGATACAGCACGACAGGTCCAACCTCTTGTTTATGACAACCCTTGATACACATCCCCCTAGGAGAAATAGAAAAGACAAGGATTTGAACAGGGGACTCATAGAGTACCACACCATGTTAGTACATAGCTACTACAATGGGAAGTCTCATGGAGAGACGTAGTGGAGTGAGATCACACATAGCATACATGAAGGATACACCTCCACCTAGTCCGCCTTGCAAGGATGCGACCTTATATTCCTCAAGTGGAAGGAATACACACAGACTAATGGAAGAAGACAATTACATTACCAAGGAAGCAGGGGGTATCAACACCCCCACACCCATATCCTTCCTATATCCTCTTATTTAATTTAACCGCATAACAAGTCAACCCCCTAAAAGGGGTAGATTTTGATACCTGATATCAACATGTTTTCCAAGAAAGACCATACCGGACGCCTTCGGGCTCCGTGGTATATACATAAACAGGTGGACCACTAGAAGAATCCATAAGAGGCCATCGCCAATCAAGGGATGCACAAGAAACAGATTCCTCAATCTCAAAGAACACCTATAAGGTCAAGTTTCTGGGAAAGATCACAAGATGGAAGCCTCACTTACAAAAATAAGTTGAGCACTCCCAACATCCTATAGAGGAACTACCATGAAGGTCACAAAGGATTACCCCTACTATAACCTTCCACTAAGCATCCTAGGGCCAAGTCCGTCGAAGGACCCCATCTGGCATCGATATGCAAGGGGGGCACCAGTCACAACATGCCCTCCCCACAAACGCCCATTAGCATAAGAGGGGGTAGCCGCGAACTCATCCCTCCAAAAATGGAGGAAACCATATCACATAGACAACGCCCACCATCAGAGGCAAACACCTCCAGCGGATCTTTATGATTTCACAAAATAGCCAGGAGATACAACTACACCTAGTAAGCTCATCTCAGGTAATGGAATACACTTCCATAAAAAACTCTCAAGGACACAAAGCCTAGCAAAGGAAGAAGGGCGACATCATCATCAAGCTTTTAAAAAGGGATATGGAAAACATAGTATTTCCACACAATGATATATTAGTCATAAGAGAGGGAATCGCTAGCTTTGACATAAAGAGAACCATAATGCATGAAGGGAGTCCGTCAGACATCTCCCATGACCAACTATTGATGATACTAGAGAAGAGTCAGGCATACCTAATACCAAAGGACCCCCTACTAGTAAAGGTGGTCAGAACATCAACACACCCATTAGGGACACGGCACTGCAAATGAACCAGGAACAAGGATGGAACACATATCCTTACAGGTATCCTTACAAGTATCCTTAGAAGTATCCTTGCATTTATCCTTGCAAAAATAAACTCCGTAGATAAAGAGGTTATCTAATAGATGACTATGTCTCTGTTCTCAAAATATGATCCTAACCCGGAGATCCTTGGACTCCGTATTATATATGCAATGAATAACATGTTCATCAAAGATAGGTACACGAAGATTCAAGACAGCGCCCTAAAGATTAGGCGCATACCTCTACCAAGTACGACACATTTGAGTGTTCATAAACACTCATTCGCCATCTCACAAGAAAGGAAGGCAACCAAGGATACAAGTCCTAACAGAACAAACATCGGTAGAAAATCCTGTCATTGAAGTCATGCACCAAGAGAGAAACTCTAAAGATGCAAGATTAGCAAAAGAGATAGTGCAACAACTAGAATATGAAAAAGGAGATAAATCTCATATCAAGAGCCTTAGGGCATGATAACAGTTCTATAAGATCAACCAAAGAAGAGCTCAAAAGCTTGGGGGGTAAGGTTTCAAGATCGACCCTTACACTAGACGCACATCCTGATCAAACACCTTGCCTGCAAATGATAAGACATTTGACTCTGGCATCCCATCAAGAGGAGAACCTCGATAAAGGGGGCACTAGAAAAATATCCCGCCTTTAAGGCCATACGCCGAACACATGATGAATGAAGGTTATGACAAAATGAAAAAGGAGGGACTTGTCAGATCAACACACCTCAAACACGTATACGTACACAATACAAATGCAGCCTCTAATGAAGCTATCCAACAAGGAATAGCCAATACGGGGGCAAACCCATGGAAAATCATGGAGCATCACCAGCAAACCTAAAGGAAAACATCATTTTTAGTTTCAAGTCCTAATTCAAAGGAAGTCTATAATCAAGATTCAAGGTGGGAGGAGTATGACCAATGTGACACTCCCTAAAGGCATTGAAGAATACTCCAACGTAAAGGAAAATGCAAAGCACACTAAATACCACAACACTTCAAGAAGATTATCACAGCCCGGTCAGAAACCCCCATGCCCGAGCAAGGAGCATGGATCAGATTGACCAGTCTGAAACACACCTTCGAGATTAAAAACTCAAGACACCATTCTATGAGAAAGCTTTTCAAGCTAAATACAATCCCTTACAAGATACGTTACTCCTGCTCTATCATCACCGCTGAAGTGTTTTTTCTAAAAAACACAAGGAAGGGGGGGAAAGAATCTACAAGCACCCCTAGGATACAAACATTGCCACATCCTAGTTATCAAGAGAATGAAATTCACCCCCACCCACCCAAAGCAAAAGCTCTCCACCCAACCTCTAAAGATACATCCGACAAAGGCATTATCCAAACCATGCCTATGACTGAAACAAGCAAGCATGAGAAAGAGTAAATCCTACAAGGGACACTCATCGCATTCAAACAAGCAGACAAGGGAGCCCCAAGAATAAGGGGTACCCAACAAGGAAAATGAACGAGGGGCCTTCAATGGCCAAATATGAAAGGCGGTATGACCACCAAGCAACTTGGGGGGCACCAAACGAATAAGTGCTTGGTAGTCCACCTAAGTGTAAAAGAAAAGATTAGAGGCAGAAGATCACAAGAACATGCAATACCACTTCTCCTAGAAGAGGTCACATAAGAGGAAAACATCCTCAACTCCCTGTACAAACTCGTCCTAAGTTGGCAACACGC
This sequence comes from Clarkia xantiana subsp. parviflora, assembly GCA_036873135.1. Lineage (NCBI taxonomy): Eukaryota > Viridiplantae > Streptophyta > Magnoliopsida > Myrtales > Onagraceae > Clarkia > Clarkia xantiana. The sequence goes on from JAPTYO010000004.1 coordinate 45,726,293, forward strand.
AAACATCGCCCTCGAAAGGTGATCTCCCACATTGAAGAAAAAGCGTGGTAACATGCAATATCATGGAAAGAAAACTCAAGTAAAGATCTAAAAGGCGTATCAAAAACGCACCCTACGAACAGATTCGACGCCCCCAAGAGCGTATCTTGAGAGTAGTTTTCATACTACGACTTTCGACGCCCCCAAGAGCGTATCTTGAGAGTAGTTTTCATACTACGACCTTCGACGCCCCCAAGAGCGTATCTTGAGGGTAGTTTTCATACTACGTCCTTCGACGCCCCCAAGAGCGTATCTTGAGAGTGGTTTCCAAAAACTACGAACTTCGACGCCCCCAAGAGCGTATCTTGAGAGTGGTTTCCAAAAACTACGAACTTCGACGCCCCCAAGAGCGTATCTTGAGAGTGGTTTCTAAAAACTACGACCTTCGACGCCCCCAAGAGCGTATCTTGAGGTAGATTTCAAACTACCAGATTCGACGCCCCCAAGAGCGTATCTTGAGGTAGATTTCAAACTACCAGATTCGACGCCCACCAGGAGCGTATCTTTGGTCTAACTTGTGCCCTCCGGGAGCCTATCCTGTGAAACGTTAAGTGCCCTCTGAGAGCCTGTCTCGTGAACAGATTTCGACGCCCACCAAGAGCGTATCTTTGGTCTAACTTGTGCCCTCCGGGAGCCTATCCTGTGAAACGTTAAGTTCCCTCCGAGAGCCTGTCTCATGAACAGATTTCGACGCCCACCAAGAGCGTATCTTTGGTCTAACTTGTGCCCTCCGGGAGCCTATCCTGTGAAACGTTAAGTGCCCTCCGAGAGCCTGTCTCGTGAACAGATTCGACGCCCACCAAGAGCGTATCTTTGGTCTAACAGTACCATATATACTATTTAAAGAGTATCAGAAGAGATCATTGCACCATACTAAGAAGGATTCCATGAGAAATTAATTGCAAAGCAAAGTTGTATGAAGAACACATAATGTTTATTCTTGATGAGATAGCAGGTATTATGCGAAGGAAAACACAAAAGAAAGATAGGGAAAGGAAAGCATATACAAAGGAGAAGTCCATGACCAAAGGATCATATACAGAAGCACAAGAGGTTATCATGAAAAGTAACGAGTTATCCTACCATCCATATCACAAGTCAAGAGAAGTATCTCAAAGGAACCCAACACCACCAAGAAGGATAGCAAAGACATGAAATCCAAAGTTCAAGGCTCTCAAAATAAACTCATCCCATCAAGAAGAGAATTGCCTTACAAGTCGCACAAATCAACCTCCGACAAGCGTTATTGTCTTGCATGTCGCCCTCGCGTGACCTATGCTCGTATCAGACTTGAACATCGTCAAGCACAACTCATGAAGGAGACATCTAAAAAGCATGAAGGATACAACATCGGGCAAGACGAAACATCAGGACCTAACCCAACAAACATAGCCTAAACAAAAGGCAACTATAGCAATGAAGGCTCTCCAATGAGAAAAGAATACTAAAGCACAACTCCATACATCGTGATGTGGCTATCATGTCCACATACCTTGAATGGCTATCATGTCCACACACTACAGAAGGGCTATCACTCCCACACATCACGAAGTGGCTATCATGTCCACATACCTCGAAGTGATCATCATGGCAGCACATCATAAAACATCTGTCAAAGACATACATTGTAAAGACACCATCCCGACCACGAACATCAAAAGGCTACGCCTAGCCCTAGGAGGAGGTTCAAGAAAAAGGGAAAAACAACACCTTTCATACGCTCATCAAAGGTAGGCACTTATATTTCAACCCACTGGGTGATACTAAGTAGGAGACGTCCTCATTATGAAGACAACCTCCATATCTCATAAAATCAACCATAAAGCAAAGAATCACGACAAGAACTATTGGGGGCATATAACAAAACGATCCCCACAACGATCAGAACCACGATACTAGTAGAGGCTAACTCAAGAGCAGTCTCCACCAAACTCCCAAGCAAGAATTTGCTATCTTAATCAGAGCCATGGCAAGAGAAAGGAACCTCAATGAAAGGCGATGATCACACCCATCACCAAAGGAAAAATCTTCAACGCAGGGGTTAATAACATAACCCATAGGAAAGCCAAAGACACCTTCAAAAGTCGTCAAATCTACATGAAGATGATATAAACCTGAGACTCGGCCCCTTGGCAGGGGGGCAGAGGATAGAGAAGAGACATCAATACCTATGATCACCCCATCGCCAGCCACAGGTTGTTTCCCTTTGTCAACCAAAGAGGGCGCCTCTTTAACCACTACCTCCTTATCATGAAAGGGAGTCAGCAAGGGGGCACTTGAAGGAGAGCCTCTCGCGATTTCCTTCTCCTTGGCAGCCGAGGACCCGACCTCAGAGTCAGGTTTCCGCGCTTTGGATTCAGATTGACTTGAACTCTCGCCCACCGCAAGAACCCATTCGGTAACCAGGGGCGAACGCTCTAACAACAAGAAGGAAGCAACATGAGAACAATCATAAGTATATCACAAAGAAAAGAGAATGGAAAAAGAACATGCCGGAAGCCTCTGCAGCTTTCCCTAACTTAGAAGATTTCTTGGCCTGATAAGCAGGACTAGAGGATTCTTCCCTCTCATTCGATTCAATGGTACGTTCGGAACGCTTTGCCTACACCTTATACGTTTCTCCATGAAATCAACCTACAAGGGGTCATACGAGTCCCCGCCTCATACGAGTCCACCTCGGACACCCAAGACACAGGACAGTCAGATTTGGTCCGACTACCTTGGAAAACGATCTTCAAGGTCTCCCTGTCTGAAGAAGAAAGCTTCCCAGAAGTGAGTCATCTATACGAGCGACCAACGCAAAGATCGACCCTTACTCATGGAGGGGCGAGATACGCCTACTACGGGGGAAACCTTAACATCAATCAAGTTACGGAAGCAAAACCACAACCCAAGAGACCTATCCAAGGGAACAAATCCCAGAGCGTCACAAAGAGGGCGAAATTTTAGCTTCCCCAAATGGAGCAACGCCCCAACACATCCGAAGGAAGGGTCAACCCTTAACACATGTCAATAAACCCCTTCGCTCACGGTGGGTAAGATGAAAGCTTGTAAGCATTTTCACCCTCACTTTTATGGGGAACAAATTTCAGGGTAAGGGTCAAGAGCTATACACACGCTCCAACGAATGAAGGAAAAATGTTACACATGCCAAAGGTCGAGGTTAAAGGACAATGCTCGCACTAGTACGAGGAAGGGGGAACGTTGTGTCCCATTGAGTGGCAGAGTTCCCACCCTCAAGTAAAGGAGAGGTCTATGCTCTCACCCTTGCACTTATGCTCATATTCATGATTTACATCTACAAGTACACCAATGCCATCACTCATGCTTATACTCACAACCCATCCATACACACATACATGTTTACGCTTGCACTCACATGCATGCCCACGTGCACACTCCCGTGTGCTCAAACATTTAGACGTCCATGCACATGGCCGCCATATATTCATGCATACATTCATGACTACAATCGCAACATGTCTATACCCACTCCCGTCCTTATGTTCCCACTTGCATGTATGCTAGTACACATCCTCATGCTCATGATATGTCCATGTTCACTCCTAGTTAACATCCTATAGGCATATTTTCTAGTATCCCATACTTAGAAAAAATTTGGACCAAAATTAAAAAATTTCTCCACTTAGACTTACCCCGGCATGAAATTGAAGCATGGACTCGTTTAGCTGTATTCATGTTGCATCCCCACACGAGCGTATATTTTCCGAGTATACACCCGTGACGGTATTAGATTTATTATTTCCATCTCAGACGGACACGTGCTTGGACACGTGTCCGTGCTATTCTGACGTTTGCAATTCCTCTATCTTATAAGACAGAGGGCAGAGTCAGAGACACACACTCATGGGTAAGTAAGGATTCTGACAAAAGGTAAAATCCCGGCTTCAAATTGTGCGTGTCATACCATCCTAAAATAGAGTCAATCAAGGGTCAGGCCATTGGTTGACTCGGGGGCATGTGATGGATATACGCCCAATTTGAACCCGTTAACTTCCGAATCGTTTTATTTTGATCACCCCGTTAATGATTATAAATCGAAACTTCGACCCAAACACCCCGCGGAAACACCAACGGTCCGGACGAGGCCGAAATACTCGTCTGGACCGCGGCAAACTCACCTAGGTGAGGTCGGGTGGCCACACCCGACCTCCCCTAGGGGAGATCGGGTGGACCAACCCGATCTCCCCTAGGGGAGATAGGGTTGGCCAACCCGATCCTCCCTAGGGAGGGGTTGGTTGGCCACACCCAACCCCTACCCTTGGGGGTCGGATTTTCTCCCCCCCAAGGGCCCCGGCACCGCTTCCCGACTCCGATACTCAGTTTATTTTCGCCAACTTTCTCCGTGCTTTAAGGTCTTAATTACGTGATTAAGGGCTAATTAATTGTGTTTAAAGGTTAACGATGTATTTAAGCCACCTTAATGACACCGTTGCCTATAAATACAACCTTTCCACCATTCATTTGAACATCTTGGCTAAGTATGCAATTTAGCTCTGACTTCTCTCTAGCTTTATCTCTCTAAAAGTGACGTTCTTACTTAAGCATCAAAGAGGGTTCATCAAGCACCACCCCCCTCCGTGCTTGATATTGCCCCTGTTGCAGGGTGGCGTGGAGAAGAGAAGGAGGAGAGCAGAAGGACAAGCATCAGAACGACTAACCCTGAGAGTTCTGAATCATTCAGGGTAGCATGGAGAAGAGAAGGAGGAGAGCAGAAGGACAAGCATCAGAACGACTAGCCCCAAGAGTTCTGAATCCGTCAGTTCACCAGTGAGGAGTAGGATTTAGGCCGGCGACCCGTTGACCTGAAACCTATAACCTAACATGCGCCACCCAAATTCTCTTCCAAATAGCAAAAATGTTGATGCATTCATGTTCAGGAAAAATGCATTGATGACGTCCTTCTTGTTTGCTCTCAGTGCAGTTGCATTTTGAGCGAACCTTTGGAAGTAGGACATGATGGATTCTTCTTCTCCCTGCTTAACATCAAGCACACTCCTCTTTGGTGGACAAAGAATCCCGTCTAGTTCGGACCTTGGAGATAACTTTTCTTTCTTTCTTTTTTCATCATCGTTCGAGGCGAACAGCTTTCTCTTTGCACCAAATCCTATCATGGCGATTGACACCTGTTTCATTTTCCTTAAGGCATTAACATAGCACTTTTATGCGGCAGTCTGATCACCTAGCACTTCTCCAATTCCGTGCGGAGTTGAACTTCATTTTCTGATGAGCTGTAGATGGCACAATGTCATGTGGGTTGAACGTTGTTCTCCCCAGGATGCCGTTATATGCCCCTAGGTTGTCTACTACCACAAATGTTACATCTATATGCAATGCCTTCCACCCGTCTCCAAGGATAACTGGAAGCGTAATCATGCCCCCAGTTTCCGTTTTTCCCATCTTTTTAAGCACCTCTATATGCAGTAGATCCGCAGCTCTCCCACCGTCTACCAGAATCCTTTGCACGTCAAAACCATTGATGTCCTTTGTTATGACCAAAGCATCATCATGGGGATACACTATGTGTTTCTTGTCGGCGTTTGAGAACGCGATGATTAGGTCTTCCCTCTCCAGTTGTCACCTTTTCCCATACTTTGGCATAACTTGTAGCTGTAAGGCATAGACATCTCGAGCGTTAGAAACGCTACCTCCTGCTGCTGGACCACCATGGATTACGTTGATGACACCACGCTTTGGCGGCGGTGGGTTTTCGTTGACTTTCTCCTTTCCCTTGTTTCCCTTTCCGGGTTGCTCTGCATGGTTCTTCTTTTGTCGTTTGTCGCCTTGGTCGAACTATTGCTTGAGCTCCCCTTTAAGGATGAAGTTGTTTATGCGAAATCGCAAGCTGACGCAGCTGTTTGTTTCATGGCCGTAGACCTCATGGTTTTCGCACCATTTATCTTCCTGTTTTCCCAGTGGCCCCTTTCGTAAGTTCGCTAGCTCCCTCCACATATTATCCTCCTTCATCTTCTTCAGGATTATGGAAAGTGGTGCATTCAAAGGAACGCACTCTGCCAGGTTCATTTCTTTTGGTTTTTGGAACTCGGGCTGATATGGCCTCTTGTGGGGCTGGAATTGTCTCACTTGCAGCGGGCCTTTCTGGGGTTTTGCTTGTTTCTCCTTAGCACGAGCTGCGCTAACTTTCGCCTTATGTTGTTCTCTGAATCGATCCAGATCCACAAATTCTTTTACTCTCGCCGCCAATTCTTCAAGCTTCTCAGCTAGGCGCCTTGCCATCTTTTCAGCCAGGGCATGTCCTCTTTGGCCTAAATTTGCAATGAAGGCACGCACGATTTCTCCCTCAGTGATGTTTCCTTGAATGTCTGAGATGTTTTGATTGAAGCGGATGTAATATTCTGCTAATGACTCTTCGTTCTGCTGTGTCACTTCATTCAACGCGTTCGGCCCTTTAAGGAGTGTGCGCTCTCCCATGTATCTTTGAATGAATTTTTCCTTTATATATGCCCATGACATGACGCTTCCGCATGGTAGCGAGAAGAACCAATGTGCGGCCGTTCCGACGAGAGTGTTAGCAAATGTCATGGCAACGTGATGTGGGTTGTCCGTTCGTCCTAGCAGAGACGCTTCATGTTGCTGCACATGCTCGATTGGATCTCCTTTCCCCCTATATTTTTCACCGCCAATTCTGTAGAGGGTATCTGGAACGTGACTGTTCACTAATTCATCCGAGAATGGGTGCGATGCATTTTCTTCCAGGGCATGCATTCCTTTCATCTTCGATTGCTTCATTTTCCTCTCAATCATCTCTTCTAAGGCCTTAGCCGAGAGTCCCGTGATTGGGATGTCGTTTTTTTGTGCGGGTTTCCGCCATCCCTCGTTGCCTGTGCCGGCCTGGCTTGTTGTTTTAGAGGTGTCCTCCTTGTGTGGGCGTTGTGAACTGCTCACAGGAGGCTGTTTCCACCTTACTCCTTGTTGCTTCATGCCAACGCTCGGAGTGCCTGAACGTGCTGGCTCTCACCTGGTTTGTTGATAGGCATCTTCTGAATCTCGTACCCCACCTGGGTGTTGCGATTTTTGCTGATTGGCCTCATATGACGCTTCTCTGGCTGGAGCAGCCTGTTCATTATCACGCGGGGGTGGTGGAGGCGCAGCATAACCTTGGTTCTTTAAGATCTCCCTGAGAGCAAGAAGTTCTTCCAATGCTGCCATCATTGCCGGTGTGACTGTAGGCATGTTGGCTGCATTGCCTGGCTGCTGCTACTGTGCTGCCTCAGCTGGCATTCCTGATGGAATTTCTTGATCCACCCTTGCTCCTTGCTCTTGTGGAGGCACGTTGTTCTGATCTTCTGGCATGAACTGTGTAGGAGGGGCGTTTGCGGACGGAATGGAGGAAGCTGTGGATTCTGCGTCCGGTATGTGAGAAGTTCCTGGTTGACTTCTCGTTGGTTTCATCCTGCTTACACCCGTTTTCTTTGGTCGTCTTCCTGTCATGGCTTGCAGCACGGATTTTTGTTCAAATCACTTCAGACAGCGCCAAATGTTGGGTTCGCTTCACCAGTTGAGTTGTTTCGGGCTTTTTCTTTCACAATCGGGCTCGAGGTATATGTATAAGGACGGGAACGCCACAATCTTTTAATACTCAATCGCCGAGCGGGACTCTGATCCTCAACCTTGGACTCTTGATCTTCGAGACCTGCACGAAGGGCAGTAACCAGCGTGGGGGGGGAATGCTGGTTGGGCCCACTCCGACGCTCAAGTTAGCACTTTTAGAGAGAGAAAGCCTTAGAGAGAAGTCAGAGCATTTCAAGTCCAAAAGTGAGGGGAATTTCCAAATGAGAGACCTAGGCCCCCTATTTATAGGGAACCTAAGGATCATGCCCAGTTTGGAATTATCTGACGTCGGTACGTAAGGAAGACGTATACCGTCATCGAGGCGGACTATGTATGCACCGACTTCCCGCACTTGGAAATTTTATCGCGGTGAGCGTACGAGGTAAAAACGGTAATCCGGACCTACCCGGATCGCCTTAGGGCAATCCGGAAGTCCAACGGCTCGGGAATTACGCGTATCCCGGACCGTTTTTAGACTTAGGTGTCCTGTAAAAAGGGTTTTTGGGATATTTTACGAGTCCCGAAATGTAAATACGAACCCGAATTGGACAGATATCTAACAAGATGCCAGCTGACGGAGTGCAGCAGCAAGCAACCTGCCACCAGTCACACCAGCCATGATGGATGCGCTTGAAGAGCTTATCGCATTCAGGGAGACTCTAAAGAATCAAGGATACGCCGTATCCTCCATGCCAACAAGGAGTGTGCCTTCCGCACAGCATGGCCTTGAAGTCCAGAATACGATATACATTGCAGCCCATTCGGAAAAGATGGCAAACGTACATGTGATCCATGGAGACTTTGATGCTGGAGGCGAGAAGTCATACGAGCAAGCAGGGAACGTTGCACAGACAATGCACAAGTCCCAGTATCAGTATGCCGACATGAAGTATGCCGACATGAAGTATGACGACATGAAGGATGCCGTCATGAAGGATGTCGACATAAAGAATGCCGTCATAAAAGATGTCATCGGTTTCTCATCAAAGGACAAAGATCACAATGTGCACCACGACGCCTTGGTCATAACCACGCAGAAGTCGACAAGAATTCAACTTGGATCCTCCAACATGCCTGTTGCCACATCCAATGCCTTTTTCATGCCAACAAGAAGTGCGCCCTTCGCACAATATGACCAAGGAGTCCACAATGCAAAGCACGTTACACCCCCGCTGGGATTTGAGCCTAAGAAGCACATCAATGAAGAATTTCCTTACGGGATGCCAGAAGATGGAGTCCCCCAATATGAAGGTGTCAACCCGCCACTACCTATCACTACTACCATGATGGCCGCGCTCGAAGAGCTGCATGCATTCCGAAAGATGCAAAGGAACCAAGGATATGCCCCGCCACCACCACCTCCGCCTCCAAACAACGGACAAACCGATGAGACAAGAGCAATGTCCCGAAACACAAGTCATCAAGACACACCGCACCAAGGAGTAGGGGGCAATACAAGGAAGGTACCTTCCAGCACCGACAAACAAGGCAAGGAGTTGCACGCTCATACAACCGGTATATGATAGCACAACACCAAGAAGGGACATGGAGACAACCTCCAACCTATCGCTCAAAAATGCACAAGGAAGGTTCCTCCACAATGACAAGCCAAGACGACTATAAGCTTTAGTAGGTTGAATCATTTGTTGATTGATTATTAGGGATTACAATGCAAGAGGTAAAATATATATACTAGGTGATAAGGATCACCAACTAGGACTAACTATCCTATGTGCCTAACTTGGTGCACCAAGGTGCATATACCATGTAACATGTACTACATGATATATGCACTATATAATAGCCTTATACAATCATCTAATGACATGATGGAAGTAAATGCAAGTGTAAGTAACAAGATGCAATGTGAGCATATCAACTTATATACTCTATATTCTCCCATCCTTTTCTTCTTCTTATCTTCTTTCTTGGAAGACATCCTTGATTCCATACAGCTTTAGCAAAGCTAAGTGCTGATTCTTTACCAATGCCTTGGTAAGCAAGTCAGCAAGTTGTTCCTTTGAAGGAATGTAATAGACACCAATGACCCCTTGTTGAATATGGTGTCTTGTGAAGTGGCAGTCTAGCTCAATGTGCTTGGTGCGCTCATGGAACATGGGATTCTTTGCAATCTTCACAGCTTCCTGGCTATCTGTGTGTATTGGGATAGGAAGATTTACTTGTATGCCAAGTTCCTTGAGTATTCTCCCCACCCAAAGTGCCTCCTGAATTGCAACTCTTAGACATCTATACTCTGCTTCAACACTTGATAAGGAAATGGTGTCTTGCTTCTTTACTTTCCAGGCTATCATGGCTTCACCTAGCTTGACACAATAAGCACTGACTGATTTCCTACTAAAGGGGCAAGCAGCCCAATCAGAGTCACAAAACAAGCTCAAATTGAGTTTGTTGTTGGAAGGATAGATCAATCCTTGTCCTGGAGTGCCTTTAATGTATCTAATGACTCTTATGACTGCATCATGATGAGACTTCTTTGGTTTGTCAACAAATTGACTAAGTCTTTGTACTGAAAAGCTAATGTCTGGCCTTGTCATTGTAAGATATAGCAACTTGCCAATGATCCTCCTATAAGAAGTGGCATCCTCCAAGAGTATATCATCAGTGTTTGAGTTAGTTGCTTTGTAATACTCATGTGTGGTGAGTTTGACATTGAATTCCATAGGGGTTTCAGCAGGCCTTGCAGCCCCTAGGCCAGCATCTTCAATAAGCTCAATTGCATACTTCCTTTGGTTGATTACAAGACCTCTATCTGATCTTGCAACTTCTAGTCCCAAAAAGTATCTCAAGTCTCCTAAATCCTTCAGTTTGAAGTGTGTTTGGAGTGTGCTTTTCAATTGATTGATCATCTTGGTGTTGGAACCAGTGATTAGAAGATCATCAACATAGGTGAGAAGAAAAACTTTGTCATCACCTTGTATCTTGGTGAACAAGGAATGATCTGAGGCACATTGCTTGTACCCATTCTTCAATAAGTTTTGGGTGAGCTTGATGTTCCATTGTCTTGAAGCTTGTTTAAGACCATACAAGGACTTCTTGAGCTTGCATACATGTTTGGGATATCCCTCAAGAGACTTGGAATGATCGAAACCTTGGGGAATATCCATATACACTTCTTCATTTAGATCACCTTGAAGAAATGCATTGTTTACATCCATGTGGTACAATCCCCATGACTTGGCAGCTGCCAAAGCTAATATGATCCTCACTGTGTCCATTTTAACAACAGGGGAGAATGTCTCATTGAAATCAGTCCCTTCAATCTGAGTGAATCCCTTGGCAACCAATCTTGCTTTGTATCTTTCAATGGAACCATCAGAATTGTATTTGACTTTAAATACCCATTTGCAACCAATTGAAGATTTGCCTTGTGGAAGTTCCATTAGCTCCCAAGTGTTGTTGTTCTGAAGGGCTTGCATTTCTTCCTTCATAGCTAAGATCCATTTTGGGTCTTTGATTGCTTGTTTATAAGTGGTTGGTTCTTTGATCTTGTCAAAGGCAGCCAAGAAGCATTTGTATTGTGGACCCAAGTTGTCATAGGATACATACTTCTCCATTCCCAAAATGACATTTGAACTTGATCTTTGTTTGAGTTCGGCAAGCCTTACACTCCTCCTAGGGGGTAGTGGGTGTAGTTGTGCAATTCTCAGGCTCCTTCTTAGATTGGAAGGTTGGGGTGGAGCTTCTTCAACTGGTTGTTGAGGTGCTTGAACCTTAATCTAAGGTGCTTGATCATCAATTTGAGGTGTAGTAATCTCAACGGGAGGAGTGTTGCTTGATATATCCATGTCAAAATAGGAAGGACTCTCAGGTTGGAAATCCTCAAAGGGTTGCTTGACTCCCAAGCAAGATGGAATAAGAGTCTTTAGAGCATCCTTTGACATGCTAAAGGGGAAGATATCTTCATGGAAATGAACATCTCTTGAAACATGAAAGACTGAGTTTGAAATGTTCATCACAAGGTACCCTTTTTGGGAGGTTGAATATCCCATTAGAATGCATGGTTCAGCCCTTGGACTAAACTTGTCATGGTTGTTCAATTTGGTTGAAAAGCATAGACAACCTATAGTTCTCAAGTGATGAAGAGAAGGGGCTTTGCCATATAACACTTCTATAGGTGACTTGAACTTCAAGATAGAAGTGGGTAGCCTGTTGAGTAAGTAACAAGCATTGAGTATGCAATACCCCCAATGCCTCAATAGCAATGTTGAGGATGTCCCTATGTTTGCGTTCCACCCTTCCATTTTGTTGTGGTGTATGCACACAACTAGTTTGATGGAGGATGCCAAATTGAAGAAGCAAACCTTTGCAAACTGAATTGATGAACTCAGTCCCATTATCACTCCTCAAAGTCTTGACCATTGTACCAAATTGATTCTTCACCATGATTAAGAAATTCTTGATGTGCAAGAAAGTATCACTTTTGTGCCTCATCAAGTAAACCAAAGTTGCCTTGAGTGGTCATCAACAATGGTCAAGAAATATTGATTGTTCTTGAAGGTTGGCACTTTGTAAGGACCCCATAAATCCATGTGAACCAAATCAAAAGGCTTTGAAGCAATAGAATCACTGATTGGAAATGAAAGTCTAGATTGTTTTGCAAGAGGACAAATAGTGCATTGTTTGATACAACCATATGTCTTATTCAAGCCTAAAACATCCAAATGATTCAAATATTGTTCTGAGACATGGCCCAAACGCCTATGCCATCTCAATACTTCATCCTTATTCTCCAAGCAAGCAGCTGCCAACTTCGTTGGGCTTGAAGGCACCACATCCTTCAAAGTGTATAGTCCTTTATTCCATTCCCCAATCACCATGGACTTGCCACTCTGGCCCTGAAGTAACACATGATCACAAGTAAAGATCACTTTACAATTTAACTGGCTAGGTAACCTAGATACAGAGATCAGATTGAACTTGAAGTCAGGGACCAAGAGTATGTTGTCCAATGTGAATCCACTTGAGAAAGAGCAAGAAACAACATGAGTCACTTTGCACTTGTGACCATTTGGCAAGTGCACATATTGGTGATCAGAATCACTCTTCTTCAAATCATGTAGCCACTCAATTTGATGAGTGATATGATTAGTAGCACCTGAGTCAACTATCCAAACCATCGAATCACTAGATATACCTGCTATGTTGACATGAGCTTGATCCACATCTTCAAAGCTTAGAGGTGTATGATCAAAATGATCATTATGGGAAGCAACATGTTGGATCCTTTTGTCAGTTGTGCCATGAAATATCCTTTTGTCCTTGGCTGCCACATGCTAAATTGTGCTTGAGTTGCCACCTTCTTCAACAATATTGGCTGAATTCCAATTCCTCTTAGGAGCATTTGGATTGGTTTGATGGATTGGGTGGGTAGCCATGCTTGATGTAGCAATTGTCTTCAATGTGACCTCTCTTGCCACAATAGTTGCAAGTATTGGGTGGTCTCCCACTTGAAGGATTAAAGTTGCCTCTACCAAAGCCATTTCCTCTTCCAATGCCATTGCCTCTTGCAAAGCCTCTACCCCTTGCATATCCTCTTCCATTGCCTCTACCACCACCATAGGATGGGTGCTTTCCAGTGAATAAGGCAGTTGCCTCACCCACATCACCAATGGAACCAGAGATTGTCCTTTGGCTTTCTTCTTGTACCAACACAGAGAAGGCAATACTAAGAGAAGGAAGTGGTTGTCTCATAAGCAAGGTGCTCCTAATGTGTCCATAGGAGTCATTCAGTCCCAAAAGAAATGCCATCAACTTCTGCTTCTCCTTGTGTTCATTAACAATGGCAATATCCCCAGCACATTGAAGATCCAAATCATCAATAGAAGCAAGAGCATCCCAGAGTTGCTTCATTTTGGCAAAGTATTCAGTGATGGAGAGCACACCTTGAGATGTTTGGTAAATCTCCCTTGTTAATTGGAAGATTTGTGTGCCATCCACTTTATCAAACATCTCCTTCAAGTCATTCCAAATGGAAGAAGCAGTTGTGTTGTAGACCAAACCATTCACCAAATCCTTGGCCACAGTATTCCTCAACCATGCCTTGACAGTTGCATTTGCTCTATCCCATTTCACTCTATCATTGACATCAACATCCAATCTTGTGAATGTGCCATCTATAAAACAAAGCTTGTTCTTCACCAACAAGCCTTCCCCGATTGAGGTGCTCCAAACATGATAGTTGGAGGTCCCTTTAAGTTGGAAAGGGATGAGCATATGGCCAGTGGTGTCTGAGGGGTGTATGTAAAGGGGGTCATCAACATTGATGTCTTGAGCCATATTGTAACCCAAGCAACACAAGTAGGTATCAAAATGGAGTCAGGAGAAACTAAATCCAAGAAATCAGCTGCCAGAAATCCAAGCAAAATGGCATACACAAGGTTGTTGATAGTAAGACAAAATTCAGCTCACTCTTTGGTATTGTCAGTACAATTCCACAACAAAATTCGTGATGTTCAAAGCTTGAAGATCAACAGAAATGGATTAGAAACCATTCTCAATTGATGAAAGCTCAGAATTCATAAAGATATGAACACAAAGCTCAAAGCAGTCACAAATACTCCTCAGCCGAGCAATATGTATGCAAGTGAATCCAAGCAATGAATATCCAGATTTCAAGCAAGAGGCGCAGCTGAAATAAGTTCAAAATCCATATCCAAATCTAGAGAAGCAATACAAACTCCAGAAAATGATAGTATCAAACACGCAATCAGCTCAACAAGGCTGAATTCTTCAAGAACAAGCAAACTAGTACTAAGTCATCTTGGCTTTGCTTAGTCTAGGTGTAGATCTATCTATGCGTGTTGAGTTCTTGAAATTCCACTTACTAGATGTCCATTCTTAAGTAAGAAATGGATTCTTGAAGTAGAAAAGATGATCCACGAAGCTGCATTTGCCAATCCACACTTGAACAAGGTGAATGTTAAGGCAAAAGTTTGAAGAAACTTGGTCTTCTTTAGCTTTGTGGTTGCGCCGCCATTTGAGGTGGCTCTGATACCATATAAGCTTTAGTAGGTTGAATCATTTGTTGATTGATTATTAGAGATTACAATGCAAGAGGTAAACTATATATACTAGGTGATAAGGATCACCAACTAGGACTAACTATCCTATGTGCCTAACTTGGTGCACCAAGGTGCATATACCATGTAACATGTACTACATGATATATGCACTATATAATAGCCTTATACAATCATCTAATGACATCATGGAAGTAAATGCAAGTGTAAGTAACAAGATGCAATGTGAGCATATCAACTTATATACTCTATAACGACGCTGACATCCGTCACAAGGAGGGATGGAGAAAACCTGTTGATGACGATGATGTCCCAATCGCGGGACTTACAACAAGAACCTTGAAGGCAATAATTGAGGAAAAGATGGACGCTTCCTAGAAAAAGAGACAACAAAAAAAAAAGAGGCCATTCCAGTCAGACGTCCAAAGGCTCAAAGAGACCAATCTCGCCAAATGTGTTCCATTGAACACACTGCTGTCTGTCATCTTGAAAGAGATGAAGGAGACCAAGCATTGGAAAAATCCCTCTAAATTCCGCAAAGGCCCATTGGGAAAAGATGAAAGCAAATGGTGTGAAAATCATGAAGTGTATGGCCACGAGAAGGACGGCTGTGTCAGCCTAAGATTCCATGTAAACAGCTTCATCTTAAAAGGAGAAATGAAGAAGTATATAGACCAAAGCAATAAGCATCAAAAGAAGTCTCATGTGGAGTATTCAGGAAAAGGCAAAGGAAAAGAAAAGGCGAATGATAATCCACCTCTCGCGAAGCGTGGGAAAAACAACGTCATTCATTGAACCAATTATAACGACTTCTACAGTCCTTGGGGCACGAAGGTGGAAGAAACAAATGTCAAACTCCCGGAAAAAAAGCTTCCCCGTCCACTTGAGCCAATGAATGCCTTCCTTGGCAAGAACGTTGAAGAACGGTGCAAGCACCATAAAACTGGGGGGCATAACACCAACATTTGTTCATCCCCAAGGGTGGATATTGAAGAGCTTAACACGCTAGATGTACTGAGGAACTATGTGGCACGTGGCAGAATCAACATGCCGACAAGTCACCTATGAAGACGGCAAACACATCATCAATCCCTTTATCTCCATTTTTGCATATCTACTTTTAAGTCTTCTTATATTAAGTACAACTTATGCTTATTAGCCTTAGTACTTTTCGAAAAGAGCGATCAGTTGACGCCTTCCTGTAATCCGTTGTACAAACTCCAAATATCTAATGAAGGTTAAATCTACTTCGTAGGTGATGGATATACGCCCAATTTGAACCCGTTGACTTCCGACCGTTGTATTTTTATCGTCCCATTACCGATTGTAAATCGAAACTTCAACCCGAACACTTCGCGAACACATCAACGGCTCGGACGAGGCCGGAGCGCTCGTCCGGCCGAGGCAAACTCACCTAGGTGAGGTTGGGTGGCCACACCCGACCTCCCCTAGGAGAGATCGGGTCAGCCAACCCGATCTCTCCTAGGGGAGATCGGGTGGACCAACCCGATCTCTCCTAGGAGAGATCGGGTCGGCCAACCCGATCTATCCTAGGAGAGATCGGGTCGGCCAACCCGATCTCTCCTAGGAGGGATGGGGTTGGCCAACCCCATCCTCCCTAGGAGGGGTTGGGTGCCCTCACCCAACCCCTACCCTTGGGGGTCGGATTTCTCCTCCCCCAAGGGCCCCTGCGTCATTTTCGGACACCCACACTCGGTTCACGTCGCCTACCTTCTCCGTATCCTAAGGTCTTAATTATGCGCTTAAAGGTTAATTAATTGTGTTTAAAGGTTAACGATGTCATTAAGCCACCTTAATGACACCGTTGCCTATAAATACCCCACCTCCACTATTCATTCGAACATCTTGGCAAGTTGCACAATTTTGCTCTGACATCTCTCTAGCTTTATCTCTCTAAAACCGTACTGACTTAGGCATCGGAGAGGGTTCATCAGGCACCACCCCCCCCCCTCTGTGCCTGGTATTGCCCCTCTTGCAGGGTGGCAAGGAGAAGAGAACCAAGGAAGCAGAAGAGCATAGAGCAGTAGGACAAGCCCCAGGGGTAAGAAGTACAAGCCTCAGGAGGTCAGAAGGAGAGAAGGAAAGGAGGTCAGAAGGAGAGAAGGAAAGGAGGTCAGAAGGAGAGAAGGAAAGGAGGTCAGAAGGAGAGAAGGAAAGGAGGTCAGAAGGAGAGAAGAGAAGGACACATATCAGAACGACTACCCCAAGAGAGTATAAGGGCAGGGATCAGAACGACTACCCCAAGGGAGTATAAGGGCACGGATCAGAACGACTAGTCCTAGGAACACTGAACCCGACATTTCATTAGTGGGAGATAAATTCTAGATTGACGACCCGTTGACCTAGAATTTATAACCTAACACTTGGCGCCGTCTGTGGGATTCGAACAGAAAGCCTGGCAATAACAAGAGCGATGACGAACAGCTTAGTATCTAGGGATCACCGCCCACCTGGGGGCAATAGGCGAGAGAGACAGCCTATACCTCCAGCAAGGCAGCCTAACCCAGAGAAACAGCCTGCACACCAGAGCCTCAAGTAGCCCCACAGGCACCCCAGCCTAACAAGCAGGGAGGAGGCTTCCACAGCTCCAACTCCATTGACTAGGAAGCCACAGGGACAGAGGGGCAACAAGGAGTGCCATCCCAATACACGGCACCTCCACAGGGGTACTACTATGAGGCACAACCTCAAGGGTACCCATATGGAATACTGACTCAAAGGAACGACAATCGTGCCCACACAACCAACACAAGGCCGGCATACACACAGGGAGCACATACGGTGACTCCAGGGCTGATGAGCGCCTCGGACGAGGTACTAGCTTACAGAGAGACCCTAAGGAATAGACAGGAAAGGCAACTCCGACAGGAAGGAGAAGAAGCTCATGAAGAGGAGCAAATTCCAACGTAAGAACGCCACTCGCACCCTCGAACAGGGCAACGAGGAGAACAAAGGAGAGACAACCAAAGGCCACCCCCAGGGGGAAGGCAGCAGTCTGTGCCTCCAAGGCAGCAACAGACACAGTAGGATGCCAGGGCATACACCCCTCTGGGGGCAGATAGACAGGTAAGACCTCCAAGGAGGCATGGATTCAACCAAGTACCCCAACAGGGACATACACCGCATTAAGGGAGGACATACACGCCAGACCAACAAGGATATAGGAGTTCCAACATCCACCCTGGCAATGTACACATACAGTCCGTATCACTACAGACATGACTAAGGGACATATCAAGGAAAGCTAAAAGAGAGGGACATAGTCCCAACAACACAACAAGGCAACCACCTACCCATGATACAGCACGACAGGTCCAAACCCCTCATGCATTACAACCTTTGGCACACATCCCCCTAGGACAGGGGAGCAGTCGAAAAGACAAGAATTTGAACAGGGGACTCATAGAGTACCATACCATGTTAGTACATAGCTACTACAATGGGAAGTCTCATGAAGAGACGTAGTAAAGTGAGATCGCACATAGCATACATGAAGGATACACCTCCACCTAGTCCGTCCTGCAAGGATGCGACCTTATATTCCTCATGTGGAAGGAATACACACAGACTACTGGAGGAAGACAGCTACATTACCAAGGAAGCAAGGGGTATCAACACCCCACACTCATATCCTTCCCATATCCTCTTATTTAATTTAACTGCATAACAAGTCAACTCCCTAAAAGGGGTATATTTTGATACTTGATATCAACATGTTTTCCAAGAAAGACCATACCGGACGCCTTCGGGCTCCGTGGTATATATATACACAGGTGGACCACTAGAAGAATCCGTAAAATGCCGTCGCCAATCAAGAGATGCACAAGCAACAGATTCCTCAATCCCAAAGAACACCTATAAGGTCAAGTTTCCGGGAAAGATCACAAGATGGAAGGCTCACTTACAAAAATAAGTTGAGCACTCCCAACATCCTATAGAGGAACTACCATGAAGGTCACAAAGGATTACCCCTACTACAACCTTCCACTAAGCATCCTAGGGCCAAGCCCGTCGAAGGATCCCATCGGGCATTGGTATGCAAGGGGGGCACCAGTTACAACATGCCCTCCCCACAAACGCCCATTAGCATAAGAGGGGATAGCCGCGAACACATCCCTCCAAAAATGGAGGAAACCATATCACATGGGCAACGCCCACCATCAGAAGCAAACACCCCCAGCGGATCTTTATGATTTCATAAAATAGCCAGGAGATACAACTACACTTAGTAAGCTCACCCCAGGTAATGGAATACACTTCCATCAAAAACTCTCAAGGACACCAAGCCTAGCAAAGGAAGAATGGTGACACCATCATCAAGCTTTTAAAAAGGGATATGGAAAACATAGTATTTCCACACAATGATATGTTAGTCATAAGAGAGGGAATCACCAACTTTGACATGAAGAGAACCATAGTACATGAAGGGAGTCCGTCAGACATCTCCCATGACCAACCATTGATGATACTAGAGAAGAGTCAGGCATACCTAATACCAAAGGACACCCTACTAGTAAAGGTGGTCAGAACATCAACACACCCATTAGGGACACGGCACTGCAAATGAACCAGGAATAAGGATGGAACACATATCCTTAAAAGTATCCTTACAAGTATCCTTGCATTTATTCTTGCAAAAATAAACTCCGTAGATAAAGAGGTTATCTAATAGATGACTATGTCTCTGTTCTCAAAATATGATCCTAACCCGGAGATCCTTGGACTCCGTATTATATATGCAATGAATAACATGTTCATCAAAGATAGGTACACGAAGATTCAAGACAGCGCCATAAAGATTAGGCGCATACCTCTACCAAGTACGAAATATTTGAGTGTTCATAAACACTCCCTCGCCGTCGCACAAGAAAGAAAGGCAGCCAAGGATACAAGTCCTAACAAAACAAACATCGGTAGAAAATTCGGTCATTGAAGTCATGCACCAAGAGAGAAACTCTAAAGATGCAAGATTAGCAAAAGAGATAGTGCAACAACTAGAGTGTGAAAATGAGATACATCTCCTATCAAGAGCCTTAGGGCAGGATAATAGTTCTACAAGATCAACCAAAGAAGAGCTCAAAAGCTTGGGGAGTAAGGTTTCAAGATCGACCTTCACACTAGACGCACATCCCGATCAACCACCCTGTCTGCAAATGATAAGACATTTGACTCTGGCATCCCATCAAGAGGAGAGCCACGATAAAAGGGGCACTAGAAAAATATCCCGCCTTTAAAGCCATACGCCGAATACATGATGAATGAAGGTTATGATAAAACAAAAAAGGAGGGACTTGTCAGCTCAACACACCTCAAACACGTATACGTACGCAACACAAATGCAGCCTCTAATGAAGCTATCCAGCAAGGAATAGCCAATACGGGGACAAACCCATAGAAAATCATGGAGCATCACTTGCAAACCTAAAGGAAAACATCATTTTTAGGTTCAAGTCCTAATTCAAAGGAAGTCTATAATCAAGATTCAAGGTGGGAGGAGCATGACCAATGTGACACTCCCTAAAAGCATTGAAGAATACTCCAATGTAAAGGAAAAGGCAAAGCACACTAAGTGCCACAACACTCCAAGATTATCACAGCCCGGTCAGACCCCCCATGCACGAGCAAAGAGCATGGATCAGATTGACTTGTCTGAAACACACCTACGAGACTAACAACTCAAGACACCATTCTATGAGAAAGCTTTTCAACCTAAAACACAAGGAAGGGGGGGAAAGAATTTACAAGCACCCCTAGGATACAAACAATGCCACATCCTAGTTATCAAGAGAATGAAATCCACCACCACCCACCCAAAGAAAAAGCTCTTCCACCCAACTTCCAAAGACACATCCGACAAAGGCATCATCCAAACCATGCCTATGACTGAAACAAGCAAGCATGAGAAAGAGTAAATCCTACAAGGGACACTCATCGCATTCAAAGAAGCAGACAAGGGAGCCCCGAGCATAAGGGGTACCCAACCAAGAAAATGAACGAGGGGCCTTCAACGGCCAAATATGAAAGGCGGTGTGACCACCAAGCAACTTGGGGGGCACCAAACGAATAAGTGCTTGGTAGTCCACCTAAGTGTAAAAGAAGAGATTAAAGGCAGAAGATCACAAGAACATGCAATACCACTTCTCCTAGAAGAGGTCACATAAGAGGAAAACATCATCAACTCCCTATACGAACTCGTCCTAAGTTGGCAACACACAAACATCGCCCTCGAGAGGTGATCTCCCATATTGAAGGAAAAGCGTGGTAGCATGCAATATCATAGAAGGAAAAGTCAAGTAAAAACATACCAAAGACGCACACTACATGAGTAAGGACACAAGATAAGGTAATATTATGAGCCCTCCGGGAGCCTATCCCGCGAACACATTCGACGCCCCCAAGAGCGTATCTTGAGAGTAGCTCTAAAACTACGAACCCTGTGCCCTCCGGGAGCCTATCCCGCGAACAGATTCGACGCCCCCAAGAGCGTATCTTGAGAGTAGTGTTCATACTACGACCTTCGACGCCCCCAAGAGCGTATCTTGAGAGTAGTGTTCATACTACGACCTTCGACGCCCCCAAGAGCGTATCTTGAGAGTAGTTATTACACTACGACCTTCGACGCACCAAGAGCGTATCTTGAGAGTGGTTTCCAAAAACTACGAACTTCGACGCCCCCAGGAGCGTATCTTGAGAGTAGTGTTCATACTACGACCTTCGACGCCCCCAAGAGCGTATCTTGAGAGTAGTTATTACACTACGAACTTCGACGCACCAAGAGCGTATCTTGAGAGTGGTCTCCAAAAACTACGAATTCGACGCCCCCAGGAGCGTATCTTGAGGTAGATTTGCAACCTACCAGATTCGACGCCCCCAAGAGCGTATCTTGAGGTAGAAAAAACACTACCAGTTCGACGCCCCCAAGAGCGTATCTTGAGGTAGATTTCAAACTACCAGTTCGACGCCCACCAGGAGCGTATCTTTGGTCTAACCTGAGCCCTCCGGGAGCCTATCCTGTGAAACGTTAAGTGCCGTCCGAGAGCCTGTCTCGTGAACAGATTTCGACGCCAATCAGGAACGTATCTTTGGACTAACCTGAGCCCTCCGGGAGCCTATCCTGTGAAACGTTAAGTGCCATCCGAGAGCCTGTCTCGTGAACAGTATTCGACGCCCACCAAGAGCGTATCTTTGGTCTAACAGTACAACGTATACCGTGTAAGGGGTATCAGAAGAGATCATCACACCATGCTCAGAAGGATACCATGAGAAAGAAATTTCTAAGTAAAGTAATGTGAAGAACAAGTAATGTTTTTTCTTTATGAAATGGCAGGTATGACATGAAGGAAAGCACGAAAGAAAGACAAGTAAAGGAAACACACCAAGAGAAGAGTCCATGACCAAAGGATCATATACAGAAGCACAAGAGGTTATCATGAAAAGTAACGAGTTATCCTACCACCCATATCACAAGTCAAGAGAAGTATCTCAAAGGAACCCAACACCACCAAGAAGGATAGAAAAGACATGAAATCCAAAGTTCAAGGCCCTCAAAATAAGCTCGACCCATCAAGAAGAGAATTGCCTTACAAGTCACACAAATCAACCTCCGACAAATGTTATTGTCATGCATGTCGCCCTCGCGTGACCTATGCTCGTATCAGACTTGAACATCGTCAAGCACAACTCATGAAGGAGACATCTAAAGAGCATAAAGGATACAACATCCGACAAGACGAGACATCGGAACCTAACCCAACAAACATAGCCTACACAAAAGGCAAATATAGCAATGAAGGCTCTCCAATAAGAAAGGAATACTAAAGCACAACTCCATACATCGAGATGTGGCTATCATGTCCACATACCTTGAGGTGGCTATCATGTCCACATACACTGAAGTGGCTATCATGTCCACATACCTTGAGGTGGTTATCATGTCCACACACCTTGAAGTGGCTATCATGTCCACATACCTTGAGGTGGCTATCATGTCCACACACCTTGAAGTGGCTATCATGTCCACATACCCTGAAGTGACTATCATGTCCACACAATACAGAAGGGCTATCACTCCGACACATCACGAAGTGGCTATCATGTCCACATACCCCGAAGTGATTAT